>CM062804.1:88050603-88650603 GCA_031772625.1 Pinus tabuliformis
AAAGCTTTTCATTCATGTTTCCAAACATAGCTTTAGAATATAGAGAGAAAACATATGATCAAAGTAGCCTCATGAATATATCCATTATATCAAAATGGCACCCTGTGCACTATCCAATACAAAGTTCATACTTAGCCACCAATGCCAGGATTCTTTTCTGCCTCAGCCTAAGGACAATCATTAGACTACAACAACAATAATACATTTTCACTGCCCCTAATGAAGTCTCAAATCCTTGATTTAATTATGGTCAAGCTCCAGAACTATCAGAGGTAAATATGTATTTATTAGTCCATTGCCAGAACGTTTGCCTTTTTAAAAACATTGTATGGCTCAATGCATTGTTTCAGTTTTCTAATTCATGCCACTAGGATAACCATACTTCGGCCTTGTAATTTTCAAAACTTTCTAACAGTGATAGATTAGTTCAAGGCTATAAATATGCAATAAACAACAACCCAACCATTGATATGTAGGAGGCGGAACAACTTTTGACAAATGTGCTTCAGGATTTTTGTCAAAGAGTCGAGCCGACCGAGTCATTATCGAGTCAGTCGAGTTATTACCGAGTCGACCGAGTCAATGAATGGCTCGGTAACAACCTGGCCAGCCGTTCCGTTTCGGCCACCGAGTCGACCCGGTCAGGCACTGGCTCAGCCTGACTTGGCCGAGTCAGAGTCGACTCAGCCATTTTTTAAAACAATGACGCAGACCTCCTATCTAAGGAGGGTGTACAACAAGTTGTGGACGTCTAGAGCATAAAAGAAACAGACAGCGATATGATCCGTGTGTTAGATCAGCCACTTTTTGTGCATGAAGTTTAAATCCAGCTGCTTTTTCCTTTATATGTTTTCAGTTTGTATCCATGCTCAGACTTTGATCTATATGTAACAGGGATTTTTAGGACAAACAATTAAAAATATCTGGTTTTGCTTTTGATTATTATTGCAACATGACACTTAACTGCTTCGATCCCTGTTTGGGTTGTTTTCCTGACATATGAGGAGGCCAGGGAACTAGTAACAGCTCCTTTTTGCATACTTTGGGGTGGGGATAGTATTATGTTTTTTACTTGCCAACCCAGATTTACACTCTATGTCTTTTACGAACATATAGTATATCGAATGCTTTAGTGCATATACTATGTAACTTTTTAATGCCTTAATAGAAAGTTCGTTTTTTTCTCTAGAAAAAAAACCCTGTAAGTGCTAGAAATCAAAATACAAAATAATTCAAAAACTTAGAGGAGAAGGGCTTAGTAGTACAAGTCCTTTATTTCTAATTCTTCGATCTTGTGCTTCTTTGCAGATCCTTCTTCAGCAACATTTGCTTGATCCCTATTTCTCTTTCTATTCCTCAGATTCTCAGGACAATCGCTTCTATAGTGACCCATCTTGTGACAATTTTAGCATTCGATTTTAGATAGGTCTATCTTCCTTCTAGGCCCTTTAGACTTCTTGAATGATCCTTTGTTCTTGTGATGAGCAGAATAGGCATTTGAAACTTTCTCCTCTTCATTCTCTTTGTTGCTTACTAGAGAAATTCTGGACTTCTTCCTAAACGATTGCATTCCATAGTTGTACCAATGTAGGAGTTTCCTTCCAATTGTTGAGACTTGATGAGAAGGCACTCCAAGATGTTGGTAATCCTACAAGTGCAGTGATTATAAGCTCCTTTTCATGTACTATTTCATCAATTTCCTAGGGTTCATCTCTGATTCTAGCTATTCTCACAAAGAAGGATGCCATAGTGTCTTCTTTTGTCATCTTTATAGATCTTAGTTCATTCTTAAGACTTGTTATTTGACCAAGATTCTTGATAGTGAATAATTTGGATAATGCCTCATACATCTCTTGAGCAGAATCTATGTTGGATATATATGGAATGAGGTTATCCTTTATTCCATCCACCATTAGTGTCATGGCCAATATTTTTGTTTCCCTGAACTTTGCCTTTTCTGCATCACTTGACTCATTAGTAGGCTTCTTTACTTTTCCTTTGACTAAATCCAATACTTTATTCTTCTCAAGGATGAGGTCTATCCTCTTCTTCCATGCCCTGTAGTTGGATGCTCCTTCTAATTTGTTTTCTCCCTTCATTGAGTTAGACATTGTCCTTGAAGATGGTAGGCTTGACTTCTTATATGACCCTTTTGATGACCCTTATTCAAACTTCTTAAAACTCCTTATTCTTCTTTCAATAGATCTTCAAGTTGCCTTTTTCCTCCTTCTTCACCTTAGCTCTAATACCATGTGATAACCTTATGTTTTCTTATGTTCTTATTTTATCTTTAGTTCATCAAGCAATTACCAAAATAATAACACAAAGATCACAGACACCAGATGTAGGCAGACAACCAGGGAAAAACCTCTATCTAGGGGAAAACCCAGTCAACAACTCTTCCTTAATAGTTTCACGAGATAATCCAAGACTCTTGACCTAGACACAAACTTCCTCCACACCAAGTCAGCCCTTTCTTCCTTTTGTGGATGATAACCCTTTCAGCAACAACTTCGACCTAGCAACAACAGAACTTTGATCTAGCAAAACTTCGACCCAGTAGTAGCCCAGCAAAATCTTCGACCCAACAGTTAGCTCAACAAAATCTTCGCCCCAGTAGAAACTTCAATCTTCCAGAAGTAACCTAGCAAATTCACATGTGTGAGAAAGATGTTCCAGAAATTCGACCTTCCAACAATTCTTCTCCTTCTTCTGCAACTTCGCAATTTTTCTGCTCCTTCTCTTAGATATCGAACTTGTGAGTGAGAGCGCCTCTAAATGAATTTGAATTGCTTGTATATGTACCCTTTTGGTGAGGTTGAATTACCCTGTTTGAGGCCGACTTGATTTCCTTGAGGCCAACTTGATGTGGAGGTGACAAATAGCTTATTTGACTCAATAATAAATCTTTTTACATGATTCAAAAGCCCAAGAAGGGTCTCTTTAAATAGACAATGACTAATGGCTCAAGACAAAACCTAGAAGTCCTCAATGGGGGTTTTGACCTAAAACATGATGACCGAAGCATGAAACCCATGCTTTAATAAGTCATATTAATAATAATAAAAAATTCTTTTACTTTCTTTGATAAATACATTTCATTATGACTCAAATACAATTATGAAGACCGAACCTAGTTACATTCTTCAACACTATGGGGCCACTGGCCTAATAGAAGTCTACATATAAGATATTAGTGATCAACATTATCACTTGAAAGTTGAAACTTCTCATCATGATCAAAGTTTCAAACTTAGTTGGTTGAGTCTCGACTCCCAAACATTGCAACCGCTTGAGTCACAAACTTATATGCTAGTTCAGTGACTTGAGTCTCAAACTTCTGAAGGTATTATGCCCTAATATGCCCTATTACTTCATTTGGTGCTCCACATGGCTTTACATGGCCTCCTATCCCAGCCAAGTGTTGCTTGAACCTGTTAATACCCCCTCCTTCAATAGATTTTTGGCAATATTTGCAGATCATTTTGCCATCAATCAATCCTTGGCTTTTGTAGGCATGGTGGCTACTACTTAGCTCAAACTCTCTGTTGTTCCACTACTCTAGCAAAAACTCAACACTCTCCAAGCTCACAATGAAGCTCACAAAAACTCTAAATGAGATGTGTGAGGCAAATGAGAGGGGAGACCTCCTTTTATTGGCTTGGAGGGGTTGTTTTTGGAGGGAAACAACCTTTATTTTCCCTCCAAACCACCTCACAAGCCTCCAAGAATGCCCCTGGTGGGTTCGTGGACGCCCTGGCTATGAACCCATTGGTTTATGACGGAACCATCCAATTTATGGGAAAACCAACCGGTTCCGTCATGAACTGGCCGGTTTACGCCCGATTTATCTAAAAAAAGGGAAAATGAGGCTATTGACGAGGTTTTTTTACCGGTTCAGTTGCTTTTGCCAATGAACAGGTCGGTTTGACCAGTTTCCAGTTCAAACCGACCAGTTTTTAAAACTATGATTACAAGTGAAACTTAGGTAAGTACCCAAAAAAATACTAAATCTCAAAAATGGGTCCTGGCTTAAAGGTTGTGATAGATATCCATGTACAAAATGCTAAGAATAGTAGACCAAAAAAAATGGAGCACCCAGACTGCCCCCCACCCCCCCCAACGACAACTTCCTTCTCCCAAAGCAAGGTACACAGTTGAACATACTGAGTCTCTGTCAAGGGTTTAGTGAAGATGTCAGCAACCTACAACTCAGTGTGACAATATTACAAATCAATAATCCTATCATGAATCAACTGTCAGATGTAATACATGTGGATTTCTATATGCTTCGAATGGAGATGCTCTATTGGCTCCCTAGAATCATCAATAGCACTTTGATTATTACACCAAATTAGAGTACGCTACACCTGCTACAATCTAAACTCAGACAAAATTTGTCAAATCCAAATAAACTCAATGTCAGCATTCGCAACACCTTAGTACTTTCCTTCTGTAGAAGAAAAGACGACGGCAGCTTGCTTCTTGCAAGACCAAACACAAGGCTTGAGCCATGATGGAAGAAATAGCCAAAAGGAGGACTTGTGGTCATTGGGATCACCAACCCAGTTGGAGCCAATATAACCCACTAAATTTGCATTACCATGGGAAGAATACTGAATGCCATATGTGTGTGTCCATAGCCAAAAGGAGGACTTGTGGTCATCAAGATCACCAACCCAATCAGAACCAATATAACATACTAAATTTGCATTACCATAGGAAGCATACTGAATGCCATATGTGTTTGTCCTTCTAGTGTAGCAAAGAAGTATCTTTGCAGCGTTCCAAAGACGCTAATGAATCGCAGAAGACAAGCCAAGATAAGAGGACACAAGATGTGGCACTAGCGAGGGACAAACCCCAATGTGGGGAAACCATTGATCAATTCTTCTTATATGTTCTTCAATAGTTCAGCAGAGAGAGAGAGATAGTACATATACAACAGAAGTCAACACTTTGACTATCTAAATAAGAGCATAGATCATCTCTAAGAAGATGATACATGAGATCAAATGAAGACATGCTGCTTCAACTGATTGTCCAAGGTGACTCCTTCAACTATCATTGTGTTGCACCTCGTCATCATGTTGCACCTCACCGTGCTGCACCCATCATCACTATGTTGCATCTCATCATGCTTTACTAATCATGACTGTACCCATCATTGTACTGCATCATGTGCTTGTTGTCTCATGTGCCATTGCTGCACCATGCTGTCACACTACTTATTCCAATGTTTAGCACTGTTGAACCAAGCCATCATTGTAACATTGTTGCTATCATGTTGTCATGGCTTCTAGCATTGTTGTCCCATTGTTAGTGACAGCTGCTCCTAAGATAGCTTGCTGATCCAAGCTCTATTACCTAGCTATCCCATTTACCCTGCTCCAACAGGCACCCTTGCTATTGTTGTTGTCCCATGTATCATACCATTATGAACAGCCACCAATTTTACCTCCACTGACTACCCAACAATCTGGTCCAAATTGATCCTCATCTAGGATCCAATATCTACAAGAAGTATCATAGACAACATACCTCAACTCACTGTTTTGAGGTATGATAAGTTTGTTGCAAACTAGGCCTAGTTAGGGCATATCACAGTCCCTTTGTCAGTCTTCTTTTCCACCTAGATTTGCTCCAAGGTGATGCAGCTACCCTTCCTTGTGGGGATGTGACCCTTCACGATAATCCTGGGTGGTTCTAGTCCTTACAAGGTCCACGGCCTGCCCTCACAGCAAGCTTCCATAGATTTGCAACAACCTAGTTAAGGGTTTGCCCACCTCTAAACAGTCTCTTCTAGCCTCGACCCTCTAGCAAAGCTTCACATCCCTCCTTCCAATAATTCGGTTACCTAAAATGGCCTTGAGAAAGTCCTTCAAACCCTCGCTGGAATGTTGCCTTAGTTGCGACCTAGTCATCCCTTTACTCGGCCTGTTACACGAGAGAACAGTCCTCAAATACATCCATTGCTCGACCTCCTCAATATCACGTTGTCCAGAATCTCCTTGGCCTTCTTAAACCGATTGCGGTAGGCTTTAGACAACCTGGTTAGGATAGCGTATGTGATGGCTAAGTCATCACTCATTATCTAGGGCACCTAACCATCCTTGACTACGATTAGGGTTTGTGTGTGTGGGTCTTCCTTAGACAGCAGCGTAGATAGACTTCCTTGACTGCGGCTAGTTGTCATGATTCCTTTAGGACAGCATTTAGTTCTCTCCTCCATAACTGCGTTGAGAGCTAGATCATCCTCCTTAGGACTGCGTTAGGGCTACTTCCTCCTAGATTTATCACACACTAAAACCCAAGACAAGTGGAGAGAAATCAAGAGAGAAGTTGCGTGTGAAATGACTCTCGAGTCATCTCCTTTTATACTAAAACGTTGAGCACATGTGGGGTTTATTTGGTTGCTGGACGACCTTGACAAATTGTCTTATAACACAAATAAATTCATAACTCCATGAATACTTATCGGAATCGGGTGATCTTTAGATCAATCCTACACCTCTCGATGAGAGGGATCCAAGAAAAATATCAGCTGCCATAAATGAGATGACCCGCATGGATTTTGCCCTAGTTGCCAATTTTAACACTCCCTCTCAACTAAGGAGAACTCCATCTGCTGATCCATATGTCTGACCGTACTATCTCTGCCATCAGTGCCTTGTACTACTCTGCTCTGCTCTGTTGAACCATGAAGAAGAAGAATTGATCAAGAATGTCTCGTACCATTCTCTACTGACCCGAAGTCAGTTTTATTAATCCCAAATCAATATCACAAGAGAGTGTCTCAAACCACTCACACTGATCCCAGATCAGTTTCATTGATCCTAGATTAATGGAGGTCATCCTAGCATAGGGAGTACGCTAGATACAACAATGTGTCCATCGATAATACTACTATGGTCCCTAACCCCATTTCCCTGCTCATTGGCCAGATGAGAGGTACTTCCCATGAGTCCCAGACTGCATGGGTAGGATGCCTCGACAGGAGAACCACTCGTCCTGTCCCTAAGTCACCACGGGGCATCACAGGGGAAGGCTAAGCCATTCACCCTGTACACAGAGCACCATTAGTGGAGGGTGAGTCGCCCTATGGTCGCTTGTTGCTCCAAGAAGTACCCCAAGCCCCTTGAAGCTCCCAGAGCTCAATGCATGCATCATGCAGGACCCTCATAAGAGGGTCTCTCAATGACTCCAAGTCGTTCGGGAAAGTCACAAATTTTGACCTTTCCTCGAGGCTTTGACAAAATGTCTGCAACCTGTACATCAGTCTCAATGCGATGGAGCCTCCTCTCTCATCGACGTACCATATCCCAAATAAGGTAGTATCTAATGTCTATATGCTGGAGCAATTATAGAATATACGATTCCTCAATAGTCGAATCCCCTTCTAGTTGACACAGAAGATCACGATGGCATCCATCATGTGTACAAACAGCTCACTGAAGAGCTTCCACAACCAGGTAGCTTCACACGAGATCATACTCGTAGCTATGTATTCGGTCTCAGCGGTGCTTATAGCAACTGACTTCTTCTTCCAGCTCATCCAAGATTTCGAATAGAACCCAAAGAGAACCAGCACTCGAAAGTGCTCTTGCGATCCTCCACACTACCTGCCCAGTCAGCATTCGAATAATCATGCAGCTTCACATTTCCGGCAGTGTATCTCAATCCATGAGAGATTGTGCCCTAAAGATATCTCAAAAGATTCTTGGCACCAATCCAGTGAGGCTCAACCATATATGAGCTCATCATACTAACTGCAAATCATATGTCCAGACAGAAGTTCACCAAGAACATCAATGCGAATGAGTTTATGAAACTCAAAGGCATTTCCCAAATCTGGTCCGGCATCACTACCACATAACTTCTGAAAGTTAAGCTCCATTGAGGTAGTCACGGGCTTGCAGTTCACCATTCCCAATCCGAAATCCAACTCCCTCTTACTTTTGCAAATGAGAGGGTCTACACCAGTCAGAAAGAGGTCATCCTCAGAAGGTGTCGTTATGAGGGGTCTATCATCCACAACCTTCAAGCAATGGTTTGGATCGGCTTCACTCCTAGTGAATCTCAGCTTCATTAGACAGCTATCAGCCCTCTCATACTAAGCCTGGGGTGCTTTGCTTCAAGCCATAGAGGGCTTTCTTCCACCTGCACACATGAGATTCCCGGTCATGAATCTCAAACCACTCGCGTTGTTCCAAACCTATGGACTTGCTACATGAGGGGAATGGTCCCCTTGTAAGATTTTCCTTCGGTACATCTCAGAGATGTACCTTCATGCTCTTCTTGAATTCAGGCATCCCTGTCACCATTTGACTCACATCGGGTAGGGTCCCATAATAAGAAAACCTCTGGTGCTATAGATGAGATATGTCAATTGACATGATTCCCAATGGACCATGCTGCAACTTGATACAAATTTCCAACCCTAAACCCATGAGTAAAAGCATCTTTGAAAATTCTATTTTCAAACACGTACCTTTCCATCGATGAATGCCACCATGAAACCTTTTACTTCCATTGCCAGAATGGACACCAGGTTCTTCTTGCGATCAGGTACATAAAGAGATTCTCGTAAATGAATAGATTTACCTTCATTCACTTGAGGGGTAACATTCCCTACAACCTTTCCGGGATAGGTGGCATTGACTCCAAGTATAATCTCACGATTGTATCCATCTCTACCAAATTAGAGAGAGCACCCTTCTATCCGATGAAGTGCCTTGAAGCACTACAATCAATAAGCCATATTCCCACAGAATCCGAAGGAGAGGGCCAATACAAGATAACGCTTCTTTATCTTATCAGAAACAACATTTGATTCTCCATACCTAGGGTTCCTTGCTTTCTTTGAAGAGTCGGTCGTTCCCTTGATGACCTGCATTACCAGTCATTCCTCTGATCATTGAAGATGTCCCTAGAATGATTGTTATCATCATCAAGTGATGTGTCCCTACCATTCGGACACTCCTTCACATAATGGCCGAACTTATTGCAACCAAGGCATCTTCCTTTCCTTCCACCCTTAGATCCGGACTTCCCAATGAAGTGATCTTTAGGTAGGCCATCAGAAGCTTCCATTGCGCCATTCTGATAATATACTCTGCTTCAACTTCACCCTTGGTGAATTTGAAGAGGGATGAGGAATCCATTGATCCTTTTGTGCTTTCCCAGCTATCTTCGGTGATTTCTCTCTTTCACTCTTGCTTGGGCTTTGTCTTCACCTCAGCTCTGATACCATGTTAATTTTAAGTATGTTCTATGCTTCTGAGATGAGAGCTTCCTCTGAGGCGGGTTATTATGTGGTCAGTGTGAACAGGTCAGCAACTAATACACGAATGCCAAGTGGGAATGAGGATGCTAACTGGGACAGTCGCATGGGAATCACATGGATGCCACATGGCAAATTGATGACGTGGCACTAAACTTTAAGTGGTCATAACTTCCAATTCAGAGGTCAGATCAGGACAAAATTTATATCATTGGAATCATCTCGATGAAACGTATGCAACTATGTCACCCATTTGAAGTTTTAAGGAAGTTGAAAAAGATCGAAATTTTTAAACCCCATTTCCATAACACCGCCTTGGATCTTGGGTCAACACAGTAACCACCTCCTTCTAACTTGTGTTGTGGGTTGGGATTAAGAGGAGGTGTTGTTATAGTGTGACCTGCAGGAGAGGATGAAGTGATCAAAAGGAAGGTTGTAGTGTTTGATAACAAAGTAGAGTTGAACCTTGCGCCAAAAATGGTTGAGCCACATATTTGATAGAGCCATAATATGGGGCAGCATGAAGTTGGTGTTGCGGTCGATGATGGGCACGAGCATTAGCTACTATTGATTAGAGTGCAACCAATGCCCAACAACACTCAGATCTCAACACAAAGGCAGCCAAGGGAGATGGAGAAAGTTGATGCATTGTAGCGCTAATACCAAATGCAATCAAACACACATACGACAATGACATGATGGAGTTAAAACTCCATACAGACAATAGAAATCATAAAATTTAAAAGTGACTAAAAATCCAAATGAAGGAATTATACAATCTCTACATCTATTAGATGTGTTGTTTGAAATACAAAGGGAGGCCTTATACATAGTAAACTGAAAGGAGTCCAGCATTTAAGAAGGGAAGTTGGCAGGGATACCAACTGAGCATTTAATGATTTCCCTAGCTTAACTTACAACTGTGTATGTACAGTAACATTCTAATCTTTGGGGTACAATTGTAATGTCCTCTTCGAGTTAATTGTCCAAGGAAGGACATAGTAGCCTATCTAACCTCGTACGCTATAGTCATTTCAAAGTGTAGGATTATTATTTAATGTTACTTAGATAACATTAGATAATAAAATTAAATTGGGGAAAATGGAGGGAAACTTGCAAGTCACTCAAATTTGAATTTAGGAGGGAAAAGCCCCAAGGAGAAACTATATAAGCAAGGGAGGAGAGTCTTATGATTATCATGGATTGTTATTCTTTTTATTTTGGGCTGAGGGATCTTGGAGGGTTTTAAGACACTTATCTCTAATTGGTTTCAATGATGAAAGATTCCACCCTAGCCAATATTCCCACTTTTCGTTGATACAGGTCGCCAAGTCTAGCTGGAACCTACCTTTCTAAGACAGTGAATAGCTGGGATCCATCTTGCTAAGGCAGTGAGTGGCTGGAATCTATTTTCGTGAGGCAATGAGGACTGGTAAAGGGGAGTGGATTGGGCTATCTGAGGCAACGAAGCACAGTGGATTGCCTGAAGCAGCGAAAGGATTGGTTTCTAACAGCATACTAACATAAGGTCGAGTTTAAGGCAACAAGTGGCCCAAGGGACCATGCTCAGGGTTTTAAAGAGGTTCGTCTTGTTGAAAGCTGAGGCAACGAAGGATATTTCAGGTGGAATTTGTGGCAGCGGATCAGCACAAGGCCTAGACTGGTTGTAAGGGTTGTCAACCGATTAAACCAAGGTGGATCTGGGTCTAAGTGACACGCAAAAAGACTCTAGCAGTGAGCTTAGGGTTGCAAATAATAATGGTTCCATCTGCAAATTTGAGCGGCATCAATTAAACTAAAGTTAGAACAATTTGTGTGCCCAGCTGTTGATCACAAAGCAGTGGACAATTTCAATTTTGTAAGCCTAGAAACTAAGTTTGTGTTGTTATCCCTATTACCCACCACCTGTGGGTAGTGTATATGGGAGAAACATTTTCTCCTAGATGTTCCTCAGCCAACATCCAACAGCCCCTTGCAGTGCTTGATGTGTTATTTTTTCCGCCACCTGAGTAAGCCATGTGGTCCCTCGCACATCTGCTATGATGTATGTTTGAAGGTGGGGCTTCTGACCCTGAAGGTATGGCTTTTCATTGGTATAGTTGAGTAGTTTTCCTTGCATGTCATGAGCACTTTTGGGCATGAATTGGTGGGGGGATTTGGTGGAAAGAGTGGGTTAGGTTTGTATTCTTCTCTCCATTGCCCGATTTCGTGGTTACCCTTGTATCCTAGTCCCATGGGATCTTCCTTTACTGACCATTAGATTTAGGGATGGCACTACATTGGAAATCCATATTTTGGTTGTGTGGTCTCGCTTCCCAATACCCTACATTTCTCCCTATTCACCACTACATGTCAACAACCCATAGCAATACACCCCCTTTTTTTGACACAATGGATAGCCCCTGATCGATGTATCTGTGCCATCCAACTATCATCATCAATTTGATCATCATGTTATAATGTAAACCCATTCTGCATGTATATGATGTAAACAATCTCAGCAGAACTGTGTCATGTATGTAACAACCTAGGTAAACCTACCTTTCTAGTGACGATCTCTATTCTAGGAGGTTTTTTGTCTCACCGATCCATTCTCAAATGGTCGGCAGAATTTTCCCTTCTAGTCTTACCCCAAAGCTGGAATGGATTTTGTCGCTAGGATCCTAGGCGAGTCCTAGTGTTCTAGATCGAGTATATGTAAAAGTGCTTTGGGAATAATCCTAACTATTTGGTTAGGTTATTTTATTACAAATTGTTTGGTCTGCTGGATGATATTTGCGCCGCAGAAATGGGTGGTCTGTGAGGGTCTATTACAAATGGGTTTTCCTCCTTATGATGTAAAAAAAATGAAAATCATGATGTAAAGTGTCTTGAGGGTTGGAAAAATAATTTATCCCCTCATAGGTTAATTAATTAAATTTTTTGGCCAAAAATTAATTAAAATCCTAAGCCAGAAATTTAATTAATTCTAGGTTCTAGGTAAATTTAAATTCTCCAAAGGCAAAATTTGTCGATCCTAAAAATTAAATTTTAAAAGGTCTTGGGGCTAAGGTAATTAATTATTTTGCTAAATTTTAAATGTTTGATCCTTGGGATTAAGTCAAAGTCAATTTTTTGGGGAAATTAACTCAAAAATTCTATTTTTGAGTTAATTAAAATGCATTTAATAAAAAATTTGAATTTCCCCAAATATTTAAATATTTCGACGGATGAGATTAAAAGAAATTTTAATCTTCATCAACGGTCGAGATTGCTTTGACGAGTATCACTCGAACTAGCCGTTGGAGGATTTATCTTTAAATAGGAAGTCATTTGTCAGTTGATCTATCCGATCTTTTGACCGTGTGCTTAGCAAGAAGCTCTGGTGTAATATTTTTTCTAGATAATAAAGAAAGACTTTGCAGTTAAATTCTGTTGGTGTTACTCTTCATGGGAATATTGTAAGATGTGTTGTTTTCATGCATAAATTTTTCTAAAGCCATTGATGATAGCTTGTAAACAGTCGCTGGGGTTTGAATAATAATTTCAATTTTGAACGTAATAGTAGGTATCTGTATTTCTCTTAACTTTATTATTATTTTCTCGCTCTATTTTTTATGGTTGGATTGAGTTTTACAGGGAAATCTTGATTTTAGATCCTCGAACGGTAGGAGAAGTTTTCAGTTGGACCAGCCAACTCTCGATCTGTGTTTTCTGAAGACACTAGCTAAATTAGCTTTGGGCTTATCATAAATAATTTTGGTGATACACAGAGGGTTTCGAGTTAGCACCTCCTATTAAAATTTAAAAATCTAATTTTTGTGAAAAATTTGATAGATCTGGCTATTAAGAGCCTTAAATTATCAAATATGGGAGTGGAGTTGGACTCCTACTCCTCAAATCTGATAGATCTGTAAATTATTTGTATAGATATGTTATTTACTTGTGTAGATCTAAAATTTTATAACATAATTTTGAATTTAAGTATGGGGGATTTACGCAGTGCATTATATTAGATATCATTTTTGGGATTCAACTGCGTTAAGTAAGTCATTCAAACGTATGACCATTTCCATGAGAGGTAGTCGTAACTGACTAATTTCTCATGATTTTTGAATAGTTCACTTAGCACTCATTGCATCGGGTGATGCTCACAGGGGTGAAGAAGTGGGATTGAAACTAGTGAAATGTGGAGAACGAATCACATAGCATCAATCATCACTTCCGGGGCTTGCACCCGGTAACCAGGACTTCCCAGGAGGTCACCCATCCCAGAACTCCTCTGGCTCAAGCGCGCTTAACTGTGGAGTTTTCCCCACAATCAAGCCCACTTAGCTTGCTACCCCATTTGCAAAACCTTAGCAAGTATTGTGCCTCATGAACCATTCAAGTAGAGATCCCTTGACTCTTTTTGAATTTAAGTATGGGGGATTTACGCAGTGCATTATATTAGATATCATTTTTGGGATTCAACTGCGTTAAGTAAGTCATTCAAACGTATGACCATTTCCATGAGAGGTAGTCGTAACTGACTAATTTCTCATGATTTTTGAATAGTTCACTTAGCACTCATTGCATCGGGTGATGCTCACAGGGGTGAAGAAGTGGGATTGAAACTAGTGAAATGTGGAGAACGAATCACATAGCATCAATCATCACTTCCGGGGCTTGCACCCGGTAACCAGGACTTCCCAGGAGGTCACCCATCCCAGAACTCCTCTGGCTCAAGCGCGCTTAACTGTGGAGTTTTCCCCACAATCAAGCCCACTTAGCTTGCTACCCCATTTGCAAAACCTTAGCAAGTATTGTGCCTCATGAACCATTCAAGTAGAGATCCCTTGACTCTTTTTGAATTTAAGTATGGGGGATTTACGCAGTGCATTATATTAGATATCATTTTTGGGATTCAACTGCGTTAAGTGACCTCCTGGGAAGTCCTGGTTACCGGGTGCAAGCCCCGGAGGTCACTTAACGCAGTTGAATCCCAAAAATGATATCTAATATAATGCACTGCGTAAATCCCCCATACTTAAATTCAAAAAGAGTCAAGGGATCTCTACTTGAATGGTTCATGAGGCACAATACTTGCTAAGGTTTTGCAAATGGGGTAGCAAGCTAAGTGGGCTTGATTGTGGGGAAAACTCCACAGTTAAGCGCGCTTGAGCCAGAGGAGTTTTGGGATGGGTGACCTCCTGGGAAGTCCTGGTTACCGGGTGCAAGCCCCGGAAGTGATGATTGATGCTATGTGATTCGTTCTCCACATTTCACTAGTTTCAATCCCACTTCTTCACCCCTGTGAGCATCACCCGATGCAATGAGTGCTAAGTGAACTATTCAAAAATCATGAGAAATTAGTCAGTTACGACTACCTCTCATGGAAATGGTCATACGTTTGAATGACTTACTTAACGCAGTTGAATCCCAAAAATGATATCTAATATAATGCACTGCGTAAATCCCCCATACTTAAATTCAAAAAGAGTCAAGGGATCTCTACTTGAATGGTTCATGAGGCACAATACTTGCTAAGGTTTTGCAAATGGGGTAGCAAGCTAAGTGGGCTTGATTGTGGGAAAACTCCACAGTTAAGCGCGCTTGAGCCAGAGGAGTTCTGGGATGGGTGACCTCCTGGGAAGTCCTGGTTACCGGGTGCAAGCCCCGGAAGTGATGATTGATGCTATGTGATTCGTTCTCCACATTTCACTAGTTTCAATCCCACTTCTTCACCCCTGTGAGCATCACCCGATGCAATGAGTGCTAAGTGAACTATTCAAAAATCATGAGAAATTAGTCAGTTACGACTACCTCTCATGGAAATGGTCATACGTTTGAATGACTTACTTAACGCAGTTGAATCCCAAAAATGATATCTAATATAATGCACTGCGTAAATCCCCCATACTTAAATTCAAAAAGAGTCAAGGGATCTCTACTTGAATGGTTCATGAGGCACAATACTTGCTAAGGTTTTGCAAATGGGGTAGCAAGCTAAGTGGGCTTGATTGTGGGGAAAACTCCACAGTTAAGCGCGCTTGAGCCAGAGGAGTTCTGGGATGGGTGACCTCCTGGGAAGTCCTGGTTACCGGGTGCAAGCCCCGGAAGTGATGATTGATGCTATGTGATTCATTCTCCACATTTCACTAGTTTCAATCCCACTTCTTCACCCCTGTGAGCATCACCCGATGCAATGAGTGCTAAGTGAACTATTCAAAAATCATGAGAAATTAGTCAGTTACGACTACCTCTCATGGAAATGGTCATACGTTTGAATGACTTACTTAACGCAGTTGAATCCCAAAAATGATATCTAATATAATTTTGAATTTTAACACTTGGGTTTTTGTAATTTTCTCTATTTTTATACATATTGGGCATTGGGTTTTTCTCTTTTCACTTATGCAGGAATAGATCTGAGAAATAAGCCAAGGAAATCTTCAGCTCTGAGTCAAATCTAGACATCGGGGAGTAAGATCTGAGCTCAAAGATTGTTTACAGGAATAAATCTAAGAAATCATCCAAGGAAATTTTCAGATCTGAGCGTTTTTCAAGGAGATCTAGGGCTTTTGAGACAAATCTAGGCCCTGGAGGGCAAGATTTTGTCCCAAATATTTTTTCAGGGCCAGCCATTAAAGATTTTGCAACAAATTTGAAGATCTGAAGCAAAACAATTTTTTTCAAAAAAAAGAGTTTCAAGTTTTGAAACTCTTAAGCCCAGATCTGCCTTCTCCTAACCCAACTCTAGCCATATTGGGCCTAGTGTTAGCCCTCATTGGCCCTAGATTCCCCTTGCTCCATTTCTGATATAAATATTTAATTTTCTGAAGCTGATCATTGGTGATTTTTTGCAAAAAAAAATGGTAAAAAATTGTGTTTCAGGTATTAGA
Source organism: Pinus tabuliformis (assembly GCA_031772625.1). Classification (NCBI taxonomy): domain Eukaryota; kingdom Viridiplantae; phylum Streptophyta; class Pinopsida; order Pinales; family Pinaceae; genus Pinus; species Pinus tabuliformis. Next base: position 88,066,750 of record CM062804.1, read on the forward strand.
GTTTTTTTGGCAACTTGGGCAAGTGATCTTCAATGCCTAGGGCCTAAGAGTTTGATCTCTAAACCCTCTTTTTCCTCACTGTTTGCTACAGCAATCATATACCTTTCTAATGGTGGCAAATTTCATGTGGGTTAGCCTAAAATTAGTTCCTAGGTTGTCTAATACATTAAGAAATTTATTTCTTGAGTTGGGAATCCATCATTAAGCGTATTTCATATTTTAATTGCTCACTGTAGTAAGTATATCAGATATGATATAATTCTGGAAATCACATCATAACAGGTTGAAATTTTTTGATAATTCATGTGGGCAAGTTTGGAAACTTTTCAGTAAATTTTTGGTATAAAGATAGTATTGATAGCTTACTGTTTTCATTGTCATGTTGTTGTTGTCATAACATTTGCTTGTTGTTGTCATAACATTTGCTTGTTGTTGTCCTAAACAATTCACTGTTGTCCTAAAAAACAATTCTCTGAAAGTTAGGAGTTTAAATATCATTGTGGAAGTAACTATCATAAGAATCTAGAAGGGTGATCTTCTTAATTGCAACAAGCATTTCCCTACTGTCATAAAGTCTTTTTTGTTGCTTTTTTTTATCATTGAAACATATTAGCTGCCATAGATGAAATTCTGAAATTTCAAGTAATTTGAGTTCATAACACAATTCAGAGTTTGTTTGACATGTTTGGCATAGTTTGGCATTTTAATTTTACTGCTATCATTAGAGAATTTGTTGGTGTCCTAAATCTAATCTTTGAAAATAAGTGATTTTGGATGATTGTTTGCATAAGTTCAGGTCAACAAATTTTTGGTACAATTATTGGCAATAAAATCCAAGTTTAAACTCCTATTTTCTGAGTTTCTGAATCACATACACACAAGCTCATTGCCTAAAGGAAATTCATTTCACACACTTAGAACAGATAAGTCTAATATTTTAATTTGCCCAAAGGTTTTCTTGTTTGGTGAATGGTAAATATTTTGAAATATATTGATCTAAGTATCATTGAAAAGGCTTGCATTCGATTTGGATCTAATAGAAAACTTGGGCTATTTGAATATCTCTTAAGTAGTTTTGGAATTTTCAAGTAATTGTCATTGAAGCATAAATTGGATAAATGCTCTAGTTCTCTTTCTTGACATTAATATCATTATTGGCTTGTGGTTATTATAATTCTTTGGCGTATTAGTAATCTTTCTTCAATAGCATATATCTTGTGTATCTTATTGGCACTTAAGATATTTGGCACTTTGTTTTGTATAAGATTGTCTCTTCATTTCATTAAGTACTCTTGTCATAAAGTTAATCAATACTAAGTACCTGAGTCTTAAACGATCTTACCTCAAGACTACTCACTCATCCCTTTCATAATCGCATCTTGCATCTCTTTTCATCATAATAACATTTTCCTTAGCGGCAGTTGTCCATCATGTACTTGGTCCTAAATTTCTTAGCAAGATAGTTGACTCCACAAGGCACTGGTATCAATTATATAAATCGAATCATTTAAGTCTTGCTAGATCTAAACAAATATTTGGTCTCTCAATTGTGTCTCCCGGACTGGTTGGTTCCCAACTAGTCCTCCATTCCATTTCCGTAGGGTCCACCACCCTTCGTCTGTTGTAGGGAGACAATTTAAACAGAGAGATTGGGGATCAAGGTGACAGCCCCCAATCTGAGTCGTTGTCATGGTGCCTGGACATTCTGTACGACAACATTTTTTGGCGTCGTTGTTGGGGATATTTTATTCTCAACATTCGAACGACATTTCCTCATCATTCTTGTCATTTCTAATCTCTCATTCGAGCCAGCAAAGCCAACACTTCTTGGCATTGCCACCAAGGACCAATTTATTGGACCTTGGCTTTACGGCATTTCATCTCATTTTTCTAGCGTCATTTCATCTCTTCATTTCTCACCATCCTAACTCTCGTCATCTCTCTCATTTAATCCTTTCATCCGCACTTTCTACACTAGGACATTCCGGTTGGTTTCCTGTTTGCGTCGCGATTCCACTTATTCATTCATTTAATCCCAGACAACAAACCCTCCTTGAATATCCATCTGCCTCCATCCACTAACTTTTCGGTTTTGCCTTTAGAAACTTAGTGAGAGATTCATGCTCAAGTGGCGACTCCACTTCTTCCATTTCTTACAAGAATTTCTGCTAGAAGCTCGCTTCTTGTAGATGTTTTGATTTTCTTGGACAGGAATCTCTCTCTGATATCCATTTGGCCCATCTTTTTCCTATTAAGCAATTCACCATGGATTTTGACTTGTTTGCTCCTTGTGATTTTACTAACTTTTAGGGAGCTTGACATGGTTATTTTTATGTTTTGGGTGAAACCATCGATGAATTTCCTCCTTTTCAAGGGAACATTGTTTTCACTACCGAAACTCACCTTCAGAATGTCAGCCTCTGTATAAGCAAGTGTTGCCCATATTCTAAATATGAAGATGTGAAGATGAAGATTTTCGTTCTCACCTTATCTGGAGATGCTTTAGATTGGTTTATTAAGTTCCCTGATAACACTTTTGATTCTCTACAATCAATCATTGATGCCTTTGAAGATAGATATGGAGATAAAGAAAAGGTCAAAGCGAAAGTTGAAGTAAAGGAAACTATAGAAGTTGAAAATAATTTCAAGGAGTTAATTCAAATGGTTAAAGACATACAGTTAAATCAGGCTCAAGTAATCAAGAATGCAGAAGTTAATCAGGCTCAACTTGTTAAAGATATGGAACTTAATCAAGCAAGATTAACAGTTGATCATGCCGGGGAAATTAATTCTATGCAGAGCAAATTATTAGCCCTAGAATAAAAGATGATGATCATGGAATTCAATCATTCAAATCAAGTGACTTCCATGGAAGCAAGTTATCAAGAAGAAATAAGTTCGATTCAAAACAGAATTTCAACTATGGACGAAGAAATGACAATCATGAGATTCGTTTATAATAATCAATTAGCTACCATGCAAGCAAATCATAAGAAGAAGATAAACTATATGCAGAATTGTTTTATGGGCATGAAAGCAAAGAATGATAAAATTATAAAGGACATGGAAGTTGATCAAATATCTCTTCAGAATAGATTATTGGCCATAGAGGAAAATCAGGTACCATGTGTCATACATAAGTACAGAGGGAATAGATATCATCGAAAACATATTAAAAATAATGGAAGTTAATCATTCTAATCAGACGTCCATTATTCAAAATCTAATAAAGGCTATGCAAGCTAATCATGTCAATGTGCAAGAAAGATTCGTGAAAACTGAACTCAATCAAGCGAAGTTAATAGTAAGACATGCCAGAGAAATTAGTTCATTACATAAGAGGCTGGAAGAGAGGAAATCACAAGTCCCGTCTTGTTGTGAATATCCCGAGAAAGAGGCTAACTCCATTAACGAATATTTAACTAAGAATGACATGATCAAATAAGAAATTAAAAAATATCAAGTTATAACTCAAGACACATGTGAGACTGATCCATCATTCTTGACAGAGCAGAGGCAGAATGAAGAAAGACATGTCATGCATATCTTACATACTTCATCTGAAAGTTTTCAAGCAGAATATTCCACATCATTAATGATACGGCCTCCCACAAAGAAAAAGCGCAAAAGAAAGAGAATGAGAAAGCGGTTTGATGCATCTGATGGCCGTGAGCAACGTGATTTCGGATAGGAAAAAGTCCTACCGCGTGCAGAATTGGACATGGCACATCCGAGAAACAACCAACAGATTTGCCTGAAAGCAGGCAAATGCTCAATATGCACTATATTGAACACATTTGTTGTCGTGGGGCATCTTTGTATTGTATTTCTAGCCTTATACCTTGTTATTTCAGTGTTTCATTTTTGTAGTTAGATTTGTGTTTTTCATGTTATTAAAATAGTTAATAAATGAAAAGCATATATCTTTCCGGTGTGTAATGTTATACGATGATTTTTGGATGGACGCTACTTATGTTATATTGTGTGTTGCGTGGATGCAGATTCTGGATTCTCACATTCTTCCGATGCAACAACGTGTCCCCAAGTAGAGCCAGATGTTGACCACTACGTGTCAACGACCCATAGCAGTACACCCCCTTTTTTCAACACAAGGGATAGTGCCTGATTGATGTGTTCGTGTCGTCTAGCTATCATCATTAGCCTGATCATCATGTTATAATGTAAACCCATTCTGCATGTATATGATGTAAATAATCTCAGCAGAACCATGTCATGTATGTAACAACCTAGGTAAACCTACTTTTCTAGTGACAATCTCCATTCTGGGAGGTTTTTTTGTCTCACCAATCCATTCTCTGATGGTCAGCAGAGTTTTCCCCTCCAATCTTACCCCAAAGCTGGAATGGATTTTGTCGCTAAGATCTCAAGCAAGTCCTAGTGTTCTAGATCGAGTCTATGTAAAAGTGATTTGGGAATAATCTTAACTATTTGGTTGGGTTATTTTATTACAAATTGCTTGGTCTGCTAAATTATATTTGCGTCGCATAAATGAGTGGTCTCTGAGGGTCTATTACAAATGGGTTTCCCCCTTACGATGTAAAAAATATGAAAATCATGGTAAAATGTCTTGAGGGTTGGAAAAATAATTTATCCCCTCATAGGCTAAGTCACCTGACACGGGGATTCGGGACACGTAGGATTCGGGATTCGTGGTGTCGGATTCGGGACACGCTGACCCCCCGGAACAGGACACGTTAGGACACGTTATATATTATTTTATTAAAAAAAAATATATATATATATAATATATATTTAAAAATATATATATATATATATTAAAAATTAGATATTATCATATTTCTTACACAAATTTTAATTAATGATACAAATTTATTGATTTCAAACATAGATCTTCATCTATAGCTATTAGCATGCATAGTACATACAAAATTCAAATAAATGTCAGTGGTACTGGTCACATAAATGATAAATCTATTAAAAATTTAAATCATGATTCATAATTCATAACTGAAAGACAACTTACAACTACAGGATAGTAAGATAAACACACTGACAACTGTAGTTTTCTCATTAAGTCATCAAATCAAAATGTGTTACATAGGTAGTGTTGGTGCAATGCCAATGGCAAATAGAAATAGAAAATATAAAACAACTACAGGTATACAAGCCTCAAGGCATCAATTAGCATCAGAATCAGCGTCACTGTCCCCATCATCATGGTCCCCACTGCTCTCCTCTACATCCTCCTCCTCCCCTGTATCCATAGTCGCCTTTGCATCTGCTGGTATGGAGGCTGACCCCTCTAAGTCATCAAATCTAACAGGCTCTAGCACTGGATCATTGAGATCCATGTTGGCCAATGCCAACTCAACAATGGTGTCCAAACCCATATCATCAGGAACAGTGTTACTTGGGAGCGGGAGCGAAAGCGGGGAGCGGGAGCGAAAACAGGAGCGGGAGCGACATATTCAGAAGCTCTTGGTTTGGTGCTCTTGATTAAATACGAGTTCCATACCCTAATACATGAAAAAATTCAATGGAAACATTGCAATCCCCCAATCCTAAAATCCTGAAAAACTGATAAGTCTGCTGGATTTTGAATGAAATCTAAAATTCTACTTTCTCCATATGAAATCCAATGAGGCCAGAACCACTCTCAAACATCCTGAGTCATTTCATGGTAATGTTAAAAATTTAAGTAAAATGATGAAAATGAAGATTAAGGAGAATGTCACTTTTACTTTAAGAATTTAACATTACCATGAATAGCATATCAATACTAGGGCCTAGACTTGATTATGAAGCTGCCAAAATGCTCTACTCCTTGCTGCAACAGCACAAATCACTTACCAAATGAAAATATTAATGAGCAAACACGCCCTTTTCATACCCGCGCTGAGCTTAGCAAGTCCTGGAAACCGGACACGTGTCCTAAAATCGCAACACGCCCCTGAAAATCGCGACACGCCCTCGGACACGACGTGTCCTGTGATTTGGACACGAATCCAGACCGAATCATGTCGGATTCACCGGATTCGGGATTCGCAGGGGGTTTAGGACGAATCCGGTTTCCTAGCTCATAGGTTAATTAATTAAATTTTCTGGGCAAAAATAAATTAAAATCCTAAGCCGGAAATTTAATTAATTTTACGTCCTGGGTAAATTTAAATTCTCCAAAAGCAAAATTCATCGGTCCGAAAAAAATAAATTTTAAAAGGTTCCGAGAATAAGGTAAATTAATTATTTTGCTAAATTCTAAATCTTTGATCCCTATGGATTAAGTCAAAGTCAAATTTTTGGGGAAATTAACTCAAAAAATCTATTTTTGAGTTAATTAAAATGCATTTAATTAAAAATTTCGAATTTCCCCAAATATTTAAATATTTCGACAGATAAGATTAAAAGAAATTGTAATCTTCATCAACGATCGAGATTGCTTCGATGAAGATCACTCGAACTAGTCGTTGGAGGATTTATCTTTAAATAGGAAGTCATTTGTCAGTTGATCTATCTGATCTTTTGATCGTGTGCTTAGCAAGAAGCTCTGGTGTAATCTTTTTTCTGGATAACAAAGAAAGACTTTGGGGTTAAATTCTGCTAAAGTTACTCTTCATGGGAATACTGTAAGATGTGTTGTTTTCATGCATAAATTGTTCTAAAGCCATTGATGATAGCTTCTAAAGAGTGATTTGAGTACAGGTGTCTTGCTCAATCGTTGAGGTTTGAATAATAATTTAAATTTTGAACGTCATAGCAAGTATCTCTATTTGTTTGAATTTTATTATTATTTTCTCGCTCCATTTTTTTATGGCTGGATTGAATTTCGCAAGGAAAACTTGATTTTAGATCCTCGTGCATTAGGGGAAGTTTTCCATTGGACCAGCGAACTCTCGATCTTTGTTTTCTGAAGAGCCCAGCGAAATTAGCTCCGGGATTATCATAAGCTTTTTTTGGTGATACACAGAGGGTTTCGAGTTAGCACCTCCTTTTAAAATTTAAAAAAAAAAATCTAATTTTTGTGGAAAATTTGAGAGATCTGGCTATTAAGAGCCTTAGATTATCAAATATAGGTGCGGAGTTGGAATCCTACTCCTCAAAGCTAATAGATCTGTAAATTTATTTACTTGTGTAGATCTGAAATTTTATAACATAATTTTGAATTTTAACACTTGGGTTGTTGGAATTTTCTCTATTTTTTTGTATATTGGGTATTGGGTTTCTCTCTTTTCACTTGTGGAGGAAAAGATCTAAGAAATCAGCCAAGGAAATCTTCAGATCTGAGACAAATCTAGACCTTGGGGGGCAAGATTTGGGCTAAAAGATTGTTTGCAAGAATAAATTTGAGAAATCATCCAAGGAAATTTTCAGATCAAAGATTTTTTCAAGGAGATCTGGGGGTTTTGAGACAAATCTAGGCCCTCGAGGGCAAGATCTTGTCCCAAATACTTTTGTAGGGCCAATCATTAATGATTTTGCAACAAATTTGAAGATCTGAAGCAAAATAATTTTTTTAAGAAAAAGAGTTTCAAGTTTTGGAGCTCCTAAGCCCAGATCTGCCTTCTCCTAACCCAACTCTAGCCCTTTTGGGTCTAATGTTACCCTCATTGGCCCTAGATTCCCCTTGCTCCATTTCTAATCTGAATATTTAATTTTCTGAAATTGATCATTGGTGATTTTTTGCAGAAAAAATGGTAAAAATTTTGTTTCAGGTATTCGAATTTTTTTGGCAACTTGGGAAAGTGATCTTCAACACCTAAGGCTTGAGAGTTTGATCTCTAAACCCTCTTTTTCCTCATTGTTTGCTACAGCAATAATATACCTTTCTACTGGTGGCAAAATTTCATGTGGGTTAGCCTAAAATCAGTTCCTAAGTTGTGTAATACATTAAGGAATTAATTTCTTGAGTTGGGAATCCATCATTAAGCCTATTTCATATTTTAATTGTTGAACTGTAATAAGCATATCAGATCTGATATAATTCTGGAAATCACATCATAACAGGCTGAAATTTTTTGATAATTTATGTGGGCAAGTTTGGAAAATTTTCGGTAAATTTTTGGTATAAAGATAGCATTGATAGCTTACTCTTTTCATTGTCATATTGTTGTTGTCATAACCTTTGCTTGTTTTTGTCCTAAACAATTCACTGTTGTCCTAAAAAACAATTCTCTGAAAGTTAGGAGGGAGGATATTTTTAAAAATCGACCAGTCTGAATCGAAAACCGGTCAAACCGACTGGTTCATTGGCCAACTAACCGAACTGGTAAAAGAACTCAATCAATAGCCTCATTCGCCCTTTTTTAGATAAACTGGGCATAAACCGACTGCTTCATTGCGAGGTCGGTCGTGGACCCACCAGGGGCATTCTTGGAACCTTGTGAGGTGGTTTGGAGGGAAAATAAGGGTTGTTTCTGTTAGCTCTGCTATGTTCTTTGATACTTGATGGATCAAAATAGGTGTTGAGCATTGTTGGTCTGGTTGTATAAGGTTGGCAGCAATTTTTCATGCTTTCTCCTTCATTTTGCCTTATTCCCTTATAACTCTCGTTGTCCTCGTTTCTTCCTTCCCTTTCACTCTCCTTATTCTTCCTAACTCCATTATTTCTTTTGTCTTCTATAAACCCCATAAAACCCCACTTAAGTCCTTTTTTCAGGCTGTTGGGCGTTTTTGTTTTAACACTATAAAAGTCCGCCTAAACCCATTTTCCCTTTGGTCCCGGGCGCGAAGCTAAACCTTATAACCTTGGATTATATAACCGCGCATATAATAAAAAATCATAACCCTGAGCTTTAATAAAGCCCGGGCCCACGGCTTTCACCTGTCACATCAACCCCGAAACTCGTGCATTAAATCCTGTCCATCCAATCCTCCGCCTTGGGATCTGACGCTTCACGTTGCCCCCGCCCCGTGAACTTGCATGCCTATTAACCCGCAGGGAAGGCGATTTCCCGCTGGACTTGCCTGCAACATGGCGCTATTTAACTGGATCGCGCTGCCATGTACCAAAACCACCTTCTCCCGAAAAGCGGTGCGGGGAAACCGCTTACCGCCCTTCTGGTACGGCTCCCCGCTCGTTAACCCGCGATCATCTCTGCTGCCCATCAGCCGTCCGATCGTCCATCCCGCGATCGGACGGCCCACGTTCCTCCATTCCTGTTTGCTCCCGATGGCTTCCGTAATCCAATCTCCGCCGTCTGATTTGCCAAATCTAATGGCTAATATTCCATCGCACCTCTGTGTCTTCCCATCGCTGCCCGCCAAGAGATCTCGGCCGTCCATCTGAGCTATCCAACGGTCAGCATTCATGCCCAGTTCATCGTCCATTTTCAATGTGTTTTTCAGTGTTTTTGGCTTGTCCCATGCACGCGAAGAAGGAAGAGATGATCCGGCAATCTGCACATGAATTCCTTAGCTACCACATTTAAAGAACAGCACGGTCAAGGACGAGAAGGACGATCCTCGAGCAGCTCAATGACTGCATCAGTTATTGAAATGCATTCAAATCATACTTCACCTGTTCAGGAATGACAGCAAAGTACCAGTAAAAGTCAAATTGATCCATTAAAACAATCTAATTATATCAAAGCCCATATCTGATTGTAAATGCGGTTGGTGGTCGGTTATGACTCCTCCACGCATGGGTTTGCAGAGCAATTTTGTAGTCAACCACCATATATACCCAGAAAAAAGATGTAATGAGGTTGATGAATGTTGTTTTGGTGTAAACTTCAACTTCTGGAGACCGCAACTATTGTGACACCTGCAGCTTCTGGTCTTCATTTCCAGCTAATACAAGCTTCTTTTGTTGTTGATTGCTCATTTTCCACTTCTTCTTTGTTCCAGGCTGTGCCTGTTATGTATTTATTCATGCGTTGTTGATGCTTAGCATTAGAGGAGCTGTCATCCCACCTCTGTGTTAGAATCTAGCTGTATCATTGAATTTGTATGCAAGTTTCTGTTGTTTTAATGCCAGAGTGTTGTCATCCTGTCTGTGCATTAAGAATAGATTGACAGACCTTTTAACTGGTTGCAGTTGGCCATCTCAGGGTTCTATGCATCTGCTGGTGTGATCAGTCTTCTCCATCTTCACATTTTCCCTAAAACTGTGAGTAATTGGTGGTCTAAAGCCTTGTAGTTTGGGAGTGTTCACCCATGTCTGGGGTTAAGCATAGTAGGAGTGGTTATCTGGCTTGAAAATGCAACATTTCTTACATTCATCCACCATTTATCCAACATTTTGTTGAGTTTATAATGTTCCCGAGCATCTCTGAGATATAACCTAGGAGAGTTTCTTGGGGTGATAACATTAATTGGCGCCGCTGTCGGGGAGAGGAGAATTGAAGCTCAACTTCCCTGGGAGAACGACGCAGCTTCAAGCTTTGATGATAGGCAAGGTTTGAACACAGTTTCTGGTTGTAATCATCTATCTGGCGACTCCACATCGAAGTTCTGGCTCAGTTTGTGAGACACACTCGAAGAAATCCTCAGAAATCTCCAGCTGAATCATTGCCTGACCCTAAGAGGACTGTCAAATAGAAGAAATCTTCACAGAAAGGGGCATCAGGATCAGGTAAGCCTAAGAAATCTCATGCATCTCTGAAAGATAAATTCATAGATGAATAATTACAGTTTGAAGACTTAGAGCCCAGCACTGTAAATCAGGAAATTCCTTCAGAAATTAATTCAACCCCTTTGTCAGTTAGTTCCCTTTTGAATCTCAGTCCAAAGAAAGCTTCCCATTTAGTCCAGAACATCCCTTTGTCTCTGCCATCCATCACATTACTTCCTACTATTCAATCTGCTAGTGTTCCTCCACATATCCCAATCATGGCAGGACAGCAAGCACCTACGAAGATAGAAAGAATTGTTGCTGCTAGATATGGACCTCTCGTTTTGCCTGTCCCTTTAAATCCTATGCCTGTGGGGGAATATCAGAAATATATGCCTAAATTCACTGGCACAGAGGGAGTAACAGCAGAAGAACACCTTGAAGTTTTTTACAGTTATGCTGATAATTTAGATATAAGTGAAAATGATGTGTGGATGAGAGTTTTTGTCCAGAGCCTTGATGGAGAGGCTAGGAAGTGGTTTAGAGAATTACACCAGAGATCAATAACAGATATTGAAGCGGTTTTTGAAGCAATGGGGAGATAAAAAAGACTTGTATTATTATACTGAGTTTGGTAATCTGAAGAGGGAAAATGGTGAATCTTTGCCTGATTTTGATAAAAGATTCAATCGCATGTATAGTAAGATACCAGCTGAGGTAAAGCCTACTCCCACCTCTGCCAAACTCACTTATGCCAATGCTTTTGACTCTGATTTCTGCCTGTTATTGAGAGAAAAAAGATGTGCTACTCTAGCTGATATGCAGGATGCAGCACTAGAAGTAGAGTCTAATATAATGGCTACTGAAAAGCTTAAAAGCCAAGCTGATAGAAGGAGGCAGAGAGGTCAGGCTTCTACCTCCTCTAGTTCATCTTCAGAGCCAAAATTAGACAAAATGACTAAGATGATAGAGTCATTGGCTGCTGAAATTTCTAAGCTAAAGGTTGAGCAGAATTCAGGGAAAACAAGGCAGCAAAACACATTTGCTCCAAGAAATCCAAATCCTTTCAGAAGAGCAAATGAGCAGTTACAAATCATGCAAAGGGGTGAAGAATCAAAAGAAGATCAGAAAGTTAAAAGCTCATTTCCAAAATGTAGTCATGGAGGAGGAACATTTTGAAGAAGATGAGGATGAAATTCACTGCATGGAGGATAAAGGCAGCGCTGCATTCTTGACTTTGGCTGCTTATGAAGAATCTTTGTTGCAGGAACAAGTCAGTCAAGAATGGGATAGAGAAGTTGAACAGCAGCAAAGATATAATCTGAGGTCCAACGCAAAAAATGTTAAAGAGAATCCTGCCCAAAGAGCTGTTGTCCAAATAAAGCCACAGAATAGCAGGCAGAGAAGACCAGTAGCTGATCCAGTCATCCTCAAAGCTCCAGTTCAAGAGGTAAAAGGTTCTGATAAGTTATCTTCTTCTTTCAGCTTTGAGTCAGAAGTCCAGAAGTTGAAAATATATGTGCCTCTGGTAGAGTTTGTGAAGAGTGAAGTATTTAGAAAGCCTATCCTTGAAGCCCTTGAGCTAGAAACCACACAAACCTCCACTGACTATGTCAATTTGCAAGATGACAAGCCTGCCATTGTGCTCAGCCCCATGATTGAACTTGTTGATAATAATTCTCCATCTTTTTATGTCTCATTGACCATTCATGACAAAATCCTTCACAACTGCCTGCTAGATACAGGGGCCAGCCACAATTTGATGCCTAAAGCTGTCATGGAAGAGTTAGGCCTTGATATCACCAGACCCTATCATGATCTATTTTCTTTTGATTCAAGGAAAGTGAAATGCCTTGGATTGATTAAAGATCTGGCCATTACTCTAACTCAATTGCCCATGAAGAGTATGATGATGGATATTGTGGCAGCAGATGTCCCTCCTAAGTTTGGCATGTTGTTGTCCAGAGGCTTGATTAAGAGACTAAGTGGGACATTATAGAATGATCTTTCTTATGCCACTGTCCCAGTTTTTGGAGGAGAAAGCAGGAGGTTATATAGAGAAGCACAGTTGTCATATATCATCAGTGATGAGAAGAATCCTACAAATCATCCAATTTATGCAGTGGACACTGATTTTGGAACATGTATTCTCAAAATAGAAGAATCTCAGAAGGCCTCAATGCAGATCAGGAAACCAACAGTTCAGGCTGAAGAAGAGCAAGGAAGTCAGGTTTGGGAGATGTTCTTTGATGGAGCATGTTCCAGGGAGATTGCAGGAGCAGGGGTGGTGCTGATATCTCCACAGCAAGAAAGCATTCAGCTGTCTTTTACACTGGTTTTCCAAGTCACAAACAATATAGCAGAGTATGAGGCTTTGTTGTTGGGCTTTAATGCAGCAAAAGACAGAGGAATTATAAGCATAAAGGTTTTTGCAGATACTGATTTGATAATTCAGCAAGTAAATAAAACATTTCAGGCAAAGCACCCAACGCTGAAAGCATACAGAGATGAGGTATGGAGAATCAGAGACTTTTTTGATTATTTATGTATTTCATATATTCCTAGAGCCCAAAATCAGCTTGTTGATTTCCTTGCTGTCTCTGCTAATCTATTTATACCTCCCATGCCTCCCAGACTAGTTTATGAAGTCCAAATGAAGTATAGACCTTCCTTACCTGATAATGTCCACCATTGGAAAGTTTTTGATGATGACGATGAGATAAATAGGTTTCTACAAGTCATTGATGAGTTTTCTGAATTGAAAATTGACCAAGAGAATGATGCCTTGCAAGAAAGCCCCCAATCCCAGCTTAGAAATAAAATTGGTAAAAACAGCATTGTCCAGCGTCCTGCTAACCATATTCTTAAGGGTCTAATTCCTCTTGAAAGATTGTTTGACCAGAATGATGTGCCATACAAAGCTGCCCAAAAAGAAGATCAATTTGCAGTCTGTAAGCATGATATAGGAAGTCCATGTCAGCCTAGATATGTCAATTTGTCCACTCATTTTTCAGCTAATCAAAGTGCTAAATACTACAATTTAATGAGGCAATTTGCTGATGTGTTTGCCTAGGAGTATAGTGACCTGAAAACATATGATAAGAATATAATTCAGCATAAAATCCCTCTGGAGAAAGACACTATTCCTTTCAAACAGAAGTTGAGACCAATAAATCCTATGCTTCTTCCACTGATTGAAAAATAAATTAAAAAGTTGCTGGCTGCCAAAATCATAGTTCCTCTTAGATATTCTAAATGGGTAGCCAATCTAGTGGTGGTGAGGAAGAATAGTGGAGAAATCACATTGTGTGTTGATTTTAGAAATTTAAACAAATGCTCAAAGAAAGATAACTATCATCTGCCCAAAATGGAGCATTTGCTGCAAAAAGTCTTAGCAGCTAAAGTGATGTCCTTCTTGGATGGTTTTTCAGGCTTCAATCAGATTGTTGTGCACCCAGATGATCAAGAAAAGATTGCATTCACCACTCCTTGGGGCACTTTTTTGTATGCTAAAATGCCTTTTGGGTTGATGAATGATGGAGCCACCTTTCAGAGAGCTATGGATATAGCATTTGTGGGAGAGAAGGATAAATTTGTCCTTGTCTACCTTGATGATATAATAGTTTACTCCAGCAGCCATCACAATCATTTGCAGCATTTGAAAAAAGTATTTCTGAAGTGCAGGAGGTTTGGAATTTCAGTCAATCCCAAAAAATCTCAATTTGCTTTAGAAGAAGGCAAGCTGTTAGGACATGTGTCTACTACAGGTGTCCGAATTGACCCAGAAAGAGTCAAAGGAATTCAGACTTTGTCTGTCCCTAGATCAAAGAAGAATATTCAGTCTTTTTTGGGCAAAATAAATTTTGTAAGGAGGTTTATCCCAAATTTTGCTGAATATGTTAAGTACATTACCTCCATGTTGAAGAAAGGCGCAGAAATCAAATGGACTGATATAGCAAGAAAATCATTTGATTCCATCAAAAAAGTTATTATGGAGGCTCCCACATTAATAAATCTAGATTATAGCAAGGAGTTTCATGTATTCTCATTTGCTTCTGAAGATACTATTGCAGTTGTTTTATTGCAGGCAGATGAAGAAGGTTCAAAGCATCCAATGGCATTTTTCAGCAAGAATTTGAGGAATGTTGAACTGAGGTATGATATTATTGAGAAACATGCATATGCTCTTATCAAATCCTTAAAAGCTTTTAGAATTTATATCTTGCATTCAAAGATAGTTGCATATGTACCCTTTGCTGCAATTAAAGATGTCTTGACACAACCTAATGTTGATGGAAGAAGGGCAAAATGGATTGCAAAGATGATAGACTTTAACATAGAGCTGAAGCCCACGAAGCTGGTCAGAGGTCAGGGGCTTGCCAAGTTATTGGCTGAAGAAAATTGCAGGTCTTTGGATATTGATTTCTTGTGCACAATTGCAGAAAGTAGTCAGACAAATGAAGAAGAGGAAACAGCTGAAACAGAGAAAAAGCAGTCAGTGGCTAAGAATCTAGCTTCTTGTAATTGGTATGCTGGAATAATTAATTTCTTGTTGAAGCTAGAAATCCCTTCAGGCTTAAGCACAAGTCAAGCTAGAACTAAAACTTAGAGCAGTTAAATATTGCATTAATGAAAATCTGCTCTATTGGAGGGATCCATCTGGAATATTTTTAAGGTGTCTGGACAAAGAATAGTCAAAAGAAGTTATGCAGCAGTTTCATAACAGCATGTGTGGAGGGCACCATAATTGGAAAACTACAGCCCATAAAATTCTCAGAGTTGGGTACTATTGGCCCACTTTATTTTCTGATGTGTTTTCTTTTGTTAAATCTTGTGACAGGTGCCAAAGATTTGAAGGAAAACAGCAGTTGAAATCCCTGCCCCTAAAACCAATTCAGGCAAAAGGACCTTTTCAGCAGTGGGGCATGGATTTTATTGGAGAAATCAATCCACATTCCAGTGACCAGCATAAATGGATATTAGTAGCCACTGACTATTTTACCAAGTGGATTGAGGCAGTCCCTACCAGGAAGGCTAATCAGAATGTCGTCATGAAGTTTTTGACAAAGAATATCTTCAGCAGATTTGGTTGTCCACATAAATTAATAACAGATAATGCAGCAGCCTTCAGGGCAAAAGAATTGGTGGAAATGTGTGATTCTATGGGTATTAAACTTGTTCATTCCACCTCATATTATCCTCAAGGAAATGGTCTGGCAAAATCCTCTAATAAAAGTCTGATCAGGATAATTAAAAAGCTGTTAGAGGACAATAAAAAGAATTGGGATTCAAAGCTCAAGTATGCACTGTGGGCTGACAGAGTGACCATTAAAAAATCCATAGGGAATTCTCCTTTCAAGCTGGTATATGGCACTGAGGCTGTATTTCCAATTCAGCTAACTCTCCTTGTGGCAAGGTTCCTTCAAACAGAGCAGAATGAAGAGGAAGAAATGGCAAAGAGGATCACTGATTTAGCAGAGGTACATCAGATTAGAGAACAGCTGGTTGAAAAGGCTGCAGCACATCAGAGAAAGATCAAGGAAGCCTTTAACAAGAAGGCAAAAACAAATAATTTCCAGGTTGGTGACTTGGTTCTGAAATGGAATGCATTGAAGGAAAAAAATGCAATCATGGGAAATTTGATGCTTTCTGGATAAGGCCTTTCATCATTTCACAGGTTCAAGGGAACAACACCTTCATACTGAAAAGTATGGGAGGAGAGACAGTTTTTGATGGCCCAGTTAATGGGCGGTTTTTGAAAGTTTATGTGATTTAAGGTCTTTGGCCTTAAAAGTTGTAAATATTGTGTTTTTATCAGTTTTAGTATAGGTGCAGTAGACTCCATGCCCAATGGAACACTAGGAGTTTTGGCTAATTTGTTTTCAGCTGGAAAGGCATTGATCTGCAGGTTCTTGAGACCTCACAGGGAGGATCTCATCCCCAGAAGGAGCCAGTGTTAGCTCTGCTATGTTCTTTGATACTTGATGGATCAAAATAGGTGTTGAGCATTGCTGGTCTAGTTGTATAAGGTTGGCAGCAATTTTTCATGCTTTCTCCTTCATTCTGTCTTATTCCCTTATAACTCCCGCTGTCCTCGTTTCTTCCTTCCCTTTCACTCTCCTTATTCTTCCTAACTCCATTATTTCTTTTGTCTTCTATAAACCCCATAAAACCCCGCTTAAGTCCTTTTTTCAGGCTCCTGGGCGTTTTTGTCTTAACACTATAAAAGCCCGCCTAAACCCATTTTCCCTTTGGTCCCGAGCACGAAGCTAAACCTTATAACCTTGGATTATATAACAACGCATATAATAAAAAATCATAACCCTGAGCTTTAATAAAGCCCAGGCCCGTGGCTTTCACCTGTCACATCAACCCCGAAACTCGTGCATTAAATCCTGTCTGTCCAATCCTCCGCCTTGGGATCTGACACTTCACGCTGCCCCCACACCGTGAACTTGCATGCCTGTTAGCCCATGGGGAAGGCAGTTTCCCGTTGGACCTGCCTGCCACGCGGCGCTATTTAACTAGATCGCGCTGCCATGTACCAAAACCACCTTCTCCCGAAAAGCAGTGCGGGGAAACCGCTTACCGCCCTTCCGGTACGATTCCCCGCTCGTTAACCCGCGATCATCTCTGTCGCCCGTCAGCCGTCCAATCGTCCATCCCGTGATCGGACGACCCATGTTCCTCCATTCCTATTTTCTCACGATGGCTTCCGTAATCCAATCTCCGTCGTCCGATTTCCCAAATCTAATGGCTAATATTCCATCGCGCCTTTGTGTCTTCCCATCGTTGCCCGCCAAGGGATCTCGGCCGTCCATCTGAACTATCCAACGGTCAGCATTCATGCCCAGTTCATCGTCCATTTTCAATGCGTTTTTCAGTGTTTTGGGCTTGTCCCATGCACGCGAAGAAGGAAGAGATGATCCGACAATCTGCACATGAATTCCTCAGCTACCACATTTAAAGAACAACACGGTCAAGGACGAAAAGGACAATCCTCAAGCAGCTCAATGACTGCATCAGTGATTGAAATGCATTCAAATCATACTTCACCTGTTCAGGAGGGACACCAAAGTACCAGTAAAAGTCAAATTGATCCATTAAAACAATCTAATTGTATCAAAGCCCATATCTGATTGTAAATACGGTTGGTGGTCAGTTATGACTCCTCCATGCATGGGTTTGCAGAGCAATTTTGTAGTCAACCTCCATATATACCCAGAAAAAAGATGTAATGAGGTTGATGAATGTTATTTTGGTGTAAACTTCAACTTCTGGAGACTGCAACTATTGTGACACCTGCAGCTTCTAGTCTTCATTTCCAGCTAATACAAGCTTCTTTTGTTGTTGATTGCTCATTTTCCACTTCTTCTTCTTTGTTCCAAGCTGTGCCTGTTATATATTTATTCATGTGTTGTTGATGCTTAGCATTAGAGGGGCTGTTATCCCACCTTTGTGTTAAAACTGTGTTGCATGGGTACCCGCACCCGGGGGTGGGGTTCTCGAACCCGTCTCGGGTTCCCGCACCCAAGTACCGGATTCGGGTACGGGTTCTTCCCAGACGAACCCAGAAGAACCGGGTTCTTCAAAAAAAAAATTGGGTTCTTTTCCTTTAACGGGTTCTTGGGTTCTTCGGGTTGGGTTCTTTGGGTTCTTCGGGTTCTTTGGGTTCTTCATAAAAAAACTATATTAAAAATTTAATTTTCAAATAATTTTTTTTATTGAAATTTAAAAAATAACTTATAACAAAGGTAAAACTTATAACAAAACCTAAAAAACCCTAAATCAATTCTTGTAAATCAATTTGGAATGAAACAATCTTCCACGGTCCTTAACATCAAAACCTGTGTTGCACGGATACCTGCACCCAGTTTTTTAAGTTTTTTACAAGTCTTGTTTTTTAAGAATTCTTGTAAATCAATTTGGAATGAAACATTCATTCCCGAGCCAAATAACCATCAAATTATAAACTGTAAAAGCACACATACAGGTTCAGACATTTTCGTTCAAATAGAAAGTAGGATTGAGACCAGCCATAAGCTATAATCAGCTGATGTTGTTAAATGGCGAAGGGCTATTTTGGACAATGGCTAAATTAAGTATCAAAATCTGCCAATTTCTCACAGCACTCTGATAACATCATGTTAAGATTAAAACTAGGAAAATATGCCTAAATCATATATGATCTCTACAGACTTGTACACCAAGTAATCTCTAAAAACTGCGAAGATGTTTTATGTTTAGATAATTAATATTAAGGCAGAGCTTCGCACTCAAAGACAAACTATCCCTCAAGCCATCAGATGGCTGCTGTGCATTTTATTGGGAAACAAATATTGATAAGCGTGTTTTGTGGAAGGGTAAGGCTGCCACTGTTTTTGGGATTGCTTTACCACAGAGCACACCATGCATGGGGCAGGTGGATGATTAGACATCAAGAAAATTCTAGACCACTATCAGGTTGAGAAGAATCTCCTATGAAAAAATTGTGTTTTTATATGGGAGAGACTAAACATTCAAAGCAAAGTTACAAGCTCAAGCTCCAGCCAGAATGAGCAATTTCAATAAGGAGAGAAGCTGTCTTGAAATCAAAGCAGGAGGCAGAAATGCTAACACTCCTTGGCTGTGTAGGAGGAAGGGTCTGTACAACCACAGCCTGATTCATTGATAGGCATCCTTGCAAATGAACCTAAGCTGCATAGTTATTTTAAAGCCTTTGTGTGACAAAATCTGTCCCAAGTTTCACCAAAATAGCTAAGTCTAGCATTTATCCTAGTATGTATTTTGAATTTTCAGTTTTAGTAGTAGCCTTGAGCTCTCTCACATAGCTGTCACAGTGTCATGGTTACACGGAAAAGATTCAAAAGAACAGTTTTTTCGTGATAAATTTTGAAATTTCAATGTCAATGTTGAATGTTTAATGATGTGCATGTTTAAATGGTTATCATTAAAGTTTTCTTGTTTAAAGTTGAAAAAATATACAAATTCAAATTTCATATATATTATTAATTATAAATTTATAATTTATAAAATATAATTATTAAAATTTAATATTATTATATTACCCGACGAACCCACGCACCCTGTTTCCAAAAATGCCGTCCCCATCCCCGTACCTGTCCCCGTCCCCGTACCTGTCCCCGTCCCCGTCCCCGCACCCACGTTTCCTAGCAACATAGTGTTAAAATCTAGTTGTATCATTGAATTTGTATGCAGGTTTTTGTTGTTTTAATGCTAGAGAGTTGTCATCCTGTTTGTGCATTAAGAAATAGATTCACAGACCTTTTAACTGGTTGCAGCTGGCCATCTCAGGGTCCTGTTCATCTGCTGGTGTGATCAGTCTTCTCCATCTTCACATTTTCCTTAAAACTGTGAGTAATTGGTGGTCTAAAGCCTTGTAGTTTGGGGGTTTTCACCCATGTCTGGAGTTACGCATAGTAGGAGTGGTTATCTGGCTTGAAAATGCAGCATTTCTTACATTCATCCACCATTTATCCAACATTTTGTTGAGTTTATAATGTTCCCAAGCATCTCTGAGATACAACCTAGGAGAGTTTCTTGGGGTGATAACAGTGTCCTCCAAAAAAACCCCTCCAAGCCAATAAAAGGTCTCCCCTCTCATTTGCCTCACACATCTCATTTAGAGTTTTTGTGAGATTCTTTGTGAGCTTGGAGAGTGTTGAGTTTTTGCTAGAGTAGTGGAACAATAGAGAGTTTGAGCTAAGTAGTAGCCACCATGCCTCCAAAAGCCAAGGATATTGCACAGGCTCATTGTGATATGATTGATGGCAAAATGATCTGCAAATATTGCCACAAATCTATTGAAGGAGGGGTTATTAAAGGTTCAAGCAACACTTGGCTAGGATAGGAGGCCATGTAAAGTCATGTGGAACACCAAATGAAGTAATAAGGCATATTAGGGCAGAATACCTTCAGATGTTTGAGACTCAAGTAATCGAACTAACAGAGAAGTTTGTGACTCAAGCAGCTGCAAAGTTTGGGAATCGAGACTCAACCGAGTTTGAAACTTTGATCATGATGAGAAGTTTCAACTTTCAAGTGATAATGTTGATCACTAATATCATATATGTAGACTTGTAGTAGGCTAGTGGCCCCATAGCTTGTAGGCTTTGTCTTTGGACTCTAGAGGCCATTTAGAGCCTCATTGATTATATATTTTGTTGTTGATATGTATTGCACTTGGTGCCATTTTGATATATTCACCTTTACATGGTATATATATGAGCAAACTTTGCATATTTTGTGTCTATTAGTTTGGAATCATGATTTTAAATCTTAAAAATAATTTTATTTTTTCATTAAAAATTAATTATTTCAAGTGTTTTATTTTTAAACCGCTTCATTGAGATCTAACCAGTCCTGGTTTGAAACTCGGTTTATTAGGTGGACCGATCCAGTCACCGGTTCCGGTTTTTAAAACTATGGGAGGGAGAAAATCGTGGTACATGAGTCACCCAGACCTTTTTTTTCCACCCTTCTTCATATGCCTTTTGCCTTTGATTGATTTTTTCTTCTTAACTGCTTGGGGCTCCAAGGGATGGAGAGCATGATGTGTAATATGTAGCAGTGAATACCCCCCACCAGGGGTTGGGACAATCATGGATTCCTTAGTGATGGAGGGGCTCATATAGGGCCCATAGGAACTAGGGTGATGGCCATAGATAAAGGTTAGAGCTCATGTTTGGCTTTTGCCCACGTGCTAAATTTGTATGTCCCGATCATCTTTTGCATTTTGTGGTACATTTCCTTATGAGAGTGGCCAAATTATGCTTTTTATTTTCTTTTTAGCTGCATCAACCTCCGGGTCATCGTTCCAGGCCCCACCCAAGGTGTGGACAAGGGAAGGGGGAAGCTAACCCTGTGTGGACCCAGTGGACACATGTGGACCCGGATGGGAAAAGAGATGAATGGGGCTAAAATGAGTGGAAGGGGAGTGTTGTCGCAGAGAATGTCTAGGCACCATGACAACGGCTCAGATCGAGGGTTGTCACCCTGATCCCCAATCTCTCCGTTTAAATTCTCCCTATAGCAGACTAAGGGGGGTGGATCCTATGGAAATGGAATGGAGGGAGGACTAGTTGGGAACCAACCAGTCCGGGAGACAGTTGAGAGACCAAATACTTGTTTAGATCTAGTAAGACTTGAATGATTTGATTTATACAATTGATACTAGTGCCTTGTGGAGTCAACTATCTTGCTAAGAAATTTAGGACCAAGTACATGATGGACAACTGTCGCTAGGGAAAATGTTATTATGATGAAAAGAGATGCAAGATGCGAATATCAAAGGGATGAGTGAGTAGTCTTGAGGTAAGATCGTTTAAGACTCAAGTACTTAGTATTGATTAACTTTATGACAAGAGTACTTAATGAAATGAAGAGACAATCTTATACAAGACAAAGTGTCAAATATATCAAGTGCCAATAAGATATCGATCACTAATACACCAAAGAATTACAATAACCAAAAGCCAATAATGATATTAATGTCAAGAAAGAGAACTAGAGTATTTATCCAATTTATGCTTTAATGACAATTACTTGAAAATTCCAAAACTACTTAAGAGATATTCAAATAGCCGAAGTTTTCTATTAGATCCAAATCAAATGCAAGCCTTTTCAATGATACTTAGCTCAATAGATTTCAAAATATTTACCATTCACCAAACAAGAAAACCTTTGAGCAATTTAAAATATTAGACTTATCTATTCTAAGTGTGTGAAATGAATTTCCTTTAGGCAATGAGCTTGTGTGTATGTGATTCAGAAACTCGGAAAATAGGAGTTTAAACTTGAATTTTATTGCCAATAATTGTAACAAAAATTTGTTGCCCTGAACTTATGCAAACAATCATCCAAAATCACTTATTTTCAAAGATTAGATTTAGGACAACAACAAATTCTCTAATGACAGTAGTAAAATTAAAATGCCAAACATGTCAAACAAATTCTGAATTGTGTTATGAACTAAAATCACTTGAAATTTCAGAATTTAATCCATGACAGCCAATATGTTTCAGTGATAGAAAAGAGCAGCAAAAAAGACTTTATGACAGCAAGGGAAATGCTTGTTGCAATCAAGAAGATCACCCTTTTAGATTCTTATGACAGTTACTTCCACAACGATATTAAAACTTCTAACTTTCAGAGAATTGTTTTTTAGGACAACAACAAACAAATGTTATGACAGTAGCAATATGACAATGAAAACAGTAAGCTATCAATGCTATCTATATACCGAAAATTTTCCAAACTTGCCATATGAATTATCAAAAAATTTCAGCCTGTTATGATGTGATTTCCAGAATTATATCAGATCTGATATACTTATTACAGTCAACAATTAAAATATGAAATAGGCTTAATGATGGATTCCCAACTCAAGAAATTAATTCCTTAATGTATTAGACAACTTAGGAACTGATTTTAGGCTAACCCACATGAAATTTTGCTACCATTAGAGAGGTATATGATTGATGTAGCAAGCAGTGAAGAAAAAAAGGGTTTAGAGATCAAACCCTTAGGCCCTAGGCGTTGAAGATCACTTGCCCAAGTTGCCAAAAAAATTCTAACCCCTAAAACACAAATTTTTACCAATTTTTCTGCAGAAAATCACCAATGATCAATTTCAGAAATTAAATATTCAGATCAGAAATGGAACAAGGGGAATCTAGGGCTAACACTAGGCTCAATAGGGCTAGAGTTCGGTTAGGAGAAGGAAAATATGGGCTTAGGAGTTCCAAAACTTGAAACTCTTTTTCTTGAAAAAATTGTTTTGCTTCAGATCTTCAAATTTGTTGCAAAATCTTTAATGACTGACCTTGAAAAAATATTTGGGACAAGATCTTGCCCTCCAGGGCCTAGATTTGTCTCAAAACCCCCAGATCTCCTTGAAAAAATCTCAGATCTGAAAATTTCCTTAGATGATTTCTCAAATTTATTCTTGCAAACAATCTTTGAAGGTGGGCCTTCTGACCACGAAGGTATAGCTTTTCATTGGTATAGTTGAGTAGTTTTCCTTACATGTCATGAGCACTTTTGGGCATGAATTAGTGGGGGGATTCGGCAGAAAGAGTGGGTTAGGTTTGAATTCTTGTCTCCATTGCCCGATTTCGTGGTTACCCTTGTATCCTAGTCTTGTGGGATCTCCTTTACTAGGCATTAGCTTTAGGGATGGGACTACATGGGAAATCTCGATTTTGGTTGTGTGGTCTCACTTCCTGATACCACCTACATTGCTCCCCTTCCACTCATTTTAGCCCCATTCATCTCTTTTCCCATCTAGGTCCACATGTGTCCATTGGGTCCACACAGGGTTAGCCTCCCCCTTCCCTTGTCCACACTTTGGGTCAGGCCTAGAACGATGCCCCGGAGGTTGATGCAGCTAAAAAGAAAATAAAAAGCATAATTTGGCCACTCTCAACAGGAAATGTACCACAAAATGCAAAAAATGGTCGAGACATACAAATTTAGCACGTAGGCAAAAGCCAAAAATGAGCTTTAACCTTTATCTATGGCCATCACCCTAGTTCCTATGGGCCCTATATGAGCCCTCTCCATCATTAAGGAACCCATGATTGTCCCAACCCCTGGTGGGAGATGAACTGCCCCACCTCAAGGGGGTATTCATTGCTACATATTACACATCATGCTCTCCATCCCTTGGAGCCCCAAGCAGTTAAGAAGAAAAAATCAATCAAAGGCAAAAGGCATATGAAGAAGGGTGGAAAAAAAAAGGTCTAGGTGACTCATGTACCACGATTTTCTCCCTCCCATAGTTTTAAAAACCGGAACCGGTGACCGGACCGGTCCACCTAATAAACCGAGTTTCAAACTAGGACTGGTTAGATCTCAATGAACTGGTTTAAAAAAAAAAACACTTGAAATAATTAATTTTTAATGAAAAAAATAAAACTATTTTTAAGATTTAAAATCATGATTCCAAACTAATAGCCACAAAATATGCAAAGTTTGCTCATATATATACCATGTAAAGGTGAATAAATCAAAATGGCACCAAGTGCAATACATATCAACAACAAAATATATAATCAATGAGGCTCTAAATGGCCTCTAGAGTCCAAAGACAAAGCCTACAAGCTATGGGGCCACTAGCCTACTACAAGTCTACATATATGATATTAGTGATCAACATTATCACTTGAAAGTTGAAACTTCTCATCATGATCAAAGTTTCAAACTCAGTTGGTTGAGTCTCGACTCTCAAACTTTGGAACTGCTTGAGTCACAAACTTCTCTGCTAGTTCAGTGACTTGACTCTCAAACTTATGAAGGTATTCTACCCTAATATGCCTTATTACTTCATTTGATGTTCCGCGTGACTTTACATGGCCTCCTATCCTAGCCAAGTGTTGCTTGAACCTTTAATAACCCCTCCTTCAATAGATTTTTGGCAATATTTGCAAATCATTTTTCCATCAATCATATCACAATGAGCCCATGCAGTATCCTTGGCTTTTGGAGGCATGGTCGCTACTTAGCTCAAACTCTCTATTGTTCCACTACTCTAGCAAAAACTCAACACTCTCCAAGTTCACAATGAAGCTCACAAAAACTCTAAATGAGATATGTGAGGCAAATGAGAGGGGAGACTTTTTATTGGCTTGGAGGGGTTTTTTTTTTGGAGGAAACAACCCTTATTTTCCCTCCAAACCACCTCACAAGGCTCCAAGAATGCCTCTGGTGGGTCCACAGCCAAGTCCACAGCCAACCTGGCAATGAACCAGTCCGTTTATGCCCAGTTTATCTAAAAAAAGGGCGAATGAGGCTATTGACCGAGTTCTTTTACCGGTTCGGTTAGTTTGGCCAATGAACCAGTCGGTTTGACCAATTTTCGATTCAGACCGACTGGTTTTTAAAAATATGCTCCGTCCTACACTCATATACCCAGGTGTGGGCTTCCCTTATTATAGCTACCCTTGCACCTTGACATGTGGTCTGGATGATTCCCCTGATCCCCACTCCATTCCATTATTATATCATTTGCCACCTACCACTTAAAGGATGTACCATGGACATGTCAACCCCTTTAGAGGTTAAAACCACCTAATAGGGTCCTTGGTTAACCCCCTATTGAGCTTGGAGACACTTGTACATGCCAAAGCCCACTATGGAAGGGCATGCCACCATGAAGTGCCCCATTGATCCCATGACTTGTAAGTTTTATTACTTGATTATTCTAATGACTGGTTGTATTGGAGGGCAAAGGGGACACATTGGATCTTATGCAATATTGCATGTGGGTCTCCATTTGGGGCTTGGTCTCCCTATACGGGTTCCTAGCCCTCCAGAGGACCACATTGGCACTTGTGTTGAGAAATATAGGTCATTAGTGTTAGTTGATTTCTCTTCTATTAATGATTGCTTGTGAATTCTTTTCTTGATTAGATTAAGATCTTCTTTACGTTAGATTCTAAGTGTTCTTCTTCATCAAACAGTAACCAATGCATGAACATAAATAGACAAGAGACACAGCATGTAGGCTATGAGCCAGGGCCAAAAGCTCTCACTCTTTAAGAGGAAAACCCGCACAAATTCTTCTTATAGAGATTCCAATTGACGAATACCAAGACCAAGACCCCTAACCTATTAGCCAGTACATGATCAAGACACGAGTCCTCTTATGCTTTTGTCTTCTAGATTCCTCTTCCACTACTGAGACTACATTGCTAGAAACCTTCACTGTGATAGCAATGAGAGAGCTCTAAAATCCACCACTGTAATATCATTAAAGACTTCATCATTGTACTGTAATTATGTCCAAATTGTAGCATCACTGAGACTGTGACTTGAGCAAGGTTAGCACTGGATCCTTCTCCCTGTGGCAGCACCGAGGCTTCTTTATCTAAATAGAACTTGAACCGAAACATAGTCTTCTTATCTTACGAACAGTGGACTCTCCTCAACACCGAAACAGTGTCACTGCATTCTCCTATATGAACTTGTCTTCTGCACTAGGCCACCTGAATGGAGGTATCTGAATTATTCATTGTCTTTGTCTTCCGAAATCACAGTGAGAGACCACCAAAATTCTAACTGTAGTTTCTCCTTAGAAAGACCAAAACTTCTTCTTCGTTGTTACTGTGATCTCTAGATAAGAGGGATCTGAATTCCCTTACAGAACTGTAGCATGCATCCTTGTAGCCTTCACCAAAACAGAGGTAACCCGAGTCTCTTTTCCTTCTCCCGAAAATTCAGAGATATGCAAAGATCTTTTTTGTCTTTATGCGAAGAGCCTAGCCTCTTATATATAGTGGTTCGTCCATATACTCAAGCCGACATGAGCATTCGAATGGGTGGGTCTCCTTAATGTGAGCCGACATGAATTTGTCACCGATATAGAAGCCGACATCAAGAGAAGAGGATTGTGCTTGTTATTGGAGGGCTTTCTAGACACTTAGTTGACTCATATACATTTTACATATGCTCAAGAAGAGCTCTTCATACATGACATTAATTCTTTGACTTTAATGACAAATCCTAAGGCTCTCAATGGGAGCCATCTAAAATAAAATCACTTGCTCATGAAACCCATGAAGCAAGGCTTACAAAAATAATTTTATTTCTTCATTACATCATTTACAAAAGTCACAATTACATGTCATTATGAAGACTGAACCTAGTTACACTTTTCAACACTCCCTCTTAACTAGGGAGGTATTCATAATGGTACTTGGTCATTCTCAATCTGAAGAATTTCTCATAAGAAGAATTCGGATTTGTAACTCATTTGTATAGCATCATATCAACCAACATTGTTACACAGCAAGGATCTGAGCTCAATGATGGCGAGACCAGTGATTTATTGACACACTCATCATTGTCTCTCTCGGAATATACCCCACCCAAGTTCTCTCAGGATATGCTCCATGAGGACTATTCTTTTCTTGGACTCCTCAATCCCACAAAGAATATCGGTCCTCCACGACTACTCTTACTGTTGGATGCCCTATCCCATCCTCAGAGAGTATCGGATGCCAAATGATTACACAATCCTTCATTTTGTCTTCCTAGGTGAAGACTAGAACGACATGCCTATCTCTCCTTTTTCATACCAGGAGGACATATTCCATTAAAGGAATGTACTCATTCCTATGACAAAGGAATGTACCTAAGCTCCCACCTTAGAAATTTCCAGGTTTCTTCCAAGTAAGAAACTTCTTTTCAGGCTCCCTCTTAACCAAGGACCTATTGCAGCTCCTCATGTGGAGATCCTCGAACACTCAGCTGCTTGAAGAGCTCCCTCTTTCAATGTCATGAATTTCTTCTTCGTCAAGAAGTTTTCATACTTCTACATAGGGCATAGACCATCCATCAATTTTATCCATGAGTTAGTCATATCCTCAACTCATCAGAAAGCAATCCATCAGATTTTCCATCTAGCGTTGCTTCATGTTATTCTGCTCTAGTGCCATATTTTTCGGAGGGACGTTACATCCTTCTATATGGTCTATTTGGAAGTCATCCACAGATTTCCCTTTGGCAGTCCTACATAAGCCCATCCAGATATTAGTTCAAAAATAATTAATGAACACATTAAATCAAAATTACCTTTGTGATGATCTTTCACCATGACATATTTTTGTAGGTATCAGCATCTTGCATGCAAATTGACACATCTCCCACAGATATCCATTGTCAAGGGTCTCTATCATTTTTCGACTCCCATCAGAGTCTTCACATCTGTCCGGGAGATTACCTAGTCAAATCTTCTTATCTTCCGGATGTTGATTGCCTTTACCATGGTTGCAAATCTCACGATCTCTTCCTTCCTTTCTCCACACATTTCTTTCCCAAGAACTTCCAATCAAAGTTCCTCAATTGTAGACAACCTCCTTACACTTCATATGTGGACATATTATGTTGATCTCATCTAGTGTGATTTATGCCTTCCTGCATCTTTTCAGAGGAGGAGATCCTTTTACCTTGATCATGCTTCTCAAGATAGAAGTAATGATCCATGTTACTTGCAACCATACGACATGACATTATAATATTAAATACAAGCATACATACCTAATTTACCTTTAGGTCATCTAGGCTTCTTTCAGCAGCTTCCTTGATTAAAAAGATCTTCAACCCCTTGATTTGCTTCATCTCTTATGTCATCATACCATCATCCCATGAACTCCACAAGTTGGAATCCCTGATGAAACACTTGCTTCCACTCTAGATTGGTGAATCCTCCAATGAGGATTCCATCTTGCATATCCTTATTCAGCAGATGTTTCCCCTTTTAACTGATGTATGATGAGACCTGTCCTGGATGACTTCTCCCTTTGATCTTTTAATGAGGTCACCAAGAGCTATATCCTTCAAAGTTGACTATCAGACATCCTTCATGTTTCCTACGGTGATGTCACGAGCTCTTGTTCCTAATGCTTCCATGATGCCACGATGCATCTTATTATTTATTATAGCCATATCCTATAACATAAGATTTAGAAGCTATGTCAAGACCCTTTGTGAGGGAGAATATCTCAAACATAGTAGAGATCTCTTCCTCAGTGATATGGGCTTCTTTTCTTCTTTTGATATTGTCCCTTTAGGACAATTTTTCCTATAAAGTCCATAGCCTTTACTTCCATAGCATTGAATCTCAGCGATGCTCTTCTTTCTTTTTTGATGACCAGAATTTTCCAAACTTCCCTTTCTTTCCTGCAAATGTTTGAGTCCTTTAACCTTCAACAGTTTTTCCCTCAACTTGTCTTCTTCTATCTTGCATAGAAACCACAAGTTGTCGAATGAGGCAACTTTCTTATCCCCATGGACATTTGTTACCTTGTTTATCAGTTAGTGCATTTAGAACAATGATGATTATCTTCTTATCATCTCTCCCAAATCTCGCAGTTGAGATCTTATGAAGATATCCCTTCATTCTTTGATACCTTCGATTTGTGTAAATCAGATCTAAGTCATGTGACCTTCTTTATCGCACCTTCAGAGAATATTCTTACGAGTTTATCATATACATCTCTTTGATGTCTCCAATATTGCTATATGAGGGGATATTTCATAAGAATCCCTTTCCATGAATTCAAAGGAGACCTTTTGATATGTTCAATGACTTCACCTTCTTAGAGGACTATGCCTATCCTCCTTTTTCATGCAAGGAATTTCGATGACCCAACCAGCTTATAGATCTCCTTGCAAATACAAAGTCATTTTACCAAATTTAATCAAAGAATGAAAGATACTTACTTGACAAGTGAAGATGAACTCTTCTACTTGATCACTTTGATGATGGTTAAAGAATATTTGTTGCTTCCTTGGATGATCTTCTTCAAGGACAAGGATAGGATTCTTGCTTCAATAAAAGGGAACTTGCCTTATAGTTTTGGAGATGATGATAATGCCTTCTCTCCCTTAAGATACTTCGACTTCTCTCGTAGTGTAGATCAGAAATGCTTCTAGGATTTCAACTCTCTCCAAGATGATGTGATTGTCAACTTTAAAGTTCTTCGATCTACCTTGCCTTGTAGATAACTTGATGAGGGTCTTTGTGGTCTTTTGATGATGACTATAGAATCAAAAGCTCTTGTTGTTGTAGGCTGCTTCTTCGATCTAAGGTTTGATTCTTCAATGTAGATCTTGATCTTTTGCTTTGATAACCTTCGACTTGCTTTGATGTCTTTCTTGAAACTCGATCCTTGATTGTCTCTTTGATTAGATGCCCTTCCTTTGACTTCAGCACCTTAGCTCTGATACCATGTTGAGAAATCTAAGGCATTAGTGTTAGTTGATTTCTCTTTTATTAGTTACTGCTTGTGAATGTTTTTCTTGATTAGATTAGGATCTTCTTTATGTTAGATTCTAAGTGTTCTTCTTCATCAAACAGTTACCAATGCGTGAACATAAATAGACAAGAGACACAGCATGTAGGCTATGAGCCAAAGCCAAAACCTCTCACTCTTTGAAAGGAAAAACCGAACAAATTCTTCTTATGGAGATTCCAATTGACGAATACCAAGACCAAGACCCCTGGCCTATTAGCCACTCCGTGATCAAGACATGAGTCCTCTTTTGCTTCTATCTTCTAGATTCCTCTTCCACTGCTGAGACTACATCACTAGACCTTCACTGTGATAGCAATGAGAGAGCTCTGAAATCCATCACTATAATATCATTAAAGACTTCATCATTGTATTGTAATCATGTCCAAACTGTAGCATCATTGAGACTGTGACTTGAGCGAGGTTAGCACTGGATCCTTCTCCCTGTGGTAGCACCGAGGCTTCTTTATCTAAACAGAACTTGAACTGAAACATAGTCTTCTTATCTTACAAACAGTGGACTCTCCTCAACACCAAAACAGTGTCACTGCATTCTCCTATATGAACTTGTCTTTTGTACTAGGCCACCTGAATGGAGGTATTATTCACTATCTTTGTCTTCCGAAATCACAGTGAGAGACCACCGAAATTCTAACTGTAGTTTCTCCTTAGAAATACCAAAACTTCTTCTTCATTGTTATTGTGATCTCTAGATAAGAGGGATCCGAATTCCCTTCCAGAACTGTAGCATGCATCCTTGTAGCCTTCACCAAAGCAGAGGTAACCCAAGTCTCTTTTCTTCTCCCGAAAATTCAGAGATATGCGAAGAGCCTAGCCTCTTACATATAGTGGTTTGTCCATGTACTCAAGCCGACATGAGCATTCAAATGGGTGGGTCTCCTTAATGTGAGCCGACATGAATTTGTCACCGATATAAAAGCCGACATCAAGAGAAGAGGATTGTGCTTGTTATTGGAGGGCTTACTAGACACTTAATTGATTCATATACATCTTACATATGCTCAAGAAGAGCTCTTCATACATGACATTAATTCTTTGACCTTAATGACAAATCCTAAAATCACTCGCTCATGAAACCCATGAAGCAAGGCTTACAAAAATAATTTTATTTTCTTCATTACATCATTTACAAAAGTCACAATTACATGTCATTATGAAGACTGAACCTAGTTACACTTTTCAACAACTTGTAGGGTAAGAGTTGAGAGCCATGGGCCTCCTCCATAGCAAATATTAATTTATGGATCCCCAGCAACATTCATTGATTTCCCGTGTTCCACCTTTTGGATGAGGATGATGCACTTGGTCCACCTTGCCCAACCGGCTCCACATGTGCACCATACACTTGGCAGATGTTCCAAGGTGCCTCCTGCTGCAAAGGGAGGGCTTATGTCATTACTCCAACCCTTACAAATGGTCTACAGGCATATTTGATCCATTTGGAGACCCATGAGGATGTCCTTGTGTCCCCACACCCAATTGGAAGCACCACAAGTTCTTACTTGGAAAACAATAGGCCAACCCCTTGTCCACTATGTTTGGAGTCCATTTTTACATCATGGCACCTCTTAGACTTCATTAGGCCTCCGCAAAGGCCCAACGACTCACTTTATTGATCATTCGATCCTCTTGAAGAGGCTTATCTTTACATTATTGAGCTATTTGTTGGGCTTGTCACCAAAAGTTTTGTTATTATGCACATTATTTTATTGTAGGGGTTAAATTACGCCAAATTAGCTAAATCGAATTCATTAGAGAGTGTATAAATAGAAGTGAGATGAATCATTTTGATCATCATCACTTGGATTCGGTCTCTCTCTCTTGTGAGATTTTTGCTATCCTTCTTGGAGGATGAATTGGATGTAATGGATGAATTTTGATGTTTGAATACTCTCTCTTGTCTTGGAGGTTCATTATTGGCATAATATGATGATTAGATATACTCTTTCTGCACATGTAAATACTCTTTTCATGCTTATTCTTGTTATTTACTTTATGACATTAATGTTGCTAGGATTTTCGCTATACTAGATCTGAAATTTACTGCTTTTCTTATGTGAAATTGTGGAAATTTAGTCTTTATAGTGTTGCATCATCTTATGTAGAATGTGTAAAGGGGTGAATGTTCCTAGAGATTGTTTCTATTGAACATATCTTGATAAGTCATCTATTATTGCACATTGAAGTATAAACTCTTCTAGCAGCTGCTCATATGCCCTTATTGCCATGTGAAGTTGTCTAGGAGGCTCCTTGATTGGGTGAAGTTATTCTAAAACAAAAATTTCATCTTGACTCCATATTCCCCAAAGGATTAGGCATTGATCCTCCATTGGTGATCACTCAAAATCATATTCTTCTCACCTTTCTCTCTTTCTTTCTAGGCCTAGCCTCCATAGGTGACATAGGGCATCAATTTTCTCACAATTCACCAATCTGAAAAGTTCGATCTCTTGCCCTCTACTACGTCATTGTGTCTTCTAGAGGCCCTCCAAATTTGAAGCAATTCTGATGGTGGGATCTTGAAATATTTCAAGCCCTAGCTCTGAGAATGATTCTTGCCCTTGGTTTCCCTTGGCTAGTGACTTCTATGGGATCATTGCATCAAAATTATTGAAAATTTCCCCTTTGATCCCCTTCTCCCCCTCAATTAGGTCAAGCACACCCCTAACTGGTCAACTCCACCCCCTTGACCTAATTTTGGGTCCACTTGGTCCCGTGTGGTCCCACAACTTATTGAAGCTAATTTCACAAAGACCACTTGGAAACCAAGTTTCCACAAGGATTTCTAGGACTAGGTATCTCCTTTACAAGTCTTACCTACAAACCCTAGCCCTTGAAATCCACTTGGCCCTTCCTAGAGAGCCTTACACCTTGCTTCTCAAGCAAGCAAACCATAAAATTGAGTCTCACTTGTGAATGGGCCTTAGGAATCACTCCTTATCCTTTTATTGACCCATTCATCTAGTGATTCCCTTTATATCGGGTCTCCTATCATCAGTGAAAGTCCGTACAGAGCAAGGAGCCTTAGCTGAGGTGACAGTGGTCTATCGCTCCATTTTTGCCCTTGACCTAGTAGTTGCCCTTTTAAGATCCCCTCCTTGGACCCCTGCTAGTTTGAGCGGTAACATTTTGGCACCGTCGTCGTGGAAGCAGTATACCTCCCTAGTGAATCATTGAGGAATTGATTCATTGACGACATTTCTAATATTCCTTTAGCGACTCCATTCATTGTCCAAACCCCTAGTTTACTTGAAGGTGACAATATTCCTCCTTTAACTAGGGCCGCTGCAAGAAGGGGAGAATGAACTCCATCACCTGTTAGAACTGCCCTTCTCCCTGAATTTGAAAAGGTCAGTGATCCTACCCCAAAGATGGCAACTAGTTCCAACACTGACCCAAAACAAGACCAACCCAAGATGACCAAAATTGAAAGGCTACATTGTCCAAACCCCTAGTTTACTTGAAGGTGATAATATTAATCCTTTAACTAGGGCCGCTACAAGAAGGGGAGAATGAACTCCATCACTTGTTAGAACTACCATTCTCCCTGAATTTGAAAAGGTCGGTGATCCTACCCCAAAGATGGCAACTAGTTCCAGCGCTGACCCAAAACAAGACCAACCCAAGATGACCAAAAGTGAAAGGCATTTGGTTAGTGTCTTTGCCCCTTTGAAGTTGAGTGATGACCCCAAACCATTACCTGAGAAATACAATAGATGGTTGCCCAAATTCAATGGCGATGCTACCATAAGTGCTTGTGACTTTGTTGAAGATTTCTATTGGAACATATCTCCTAGGATGATTTTTGATGAGGATAGGATTATGATGCTTTTCGCTTTGTCACTTGAAGGACAAGCAAGAGAATGGTACCATGGTCCTCCCCTAGCATGCATAGAAGACTCTGACCAATTTGAAGATGTGTTCATGAGAAGATGATCATGTAATGCACAAGGAACTTTCAACATTGAAAAGTTTTGTCAAATAAGGGAAGGCAAGACATCTGAGAATTCATCCAAAATTTTGATAGGGTAGTCAGGGATATCCCTGACCATTTGAAGCCCCCTAATTCTAACATTCTCGACAAATTCGTCAAAGTTGTGGGTGGCCACCTGACCTACGCATTAAGAGACAAGAAACCTTCAACGTTCGCTGATGCTAAAGAGATAGCAATGGAGCTGAGGAAAACTTACGAATCTCTAAGGTGGATGTTAATGACCACCCCAAGGCTAAAGCAGAGGTAAAAAGGGAAAAATTTAAAGATCAACACAAAGAAACCTTTCTAGTCCTCCTCAAAAAAAATGGAAAAGCTCAGCAAAGAAATGAACTCACGAGATAGGCTCTACATGAATAAACTCGCTGCCTTGGAAAGGGCCCAAAAATCTAGTTACAACCCAAAAGGGAAGCCCTTTTCTAAAAAGCACAATGAAGAAGACAAGCCGAGCTCATCTCAAGTCCCAAACACTTTGGCTCCAACTAATGCAGTTGAGCGAGATTCATCTTCCGAGGATGAGGAAAGTGATGAGGATGAGAGTGATGACGAAGAAGTAGATGAGTAGGCTAACCTTATAAAATCTGACATCTTCAACATTCTGCTAGGAGATTCATATACTTATCCTCCCATTAGTGAGGTCACCTTGAAAGAAGAAAAGGAAGAGCCAATCCTTAACGTTGATAATAATGGAAGATTCAAAGGGGTCCAATATTCACGAAAGGATAACAATAAAGACCCCGAAACCTCCAAGGAACCCAACAAAGACGAATTGATTCCCAAACAGGGCTCTCCTAAAGAACCTCTCCTTAAAGATCCTCCTAAAAAGGATCCCCTGAAGAAGGCCAATCCCAAAAAGGACCCTTAAAGGAAAGAGACCATCAAGAAAAAGGAAAAGGGCAAAGAGGTTGGACTTGACATTGATCTAAAGACCACTATAGGGAAAATGACTGTGTCAGTTCCATTAAAGGAGATTGTGAAACTTCCCAAAAAACAATGGCAAATCAAGAAATCCCTGGGTTGCGAAGAGGAAGAATTACCCGAGGACTTGCAAAACATTCACCTTCCCAATTTAAACCCTAGGGATGAGCCATTCATGCTTACTTTAACCATCAATGATCTTTTGTTGCATAATTGTATGTTGGACTTAGGGGCTTCCGCAAACATCATGCCACTAAAGCAATTGGGTCCTGACATCACTCGACCATATAAAAAGGTATGTGGTTTTAACTCCAAGCCTTTGGAAGTAGAAGGCCTCATAAAAGACCTCAAGGTTTCTTTGGCTATGAACCCTGATATATCATTGCTTATGGATGTTGTGGTCATAGATATCCCTGATGTGTGGGGGATGCTCCTATCAAGGAAGTGGGGAGCCACTATTGGAGGTCATCTCCAAATGGACTTGTCATATGCCACTATCCCACAATCTGATGGAAACCCCTTCATCCTTTATAGAGAGCCTACTTACCCTTCTCATGTGGTCAAGCCAGGACCAATCCCATACTACAAGACACATGAGATTGAGAAGCCTTCCCCCATTCTCCCTTCACAAGAAGTTTGTATTCTCAAGCGACCAAATCACAAAGAAAACAAAAAGTGGAAGCCTAAAAGAGAATATAAGCTTGGGGATGTGGTCTTGGTAGATAAAAATCCAATGCTCATTAAGATCCATGGGAAAGTTAGGGAGGAGTATTACTACATTGCTAAACTCAACGACGAACTTTGGATGCAACCAGTCAAGTTAAGTTGTATCACCCCTTTCCTTGACACTTGACATTAAATTATATGCATGTTAGGGTGGATGCATTGCATACCGATTTTCTTCTAACATCATATGATATTACTCATGGAAGATTAGTTGCATTTAGATTAAATTTGCATGTTTTTACTTTTCTGTTGATTTTATGGCCTAACACTAAGCATGGGTGATTATAAGACACCACAAAAACATGTTGCCCAGTGTGCTTGGTATTTGATATGTGCAGGTAACAGGTCTACGGTAACCAAGAGATTACTGGTGTTCTCATGACCTCTCGTTCGAGTAGCTTCGCGCATTTTTCTGAGAACTCGTGTCCTAGTTGGAACCAGATGTTACACACCACCTGTGGGTAGTTTATATTGGAGAAAAAATTTCTCCTAGATGGTCCTCAGCCAATAGCCCTTTGCAGGCCCCAAATAGCTTGATGTGCCATTTTCTCTGCCACCTAAGCCAACCAATGTTTGAAGGTGGGCCTTCCGACCCCAACGGTATGGATTTTCATTGGTATAGTTGAGTAGATTTCCTTACATGTCATGAGCACTTTTGGGCATGAATTAGTGGGGGGATTCAGCGGAAAGAGTGCATTAGGTTTGAATTCTTGTCTCCATTGCCCGATTTCGTGGTTACCCTTGTATCCTAGTCCCATGGGATCTCCTTACTAGGCATTAGCTTTAAGGATGGGACTACATGGGAAATCTCGATTTTGGTTGTGTGGTCTCGCTTC
Organism: Pinus tabuliformis; assembly: GCA_031772625.1. Lineage (NCBI taxonomy): Eukaryota > Viridiplantae > Streptophyta > Pinopsida > Pinales > Pinaceae > Pinus > Pinus tabuliformis. The sequence continues at coordinate 88,103,590 of CM062804.1, forward strand.
CTGATACCACCTACATTGCTCCCCTTCCACTCATTTTAGCCCCATTCATCTCTTTTCCCATCCAGGTCCACATGTGTCCACTAGGTCCACATAGGGTTAGCCTCCCCCTTCCCTTGTCCACACCTTGGGTCGGGCTTGGAACGATGCCCTGGAGGTTGATGTAGCTAAAAAGAAAATAAAAAGCATAATTTGGCCACTCTCAACAGGAAATGTACCACAAAATGCAAAAGATGGCTGGGACATACAAATTTAGCACGTGCGCAAAAACCAAACATGAGCTCTACCCCTTATTTATGGCCATCACCCTAGTTCCTATGGGCCTTAGATGAGCCCCCTTCATCATTAAGGAACCCATGATTGTCCCAACCCTTGGTGGGAGATGAACTACCCCACCTCAAGGGGTATCCACTGCTACATATTACACATCATGCTCTCCATCCCCTGGAGTCCCGAGCAGTTATGAAGAAAAAATCAATCAAAGGCAAAAGGCATATGAAGAAGGGTGGAAAAATAAAGGTTGGGGTGGCTCATGTGTTGAAAAGTGTAACTAGGTTCGGTCTTCATAATGACATGTGATTATGATTTTATGTAATTGATGTAAAGAAGAAAATAAAATTATTTTTGTAATGTTTGATTCATGGGTTTTATGATCAAGGAATTTTATTTTATAGTTAAGACTCCCATTGTGAGTCTTTAGGGTTAGTCATCAAGTCATAAAGTTCATTGAGTCAATGTCAAAGTTTGAAGACCTTTATTGGGTATGTTACATATGCAAATGGGTCATTAAAAGACCCTCCAAGACCAAGCTCAAGCACCTCCTTCAAGTCGACCTAAAGATATCTCTAGAAAGGCATGTCAGCGTTGTCACTAAGAGAATTCGGCTTATTATGGATGCACAAACCACTATAAATAGGGCATCTCGGCCTCATTTGAAGGACAAAATTTCGGTCAAGGTTTGAAGTAAGAAGAAGTGCGAGAATCTCATGAGAGGAGCCTCCATCCAAGCGAAGAAGAAGGGACTAGAAGCCGAGTCAATTTTGGATCTGTTTTAGGGCTATTTACTGTCACACGTGCGAAGAAGAGAGGCATCATTTACTGCAGGAGAAGCCGAGAATATTGCAGTCATCTCAGGTAACCGAATTAGGGGAGAAGACAAGTCAAGAAGGAAGTCGAGTTGAAGAAAAGGGAGTCTACATCTAAAGCGAAGGAAACAAGGGCACAAACTAGGAGGTGACACTTCCCACGTGCTGCAACTAGGGCTTTTGAAAGAGGCTGAGAATTGCAGGAGGTCGAAATCTGAAGAGTAGCCGAGAAGGAAAGGAAAGTCAATAGTTTGACCATCGTTGACTAAAGGAAGGAAAGTGATGCAAAAGCATTCAGCTCAGAATTATAATTATACTTTAGTAGACATGGGGGGTCTTGTATTTTAAGGAAGTTGGTTTCCTAAGTGTTAAATTAATGTAATTATTTAGGATTTTGAGTGATTTTAATGAGAATAGGAATTAATTAAGTATTATGAGGCATATTGTAAATGTTCTCGAATGAAGGGGAACATGAGAGAATCAGGATAGTTAAGAGTTCATAGGGATTGATAGCTTTGGAAATTAATTGTAAAATCTTGAATTAGAAATTAGTTCATGATTTATAGGATTGAGAGGATTCTTAGGTTTTAGTTGAAATTATTAAGGATCTGAACCAGAATTGGTTCACAGAGCCTTTTCTATAAATGTAAGCCTAAAAGGCATAGAAAGAGTTAGTTAGGGAGTTAGAGGGTGAAGAAGTTGACTGTAAGCCTACGGGCAGATTGTGAAACAGAGGCCACTGATATTGGAAATCAGGCATGAGAAAAGAAACTATGTAAATATTTATTTATCAATACGGAGAACTCGATTTCTGAATTGCATGGTGTGTATGGAATTATGAATTTTATGTAGTTAGTGTAATTTTGCATAGTATATGTATGCAGGTGAGGTCCAAACAGAACACAGAGAATAAGGGGAGTATGTAGGATCGAGGCTTGATCGATGAATCCGATCAAAGGATCCAAGTGAAGTTTAAGGATGACAGTGATTAAGAGTACACGAAGTTAAGCCAAGAGGGAGTTGTATTGCAAAACAACTAAAGACCCGAAACCCTAAAGTAAACCTAAAACCATAGAAAACACTGAGAAATGACCTAAAAACGAAGTAAAGGGAAGGACAAAGAAATGAGGTGATGATGCACAGGAGTCGTTGGATCTATAAGATCAACGAACAAGGCTGAAGGCGATGGGTGATCAAGATTAAGTTGCGCAGCATAAAGTAAAAGAAATGAACGGCGAAGATTAAACTTAAGTGTTGGCGGAGAAGAAGAATGGCGGTAGAATAGATCTAGATCATCCAACCGACAGATCCATAGATCTACGATCATCGCGTGGGTAAATTGCGTGAGCGTTAATGCGCGAGAAAAGTAGTTTCATAACAAGAAATGGTTTATCGCGCGGACTCTAAGTGGTAAGTGATAATTCGGGGTGGTCACCTGATTCCATTTATCAGTTGACACATAGCACGCCACTGGAGAGAGGAAACCAGTTTACCAGTCGGGTAAACGTCGCGTAAAATTCCCATCCAATATCGCTATTAACTGTTGTATCAAGTGTGCTTTGATCAACAGTGGAGGATCACCGATTAGTTTTGTTGATCGGGGGAGCCAACAATCGTCAGATTGAATGGTAAGATCAACGGTGGAGGTTGAACGCGATAAAGTGAGTATCGATAAATGTGCCAAGGTCGTGGATTGGCAAAAAGGTGATTAAGGCCTGGGACTAGTGACATGTAATTTTATTTGCATAATGTGGGTTAAGCAGCTAAGGCTGGCATCATTTGGTATCAGAGCAGAATAAGGAAATTTTGTGTAAAAAGTCTTTGAGAAATTTAGAACAGAGTTATGTTTTAAGATGTGTATGCAGGCAAGAGGAGACCAGATTTTAATCTAACAAGCAGTAGGCACACAGGAATAAAGTGCAACAGAATTTACAGATACAAAAAACAGAGAACAATCCATTCAAAGTGCAGGAGAATGGTAGAACAAGATCATGCAGAGATCTTGAAGGTAGCAACATAAGAAAGTGATAAGATTGCAGCAACCTAGAGCAAGGAGTGCTCAATTGGTTCCAAAGGAAAGAACTAGAGAGATGCCAAAAGACTAAGCTCAAAGGAGAGAAACTTAGTGAGGCATATGTAGCAAGAAGGAGACTTGTTACTGCAGGGGTTTTGTTGCAGCTCACAAAGGCAATTCCATAGAGGATGTGGGTAGAATTGCTAAGGGATGAAGGAAGTTGGTAAGAGTTTCTAAGTGAAAGAAGAGGTGGTCAGAACTTAGTATTTCATTAGTGATTGAAATACAAGAGGACTATTGTGTTCTTAAAAGGTGCTGATGAGTTGAAGCCTAGAAGGAGCAGAGAGAAGTGCTCAAAAGAGGTTCCAGAGATAGAGAACCAAGTGCTTGCCAAAAGACCAAGTACAAAGGAAAGCTTGGTGAGGTAAGTGGCAGCAGGGAGGACTTGCTGTTGCAGAGGCTTTAGTGTAGCTCATAGTGAGTGAGTGAAGAACTCATAGAGATGGAGAAGAAGATGACTACTAATAGTCATAGCAGAGGTTCTGAGGAAGACCACAGCAGAAGAAAAGTGAAGAAGGAGGATGCCAAGGCAAATGGCAAGAGAATGAGTCAAGAGGAGCTTGACAAGGAAATTGCAGAGATAAAAGAACAACTCGATGCATTAAGGAGGATACTGGAGGAAAGCCAAAGACAAGGTTGGGTCTTGAGGAAAAGGGCAGTAAAGTGGCATAAGTTATAGAATAGGCTACAACAGAGGCAAGTAAAGTGGCTAGTGGAAAAACTCAGAGACACTGAGTTGGAAATGGAAGTTTCCATTTGTGAAGCAGAACAAGGTGAAGTTCTAGGTGAAGATGAAGACTTGAAGACTGAAACTTCAAGTGAGACCAAAGGGTCACATGATTTTAAATCTGATAATTTGTGTATGTTTGCAGGTGAAACATGTGAAGAAGGACAATTTGCTGATATTGACATAAAGGAGGAAGAAGAAAGGCAGAATCTAAATTCTGTTCTAAAAGAAGATGAGATAGATAGGTCTCATGTAAATACCTGTACACAGTTGGGAAAAGGTTTTACTTTTCAGCATATTGCAAGGACTGAAAGTAGAGGAAGTTGGACTCATGAGGATGGCCAAAAGCAAGAAGAAGTAGAGAAGGATATCAAGCAATCAAGTGAAGGACTTGATGAGATTGAAGAGAAGACCATTGAAATATTTCTGAGTCATGTAAAGGACTTGGAACAACAGGAGGACTTGGTGATTGAATCATCAAATGAGATCATGAGGTCTTGTGGTTTTACAACTGACAAGTTGTGTGTGAATGCAAGTATTGCAGAAGACAAACCATCTTATGGAATTGTCTTGAATGAAGTTGAAAGTTGCCAAGAAAAGTATGATGATGATTGTCTTTCAAATGAAGATCAAGTTGAGTTATTACAGCAGAAGGAGTTCATAAATTCCTTGCTTAGTGGAGGAAATATCTTCAGTAGAGATGAGACAGTTATGTCTTATGATAAGAAATTTAATATTGGTAAAAACTACGAGGAATTGATTTTCCTAAATGGCCAAAGGGAGAGTGATAGACAAACATCTAAAACTATCACAGAGATGGAGGATCATAATTTTATTCTAAACAATAATGAAGAAGTAGTCTCAACAAGAAGTTATACTTGTGACAAAGAAGAAGATAGTGAGGATTTCATAGAGCTTTTAGGAGAAATTCCAAGTGAGATGGTAAATTTATGGCATGAATTAAATCTTTTGGAGAAAAGGCTAGAAAACCAAGAAGTAAGTGTTCAGGTTGTAAAATCATAACTGAATGAGAATGAAGAAGTTCACTACAGTCGACAAGGACAGGAAGACATCATTGAAACAGAGGGTGTGGAGGAGAGACTAGATGACAGTATCGTGAATTCTTTTGAGAATTCAAATCAACATATTGATGTGCTGACAGAGGAGGAAGAATTAGAGCAGCAAGCTGAATTGTTGCCAAAGGAAGAAAAGGCACAGAAGCCTTATGATTTTTATTTTAACAATTGTTTTATGATTACATGTTTAGTTGCAGGCAAGGAGCAGAAATTAGATGTTGCAGAGGAAGATATCTTCAAGGATATTAAGGAAGTTTGGGTGGAAGCAATATCTACAACAGTACCTGGAGCAATATCAAGAGTAATAGCAGAAGCTGAAGTAGAAAAAGTTGAGGAAAGTAATCAGCAGTTTAAATATGAATGGACAATGTGCAGATGTGCAGTGATATGCAGAATGTGAAGGTACCAAAGTTAGTGGACAGCAACAACAACCTGAAGCAGAGAAAATGAGATAGCACAAAATGGCAGAGTATGGACCAACCCAAGGATGTACTGAAAATGGAGATTGAAGAACAATGGCAGTTGATGACGAAACAGTCCAGGCTTAGGAAAATGACAACAAGAAGTGTGATCAATCAGAATTTGAAACTGATTGAAGAGAGGAAAATGAATCAGAAGACGACAGATATACAGCAGCAGCAAAGGTGCAAGGCATTTGGGCAGTTACAAAATAAAGTTTGGGACCCTGGAGGTTTTCTATCAACATATGAAGACACATGATCAGGAGATCATGAATATTTTCTACCTTGGGAGTCTGATGCAGGAGCATTCAGCTCAAAATTATCATTATACTTTAGTAGACATAGGGGGTCTTGTATTTTAAGGAAGTTGGTTTCCTAAGTGTTAAATTAATGTAATTATTTAGGATTTTGAGTGATTTTAATGAGAATAGGAATTAATTAAGTATTGTGAGGCATATTGTAAATGTTCTCGAATGAAGGGGAACATGAGAGAATCAGGATAGTTAAGAGTTCATAGGGATTGATAGCTTTGGAAATTAATTGTAGATCTTGAATTAGGAATTAGTTCATGATTTATAGGATTGAGAGGATTCTTAGGTTTTAGTTGAAATTATTAAGGATTTGAACCAGAATTGGTTCACAGAGCCTTTTCTATAAATGTAAGCCTAAAAGGCATAGAAAGAGTTAGTTAGGGAGTTAGAGGGTGAAGAGGTTGACTGTAAGCCTACGGGCAGATTATGCAACAGAGGCCACTGATATTGGAAATTAGCCCTGAGAGAAGAAACTGTGTAAATATTTATTTATCAATACAGAGAACTTGATTTCTGAATTGTATGATGTGTATGGAATTATGAATTTTACGTAGTTAGTGTAATTCTGCATAGTATATGTATGCATGTGAGGTTCGAACAAAAGACAGAGAAGAAGGGGAGTATGTAGGATCGAAGCTTGATCGATGAATCCGATCAAAGGATCCAAGTGAAGTTCAGGGATGACAGTGATTAAGAGTACACGGAGTTAAGCCAAGAGGGAATTGTATTGCAAAACAACTAAAGACCCAAAACCCTGAAGTAAACCTAAAACCACAGAAAACACTGAGAAATGACCTAAAAACGAAGTAAAGGGAAGGACGAAGAAATGAGGTGACGATGCACAGGAGTCGTTGGATCTATAAGATCAATGAACGAGGCTAAAGGCGATGGGCGATCAAGATTAAGTCACACAGCATAAAGTAAAAGAAATGAACGGCAGAGATTAAACTTAAGTGTTGGCGAAGAAGAAGAATGGCGGCGGACTAGATCTAGATCGTCCAACCGACAAATCCATAGATCTACGGTCATTGAGTGGGTAAATTGCGTGAGCGTTAATGCACAAGAAAAGTAGTTTCATAACAGGAAATGGTTTATCGCATGGGCTCTACGTGGTAAGTGGTAATTCGAGGTGGTCACCCGATTCCATTTATCAGTGGACACGTAGCACGCCACTGGAGAGAGGAAACCACTTTATCGGGCGGGTAAACGTCGCACAAGATTCTCGTCCGATATCGCTGTTAACCGTTGGATCAACTGTGCTTTGATCAACGGTGGAGGATCACCAATTAATTTTGTTGATCGGGGCAGCCAACAATCGTCAAATTGAATGGTAAGATCAACGGTGGAGGTTGAACGCGATAAAGTGAGTATCGATAAATGTGCCAAGGTCGTGGATTGGCGGAAAGGTGATTAAGGCTTGGGACCAGTGACATGCAATTTTATTTGTATAATGTGGGTTAAGCGGCTAAGGCTGGCATCAGAAAAGTCAAGCTAAGAAGCCTTGTCACTTGGTCTTAGAGAGGTGAATAGGTCAAGGGTCTTAGTCTTGGTATTCATCAATTGAAGTCTCTATAAGAAGAAGAATTTGTTTGGGTTTTCCTCTCAAATTGAAGAGGTTTGGGCCTTGGCTGATCGCCTACATTTTGTGTCTCTTGTCTCTTTATTATTGATGCATTGGTAGCTGGTTGATGAAGAAGATCATAATAATAATCTAAGTAAAGAGAAGATCCTAATCTAAAAAAGTAAAAAGCATTCAGAAGCAGTTATCATTATAGAGAGATCACCTCATCTTGATAAGTAAAAAGCATTCAAAAGCAGTTATCATTATAGAGAAATCACCTCATCTTGATGCCCTAGATTTCTCAACATCATGTACCATGATTTGCTCCCTCCTACACTCATATACCCAGGTGTGGGCTTCCCTTATTATAGCTACCCTTGCACCTTGACATGTGGTATGGATGATTCCCCTGATCCCCACTCCATCCTATTATTATATCATTTGCCACCTACCACTTAAAGGATGTACCATGGACATGCCAACCCCTTTAGAGATTAAAACCACCTAATTGGGTTCTTGGTTAACCCCCTATTGAGCTTGGAGACACTTGTACATGCCAAAACCCACCATGGAAGGGCATGCCACCATGAAGTGCCCCATTGATCCCATGACTTGTAAGCTTTATTACTTGATTATTCTAATGACTGGTTGTATTGGAGGGCAAAGGGGACGCACTGGATCTTATGCAGGATTGCAGGTGGGTCTCCATTTGGGGCTGGGTCTCCCTATACGGCGTCCTAGCCCTCAAAAGGGCCACATTGGCACTTGTAGGGTGAGCGTTTGAGAGCCATGGGCCTCCTCCATAGCAGATATTACTTCATGGATCCCCATAAGCGTTTATTGATTGCTCATGTTCTACCTTTTGGATGAGGATGATGCACCTAGTCCACCCTGCGCAGTCGGCTTCACAATTGCACCATACACTTGGAAGATGTTCCAGGGTGCCTCCCGCTATAGAGGGAGGGGTTATGTCATTACTCCAACCCTTACAGATGGTTTACAGACATATTTGATAAATTTGGAGACCCATGAAGATGTCCTTGTGCCCCCCCACCCACTTGGGAGCACCACAAGTTCTTACTTGGAAAACAAGGGGCCAACCTCTTATCCACTATGTTTGGAGTCCATTTCTACATCATGGCACCTTTTGGACTTCATTAGGCCTCCTTGAAGGCCCAACGACTCACTTTATTGATCATTAGATCCTCTTGAGAGGCTTAACTTTACATTATTGAGCTATTCGGTGGGCTTGTCACCAAAAGTTTTGTTATTATGCACATTATTTTATTTTAGAGGCTAAATTAGGCCAAATTATTTAAATCAAATTCACTAGAGAGTGTATAAATAGAAGTGAGATGAATCATTTTTATCATCATCACTTGGATTGGATCTCTCTCTCTCTTGTGAGATTTTCGCTATCCTTCTTGGAGGATGAATTTGGATGTAATGGATGAAATTTGATGTTTGGATATTCTCTCTCTTGTCTTGGAGCTTCATTATTGGCATAATATGATGATTGGATATACTCTTTTTGCACATGTAAGTACTATTTTCATGCTTATTCTTGTTATTTACTTTATGACATTGATGTTGTTGGGATTTTCGCTATACTAGATCTGAAATTTACTGCTTTTCTTATGTGAAATTGTGGAAATTTAGTCTTTATAGTGTTGCATCATCTTATGTATCATGTGTAAAGGGGTGAATGTTCCTAGAGATTGTTTCTATTGAACATATCTTGATAAGTAATTTATTATTGCACATCGAAGTATAAACTCTTCTAGCAGTTGCTCTCATGCCCTTATTGCCATGCGAAATTGTCTAGGAGGCTCCTTGATTGGGTGAAGTTATTCTAAAACACAAATTTCATCTTGACTCCATATTCCCCAAAGGATTAGGCATTGATCCTCCATTGGTGATCACTCAAAAGCATATTCTTCTCACCTTTCTCTCTTTCTTTCTAGGCCTAGCCTCCATAGGTGACCTAGGGCATCAATTTTCTCACGATTCACCAATCCAAAAATTTCGATCTCTTGCCCTCTACTGTGTTGTTGTGTCTTCTAGAGGCCTTCCTAATTTGAAGCAATTCCGATGGTGGGATCTTGCGATATTTCAGGCCCTAGCTCTGAGATTGATTCTCACCTTTGGTTTCCCTTGGCTAGTGACCTCATTGGGATCATTGCATCAAAATCACTGAAAATTTCCCCTTTGATCCCCTTCTCCCCCTCAATTAGGTCAAACAAACCCCTGACTGGTCAACTCCAACCCCTTAACCTAATTTTGGGTCCACTTGGTCCCATGTTGCCCCACAACTTATTGAAACTAATTTCACAAAGACCACTTGGAAACCAAGTTTCCACAAGGATTTCTAGGACTAGGTATCTCCTTTTCAAATCTTATCCGCAAACCCTAGCCCTTGAAATCCCCTTGGCCCTTCCTAGAGAGCCTTACACCTTGCTTCTCAAGCAAGCAAACCATGCAAATGAGTCTCTCTTGTAAGTAGGCCTTAGAAATCACTCCTTATCCTTTTATTGACCCATCCATCGAGTGATTCCCTTTATACTGGGTCTCCTCCCATCGGTGAAAGTCCATAAAGAGCAGGGAGCCTTAGCTGAGGTGACAATGGGCTATCACTCCATTATTGCCCTTGACCTAGTAGTTTGAACAGTAACAATCCCTATTGAGGAACTGTGGATCTTTGTACTGCATAGTATAGTAAGACCGCTAGTTGCTGGTCAAATTAGCCGTAATTTACAGTGGTTGTTTGAGGAATCAATTGTTGCTTGAGTACTTTATTATACTGTTTGTGCATTCTCGGCAGATCATCACTGTTTTATAGATTGATGAAGTACTGCAGCCTTGTTAGAGTACAATTCTGTCATGTGTTTATTGAAACCCTAACTCGGAATTTCAGCACAAGGGTAACCTCTCTAAGAGGGATACTACAACAGTTCCATGGGATATGTTTCCTTAAGAAGAAGAAGAAGAAAAGTCAATAACGAACATCAGCAGAGTTAAAGAGGAGAAGCTATAAACTGTGGGAACTTACCCTAAGGGTTGCAACTGATTTTACCACAATCCAAGAAAAACTAGACAGTTAAATAGTCATCAATGAGCAATTTATCAAGAAATCACCTACCACGCATCGGATCCATCTGCAGTACGACGGCCCTATGCATGTGCACAAGTTGTTGACAGATTGTAGCATATACCGATATCTGTCGGCGTAAAGTCTCCAGCTGCTCCTCTGTCATCACCTGCTCCTGCATTGCAAAACTCAGTGGATGTTGGCTTCCCACACCCCTTAATCCAATTCCCTGCATATCTGCTATTATATTTGGAGAATTCATCTCCATCGTCATTCATAAAGTCCCACCTGCCCATTGCCAAAACCCCACCAAAAAATAAGATTGCAAGCAAACTGTTAGACGAATTTCTTAAGGAAACCAACAGCCAAAATCATATTCCTCCATTACCATCCTGATTAAAAATTCTAGATGAGAGTGCACGCAACAAGTATAATATCCGGAAAATAACAATAAAGAGGACACAATTTTTCCATCTAACTGCACTGATAAACAAAAGAATAGAAAATAATAGCTTAGATCAGACAGAATGCAACTGTTTAACAAAACTCCCCATAGAAGCCAACACCCACAACACTTAAGATTCATCCTCAGATTTGCTTATAACAAACTTCGTAAATAAACAAAAGACTGAATTCGAATTGGGCACACTCTGTTTAAGTAAATAAATATTAGAAATTCCAACATCACAAATAAACAACAGACTGAATTCATCTTGGGCGCACACCCTTCAAACTGACCCCATTGTAAGGAATATTGATGGGACACATACCCTACTTTCCACCTGAGACACAAGCGGGCAGTCTATGTACACGATTATAACTCGAACTAGAACACATGGGTGTTAATCAAATGCCTTTTCACGAAAACCTTATACCCCCAACTCAAAATTCCACCGCTTATTCTCGAATAAAACTTCGTTGCTGGAAGTCTGTGAGAACAACAGTCTTAACTGCTCTTCTATTACTATTTCTGTCCTCTGTCTGATTTCAAAGTTTTATAATAATCCTCACGTTCATTCCTTCGTCGAGCTGCTAACTTTCCTTCCAATCTACCCGTTCTTGAGTTCCGGATTTTACGTTCACAGAGCTTGTATTTGAATTCTTGAATAACACATATCTATATGCTTGTATTTGAATTCTGAATTTGTTATCACATACATATGCTTCTATTTGATTTCTTGAATTTGTTATCACATATATATGATTGGTTGATTGAGAGGCGTCCGCAGCAAGGGAGAAGCGTGTCATAACAAGGTTTATCCTCTGAACTCGAGATTTGCATGTTGTATACATATTTGTAAATTTATTTGATATATTCATTGTATATATTCATATGAAACCATTCCCTCAGACGTGTAGATTCAAGATTCAAACTTGCAATGCATGCTAGGCAGGTGAGAATGGTTTGTCTACGATTCCATATAGGTAAACGTTCCCTATGTAAAGGGACAAAAGGATTGGCGGGAGTATGGTCATGTCCAGGTCATACGTAAGTCACTCCATTCATTCTATTCAAATTGTTGTGTTAGGTGAGATTGTAATGTACTGTGAGCGGGTCGTTATGTACCCTTTTTTTTATTAATTTAGAAAAGGGTACATTTTATTAAGGTGATAGTTATTATTGGTTGTTATGTTTGAATGCAGTGGTTAATATTGAGATAATTATTATTAATTATTATACCCAATCTAGATTGATTCGTTTTATATATATATATGATATATATGGTAGTGGAATATATATATAAATTTAATTTATGATTTTTTTTAAGGATTATATTTAATTGTGGAAAGTGAAGAGCTTTTTATAGTTGGACAAGTTTTAATCGCTGGGAGGAACACAACTTGAGTGGGTTTAATGGTTAGGAGCATGTATTTCCTCTTAAGAGATCACACATTCAAAACTAAGGGGGTAGAGTATGTATACCTCTTTAAACTTAGCAGTGCCACAAACAAGGGGGTCAAATACACCAATTTGGTGTCTGGCTTGGTAGTGACCTTCAAATTGGATGATAATAATAATAATTTAATATGTGGTTGCACCCATAAAGACTATATTAAAAATGGTTTTGTAATAGTACATTATCAAAGTCCACCCCATATTCTTCTTTAAAAAAAGACGAATAAAGACAAAGAGTGCTAACACTATTGGCTTTCAAAATTTTGGTTTTATTAAATGGAGATGGCTTGAAAGTAATAGTAGTTTGGAGTACATGCCAAAAATTCCAATTATACTTAGTGTTGGTGTGGCCTAGGCTAAGAACAATCCCCAAAATATTTTAAAGGATTAAATACGTATCATATCACTATTTTTAAAATCTTAAATTCATCTTACAAATTCACAACAAATGTTAAAAGAAAAATATATGGCAAATCAAAATAATTGATAAATCATATTTAGATATAAATTTGTAAATATAATATATAATACTTTTTTAAATAATTGATAACCTTACTCATAATGTATAAGAAAATTTTAAAGCTAATTATTATATGTGTGTAAGAAATGGAAAACAGTGGATTCAAATATTAAATTTTGAAAATAAGGCTTTCAAGTATAGTATTTGTCTTTGTCTTAGGACAGGACATTTGTAGAATACTTGTTCACAAGTAAAAATATAAAGCGCAAAGAAAAATCCCAAAAGTCAAAGGGTTGGCAATTCCCAGATCTGCATCTTTCAAAAGATGAAGACGAAAAAATGGACGAGAATTATCAAAAAGTGGAGGAACATAATCAACAAGGCTCTCAAGTAGAAGAAGGCAAAAAGAAGCATAATGATTCTGCAAGTCATGCTGAGAAAGACAATGATATAGTAGTGGTCTAGAAAAGCGCATAGGGAAATATTCAGCACCTAAGGAATGGGTGGAACAAAGCCAACACATAGACCTAAGAATTTTGACTGAGACAAAGATATGCCTTTGAAGAATGAAGGAGAAGAAATGGCAATAGTAATTGCCAACTCTAATTTTGAGGGTTAGCAAAAAGTTTAGAAGAGGAAAAGTAAAATAAAAAAGCTCAGTTTTGTGAATGTGATTTGCGTTGGGCAATTATTTGCATGTTTTGAGTGTAAGCAGTTATGTGGTCATGTATGCTTGCTTTAAGCAGATACAAAATGTAATTTTATTTGCATTAATAAAATTACAGGGTTTTTTTTTTGTTTAAGAGAAGAAGAAGAGTGAAAAGCAATAAAAATATAATTATTTTGATTTTGAAAAAAACAATATTTTTAAAAATAGAAAATAATTAATTTTTATTATAAATTTTACAATTATTATGATTTTTTTGCTAAGTTTTTTATTATTATGGTTTTTTTTTTATGAGCTTTAATATGTCTTAATTTGTGTTTCATGGTGTAAAGTGGGAGAAGAAGAAGAGTGGAAACAATAAAAATATAATTATTTTGATTTTGGAAAAAAATATATATATATTATAAGTTTTAGGATTATTATGATTTTTTTGTTAAGTTTTTTATTATTATGGTTTATTATTATTATTATTTTTATGAGCTTTAATATTTCTTAATTTGTGTTTTATTATGTAAAGTGGTAATGGCTTGTTTTATTTTATATGAATTTTAATATTTGTTAATGTGTGTTTCATTTTGTAAGATAGTAAATATTTGAAACTCGTAATAATTGCGAGGAGACACTGAAGAAAATCTAACCATATTAAGGGTTGGTGTGGCCCAGGGCATGTGATTTTGATAGTGTGGATGCTCTTGGATAGTGATTTCTTAAACAACCAAAAATATCAATTCAATTTATTTTATTATTCTTATAAACATGACATATCTATCTGAGTTAGTTAATTAAATATTTGACATTTAAGATTACATAAAGTAGTTTTTATAAGACTCTCTATCTGTACATATAAAGACATTCAAATACACAAATGAACTAAATATTATACATTTTCACCATTTCTAGTTCCCATCACCAAAATCTAGTTAGATAACCTTTGCCAAAATTTCAATTTTATAATTTGATAAAATTATTGTTTTTGATACAAAAATGGATTTCACAAGCTAGAATACCCTTATGATTGTGCAACATTAACATCTTATACTAGTAATTCCATCAATCTAAAAACCATTAATTTTCCTTCTTGTTATTTTATGTGTCTGGAAAAGGACCATTCTAAACACCATTTTAATTATAAATATATAGATAGATAGATAGATAGATAGAGAGACTAAGTTCTTTAAATTCATAGGAGTGCATTGAAATATCCAAGGAAAATGAACTAATTTTAGAGATTATAGCTTTGAAACACTTTCATAATGTGCTAGCTTTGTAAAATGACCAAGTAAAAAAGACTTGGAATTTTGATTTAATGTGAAAATAAAGAAAAAAAAATATAGGTAGATCAAATTACCATGAAAAATAAGTTTAACTTTTTAAGGGACTTTATATATCTAGGAGTATGACATTTACAAAAGTAAGTAGTGTGGTGATAAAGTGTAAATTTTAAACCTTTACCGTATAAATAATGCATATACAATTTTTTTTATAAAATAAAAAAATAAATAATGATAATCGCATAAAGATTTATCATACAAATTCTTAACCCACATCTCTAAATTTTATCATATATCAATTTTATTACTTCCACCTTATAATTTATTAACCCAAATTAAATTATAACTTTAATAATAAATATATATTATATTTATAGTTTATCTATCTTATTATAAATTATAACTTTAATAATAAATATATATTATATTTATAGTTTATCTATCTTATTAGAAAATATTTTTTAATATTTAAATAAATAACATAATATTATATCTTGTATCTTACCCATGAATGAAATGACCATAGATTCCTAACCACTCTCTATCTAAAAATGTTAAATATATTCGTTTGACACTTTGAATAAAATATTTTTTTCAATTTGATTTGACATTTTGAATGCATATTTATCTCTACGCATGACTTTCCTCAAGTGGTTGAGAATGACAAAATATGTACACCCCTTTCAAATACCCATGACCTACTAATTCCATGTAGTTCCATGTTCTTTTGCATTGAGACAGGTACTAGTGACACTGATGGCAGTGAAGTGAGGTTGAGATTGCAAACCAGGAATATTGACAGAAGGAATAGTCAAAATCAAATGAAGTGTTTGGTTGGTATTTGTTGTATGACAAATAGTATGACAAAAAAAATTAAAATTATAACATAAAATCATAGCAAAGTCCATAGGTGGAGGAAGAATAAAATTCCAAACTTTCTTTCCATAATTATGGAAAGATTCAATTATTTCATTTGACCATGTAAGATGTTCTAAGTGTCACTCTCGTTGATGTGTCCACTAAAAGTAATGTTAAGTGGATTAGGTCATGCAACAAATAGATGTTGGTAAAACTTAAAAATTGTACACTTTTATTTTGTGTGTTCGTTGCTCCATTTTTCTTGGAAACATGGGTGCCCCATCGTAATCATTTTGGTCTTCCTTTTACTTCGTATGTGCAAGGTTTCGAAATTCCTCTTGAAAAAGCTAAGTTCATTGATTTTAGATTTGATGTCCGGTACCCTTGGTTGCATATTATAGCGGTTGATTTTGTTAAATAATTTTTTATTTTTGTATATGGTTTATGACTTAAGCGTGGTTCACGAAAATTGGGTGGTCGTTACATCTACAGAAAAATCTAGGTGGATCAATCTAAAGGGATCTACTCATCAACCAAACAAGCAAGGCCTAATCCCAAAGGCATCCAGGAGATTTGACCCCGTGAACTCCCAACCAACAAGGTACTTAGCAATGGGAACTCAACCAACCAAGCTAACCTTTGGGGCCATGTATAGGGTTTATGATGGTTGGGTTGATAAAGATATATGTAATATATAAATGATATATATTAATTTGATAATTTTAAGTTGATTTGTTAATTTTATATTAATGACAAGTTATTAAGTTATAAGTATATTCTTATAAATTAAATAGCTTGTAAAGGTTGATAGGCATCAAAATACTTATTCGATGATACATTTTACATTATCAATATTAAAAAATCATAAAAGTTAACTAATTATAATATTATTCTAAATTATAATTGTTATTAATAATTATAAAAAAATTAATATGTGAGTTGTGTATATAAAAATGTTTAACAAGATTCTTAATCATGGAGATTTACTCTCACTTTACCATGGAGATTTTTAACCTGTAAATAAACTTTGTTATAATACTATGAGTCAATACAATGGCTTACTAATAGCACATGCTCAAAAAAACATAACTTATGTTCATATGACATTTTTTTAATTAAACAAAACAAAACTACTTTTGAGATAAATCTCAACATTTAATCTATGACTACTTCTAAGAATATTCTATAATACTATGTGGAGCTTAAATCCCTACCATTCGCCTAATAATGATTGATAATTAAATTTAAATTTTGGAAGCTCTATTCTAAAATAGATGTGTCTGTGGATGTGCGAATGTGAGGTAAGTATGACTAGTCATTAAGGTTATATTATGTCGATACATTTGCAATAAACTCGTGGTGTAGTGTTGATTTGGGAATGCAATGTGTAATTCTTAGGTGGTTACAATACATAATATGGATGATAAAACATTTCCACTTATTTATATATAGTGAATTTATCATGGTAATGTGTATCACTAATACACACATGTCAATTTCATGGCGCCATAATGGTAGTGCACATTGATAACCACGATGAACTTAATATGTGTGACATGGTGAAGCATAGCTTGCCACTAATAGCATACTATGTTAACTTACTTGTAGTAAACCAACACATTACCAACCTAGTTGTTCAATGCAATGTGTTCAAGGGGAAACACTATTTGACCTTCGTATAAAGCATTCCCCACATACCTCATAAGTCCATTATGCGCCAACAATAGTGAGGCACATTGTCAATTTGGCATACCTCAATGTAATGGTGCCATCTCAATAGCATGTGTCTTGATCCTTAAGGCATGAGACACCCACTTGGATTATATTGAGCACAAAAATCAACACACTATCAACATAGTACGGTTGTGCATAATTTCTATATTATCACATTGAACTACCCTATTATGAAGCCCGCCAACCTACCTCACAATTTCATGGTGCACCTATGATAATAAGTTGTACCTTTGACACAACACACATCCATAATTATTAAATTTGGTTGAATCAGTGAAATAGATTTTTAAAATCACTATCTATTTGATTCGTTTGAATAATTGGTCAAACTTAAAAGGTATCAAAGTTATATACCACTTCAAATTGTTTTGATTATTAGTCATATCAAAGTTAAGTACTACTTCAAATTGTTTCGATTATTAGTCTTTGCCTTGCCATGACTATAGTCTTTGTCTTGCCAAGACTATAGCATTTGCCTCACAGTCAAAGTGCGTGGACTCTGCATTAATTTGTTGTTTTTTTCAATTTTAACCAAAGTTTCGGGAAAATACTTAATATTTCTATTTCCCTATAAATTCAAAAATAATTTTCTAATGTTCTGTAAATCTTATTTCTAATTTTCAAATGGATGAGTGAGCTCTAATGGGACAAAATTCCCCTGGTGGAGGGCATATTTATTTTCGGTATTTGCCAATGCTAATAATTCATTTAAAATAATAATAATAATAATAACACTAGTTTTGTGAGTGGTCATTCCGTCAATGAGTGTTATAACATTGATGTTATGTTATTGCTCTTCCCAATGATACCAGAACTGACATGTTGCAGGTCCTTTATGTAGGTTGGGGGGCGGCAGTTAAACAAATGCTACTACTCTGCCCAATGATGCCAAAACTGACGTGGTTGATAGTCCTTTATGTAAGCGAGGGGGCGCTGAACAAATGTCCAATTAATATCTTTACATTTCATTGTGTGGAGGAAGCCTCCTCCGCATAGTGAAAACTCCACACAAGTTCCTTGATTGCATTGTTGTTGTTGTTGTCGTTGGTTTTAATCATTGTTGTTGTCCCTCTACACAAATACTAAATTCTAATTTTATCAAGGTCTAAGTATTGCTCCACTCGCTCAATGATGAACTCCTATATTTTATAAGAACTTCACAATCCTTGTTTCGATGATGAATTCCATTTTTATTAGGACTTCACGGTACTGCTTTTTGCGAGAAATAGCACAAGTCTTGTTTATCTTGGAGTGTGCATCCATTCCTCCATATTCTTCTAGGTAAATCATTTTAAGGTGTGAAAGAAAAATGTTTAATCTCTGAATGCAATGGTTGTCCAACCCAAGGCATTATATAGTGCCTTCTACACATTGGACTGTTAGCCACCCTGTTACATGAAGGGTTTCTGTGAGCATACAATAGTTTCTCTAATAGGCAATAGTGCAACCCCACAGTAATATGTTTTTTCCTATAATTAAAAAAATCGTCATAAGCAATATTTGTTGCCTCATTTAATGTAGGGAAGAAAGAAAGGTAGAGGCCCATTCTCTTGAGCTCCATTTTTTTACAATCTTTCCTAGCATCTCACTTTCCAAATGTGATGAAGATCTGGAGAGTATTATTTCCTAGTGATAATGTAGTAGCGAGACTTTTCATGGTCAATGGAGTTGCCCGTTGTTTTTCAGAATATTCGTGACTCTGCTTTGCTTTGAAGGTAGTTTACACACAGTCAAAATTTTGGAATCATGTGAACCAAAGAGGAATCAAGTTTGGTATTTCCATCTCCAGAGATCCAAGGTTTTGAGCCTCTTTGCCCCAAAAGTAACTGAGTGCGGAAGTTTTCATTGTGCAGAGGTGCAGAGTTACTCCGCACCTCTACACAATGAAAGCCTCCGCACATTCGCATTATTAGTTACATGTTACATTGTTAGTATCGAGTAAGTTGCATATTTTAATCATTCTTAGACTTAATTTCTTTTAGTTAATGAAAGAACGCGCTATGTTCATCTCATTTGGATAAAAGCGCATCTCTGCCCGCCCATTGTTTACATTGATCACTTTTCCTCTAATTTTTCCTTTCATTACAGCTCACTAAATATGTCAGTGTTAGTTGCATGGACATCCTAGGGCTTGTTAGTATGAAGGCTCTTTCTCATGGGGATGTAGCTCAGATGGTGGAGTTCTTTCTTAGCATGCGAGAGGTACAAGGACTGTTACCCAACATCTCCATTTTGATTTTGTTAGTGTTGGACCCTCATTTCAATCTTGCAATTTTCTCGTAGCTTTTCAATCTTATCACATCTCCAAAGTAGTATGCATGGGTGCATGGCATATAAAAACTCAGTGCACTATACTTTTATGCATTTCCTTTGTTTTTCTTATAATTAGTTGTCGTCAACTCTCTACCAATAAATCACTGCTCATAATGCTTGTTCAAAGTGGTCTCAACGAACAACAAGAATGGTTATATGATCGAAGGCTTTCATTGTGCAGAGGTGTGGAGTTACTCCGCACCTCCACACATTGGTCATTCAAAGTGATTCCAACAAACAATAATAATGGTTATATGTACAATGTCACCGCCATCTTATTTTTAAATTCCAATAGTTTCCATAAAGGTCGAAATCCCTCGCCCCCTTCCCTCCCAACTAAAAAAAAATGCTATTAGAAATATTTGTCGGCTTGTTAAATGCGGGGAAGAAAGCAAGGTAGAGGACCATCCCCTTGAGCTCCATTTTTCACAATCTTTCCTAGGAACTGCTGGAAACAAGTGAGTTTTCATAGGTATATAATACGTAATTAACTATGTGTATTGGGACTCGAATGTTATCACCAAAAATTGGTCATCTAACCATATCTAACTAGATGGGTTGAAATACACCATGTACGACCAATTTTACCATAACCTTAAGATATAACTTGATAAACCACATCTATTAAGTTATTTCTGGTTAAACCCATCGAGAATAATTAAATAAATCATTATTTAATTATTTTTCCTCTAGGAATAATTAATTAAACCATTATTTAACTAATATTCCTTGTCATAATTGACTCAATTGCGAGACATAATTAGATAAAATCATTATTTTTCTTATTTTTCTTGTTTTTCTCTATGAATAATCAATTAACCATTATTTAGTTATTATTCCATGTTAAATTTGACCAAATCACCTAGGGATAATTAAACAAACCATTATCTGCTTATTATTATTTAACTATATTTTCGTAATAATAAATAAATAAATTATTTATTCATTATTTATAAATAAAAGTATTTGACAAAATTAAATACTTTTTCCCCTCCAACAAAATATAATAAAATATTCCAAGTGGTTAGGTCTAGAATTTGGTTAATAATATTTTATTATTTTCCATTATTCGAGAATAACCTAATATTGTGTTATAAATGAAGGGTTTTACATTCATTCTTCACTTTCGATTATTTTCATTGTTGCACTCACTATTGCAGCGCTGATTATTATCACTGTCGCTTTCCATTTCTTTTCATTCTTGAGTTCCCTTTTGAGCTCTACACACATTTTGTCAGGTTTATACATTTTAGAGAGGAGAGTCTCTACCAAGCTGAAGTGTTAAGGACAGCGAAGGACCCATCCCATTTGAGGGGGACTAGTAACATTTTACCTATTCCTTTCACCAAGTGTTACATAATAAAATTACAATTTCATATTCTTGTCTTGTCCATTGGTCATTTTGAAGTTATTATTCGCTATAGTTCTTATTTCTTTCTATTGTATAACTACTTTTGATGCTTGGATCTGGAAGTTTGCGGGTTTTATTTCTTATATATGTTGCAGATCTAAAGGGTTCTATAGCCATTTATGTTGTTAGGGTTGTTTTTCATCCACAACTCAACGTGTGCTCTTTTCGTACACTCTCGATAAGAATACACTATAACATCGTACACGGACATAAAGGATCGGTCCCATAGGTCACCGCCTATCGATAATTACACCGTAAGGCGTTCCTCTGGGAAGGACTCCCCTCCAGTGCCACTCTGTACCTTCCTGCACCATTGATTTCGTTGTTAGACGATGGAATTAATATTCACCGTTTGATTCGAAGTCGATTCATTATCCCCTGGCCGCGCATGGCATCTGGCATCTGGGTTCTCTTGTTCTCTTTTTTCCATTTCATGTATATCGGCAGAAAATCTCGTTCAATTCGTTTCTGCATGGTTGTAGGTCGTCTGGAATATCTTTGAATCTGAATCCGAGCCAAGATTTGACAGAGTCCACCGATCCGGATACGACGAAGCGCTCTTGAATGTATTTGGTAATGACAAAGATGATATAGAAGCCTCGAGCATATAAAATCTTAGAGAGTTGCATCATGGCGTGAATGTGACCCTGAGCAGGGAAAGGGAGCATAACAGCATGAGGTCGTGTATTCATGGCGCTATGTAGCGTAGAGAAATAGTGATCCAGATCTCAGGGATTAAGATTTAGGAGCATGAGGAGAGAAAACATACAGATGTAACTAAACATTCAACAGAGAATACTCAACACAGTGAATGATGTAACTAAACATTCAACAGAGAATACACAACACAGTGAATGCCTCACAACATAAGAAAAGAAAGAAGGGCCTCGCAACACAACAAAAGAAAGAAGAAAACTCTTTATTAAATTGAGGAATCATTTATGGATGGATTGGATTGGATTGATACCATGGATTATATGGTATACATATCATAATCAAATAATCAAATACAATCAAATACCATGAGTGGAAACAAGACTCAAATACCATCGGTGGATACGATTCGAATACCAGTTTTCATTAGATTCAAACAGAGTGCCCTGTCTAAAGGAACAGGCCGGTGGTAAGCAAAACGGTATGGGTGATCAGGAATATGAGAGCAGGTGGTAAGCAAAACGGGATGGCTGATCAGGAATATGAGAGCCGAGGTAGACACAGATATATGGAATCCCAAATTTACAATGTACACCATATCAAAGCCTTTGCCATATGACCATGAGAGCCAAGAGTGAAAAAGAAACAAATAGATGTAGAGAATAGAGATCTATTGTGTTGTTATAATTTCCATCAAAAATTTTCCATTAGGTAGGTTTGGGAGTCTATGGTTGTTTGATTGCACTTGAAATAAAGTAAGTGAATGTAAAACACCTCATGATTCAGAAAGACAGTTTATTCAGTCACATAGCACAATTTGAACCTCTCCGTTACAGGGATGTAGGTTATTAACAAAATTGTCTTTGTTGATTTCTTTTAATTGTCATGTAGTTCAGAAAATGCAATTTCTTTCACAATGAAGGTAATACTCTGCATATTATTAAGTAATTGTGTAAATTGAAATGTCTGCAACTTGTATAGACTACAGCAAATACTGTTGCAACCAGAGGAAGAACTGTTGAGAAATGATTCTGCAGATGCTGCCCTGGAAGGAACTGCTCCTAAGCCAAAGAAAACTATTGGAAAAATTAAGGTTCAAGGTATAGTAGCATCTTATTCTTTTCATGGTTATTTTGTATTGACTTGATATGGATGCATCAATAATAAGTACAGTTGATTTGTTTTTATTCCTTATTTTCTAAATGGCACATATCTTGTTCTTCTTGAAAGGTAGTGAAAAAGAAACAAATAGATGTAGAGAATAGAGATCTATTGTGCTGTTATAATTTCCATCAAAATTTTTCCATGATCAATGTTCAAAGTACATCCTCAGATTCATAAATCTATGGTTTTGCTGTAACTTAGGAAAATGTGGTCTGATAAATGAGTACACTTGTTTATAGTCATACATGAGTTGAAACTTCAAACTGTTATAAGAAAAGTCTCTGATTTTGCTTTTACAGGCTGGCTTCTGTGAATGTTAGAGAGGCAGCAGGGTCTTGCCGGCAATCAACAGTTTCAGCAAGCCAGCCACCCACTTTTCACCTCAGGTTTGACTATTTCTTCCTACCTAAGGTCTTGTGTGTGTTGATATATAAAAAGAAACAATCAGGATGCCTCAATATTTATTTTTCATGTTAATGTGGATCAGTGATTCATTACGGGATAGAATGTACTTCTCATCTGCTCTAGATCTTGACCTGAATGTGCTTGCAATTCATTGAGTGTAGTGGGCAAGCCCTTATTGTCTATGGGGGATGTGTGCACCTTTGTTTCTGGGCATGAGCCAGCTGTCATGATTGTAGCTGGTCCGTGCCCAGGATGTCTTAAGATTTGTTTTTCATGTTAATGTAGATCAATAATTATTTATCAGATAGATGTTATTTCTCATCTGCTATGCATTTTGACAATAATGTGCTTGCAATTATTGAGTGTAGTGGGCAGGGAGCCTGGCAAGCCCTCATTGCCTATGAGGCCTGTGTGCGTCTTTGTCTCCTGGCATGGGCCAGTGGTCGCATGGAAGCTCCTGAATTCCTTCATAATGAGTGCATTGTTTTGCGTAATGCCTTTGGGTAGGTTATTAACAAAATTGTCTTTGTTGATTTCTTTTAATTGTCATGTAGTTCGGAAAATGCAAATTCTTTCACAATGAAGGTAATACTCTGCATATTATTAAGTAATTGTGTAAATTGAAATGTCTGCAACTTGTATAGACTACAGCAAATACTGTTGCAACCAGGAAGAATTGTTGAGAAATGATTCTGCAGATGCTGCCCTGGAAGGAACTGCTCCTAAGGAATTGCTCCTAAGCCAAAGAAAACTATTGGAAAAATTAAGGTTCAAGGTATAGTAGCATCTGATTCTTTTCATGGTTATTTTGTATTGACTTGATATGGATGCATCAATAATAAGTACAGTTGATTTGTTTTTATTCCTTATTTTCTAAATGACACATATCTCGTTCTTCTTGAAAGGTAGTGAAAAAGAAACAAATAGATGTAGAGAATAGAGATCTATTGCGCTGTTGTAATTTCCATCAAATTTTTTCCATTAGGTAGGTTTGGGAGTCTATAGTTGTTTGATTGCACTTGAAATAAAGCAAGTGAATGTAAAACACCTCATGATTCAGAAAGACAGTTTAAACTGAGCTTTCAATACATTGTTTTTGATGCAGTGCGTAAAGTCAAGATCATGCCAGATATGCCATCCAGATGCAGTTTTCAGTCTTGTAGGTTATCCTTTCTAAATATGGAGTCCCTACGCTCCAGATTTTGCATGGAGCACAGGAAAAGAAACAAAGAAACATGCCAAAGCAATGATGGTGTTGAAAGGACTACACATAGTGAAAAAACTTACATGAAATCATGTTGTTTGCGTTGGATATGTGTTACCCAGAAGAACATTGGAGACGAAGCTCTGGCAATGTCAATGAGCTGACAGTAGGATGAGCTTGAGAAATTATTAAAAATTAAAATAAAATAAATATTTTAACAAAGCATTCAATTGATACACCCATTTCTCTGTTCTTTTAAATGTTTGCATCTTGCCCACCAGAATGAAAGAGGGAGAGCGCATGCAGCCAGCTACCCAGGCATGTCAAGTATACAAGTATCAGTTATTGCCCTGTTATTCAATCTCACCATCTCTCAGTGCTAGTTATGTTTATGCTGCTTCTAGAATTATTTAATCCAGTAAACAAGAAGGTTTTTGCACTGCAACATCCTTGTTGTATGAAGCCCAATATGTATGTGCATTTATAAATGGTAATGGTAACCAAGAGCTCTGTTGGCACTTTTTCATGTGGGTACTGAAGTAGATATACTCATAAGGCACTTTGTTGATATTGTTAGTAAATTATTTGTTTGCAGTCATGGAAGCCATAGGGGCACTAAACAAGAATAACAATACCCTCTGGCTGGAAATGGGTGAAACAGTTGGGTGGGAGGGACTTAGAGCTCTTTTTGGAGGGCAGTTCTTTCGACATGCACTTGCAATTGGGCTTAATTTGCTCTTTCTTGTTTCTGTCATCCTTGAACTGTGTTGGACAAGGTGTAAATTTCGCACACCTCGGCCACCTACACCTCCTGTTCCATTTAACAGCTTTTCGAGTAAGTTTAAACTGGGGATTATGCAAAAGCTGGCTTTAGGTGGTTGCATTTTTCTGTGTATATGCTATAGCGTTCTTGGGATATGGAGCCCTGTGTATTGGTGGCTGAAGGAGAGGCCTGAAGGTTTTGAAAATGTGGGCGAGTATATTGTCCAGGCTCTGACTTGGGTTACAATGTCAGCTTATGTTCATCGCTCCTTCAGAAAAGAAGGTAAACAGAAGTTTCCACTTTTATTGCAGTTGTGGTGGAGTCTATCATTCATTCTGCAGGCTTTCTTCATCGTCCTCGACATTCAACGGTTGACAAAACAAAGAAGCGTTTCTGTTGATATCTTTGTTGAAATTATGGCTGTTCTCATTTTGGCTTGCTTGTGTTATACTAGTTGTTGTGCCAGAAGTGGTGTAGAGTCCTCCTCACAGACCATTCTAGAACCTCTCTTGAAAGACAATCCCCAAAAATGTGGAAACATTAACGCAGTCTCTACTTATGTAACAACCAACCTTCTCAGTCGACTGTCATTTTCTTGGATGAGTCCTTTGCTTGCTGTTGGTTATAAGAGCCCTTTGCAGAGGCGGACAGGACAGGCCAATTATACCCTAAATTCAGAGCTCAGCTAGAGGCCAAAGGTGATACAGGCTTATTAGCAAAAGCCTTACTCCTATCTTTTTGGAAGGAAGTACTTTTGACTGCATTATTAGCAGCGCTGGAGACTTGTGCATCATATATAGGTCCATGTTTTATAAATGCCTTTGTTCAGTTTCTAGGTGGAATGAAACAGTTTGAAAGTCAAGGCTATGTGCTAGCTTGTGCTTTTTTTGTGGCAAAGGTATTAGAGTCTTTGTCACAGTGACAAGGGTTTTTCAAACAACATCAGTTAACTTTACGGGTTACAGCAGCATTGACAGCTATTATATACAGGAAGGGCTTGTTGCTTTCCAGTCAGTCAAGACAGAAGCATACAGGCGGAGAGATTATCAACTACACGAGTGTAGATGTTCAGAATGTTTCATGTTTCTGTTACTATATGCATAGTATTTGGATTTTCCCTCTTCAATTTGTTCTGGCCTTCATTATTCTATATCAGACGTTGGGCTTGGCAGCATTTTCAGGGTTGGCAGCCTCATTTGCAGTTATGTTGCCAAATTTCCCACTTGCAAAATTGCAAGCAAAATTTTAGGAGAGAATGATGGAACAAAAAGACAAAAGGATGAAGGCCACATCGGAGACATTAAAAATTATGAGGATCTTAAAATTGCAGGCTTGGGAGACAAGATTTCTTCGGAAACTAGAAATTTTGAGGCAGGCAGAATATAGTTGGCTACAAAAATATGTTTACGCATCAGCTATCACAACATCTGTTTCCTCTGTTGGACCAATATTGATCGTTGTTGCAACTTTTGGTACGTGTATGCTTATAGGAGTGCCTTTGACAGCAGGGAGAATTCTTTCTGCACTCGCAACCTATGGGACACTTCAGGGAGCTATGGGCATGCTTCCTGGCTTAATCCCTCAGATTGCTCAAACTAAAGTGTCAATAGATCGCATTGTGGCCTTTCTGCAGGAGGAAGAGCTGCAACACGATGGGGTAGAAAAGGTATCAAAGGAGTCAACAGACTTCGCGATTCAAATCCAAGGAGGGATATTTTCTTGGAATCCCGATTCCTCTAGTCCAATTATAAGAGGTTTAGATGTCCAACTAGAGAGAGACATGAGGGTTGCAGTACGTGGAACTGTTGGTTCAGGAAAATCAAGCCTTTTATCCTGCATATAGGTGAAATACCCAAAATATCAGGCTCTGTTAGGTTAAGTGGTACCAAAGCATATGTCCCTCAGTCTCCTTGGATACAAAGTGGGAAAATTAAAGACGCTATTCTCTTTGGAAAGCAGATGGATACTATTAGATACAATAGTGTACTTGATGCTTGTGCATTGAAAAAAGAGCTTGAACTTTTTCCTTATGGGGACGAGACAGACATTGGAGACAAAAAAATCTTTCTTCCACAAACCGAGACAATTTCCAGAAACCCTTTTTTTTAAGAAACCCAACAATGAATCTTGAGATATTAGATTAGAAATGAAAAACTCTACCATGTTTAAATTTGTTCACTCAGTTTCAAGACTCCTCTTTCGTTGCTTCAAATTTCTCGTTGTCCAACAAAAAAAACAAATTGCTCCTTTTGTTTTTCAACTTTCTTTGGATTTATTTCATGTAGATTCACAAATATTACAATGGTTAAACTAATGGACTATTGATAGCTCCTTATTTGTAGTTTTCCTTTGAAATACAAGAAAACAATAGTCTACCCTTGAAAAAAACTCCTTTGCAGTTCCATTGCGAGCTTCAACGACGGCTTAACAAAAAACAAAAAATACGCCTCATTCTTTGTCAACCTAAAATTTCTCTGCCCGAATGTTCAAGAGGATCTATACTTTGGTAATGCCAGAAAACATTGTCTCTGTGGCTATGCGAAATTTTAAAAAAATTGACCTCTTAGGCCCCGACATGGACTATACGACTCCTCTCTGACTTTCGATGGCTTCAACAGATCTTTTGTAGTAGGTGGTAAGCAAACAAACTTACAGACTTTAATTACCTCATGACCGTCACAACCAAGATATGATACCATTTTTTGGTATTCCAACCTGTTAAATATATAAATAAGAAAGAAATGCACAAGAATTGGAAACTTAATCACACAAGAAAACACCTGGTAAAACCCTGACAATGTGCCAAGGAAACCTCCATGAGGCAAGGGATTGGAATTATTATTACACCAAAGTCAATAATGAATCTCCAATGTTACATCAAGCCTCTTGGAAAATCATCAATTTAATATGAAAAACTTTGTTACATAAATCCCTATGGTTACGGAATTGTCTGAATGGTAAACCTAATTTTACTAAGATAATTAAATTTAACCATTGTTGTCATTCCTAACAAATATGTTGGAATTATTTCTTTCATTGGTAATTATGTATTTGAGCATCATCTCCTATTTAAAGTGATTATGGTTTTTTTGAATGATATGAATACAAGTGTAGGGATCATGATATGTTTTGAGTCATCAATGATGAGGAGTTGCAGTCTATTGCTCGCCTATTTGGGTCTCTTTTGGTCTAAAATTCTGACAACTCTTTTTATGTGACTCGGTCATCCTTTGTTTTAGCTTCCCAAATATTGGTTTTGATTTACTTCTCAAATCTATTCCTTACCCTATTATTGATAGGACATGATAAGACAAGAATCATTGCTTCTAGGATGTACATACTTTGTGTGTTTTATTTCTAAGGTCCTTTTGGCTTCCATTGATTGCCACCTAGACCTAGAAATTCAGGATGTTGACATATTCAAGATTTTTCATAACAAAATTCATGGATTTTTCAAAACAAAATTCATGGTAGTTTCTTGATTATATATCCTCTTGCCTTATTTTGCAGTTTTGGAGACTCAAATTTCATTAACGTGTCATATTTTTGGTCCAAATTCGACCAGAGATTTGGGACCACAATCCTTGAAAAGATCATGTGTGTATTATGTGGTGTGATTCACATGTGAGCCATCTACTGTATAGTGAAGCTAGGTTCTGAAGAATATAAACTCTCCTCTAGTCTAAACATGTCACAATTTTTCTTGGAAAACAATAGAAATTATGGTATTGATTTTGAGGAAATCAAGTAGAAATTTTGGAAATTTTGGGTTGCAGTTATCAAGCTTCTATATTTTGGGTGCTCGGGGGTACTTGATGGTGTTGAATCTATTTCCATCATCAGAAAAATTATTTAAATACTCCCATAGCAATATTTTTTGATTTTTTTTGTCCAAATTCCAACGAATTTCTCACTATCAACGTGAAATTGTGGTCTCAATAGACAACTGTGACAACCCCGGTGAAAATTTCATGTAATAAAAGTTAATAAAGGTAAAATGATAACCATGGTTATCGAACACTTATTCCAATCTGAATTTTGGTCAAAAAAATTCTAGTCTGGGTGTTCATTTGAGTTATTATGGCTAAGGAAATTAGCAAAGGCAATAGCAAAGGCTTTGGAAAGGCAAAATGGCATTTTTGGCAATTTATTTATGAAAATAATGGAAATTATGAGAAAAGGAAGGTGAAAGGTCACAAGTTGCATGTGAGGAGGAAATTGAAGGAAAACAAGGGAAAATGAAGAAAATAGAGGCCTCATTGATAAAAAAAGTATTCTGAGGATCAGTTGGCATGCTTTTGGTCAATTTAGTTTTGGAGCTCTCTCTATATTCTCTCTCTCACACACTCTTATACACTTAACGTCTTCTTGGAGCACTTTAGTATTGGATCAAGAAAGGAAAAGAAGGAAAAGAGGAAGTGAAGATCAAGGAGGGACGAGTAAGATCAAGTAGCTACAACATGTTTAATTGCACGTATCAATTTGCATGTGTGATTTCCTTACTAGATTTGACATGCATGGTTATGCATGTGTGTTATTGGTTCTATTGAGGTCATTGGCATGGGATTTTCTAGGTGTGATAGTGTTCTTCAGCCTTCCCTTGCCATTTTTGGATAGCCTTGAGGTGATGGGTTCTCATGTTTCGGTGGAGCTGGATTGCCAACTGGATTCAAAGATGAGTGAGATGGATCTCTAAAAGGAAGAAGACTTGGTCTAGTGATCCCTAAATCATATTTTGGATCATGGTAAAGCCATGACCTAGTAATCCCTGAACCCAACCATGGGTTAAAGTAAAGCTGAATTTTGTGTTGCCTCGATGGGCTTAGGAATCCTTGACCAATGAATGGCAGGATATACGGTAAAGCCTAGAGGTGGGTGCCCTTGATCAGGCATAGGAATCCTTGGCTGGTGAATGGAAGGATATACAATAAATCCTAGAGGCTGGTGTCTCAATCATGGCCTAATTACCCTTGAATTGGACTGTGGCTTGCGATAAAGCCTAGGGACTAGGAGATAGTGAAATTGCTCACAGTGTAGGTGGATAAATACGGTGGCATCCATACTCATTTGGTTCTTATTTTCGGTTACCCACATTCATGCTTGGAATATGGCACAGGGGTGATTTGCTGAAGAGAGACTTGGATCAACCAATCTACGGTTGGGTGGAATGTGGTAGTCCCATACCAGGTTAGCTTTTGTGTTCATCAATAAGAGTTCTTTTCCTTGGTATTTTATGTGTAGATGTACTGGTTCATTTGTGACATATATGGATGTTGTATCCTCATTATTTTTGTTGTTTTATGGCAGTGACAATGTATGGTTGCCATCATGTTTTGATTTGTAAATGAATGATAAATGAATATATGACCTGATAGATGATAATGCAGTTAATGTGATAGGGATCTAATGCTTCTTAGCGATTTTTAGATAAGTATAAGACACCTATGCTCAGATATGTTGTTTAAACCTATAGAATGCATAATTGTAACATGTTTGACGAAATGCTTGTCATGGCTAGTAGGGCTCTAGTCAAGTCCTTGTGTAAGTATTTTCATCTGTATCATTGTCTTGATGTTACTTTTAATTTCTGGAAGTTTCACGGAGTTATGGGTAGTGGCCTTAGTTGTAGCCCTTAAAAAGTGGCACAAAATCTAGAGTTGCTGGCGCAGAACTACCTGGAAAAGTCCCTAGTCGCATGCATGCCTTGCTATGGGAGTGAATGGAGGGTATCAATCGCATGCATTCCCATGTCAAGGGAGAGACTAAGGCTTTAATGAATGAGAATGCCCGGTTGCCACAGGTGCTGGTCACCTGGAAGGGTTAGATGGCTCCTGGGGGTTTTGTTGCATGTGTAGAAGGTCAGATTGGTTGTGTTGTGTCAGTTCCACTTCCTTAACTGTACATGGGGAGTTGAATCAGATCATAGTAACCTCTCGTCACATGTTTAACCTAGTTGGCCAGTTACTTGGGTAGATCTAGGAGGAGGGTGTTACAACAACGCCATTTTTATTTCATATGTTTTGAAAAATATATATTCAGTGATGGAAAATAAAATAACATCATCTAGGGATTATGATGGAGAGTAGCATAATGCCAAAAATACAATGAAGGCTAAAATTCATTAGATAATGGATTGTGTGAGTGCAGACCCTGATGCTACATTTATTAGAACTCGGGTTTATACCAGTGGGTGCAAGTTGTATATGGTATCAAGTATTCTCTGTATTTCTCAATAATAATAAATACGAACTTGCAAATTTTAATTTTCTCAGAGGAACATAAATTGGCGATAAGAGAGTTTGATTTCTACTTCAAGGTTTGTTGTAGGTAGATCCCATAATCTGATTGAAAAGGATGTTATCAAATAGATTAAGTTGCATCAGGATTCTATCATGACAACAGTTTATCTGTATTTCTTTGTTTCCATGCTTTTGGGTTTTTATAGTAATAAGAGAATTCTTGTAACTCCTCTGACCTTCCTTGCATGCAGCAATACTACATAACATCAGCTAGGGAACTGGCTCGGCTGGCATCAGTTTGTAGAGCTCCAATCGTACAACATTTTGGAGAATCAATCTCTGGAGCAGCCACCATTAGAAGTTTTGGCCAGGAATTTCGATTCATGGAACGAAATCTTGAGTTGATTGATATATATATATGAGACCTAGTCTCCACAATGTTGGAGCCAATGAGTGGCTTCACATTCGGATGGATTTTCTGTCAAATCTTGTGTTTGCATTCTTTTTGGTGTTATTAGCCCAAGTAGGTACAGAAGCACTATCTTGGCTTACAATTATTTTTCCTAAACTGATCTCAGCAAACTAGACATATTCTTTATAATGAAATATGAAAGTAAATGAAATGGCACCTTAACAGGCACTGCAGGGTTGGCAGTAACATATAGTCTAAGTCTGAACATGGTACAAGCCTGGATAATATGTTGCCTTTGTTATGTGAAGACCAACATGTTGTCAGCGGAGAGAATAATGCAGTATTCACGAATTCCCAGTGAGTCACCAGTGATTATAGAGAATTGTAGACCAAACTCCAGCTGGTCGTCTAGAGGAACGATAGATCTAACTGATTTGCAGGTCAGAACTCAATACAAATAGACTCTTTTTCACGCATTCAATGCTAGTAATTTGCATGTCAGTTCATCTATAAATTTGATCCATACAATCAGGTGCGTTATGGACCACATCTTCCGCTTGTCTTGAAAGGCCTTACATGCACTTTCCCTGGAGGCACGAAGGTGGGAGTTGTGGGGCGGAAATAAATAAAACATAATCCCGATTATAACAAATTAGTTGTAAATTTTTGTCCTTGGAAGATTTATTTGCATAATGAAAAAGGCAATATGGGAGATTCCAATCACGTTCCAAGGCATTTTTTAAAATGTGGATGTGACAAAAGGTTGTTGTGGAAGGTGTTGTTTGTATATGGGAAATTTCTTGATCATTGTATATAACCCTAATGTTGATAGATCTGTCTACTAAGTGGTTCCAGTTAATGGGGCATTGATTTGAGCGTTCAATATATTTTTATTCCTTATCAAAGTATCCTTTTGTTGTATTTGTGTTCTTCAATTTATGCCTTACGGCGTTTCCTTTGCAACATCTGGTGCAAATGCTAGTTGAGATTCCTTTATTAATGAAAAATAGTGAATATTATCATAATAGTTAATATACTTTTTAGATAATAGTATACATTTAACTAGTTATATTCTCATAATTCCAATCAAGCTGGCAAAGGAAAATGAACATTCCCAAAAGCTATGGATGCCAAGGAGTTGAGAATACTTGCCAGAGAGCACAACCCGATGGTAATTAAGAGAATGTTTCTCCTCGCTCTAATAGTGAAAATGCTTTTCTCGTTCCAACAGTGAAAATGATTCTCCTTTTCTTTTAACT
Source organism: Pinus tabuliformis (assembly GCA_031772625.1). NCBI lineage: Eukaryota > Viridiplantae > Streptophyta > Pinopsida > Pinales > Pinaceae > Pinus > Pinus tabuliformis. The sequence continues at coordinate 88,136,681 of CM062804.1, forward strand.
TGTTAGATGAAAGAGAACGTAATCAAACACTTGAACCCGCCAAACCTTGATAGTGAACCTGAGCATTGAATGAAATGGGTATTGAATCAAAATTGAAATGATTCTAGGATCACCCAAATATATGACAGACCAATGAGAGTTCATTTTATAGATTTTTCATCTAATACCATCAATTCAAGTTGCATTCCTCCTTCTGTCCGTCATTGTATTAGGCAAATTACTATTCTGCGCTTTGAGCAAGAAATTCAATGACGTCATCAACTTTAATTCTTTAACTACAGTATATCATGACACTTGAACCTATGACAAATTACTACTCTGCACTATATATCATGAAAAAAAAAACTTAAATTCTTTAACGACAGTATGTCATGAGACATGAACTAGTGACATGTATATATGGTATCATGCTAAAAATTGACTCTCTACACTCTAGTCTCCACCGATCACTTTTGATCTATTAGTTCGAATATGTCCTTCATTTCCCATGAGGATGCTTAAGTTTTCAAGCTTCATCATAGCCCCAACAAAGTCTGTGTAGAATATACCCTCGTTAGATGCATAATTATGTACCATAACATGCAAAAATCCCTTCCTATCGAGAACGTTCTTGTAGTAATGTGCATCAAACACTTTATCGTTGTCATTATCCATCAAAACCACGAGATCCATTCTGAAATCCAAACATAACTTCGACATAGTATCTGATCTATTTTCTTTCAAGTTTACCTGGATGAAGCAGTTGTGGAATACCATGCGTAGTAGTGCAGGAGCAACATTGTTGAAATTACAAGCAAGCTGCTGCACAATGGAATTAATAATGGCTTTCGCATTGGGGTAGCTAAATTGGTAATAATCATGTGATAATCCCCAAGGATTGTTGGTCGAGTTTGAAACTTGGAGATTGACGCCTATGGGGTTATCAATGCGAAGCTTTGTTTGAGTGCAGAAAAGTTGAGTGTGCAGGAGTGTGGCACACTCAACTTCTTCACACTCAAAAAGCTCCACATAAATTTACAATAACAAAAATTCTAATACATATAAAAGTGGTTGATGACAAAAGACAAATATTTAATGCACAACAAATTATGCACACTTTCTAATAAGTAATACTTTCTCTTTAACAACTGACCAAGTTCAACGTACCATAAGAGCTAGTCATACCCAATCTATCGACCTCCATATGAATCTCATGATCTAGTCAAAAACCAAATATAATAATAACCATGCATACAAGTTTATGGTGCTTCAACAACCCAAGGAGTTTACTGTTGCCTCCAAATATGTGCAAATATGTGCAGAAACCACATTTTGCAACAAAGGTTTATCTGACCATTGCATTTTTCAGTGCCTTAAGGAGCTATTAAGGAAAATATGGATGAACGTTGGGGCCCTCTATAGTACGAAATGAAAACATTATGAATCATTACAAAAACATGATGTAGCTAATCACATCAATTTCGATTTCATGTATAATTCATATTTTCAAAATCTTAGAGTGGTGGGGATTGGAACCACCACATAAATGTTTGTTGCTTGTCGGCATGTTACCATGAATGTGAGTACATATGGGACCCACGTCAATTAATAATAGCTTTGAATATCAATCACTGACCAAAAGGAATTATTGAGTGCAGAGGTAGCTGTGCGGAGGAAGCCATGCGGAGGTGGTTGTGCAAAGGAAGAGTGCGTCGAGAACTAATGCTTGTGCGAAGAGATTACACTATGCAGAAAACTTTGTGCAGGGGGAATCAATTAATTAGTGGCAGAGACAAGAACTATTTTGCATCACAACTATTAATCTTATTTTATATCCAACTTGCAACCAACAAAAATAATTACTGCTCCTATGAAAATAACTCAAAAAATTTCCTAGAAAAAATATTTTAAAATCTCCTTACTTTTGGAGATTAATGCCCTTAATAAAAATTAAAATATAATGATTTGAATTAGTAACTACATGTATCAATAAAATTGTACAACACGTTTACTCTATGTGGTGTACAAAAAAGATTTTATACTCGTAATAAGGCTTGAGCCATTACAACAAAACTTTTATATTTAAGCATAAGGCATTAAAACAAAGCTCGCATACTCAATAACAACATTTGAAAAAATTATTATAACAAAACTCATTAATAATTGAATTTAAGTGAGAAAAAAAAATAATAATCATTTTACCTAAACTAAACCCGGATAGAATTACAACTTTATTACTTATAATGGAAATTATAATTACACTGATAGGTGTATCTATTTCCACCCAGGGTGGATGTGGGTTTGTAGAATTTACTTTTTTTATTGAATAGATGGTTGATATTTTATGGGAAGTGAATATTATTTGTCTCATATGGGCATGGACAACGGTGATTTGACCAAGTGCTCTCCTCTTGCGCGTTACAAAAGAATTTAACATATTTTTTAATAATGAAATTCAAAGATCGATGTAACACCCTCCTCCCACACTTACCCAAGTTCACCAGTCCACCGAGGTAAATACGTGATGAAGAGTTGTTATGACATGACTCAACATCCTAGATCACTTTAAGGAAGTGGAATCGTCAAAAAACAAAACCTTGCAGACTTCCCTCATGTGTTACAAGACCCCCAAGGGCTAAACCACCCTTTTAGGTGCCCAAACTCTGAGTTAAGCTTCTTTTTCAATGTCTTGGACTCCCAAACATTGGCACAACATTGCAGAAATTCAATTGTAACCCTCCAATCGCATGCACAATCTTACAAGGGGGAAACGACAGTCTTTCTCACCCATTTCTATGCCTACGACCGCGATATCTTAAGCACTTTTTCAGGGCTAGTCTCCAGACCACTGCCGAGAACTTAATGAAACTTTCCAGAACAATGAATGACACAAAGACAAAGCCTTTCATACAAAACTTAAATAAGAAATCGACCCAACTAGGCCTAAAAATGACAAAAATTTCGTCAAACACATTGAGAACATGTAATCTACAGGTCATAATTACAGATCTGAGCATTGGGATCTCATACTTATCTGAGAATCGTCAAGAAGGTCTGATGCATTCTCACAATAATTGCATTATCATATATTAGGTCATACATTAATTAACCATTTGTTTACGAATCAAAACATGATGAGATCCATAACTAAAGTATGTCATATAATTGTGCTTATAACCAGCATATAACCATAATAATAACAGCGATAGAACAACCATCAAAGCCACATAATAACAAGTATAAATACTCATGAAATACTAGAGGAAAATAAACTCTTATTAACATATGCAAAAGCCAACCAAGTCAGGGACTTCCACGTACCACCCAACCATAGATTGGGCTAAACCAAATCTTTCTTTCAGCCAATCACCCCTGTGCCATATTCCAAGCATGACTATGGGATTCAAAATAAAACAACTAGGGCTTCCTCGAGCTTTACCACATATCTCGCCATAACCGATCAAGGGATTTCTAGGCCCGAAGCAAGCACCTACCCAACTAGGATTTACCGTGTATCCCGTCATTACCGATCAAGGGATTCTTAGGCCTAAACAATAAAAATACACTACCAGGTTTTACCGCAATCCTACCAAAACCGGTCAAGGGATCACTAGGCCCTAAACAACAATGGATGTCTCTGGATTTATTCACCAATACCTTGAGGAATTTTCCTGTCTCCACCCTCAAGATTTACCATGTATCCCACCATTACCAGTCAAGGGATTCTTAAGCCCTTGGGAATTTTCCTAAGACCACCGCACCCGGTTCCAAAACCATTCGATAATATAGCTCAACTAAATGAAAGAACTCCATCACACCATGGCTATCCGAAAATGGAAAGGAAAGGATGAAAACCACTATCATGCCTGGAAAAACCCATGCCAATGACAACAACAGAACCAAATTAACACATGTATATACCATGCATTCAAAAACTAGCAAGGAATCATACATGCAAATTGATACCTGGAAGTAATCCCGTTGTCGCCGCTTGATCCAACTCTTCCTTGCTTGACCTTTGCTTCCCTTTTCTTTCTTTTCCTTCATTTTCCTTCCTTCCTCCAATGTTAAAGTGCTCCAAGAATGTTCTAAGTGTGCAAGAGTGTGTGAGAGAGAGAGAATAGAGAGAGAGCTCCAAGTTAAAACTGACAACATATTGTGAACTGATCCTCAGAAGCCTTTTTATCAATAAGGCCTTTGTTTTCTTCAATTTCCATTTTTTCCTTCAATTTCCTCCTCACATGCAACATGTGACCTTTCACCTTCTTTTTCTACTAATTTCCTTTATTTTCATAAATAAAATGCCAATTAATGCCTCTTTCCTCTTCAATGCCTTTGTCAATTTCCCCTTATCCATAATAAACCAAATGAACATCCACTAGGATGTTTTTCCCAACATTCAACTTGGAATACATGTCCCATGACCCTTCTCTTATTTTTGCCTTTATTAACTTTATTACATGCATTTTAACCAGGGTTGTTACAAAACCCTCTCCCTTGGGGGAACACCATCCTCGTGTTCTATGACACCTACAACCAATAAGACTGTTGAAACCAAAACATATTGCTTATGGAGCTTTATAGCTTGGCTCGATGAAGTATTTACAATGAACAACTTGCCGAAAAGCAACCAACATGATAAACATAATAGCATGACACCCATATCACTTATTGGAGATTTATAACACAACTCGTTATGGTATTTACAATAACAACCATACATAAATATGTATATATACCAAAAATCATTTGCCTTCACCAGAAAACAATGAAGGATACATAGCTCGCATCTGATCAGCCATCTCCCATGTATCTTCATCAAGCCCAAAGTGCTTCCATTGTACTTTAACTAGCTCTATTGCCCGGTTACAGAGCATGAGCATCTTTCGCTACAATATACATTGAGGTTTTGTCTGGAATTCTCATTTTGGATCCACCTACAATACAAACCAATCATTCACATGATCAACATCCTCTACATATCTTTTAAGTAATGAAACATGGTAAACATCATAAACTTTCACTGTTAAAGGTAGTGCAAGTTTGTAGGCCATTGGTTCAATCCTCTCAAGGATCTTGAAAGGCCTGCAATATCGAGGTGCCAACTTCGCACATGACCTAATCCTCAAGGAACTCTTCTTGGGCTTGATGCGCAAATACACATGCTCCCCAACGTAAAACTCCTTAAATGCACTATGTTGATTTGCATAACTTTTATGCATGTCCTGTGTTGCCTTTAGATTCATCTTGATAATCTGCATTTCTTGTTCCATTTATGCTAACATGTCTGGTCCTATAAGTACCTTATTCACTGGAACACTCCAACTAATGGGAGTATTACAACTCTGCCTATAAAGTGCATCAAACAGACTCATCCTCAATGACTCTTAATACCCATTGTTGTGAGCAAACTCAACTAGTGGAAGATACTCTTCCCCCTTCCGCTTCTGATGGATAACATACACTCTCAACATGTCCTCCACTTTCCTTTTGACCCTCTCCGTTTTCCATCTGTCTGTGAATGATAAATTGTATTGAAGGCCAACTCTGTACCCAAACCTGAAAATAACTCTTTCCAAAACCTGGAAGTGAACTTAACATCTTTGTATGACACAATTTTCTTCAAAACACCATGCAACATCACTATATCTTTAATGAAGACATGTGCTACATCACTAGCTGAATAAGTAGACTTCAATGGAATGAAGTGTGCTACCTTTGTCAACCTATCAACCACAACCATAATAGAATCATGTTGTCTAGATGTTCTTAGCAAACCTATAATGAAATCCATGGAAATGACCTCCCATTTCCACTCTGGAATTGAAATCGGTTATAGTAGACAACTTGGATGCTTACATTGTGCTTTTACCTGTTGAAAATCCAAACATCTAGCCACAAACTCTGCCACTTCCTTCTTCAAATTCGGCTAATAGTAGAATTTCTTCACCATTGTCAATGTCTTATGATATCTCGGATGACATGAATATGGCTTAACATGAAATCCTCGTAAGTTAATATTCTTGAGTTCACTATTATTTAACACATAGATCATGTCCCTAAATCTGATCAAACCATCTATTGTGAGACGATAGTCCACTTCTTGATCACTTGTACCCCGCTGTTGTAACATGTGCTTAAGCTACATATATTTGTCATCCTGTTGCCCTTCCTATAAGATATGATCCGATAAATCTTTTCCATTTGAATTCATAGTTGTTATGAGATTTACCAGTACTCTTCTGCTAAGAGTATCCGTGTTATCACCAAAAAATTGATCATCTAGCCTAATTTACTGCATGGATCGAAGTACACCATGTAAAGTCAATTTTACCATAGTAAAATTGCTTTCACTATGAGAAATTATATAATAAACCACCTTTGTTAAGTAATTTATAATTAAACCCATGAAGAATAATTAAATAAATCACTATTTATTTGATTTTATTCTAGGAATAATTAATTAAACCATTGTTCAATTATTATTCCTTGTCATATTTGACCCAATTATGAAAAATCAACAAATAAATTATTAATTATCTTATTTTTCTCTAGGAATAATTAATTAATCACTAATTAATTATAATTCCTTGTCAAATTTGACTAAATTCCTTAGGAATGATTAAATAAATTATTATTTGTTTATTATTCCTTAACCAATTTCTTGAGATGATAAATAAATCATTTATTTATTTATTATTTATAAATAAAAGTTTAAATATTTTTTCCCTCCTAACCAAATATAATAAAATATAGCCCGCAGAGGTTTGGTCTCGCGGCCAGCGGACAATCTGCTAAGTCTTCCGTGTCGCTGTGCAGGTCACGAGTTCGAGTCTCATCTTAACTGAGGGCCGTTCTTGCGGGTTGGGCGGTTCCTCCTAGAGGTTATAGTGGCAACCGGTGGGATTTGACCCTGTGTAACGCGAGTATGATACCATCGTCGTTACTGATTCCACTAGTCAACATATATATATATATATATATATATATATATAATAAAATATTAGAAGTGGTTATTCCAAGAATGGGGTTAATAATATTTTATTATTACTCATTGTTCGAGCATAACTCAATATTTGTTATAAATAGAAGGGTTTTCCATTTATTATTCACTTTTGATTATTTTCATTGTTGCACTTACTGCTATAACTCTGATTATTTTCATTGTCTCACACCATTTATTGCCATTTGAGTTCCCATTGAGCTCAAACATTTTATTTGTTGAGTTTTCACATTATAGAGGAGAGAGACTCTACACAAGCTGAAGACGTTTGAGGATAGCCAAGAACCCATTTCATAGAGGGGGACTGGTAACATTTATTTGTTCCCTTCACATGTGTTATAATAAAATCTATTCTTTGTATATCTAGTTTCCATTGGATGATTGGAGTTATTACTATTTCTTTTTGTTGTTTAACTATGATTGTGGCATAGATCAGGACTTTGGCAGGTTTTGTTTCTATCAGTTGCTGCAGATCTACAATGTTTAGCAGCCATTTATATTGTTGAGACTATTTGTCATCCATAGTCTTAAGTGGGTTCTTTTCGTACATCTTTGAGAAGAAAACACTACAGCAATCTGCAACATATTCTCTTTACCCTTAATGTACTTGATCTCAAAGTCAAACTCACTGATCATAGGCAACCGTCTAGCTTGCCTAACATTCAAATTAGGTTGGTCAAATAAGTACCTTGACCTATTGTGATGACTCATCAAGACAACCTCCTTCCAAGAAGATAGTGCCTCCACACCTTCAATGCATGAATGATTGCCATCAACTCAAGATCATGTGTCACATAGTTTTGCTCGTGCTCATTCAATTTCCTTGACTCGTAACATACCACCTGTCCCTCCTACATTAGGACTCCACCAAGTCCTCTTTTGAAAGCATTTGTACACACCACAAACTCTCTGTCTGGATATGAAATCTTTAGAAATGAAGCATTTGTAATCAATTGCTTCAACTACTCAAACTGGGTGCACCTTCCTCTATCCATTCAAATTTCTTTCCTTTCCTTTGCAATGATGTAATAAGATAGGAAATTCGCAAGAAGATTCTGATGAATTTCCTATAATAACCTACTAACCCCATGGATGATTTGACCTCACCCACATTCCTAGGAGCTTCCCATTCCATGATAGCCCTTATCTTTCTAGATCTATTGTTATTCCTTCCTTGGAAACCACATGCCCTAAATAATGTACCTTTGTCAGAAAGAAGCTACATTTACCAAGATTGGCATACAACTGATGTTCCCTGAGCAATCTCAATATTGTTGTTAAGTGTTCAGCATGATCTTCCCCATTCATAGAATATATTAATATATCTTCAATGAATACAATAACAAACTTATCCAGATAAGGACCCAACACATTATTCATCAAACACATGAAAGTAGTTGGAGCATTAGTCAAAGAAAAATGAACCACAACAACCTCATAATGCCCATACCAGGTCCATAAAGTAGTCTTATAAATGTCCTCTTCTTTGATGTGTACCCAATGATAACCTGATCTCAAATTAATCTTCGAGAACACTGATGCTCCCTCCAACTGATCAAACAAGTCATAAATCATCAACAATGGATACATATTCTTGATGGTTACCTTATTCAACGGCATGTAATCAATACAGAAGTTTAGATTACGATCCTTCTTCTTCACAAACAACAGTGGTGCACCCAAGGTGACACACTTGGCCTTATGTATCCCTTATCAAGCATTTCCTTCAACTGCAACTTCAATTCCACTAACTCTGGAGTGCTCATCCAATAAGGTGCCTTCGATGCTAGTGTTTCTCCTCGCACCAACTCAATAGTAAATTCCACTTCCCTGTGGGGCGGAAACTTTAAAATCTCTGCTGGGAATACATCCTGAAACTGTTGTAGAACTGGGTAACATTTTTCCTCCTCAACATACTTACCTTTATCATTGGAAATATGCACTGCAAATAACACATGCCCTTTCCTACAGCTCCGCTTTGCCTACATTGTTGTAACCATTCTAACTAATGTATCTTTCTTCTTACCTTGCAAGATTCTTTGTTCTCCATTATCATCTAAGCACTCAATAGCCTTGTCATAACAATCCACCTTAGTTTTGTGAACATACAACCAATCCATACCCAGAGGAATATTGTATGATCCGAATGGAAGTACATTCAGATGCAATGATGTAGGCATACCATTCAACTCAAATGCACAAGCTCTTACCCTATGATGAACTATTTTCTTATTACCTGTAGCCAACTACACTAACCAAGACTTTGCATGCACTACTTTTCTCAAACCACACTTATCCACCAGTTCAAGATTAACATAACTATAATTAGATCCAGGGTTAATCAAAATAGAAACAACTTGATCACAAAGTTTACCGTGCATCTCGATAATAGATGTTCGGTGATCCGCCTACCTGTTATCCAACGCTGCATAGATCTAAGGAATGATCGGCCCAACATCCCCAACTATCTATGCTTCATGTGCAATATAGATCTAATTCCTACCACCATGATACGATGGGAAATCCTTCTTGAGATGCTCTTTGCTACATATCTAACACTGCAATTGTCCCTTATCCTCACCTTTATTGTGCTTCCCTCCAAGTTGTGACCCATGTCCCTTTCCAACTGCATTAAACTTCTTGTAAGGAACAACATTCTATTTCTCACCTACATCCTGGGGTCTTGTTCGCTTCGGTAGCCATTTACCTTTAGTGTTATCTTTCCCTTTCCAACCTCTCTAAGACTATGTCTTACGCTTCAATTGCTCATAACAGTGCTTCAACTTTCCAATTACTTCTTCAAGCAACGGAGGCTCATCATACTCAAAATGATCTTTAAATGCTAATGGTAATCCATTCACAAATATTTAAACCTTGGCCTCCTTAATATCCTTAAGATACGGTACATACCTCAGCAACTCCAGGAACTTAGTCATGTACTCCTCATCTATCATTAATCCCATATTTAGATCATAAAAATCCTTAGATTTACTATCATAGTACCTCTCTCACAAGTACTTCTAGAAAATCCTTTTGAACACATGCCAACTTAACTCCTTTGTCCTTATGTCTCTGGCCCGCTTCACATCTTCCCACCAGATGTTCGATTTCCCTTTGAGGTTGAAAATAGCTATTTTGGCCTTCTTGTTCTTTGTGTAATCATGCAGCTCAAATAATTACTTCATTCCAAGCAACCATGCCTCTGCATCCTCCAGCTTTTTCAGCGCTCTATCAAATGTAGGTGGCTTGGATTTCTTGAAATCGTTCGACAAATATCCTGTGTCACTCCTCCTGTAAAGATGATAGTGATGATGACCATGATACATTTCTGAACCAAAACTAGAGTAAAGCCCATATTCACTGCCTTTCCTATCAGGTGTACCCAAGAATCCACCATCCTTGATGGTATCATCCATGTCTGACCTGTGCCCATCATGAGATCTACTACCATATGCTCCATTAATCTTGTCTTACAGTCCATGATGGATTCTAAGTAGTCCCTGTTAGCTCTACTATAAACTTCACTGATTAAAAGGTTGAGTCCAGCACTGGTGGCTGGTTTGTGCTGAGAAAGGTGCTGGCAGCGGTCTTTGCTTCTTTCCTCCTTCGTTTCTTTTACACTCCCATAATCCTGTTATTTCTGTTTCTCTATCAAACTCTGTCATTTTCGTTTAAAAGTACCTAAAGCCCTCGTTTTCCTAGCTCCTGGGCCTTCATGTTTATAAACCTCATAAGCCCCAATAACCCGTTTAAATCCCATATAAACTCATTTCTTCGTTTAATCCCTGGTGCTAAAGTATTAACCCTTTATAACTACGCGCCTTCATAAGTTATATAACCCCGCTGCCTCCTTTCACCCCTTGTCTTCTGCCGATGCGATATTGCAATGTGATCTGATCGTTATTGCAAATCGCATTCGTGCCCTGCTGTCTCCATTACACTCTGTGTCTTCTTCGCTGCGATATTGCGATGCGATCTGATCACTATCGCATATCGCATATCGCATCTATGTGTGTGTTTTTGGCTCCGCCCTTTATCTCCCTCCGCATTGCGATTTTGCGATGCGATACGATGTGATCGCTATCGCATATCGCAACCATCTATGTTAAGGATATCCCCCTGACTTCTGCCGATGCGATACTATGATCGCTCCTCCGCTGTCGGATCTATCCGCCTACGATCTGATGGATCATGTTTGTTCGCTCCCGTTTCCTCCTAAATTTTCCCTCCAAGTCAATTCCCGCCATTGATTTCTGTGATCCAACGGTTGTTATCTAACTTTGTCTTGCTCCTCGCCCTGTGCACGCCTTCGCCATATTGTCTTTACGCCTTAACCTGTTTTGTGCTCCCAAAGGAGGAAGAAGGCCAGATCCAACACTTTGCGCCATTACTCCTTATCAACTGCATTTAAAGACAAAATGGCCGAAGTACAAAAAGGACCAGCCTCGAGCAGATCAGCGCATTTATCAGTTATGGAGTTCCACTCCACCTGCTCGAGAAGTACAGCAGAGCAGCAGAAGGCCAATTTTGTCCATTGAAAAAATAGTCAGAATGAATCAGAAGACCCATATCAAATTGTAAATGTGGTTGGTGATCCATTAAGACACCTCCACGCATAAACTAGCAGAGAAAATTTGTAAACAAATTCTATATATACTTAGAAGAACAATGTAATTAGTTTGATGAGGGTGAGCTGATTGTGAGCTTGCTATGAGTTTCAACTTCTGGAGACTGTAACTACTATGTAACCTGCAGCTTCTGGTCTGCATTTCCAACTAATACAAGCTTCTTTTGCTGTCATTTGCTCACTTTTCACTTCTTCTATGTTCCAGGCTGTGCCTGTTTTGTATTTATTTCATGTGCTGTGAATGTTTAACATCAAAGGGGCTGTCATCTCATCTCTGTGTTAGAATTTAGTTGTTCATTAAAAGATTGCTTGCAGGTTTCTGTTGTTTTAATGCATAGAGAGTTGTCATCCTGTCTGTGCGTTAGATAATTGATTTACAAACCTCCGAACTGGTTGCAGCCAGCCATCACAGGATCCTGTGCATCTGCTGGTGTAATCAGTCGTCTCCATTATCACCTTTACCTTAAGCTGTGAGTAATTGGTGGCTAAAAGCCTTGTAGTTTGGGGGTGTTCACCCATGTCTGGGATAAATCATAGTAGGAGTAGTTATCTGGCTTGAATGTGCATCATAGCTTCCATTCATCCATCATTTTATCCAACAAAAGTGTTGAGTTTGTAATGTTCCCGAGCATCACTGATATACAACCTAGGTGAGTTTCTTGGGGTGATAACATTAATTGGCGCCGTTGCCAGGAAAAGGAGAATCGAAGCTCAGCTTACCTGGGAGAACGACACAGCTTCAAGCTTTTATGACAGACAAGGTTTGAACACAGATTTTGGTTGTAATCATCTCTCTGGCGACTCCACTGGGGAATTCTGGCTCAGTTTGTGAGACATACTCGAAGAAATCATTAGAAATCTTCAACTGAATCACTGCCTGAACCTGAGAGGACTGTTAAATCGAAGAAAGATTCACAGAAAGGGGCATCAGGATTAGGTAAGCCTAAGAAATCTAATTCATCTCTGAAAGATAAAGTTGTTGCTGAAGATTTACAGTTTCAAGATTTAGAAATCAGCACTGTTATTAGAGAAATTCCTTCAGATAGTAATTCAGCCCCTTGTACAGTTAGTTCCCCTTTGAATCTTAGTCCAAATAAAGTTTCCCATTCAGTCCATAGCATCCCTTTGTCTCTGCCATCCATCACATTACTCCCTACCATTCAATCTGCTAGTATTCTTCCACATATTCCAAACATGGCAGGACAACAAGCACCTACGAGGATGGAGAGAATTGTAGCTGCCAGATATGGACCATTGGTGTTCCCTGTGCCTCTAAATCCTATGCCTGTGGGAGAATATCAAAAATATATGCCTAAATTCACTGGAACAGAGGGAGTAACAGCAGAAGAACACTTAGAAGCTTTTTACAGTTATGCTGATAATTTAGATGTAAGTGAGAATGATGTGTGGATGAGAGTTTTTGTCCAGAGCCTTGATGGAGAGGCTAGGAAGTGGTTCAGAGAATTACCCCAAAGATCAATAACTGATATAGAAGCATTAGATGATGCATTTTTTAAGCAATGGGGAGATAAAAAGGATCTGTTGTATTATCAAACTGAGTTTGGCAATCTGAAGAGGGAAAATGGGGAAACAATATATGATTTCAATAAAAGGTTCAATCGAATGTATAGTAAGATACCAGCTGAGGTAAAGCCTACCCCCACCTCTGCCAAGCTCACTTATGCCAATGCTTTTGACTCTGATTTCTGCCTGTTATTGAGAGAAAGAAAATGTGCCACGCTGGCAGATATTCAGGATGCAGCCCTAGAGGTGGAGTCTAATATCATGGTTGCATAGAAACTAAAAAGTCAAGCTGACAGAAGAAGACAGAGAAATCAGGCATCTACTTCTTCTGCATCATCTTCAGAACCTAAACTAGACAAAATGACTAAGATGATAGAGTCATTGGCTGCTGAAATTTCTAAGCTAAAGGTTGAGCAGAATTCAGGGAAAACAAGGTAGCAAAACACATTTGCTCCACGAAATCAGAACCCATTCAGAAGAGCAAATGAACAGTTACAGATTATACAGAGGGGTGAAGAAGCAAAAGAAGATCAGAAAGTAAAAGCCCCTTTCCAAAATGTAGTCATGGAGAGGAACAATTTGAAGAGGATAAGGATGAAATTCACTGCATGTGAAGATAAAGGCAGTGCTGCATTTTTTACATTGGCTGAATACGAAGAATCATTGCTGCAAGAACAAAACAGTCAGGAGTGGGACAGAGGAGTTGTTTTACAATCTGGTGAGCAGCAGCAGAGATATAATCTAAGACCCACTGCAAAGAATGCCAAAGAAAATGTTGCACAAAAGAGTTGTTGTTCAAGTAGAGTCACAAAATATCAAGCAAAGAAAGCCAGCAGCTGATCTAATCATTCTCAAGGCTCCAGTTCAAGAGGTAAAAATTGCTGATAAATCATTTTCTTCTTTCAGCTTTGAGTCAGAAGTTCAGAAATTGAAAATATCTGTGCCTCTGGTTAAGTTGGTGAAGAGTGAATTATTTAGAAAGCCTATCCTTGAAGCCCTTGAGCTAGAAACCAAACAAACCTCTATTGACTCTGTCAATTTGCAAGATGACAAGCTTGCCATTGTGCTTAGCCCTATGATTGAGCCTGCTAATAATAATTCTCCATCTTTTTATGTCTCATTGACCATTCATGACAAAATCCTCCACAATTGCTTGCTAGACACAAGGGCTAGCCACAATCTGATGCCTAAAGCTGTCATGGAAGAGTTGGGCCTTGATATCACTAGACCCTATCATGATTTGTTTTCTTTTGATTCAAGGAAGGTGAAATGTCTTGGATTAATCAAAGATCTGGCCATTACCCTTACCCAGCTGCCCATGAAGAGTATGATGATGGATATTGTGGTGGCAAATGTCCCTCCTAAGTTTGGCATGCTGTTGTCTAGAGGGTGGATTAAGAGACTAGGTGGGACATTACAGAATGATCTATCTTATGCTACTGTCCCAGTGTTTGGAGGAGAAAACAGGAGATTATATAGAGAAGCACAACTGGCATATATCATTAGTGATGAGAAGAATCCTACAAATCATCCCATATATGCAGTGGACACTGATTTTGGAGCCTGTATTCTCCAAATAGATGAATCTCAAAAGGCCTTGATGCAAATCAGGAAACCAATTGTTTAGGTCGAGAAAAACCAAGGAAGTCAGATTTGGAAGATGTTCTTTGATGTAGCATGTACCAGGGAGACTGCAGGAACAGGGGTGGTGCTAATATCTCCACAACAAGAAAGCATTCAGCTATCTTTTAAGCTAGTTTTTCAAGTGACAAACAAGATAGCAGAATATGAAGCACTGCTATTGGGCCTTAACGCAGCAAAAGACAGAGGAATCAAGAATCTGAAGGTGTTTGGAGATGCTGATTTGATTATTCAGCAAGTGAATAAAACATTTCAGGCAAACACCCGAGGCTGAAAGCATATAGAGATGAGGTATGGAGAATCAGAGACTCCTTTGAATTTTTCTATATTTCATATATTCCTAGAGCCCAAAATCAGCTTGTTGATTCCCTTGCTGTCTCTGCTAGTCTGTTTGTACCTCCAATCCCTCCCAAATTAGTCTATGAAGTCCAAATGAGGTACAAACCTTCTTTGCCCGATAATGTCCACCATTGGAAAGTCTTTAATGATGATGATGAGTTGAATATGTTCTTGCAAGTCATTGATGAGTTTTCTGAAATGCAAATTGACCAAGAGATTGATGCCTTGATAGAAAATCCCAGGTCCCAGCTTAGAAATAAAATGGGTAAAGACAGCATAGTCCAGCTTCCTAGCAACCATATTCCCAAAGGTCTAATTCCTCTTGAAAAACTGTTTGACCAGAATGATGTACCTTACAAAGCTACCCAAAGAGAAGATCGATCTGCTGTCTGTAAGCATGATATAGGAAGTCCAGGTCAGCCCAGATATATAAATTTGTCTACTCATTTGTCAGCTGACCAAAGTGCTAAATACTGCAATTTAATGAGGCAATTTGCTGATGTGTTTGCCTGGGAATATAGTGATCTGAAAACATATGACAAGAATATAATTCAGCATAAAATCCCTCTAGAAAAAGACACTGTTCCATTCAAACAGAAGCTGAGACCGATTAATCCCATGCTTCTTCCACTAATTGAGAAAGAAATCAAAAAATTGTTGGCTGCCAAGATCATAGTTCCTCTTAGATATTCTAAATGGGTAGCCAATTTAGTGGTGGTGAGGAAGAAGAGTGGAGAAATCAGACTGTGTGTTGATTTCAGAAATTTAAATAAATGCTCCAAGAAAGACAATTATCCTCTGCCAAAAATGGAGCATTTGTTGCAAAAGGTCTCAGGAGCCAAAGTAATGTCTTTCATAGATGGATTTTCAGGCTTTAATCAGATTGTTGTGCATCCAGATGATCAAGAGAAGACTGCATTTACTACTCCTTGGGGCACTTTTATGTATGCCAAAATGCCATTTGGATTGATGAATGCTGGAGCCACTTTTCAAAGAGCTATGGATATAGCATTTATGGGAGAGAAGGACAAATTTGTCCTCATCTACCTTGATGATATAACTGTTTATTCCAGCAGCCATCAAGTTCATTTGCAGCATTTGAAAAAGGTGTTTTTGAAGTGCAGAAGGTTTGGGATATCAGTCAATCCAAAAAAATCTCAATTTGCCTTAGAGGAAGGCAAACTGTTAGGACATGTTGTGTCTACTGCAGGTGTTCAGATTGACCCAGAAAGAGTCAAAGCAATTAAGGCTTTGACTATCCCTAGATCAAAGAAAGATATACAATCCTTTTTGGGCAAAATTAATTTTGTAAGGATGTTTATTCCGAATTTTGCAGAGCTGGTAAAGCACATAACCTCCATGTTGAAGAAAGGATCAGAGGTAAGATGGACTGACGCAGCAAGAAAATCATTTGAGTCCATTAAGAAGGCTATTATGGAAGCTCCTACATTAAAAAGTCTTGACTACAGCAAGGAGTTCTGCATATTTTCTTTTGCCTCTGAAGACACCATTGTAGCTGTTTTATTGCAGCAAGATGAAGAAGATTCAGAGCATCCAGTGGCGTTTTTCAGCAAGAATTTGAGGGATGCTGAACTGATGTATGATTTCATTGAAAAACAGGCATATGCTCTTATCAAATCCCTAAAGGATTTCAGAGTTTATATAATACATTCAAAGATAATTGCATATGTGCCCTATGCTACAATAAAAGATTTCCTAACACCACCTGATGCTGATGGAAGAAGGGCAAGGTGGATTGCTAAAATGATAGAATTTAACATAGAGCTGAAGCCCACAAAGTTGGTCAAAGATCAGGGTCTTGCCAAGTTATTGGCTGAAGAAAATTGCAGAACTTTAGACATTGATGTCCTATGCATGATGGCAGAAAATGGCCAAACAGGAGAAGAGGAAATGGTTAAAACAGTAAAAGAACAGTCAGTGGCCGAGAATCTAGCTTCATGTAATTGGTATGCTGCAATAATTAATTTCTTGCAGAAGCTAGAAATCCCTTCAGGATTTTCTAAAAGTCAGGCTAGGACTCTAAAGCTTAGAGTAGCCAAATATTGCATCAATAATGACTTGCTCTACTGGAGGGATCCATCTGGAGTGATTTTAAGGTATCTGGACAAAGAGAAGTCAGTAGATGTCATGCAGCAGTTTCACTCCAGCATGTGTGGAGGGCACCATTATTGGAAAACCACTACCCATAAAATTCTCAGAGCTGGGTACTATTGGCCCACTTTATTTTCTGATGTATTTGCTTTTGTTAAATCTTGTGACAGGTGCCAAAGATTCGAAGGAAAACAACAGTTGAAGTCCCTGCCCCTAAAACCAATAATTGCAAAAGGACCTTTTCAGCAGTGGGGTCTGGATTTCATTGGAGAAATCAATCCACATTCCAGTGACCAGAACAGATGGATATTAGTTGCCACTGATTATTTTACCAAGTGGATTGAAGCAGTCCCTACAAGGAAGGCTGATCATAATGTGGTCATGAAGTTTTTAACAGAAAATATCTTCAGCAGATTTGGTTGTCTACAGAAGATAATCACAAACAACGCAGCAGCCTTCAGAGCAAAAGAATTGGTGGAATTGTGTGATTTAATGGGCATTAAACTTGTTCATTCCACCTCATATTATCCTCAAGGAAATGGTCTAGTAGAATCCTCTAATAAAAGTTTAATAAGAATAATTAAGAAGCTGTTGGAGGATAATAAAAAGAATTGGGATTCAAGGCTCAAGTATGCACTTTGGGCTGACAAAGTGACCACTAAAAGATCCACAGGGAATTCTCCATTTAAGCTGGTGTATGGCACAGAGGCTGTATTTCCAATTCAATTAACTCTCCCTGTGGCAAAGTTCCTTCAAGAAGAACAGAATGATGAAGATGATATGGCAAACAGAATCGTTCATTTGACACAGCTGCATCAGATTAGAGAACAGCTGGTGGAAAAAGCTGCAGCACATCAATAGAAGATCAAGGAAGCCTTTGACAAGAAGGCAAAGAGAAATAATTATCAGGTTGGTGACTTGGTCTTAAAATGGGATGCACTGAAGGAAAAGAAAGGCAATCATGGGAAATTTGATGCTTTCTGGACAGGTCCTTTCATCATTTCACAGATTCAAGGGAACAATACCTTCATACTGAAAAGTATGGGAGGTGAAGCAGTTTTTGATGGCCCAGTCAATGGGCGTTTTCTGAAAATCTATATTGTTTAAGGTCTATGGCCTTAAAAGTTGTAAATATTTTGTTGCTATCAGCTTTTTGCAGGCGAAGTTGACTCCATGCCCAATGGAACACTAGGAATTTTGCTTAATGTGTTTTCAGCTGGAAAGGCAGTGGTCTGCAGGTTCTTGAGACCTCACAGGGAGGATCTCATCCCTAGAAGGAGCTAGTGTTAGCTCTACTATAAACTTCACTGATTAAAAGGTCGAGTCCAGGACTGGTGGCTGGTTTGTGCTGAGAAAGGTGTTGGCAGCGGTCTTTGCTTCTTTCCTCCTTCGTTTCTTTTACACTCCCATAATCCCTGTTATTTCTGTTTCTCTATAAAACTCTGTCATTTTCGTTTAAAAGTACCTAAAGCCCTCGTTTTCCTAGCTCCCAGGCCTTCATGTTTATAAACCTCATAAGCCCCAATAACCCGTTTAAATCCCATATAAACTCATTTCTTCGTTTAATCCTTTTATTTCTGCAAATATACCATGTCAACTAAAGCAAAATATAAACATAAACAACATACCTCAGTATAGTTCACGAGAGGATATCTCATTTGCAAGATCAACCAGATTAGCACAATACATGTATAATGATAATCATAACAATATATCGACAACATGCATGACAATACCAACTGCATACCATCACCTCATGCACGAAAACCATAACCATGATAATGCACGCACAACAACATATATACACTAGCATGCATAACAGATGCATATACAACCGACAAGCATTCATGACAAGCACATCCCAACAACAACATAATCGATTTCTACATGTCAACACAACTACAACAATGATCGCCACCATGCATACATAACAAGAACATATCTAACCTTCATGCATGCATGACAACCACATTCTGCCCATCTAGTCCAAGTGTTGAACCATGCTCTGATACCAATCTCTAACACCCTCCTCCCACACTTATCTAAGTTCGTCGATCCACCAGGGTAAATATGTGATGAAGAATTACTATGACATGACTCAACCTGCTATATCACTAGAAGGAAGTGGAATCGAAAGAAACAAAACCTTACTGACTTCCATCAGGTTCTATAGGACCCCCAAGGGATAAACCACCCTTACAGGTGCCCAAACCCTAAGTTAGGATTATTTTTCAATGTCCTGGACTCCTAGACACTAGCACAACACTACATAAATTCGACTGTAACCCTCTAGTCACATGCACAAGCCTGCAAGGGAGAAATTGCAATCTTCTTCACCTAGTTCTACGCCTACAACCACGAGATCTAAGGCACTTTTTTAGAGCTAGTCTCTAGAACACTGCCCATAACTTAATGAAACTTTATAGAGCAATGAATGACACAAAGACAATGGCTTCCATACAAATCTTAAACAAGAACTTGACCTATCCAGACCTAACCATGATAGACATTTCGTCAAACACATTGAGAACGTGTAATCTACGGGTTATAATTACATATCTGAGCATAGGGATCTCATATTTATCTGAGAATCATCAAGAAGGTATGATGTCTTCTCACAATAGCTTCATTATCATCTATTATTTCATACATTCATTAACCATTCGTTTACTAATCAAAACATGATGAGATCCATAACTAAAGTTTGTCATAAAACCATGCTTATAATCAACATATAACCAGAATAATAACAATGACAAAACAACTATCAAAGCCACATAATAACAAGTATAAATACTCATGAAATACAAGAGGAAAAAGAGCTCTTATTAATATATGCAAAATCCAACCAAGTCAGGGACTTGCACGTAACACCTGACCATAGATTGGGTTGAACCAAACCTTTCTTTCGGCCAAACACCCTCGTGTCATATTCCAAGCATGAATGTGGGATTCACAACAAAACAACCAGGGCTTCCTAAAGATTTATCGCATATCCTACCATTATTGGTTAAGGGAATTCTAGGCTCAAAGCAAGCACCTACCCAACCAAGCTTTACCGTGTATGTCTCCATTACCAAGCATTATTGCAATCCCACCAAAACTGGACAAGGGATCAATAGGCCCTAAACAACAATGGATGCCTCTAAATTGCTTCACCAATATCTTGAGGAATTTTCTCGTCTCCACCCTTAGGCTTTACCGTTTATCCTGCCATTACCGGTCAAGGGATTCCTAGGCCCTTGGGAATTTTCCTGAGACCACCTCACCCTGTTCCAAAACCAACCAAAAATCCCGCTCAACCAAATTAAAGAACCCCATCACACCATGGCTATCCGAAAATGGCAAGATAACGCTGAAAACCACTGTCACACCTAGAAAAACCCATGTCATCGACATCAAGAGAACCAAATACACACATGGATATACCATGCATGCCAAAACTAGAAAGGAAATCATACATGCAACTCGATACCTGCAAGCAATCCTATTGTAGCTGCTTGATCCAACTCTTCCTTGCTTGATCTTTGCTTTCCTTTGCTTTCTTGTTCTTCCTTTTCCTTCCTTCCTCCAATGCTAGAGTGCTCCAAGAATGCTCTAAGTGTGCAAGAGTATGAGAGAGAGAGATTTCTAAGTTAAAACTGACAAAAGGTTGTGAACTGATCCTCATAATCCTTTTTATCATTGAGGCCTCTATTTTCTTCAATTTCTATTATTTTCCTTCAATTTCCTCCTCACATGCAACCTGTGACCTTTCACCTTCCTTTTCTCCTAATTCCCTTTATTTTCATAAATAAAACTCCAATTAATGTCGTTGCCTTTTCAAAGCCTTTGCCAATGCCTTTTCCAATTTCCATTTAGCCATAACAAACCAATTGAACACCCACTATGATGTTTTGCCCAACATTCAACTTAGAATATGTGTCCCATGACCTTGGTCTTATTTTTGCCTTTATTAACTTTATTACATGGATTTTTAACTAGGGTTGTTACAATCGACTAGTCATTTACCCTTTGTCTCTTCATTTCCATAGATGGTCTATGCATTTCTGCCACTCAATTTTCCTATACAAACATGTCAATCACGCTGGGGGTCGAGGAATATGGGAGTTGTGGCTGCCACAAATGGCAGGAAATTCATGTTGTTCGTGGCCAAGCTCAGTGACCGTGCAACAATGCACATTGTCAAGTTGACATTTCACTCAAACTTTTTAATGTTGCAGGAAGCACGAGCACTAGCATCCTGGAGGTGCAGGAGGATGGGGGTTGGGACTACCATTGCTAGCAAGAGGTTCATAATTTTTCCTTTTTTTTAAAGTTATGTCAATCCTGTAATTATTTTTTAAACTTTAATGTAACCACCCCTCCCACATTACCCACATTAATTGGCATGTCAGGGTAAACATGAGTTGAGTGCTACTATGACATGACCCGACCTCCTAGTTTCATTAAGGAAGTGGAGTCGGCAAACTGAAACTTTACTGACATCCCTCAGGAACTACAGGACTCCCAGGAGCTAAACAACCACTCCATGTGCCCAAAACTTGAGCTAACTTGCCTTTTTAGTGATCTGGGCCCCCAGTTGCATGCATGACAAGGCATCCATGCAACTGTAGGCCTCCAATTGCATGCATAAGCCTGGAAGGTAGCGACTATAGCCCAAAATTGCCAGTTCTGATCATGTGACCTTGGAATCAATGCCACCTTTTGAGGGCATGACTCCCAACCACTGTCCATAACTTAATGAGACTTTTTAGAATGATATATAACACCAACACAAAGCCATTCATACAAAACTTAGTCAAGAACTTAACCTAACTAGGCCTAACCATGACAGTCATTTTGTCAAACATATAGTGAATATGAAATCTATAGGTCATGAATGCATATTTGAATATAGGGGCCTGAAACTTGTATGAGATTGACCAAGAATGTCTAATTCCCTCTCTTAATAGTTGCAATAACATTTGTTAGCTCATGCATTCATCAAGCAACCAAATACATATCAATTCATGAACAAGCCATAGCTAGAGTATATAACATATGCATGCTTATAACCAATAAATAATCATCATAGTAACCATGGCATAAAAACCATCAAATCATCATATTAACCACTACAAATGCTTCATAGATTTCCATAGAGAAATAACTCTCATTAAAAGATTCAAAATCCAACCAAGTTCGGGACTTCCACATACCATCTGACCATAAATTGGGCTGAACCAAATCTTTCTTTTAGCCAATTACCCTTGTGCCATATACCAAGCATGAATGTGGGATCTCATGGGATAAACCAAGACATACACAACCAGGGGAATCTATAGGTTAAACCACTTCCATCCTCACGCTATTGTGATCTCACCTAAATCGGTCTCGAGATCACAAAACCAAACCAAGCTTGGATGCGTCATTATTCCTTCACAATCCCTTGCAGAATTTAAATGTCTCCATCCACTTGTTGAGGGCTTCCCGAAGAAAACCATCTCCACCACCAACCCTTGGGATTTTCCTGAGACCACCTCACCCGGATCCAAAACCTTAAGGCAATCCAAAGCTCAACCAAGAATGAATCCCATCACAACATGGTTATCCAAGAAGGCAAGCCAAGTTTGAAACCACTAACAACCAGGAAAAACCCATGCCAATGACAACAAATGAACCAAATACAAAAATGCATGCACCGTGGATTCGCACTTCAGCTAGGAAATCACACATGCAACCTGTTACCAGCAAGTCCTCCTACTGAAGCTGCTTGATTCAATCCTTCCTTGCTTGTCCTTTTATTTCCTTGCCCTTCCTTTGCTTGTCCATACTTTCCTTTGCCTTCCTTTGCTTTCTTGCTTACTTTCTCCTCTTGGTGCTCTTCTCCTCTCTCCAACTAATTCTAAAGCCAAACTGACAAAAGGCCCCAAACGGATCTTATGATGATTTTTTATTATTGATGCCTCTAATTTCTTCATTTTTCCTCTATTTTCCTTCAATTTCCTCCTCATGCAAACCTTTGACCTTTCATCTCCCTTTTCTCCTATTTTTCTTTATTTTCATGAATAATTGCCACCTTTCCTTTCCAAATCCTTTGTCAATGCCTTTTCCAATTTCCTTAGCCATAATAAACATAAAGTGATGCCCAATAGGATGTTCTTCCCAACATTCATCTTAGAATAAGTGTCCCATGACCTTGGTCTTATTTTCCCTTTATTAACTTTATTACATGAACTTTTAGCTTAGGTTTGTTATAGACCCTTCCCCCTTAGGGGAACACCATTCATGCACTGTCCTTGCTGATCTATGACGCCAATAACGAGAAATACCACTAAAACCAAAACATACTGCCCATGGAGCTTTATAACTTAGCTTGATGTAATATTTATAATGAACAACCTGCTCAGAAGCAAAACCATATTGGCACACGTGGCAACATGACAACCATACCACTTATTGGAGCTTTATAACACAACTCATTGTGGTATTTACAACAACAACCATACATAAATATGTACATATACCAAAAACTGATTTGCTTCCAATAGAAAATAATGAAGGATACATAGCCCACATCTGATCAGACATATCCCATGTAGCTAATCGGGCCTAATATGCTTCCATTGCACTTTAACTTGCTCGATTGCTCGGTTCCGGAGCATGAGTTGTTTCCACTACAATATCCACAAAGGCTCTGGCTAGAATTCTCTTTCTGACTCCACCTGTAATACATACCAATCAATCACATGATCAACATCCTTCACATATATTTTAAGCAATAAAACATAGAAAACATCGTGGACTTTCACTGTCAGAGGCAGTACAAGTCTGTAAGCCACTAGTCCAATCCTCCCAAGGATCTCAAAAGGCCCACAATAACGAGGTACCAACTTGGCACATGATCCAATCCTCAAGGATCTCTTCTTGGGCTTGATGCATAAGTATACATTCTCCCCAACTTGAAACTCCTTAAATGCCCTGTGTTGATCCGCATAACTCTTCTGTCTATCTTGCGTTGCCTTTAGATTCTGCTTGATAACCTGCATTTCTTGTTCCATATCTACCAACATATCTGGTCCAATCAGTACCTTTTTCATTAGATCACTCCAACTTATGGGAGTGTTACAACTCCGCCCATAAAGCATCGCAAACAAACTCATCCTCAGTGACTCCTGATAACCATTGTTGTAAGCAAACTCCACTAGTGTAAGATACTCCTTCCACCTCCTTTGTTTATGCATGACATACATCCTCTACATATCGTCCAATATCTTGTTGACCCTATTTGTTTGTCCATCTGTCTGTGGATGATAAGTTGTACTGAAGGCCAACTTTGTACCAAACCTGCAAACAACTCCTTCCAAAACTTGGAAGTGAACTTGGCATCTCTATCTGATATGATCTTCTTAGGAATACCATGCAATCTCACTGTCTCCCTAATGAAGATTTGATTTACCTCGTTGGTTGAATTAGTAGTCTTCACTGGAATGAAGTGAGCTACCTTGCTCAACCTATCAACCACAACCATGATGGAATCATGCTGCTTCAATGTCCTTGGAAAACATGTAATGAAATCCATGGAAATGACCTCCCATTTCCACTCTCGAGACAAAATAGGTTGTAACAGGCTAGTTGGGTACTTATGCTCAACTTTCACCCGTTGATAGTCCAAACATCTAGCAACAAACTTAGCTACTTCCTTCTTCAAATTCAGCCAATAGTAGAACTTCTTAACAACTATGAGTGTCTTCTAATATCTTGAGTGACCTAAATATGGATTGAAGTTGAACTCCCTCAAGTTAAGCTTCTTGAGTTCACTATCATATGGCACATAGATCTTGTCCCTAAATCTCACCAAGCCATTTTCCGTGAGATGATAAGCCACATCCAGGTCACTTGTACCCTATTGTAACCTATGCTTAAGTTGTTGATACATGTCATCATACTACCCTGCCTACAAGACCCACTCTTAAAAATCTATCCCATAAGAGCTTACATTTGCAACATGGTTTAACTGCACTCTCGTACTGAGAGCATCTGCAACCCTGTTATCCTTTCCTTTAATGTATCCGATCTCAAATTTAAACTCACTAAGGGTAGCCAACCATCCAGATTACTTGGCATTAAAATTAGGTTGGTCAAATATATACCTCAATCCACTATGGTCACTCATCAAAATAAACCTCCTACCAAGAGTATAATGCCTCCACATCTTCAAGGCATGAATAATAACTTCCAACTCAAGATCATGGGTCACATAGTTCTATTTTTGCTCATTTAGTTTCCTTTACTCATAGCATACCACTTGTCCCTCCTACATCAAGCCTCCACCGAACCCTCTCTTGAAACCATATGTACACACCATGAACTCTTTATCTTGATATGCAATCTTTAGAACTAGAGCATTTGTAAGCAATTGTTTCAACTGCTCAAAACTAGTTGCACATTCCTTTGTCCATTGAAATTTCTTTCCTCTCCTCTGCAAAGATGTAATAGGTTAGGCAATCCATGAGAAGTTCATGATGATCCGCTTGTAGTAACCTACTATCCCCATGAATTATCTAACCTCATCCACATTCTTAGGAGTTGCTCATTCCATGATAACTCTAATACTTTTTGGGTCCATTGCTATACCTTCCTTGGAAACATCATGTCCCAAGTAATGTACCTATGTCTGAAAGAAGCTACATTTACAAAGCTTGGCATACAGCTGTTTCTCTCCAAACAATTTTAACATTGTTGCCAGGTGTTCTACATGCTCTTCCTCATTCTTAGAATATATCAATATATCATCAATTGATATTATCACAAACTTGTCCAAGTAAGGATATTATCCCCATTGCGTTGAGTTCTTCCATGTGATCATGAAAATTCTGCTGAACTTGGTCTCGAGTGAGCCACTTGCTTTGGTGCAAGAGTTGGCCGACTTTGACAACACGATACAATTTGATCCTCTGTTGGGAAGTGTGCTTAATTTATGTGTCCATGATCCAGTCAGTCATGGCCTGTTCAATGCAATATGGATTGAGCTCTAGTAGTATGTCCAGTAATGGTGGAAAGTATGGCCGAAGGCAGTCCACATTAAACACTGGGTGCAGGAAAAGGAATGGGGGAATTTTTAGCTCGAAAGAATTGTCACCCAAACCTTGGTGATGTTGTAACGCCCATATTAGAGTGGTCGAAGCTTTTGATGGCCTCCAGTAAGGCATTCCTTCTGCAAATGTAACCAAACTTTGTCAACCACTTAAAAATTATGTGGCACCCGATGTTGATCATGACGTTGTTTGTACTTGGCCTTGGATTTATCCTGGATACCATGGGCATACTAGAAGATGTGATGGATGCATTCAATAAATATGGTGGCTTTATCAACTTCAGACTCAACATCTACAGATTATGCCTGTGTAGTCACAATAGGAATTGTGACGTCAATGGGACACAATGGTTGAAATCCCATGCCCACTTGAAAGGGGTTGTGGCCAATCAAGCTATGGAGATCTCTATTAAAATTGTGTTGCACATAGGGAAGACTCTCATCCCATGTTCGTGGATGCTTGGAGTTATACATGCGAAGAATGTGAAATATCATCATGTTGACAACCTTTGTATAGCCATCAATCTGTGGATGGAATGTAGATGGATTGGTGAGCTTAGTTTCCAACAATGACCAGAAGGTTCTCATGAACCCGATATCTCGATTTTATATAATGGTCTATGACACCCTCCTCCCACATCTACCCAAGTAACTGACCAACTGAGGTAAACATGTGACGAGAGGCTACTATGATGGGATTCATCCTCCCATGTGACCTTAAGGAAGTGGAATCTATGGAAACACAACACACAAACCTTCCACATTAGAAATGGGACTCCCACGAACCATTCGAACCTCTCAAGTAACCAACCCATGGGTCCCACTAATTTTTTCGACCAATTAACCCCCGAACGCTCCCATGATATGGGAATGCATGCGTTCAGAGGGCTCTGGACACTCCCACATCATGGTATGCCAGTGTCCAGGGACTCTTTTTCTCAGTGTTGTGCCAACATCCTTGAGATTTGAACCACTTTTTCAGGCTTAAAGCCCTTGTCACTGCCCAGAATTAAATGACACCTTCAGAACATAAAGGTAACAAGGGAATGATGATATTAATGCAATTACTTGAACAAGCCTTTGACTAGATCCCTACTAGCCATGATAGACATTTCGTTAAACATATCACAAATATGTAATCTACAGGTGTAAACAACATATTTAAGCATAGGGGTCTGATACTTATATGAGAATCACTAAGAAGCATTGTTCCCTTATATAATTAGTTACATTATCATTTATTATGTCATAGATACATTATTCATTCATTTACCAGTCAAAACAGAGGAAAGCCATACATCATCAGTGTCATAATACATGCTTATAACCAACATAATAACAATATAAATATTAAGGATGCATGATGAAAGGTGATTTTGGGGTAAGGCAAAATTCCTTTCATTTACAAAATTCGATCCTGAGGCCTGTGGGTTATGGCCCACAAACCTATCAGAAGCGTTTAAATAGCGCTTTGGCCTTAAAGCCGGGACCATACACTTATTCAGATTTTTCTTTAAAAACTGGGACCACATCACTTTATCGGAACCACAGGAATACACACGGAAACATGGAAACCTAACCTGAAACACATAAGGCCAGACTTCAAATATTTTACACCCGCGTTCATAAATATTGGTGGGTCCGCTCTCGGTCCATCTCCTTTCCACTGCACCGTCCTTCGCATTCCCTGATCGCTGATCACTGATCAAATCAGGACCGTTGATCTGGCGCTCGATCCGATGGTTGTTGCTGGCCTAATCAATCAAACTTGCACGACAATCCTCCATCGTCGATCTTCTCACGCTAGATCCGACGACTGTCAGAGATTTGGGTGCACAATTAGCACGGGGATTAACCACCCGATAAAGCGGTTTCCCTATCCACCCTCGTGCTACATGTTAATCGATGAATGGTATCGGGTACCTTCCTCGAAATATAGCTTACCACTTCACACTTAGCCGAAATACCGCTTGTGTGTATAAATCTGCCTTTTTGCTAATTATCTTCCATGTACCTTCATCACCCGATGACCATTAGATCTGTTGAACTACAGATTTGACGGCTCAGGCTTACTTCTGGTTCTCTTCACCTTCCGCCATTTTTGTCCGTCGATCTAAATGATCTGACAGTTCCCGTTCCTTTCTGCCTACGCCGTTGATCTTCTGCTATTTGATGGATCTTCGCACTTAACACGGTTTCTGCCATACTCTGTTTTAAACACACGACATTCATATAATCATTGGGTTGCCATCGATCCTACAATGATCGATGGTCGATCAAACCTGCAACACTGGAACATTCAGATGGTTTATAAAATACACACAAATGCACAATTCAACACTTAAACACACTTTTCTATTATACACAGACGATTACAAGCTAAGGCATTTCAGCCTTAGGAACAAGCTCTCCTTCGACTACATTGTATCCTACACTCTAGTTACACAAATTCTATCTATTGCTCTATGTCTCTCCCTCTATCTGTCTCACGATATATATATAGAACACTCAGGTTCATCGTTACATGAATATTGGATTGGGTCACTGAAAGGATCCAATCAATCCTCTCCTTGATTTCCTCAACAACCCCTAAATCTCTCTATTCGTATTCACCTTCAACCAAGTGGAACACTGCTCTTACACACTGTAAAATTGCACAATCCTCAAGGAATGAATTCCTTCTGCATGCAAGAGATTTTCTCATAGGAAAATTCTTGCAACTGATAGTACATTGTCCCTGCCTTTAATCTCAACTGGGTCTTTGTCTGAACTGACATGCATGAGTTATTTATGAGAGAATATTCAGTTATCTGGAGTACACTAGTTTCATGCATGCATGCATTAACTAAATGAACTCACAATTAGTTCCTCAAACTGTTTGGAACTAATTTAACTGGACTTAACTCAGTTAACTGGGCTAACTAATTACAACTCAAATACAACTCATCCTTATCGCCTTAATTAAGGGATAACTTCCTCAATCAAAGGGATAACTATTGCATGACTTCACAAAGACTTCATGTTTGAATTTCTACAACTAATTAACTCAAGATGAATTAATTATTTATTTTTCAAATAGCTGGTGAGACTAAATTCGAATTTTAATTCAAGGACAAATTACAATTCGAATATTCTGAAATGCTATTTTTAGCATTTCTTGTTGCTATTTTCAACATGATTTTCCTTGCTAGTTTTGGAATGCATGGTACATGCATGTGTGTTTTTGGTTCTCTTATTGTCTTTGTCATGGTTTTTTCCAGGTATGACAATGATTTTGAGCCTGTCCTTGCCATTTCCTGATAGCCATGCTGTGATGGGGTTCTCTTGTTTTGGTTTAGCTGGATTTTTGGATGGTTTTGAAACTGAGTGGGGTGGTCTCAGGGGAGAAACACAAGACCTAGGAATCCCTGGACTAGTGAAGGTGAGATTGTTTTAAATCCTGATTGTGTATGCCCTCAGTAGGCCTAGGAATCCTCGACCGATGAAAGGCGGGATATACGGTAAAGCCTAGAGGGTGGAGCCTCGTTGGGCTTAAGAATCCTCAACTGGTATATGGTGGGATATATGGTAAAACCTAGAGGTGGTGACAGATAGATTCCTCATGGTTTAGGTGGAGAAATCAAGAGGCATCCATGCTTGTTTAGGGCCTAGTGATCTAGTGGGATTGCAGTAAAGCCTGGTTGTATTGATGAGGGTTTCGGGCCTAGGAATATCTTGGTGGATATACTATAAAGCCTAAGGAAGCCTTGATTGGTTATGTTGTGAGTCCCACATTCATGCTTGGAATATGGTTCGGGGGTGATTGGCTGGAAGAAATATTTGGTTCAACCCAATCTATGGTTGAGTGGTTCGTGGAAGTCCCTCACTTGGTTGGCTTATGCATACATTAATAAGAACTCCTTTTCCTTTGGTATTTCATGTTTGAATGTACCTGTTAGTATGTGGTTTTTAGGGTTGTTCTACTCTTGTTACTTTGTTGCTTATCTGTTGGTTATAGGCATGGTTCATGACAAAATTTGGTTATGCCTCTCATCATGATTTGATAAGTACAAGAAATGTGAATAAGCCTTTTACCTAATAGATGATAATGCATCTATTGTGATAAAGAATTAATTCTTCTTGATGATTCTAAAAAAAGTTTGAGACCCCTATGCTCAGATTTATGGTTATGACCTGTAGATTACATCTTTGTGATATGTTTGACGAAATGCCTATCATGGCTAGTAGGGGTTAGGTCAATTCATTGTATCAATGTTTGCATTAGTAACTTTAATTCATTGTTATTTATCATTTTTGGAAGTTTCACGAAGTTTTGGGCAGAGGTCTGAGACCTAGCCCTAAAAACGTGGCACATAATTTGGGTTCACTAGCTCAAAACTGCTTGAAAAAGGCCACAGTCGCATGCATGCCTTACTATGGGAGCGACTGAAGGGTCTCAGTCACATGCATGGCTTGTCATGGGAGTGACTGGGGGTCTAGCTTAGCAACTAACAAGTTATATTAGGGTTCAACACCTGGAAGGGTTGGTTGTCTCCTGAAGGTTATGTAGCTCTTGAGAAAGGTCAGATTGGTTTTGTTTTGTCAGTTCCACTTCCTTAACTGTACATGGGAAGTTGAATCACATCATAGTAACTCTTCGTCACATGTTTACCCCAGTGGACCAATTAACTTGGGATAATGTGGGAGGAAGGTGTTACACTCAAAATCAGAAGATGCATCAGACTCTGAAGTGTTTAGCTCGGCCACCAATGACTACTTTGCGTGACACTCATTTGTGTTGTGGGTAGGAATCTTATGGAACTCACACCAGTTTCCTGTGTCCTTCGTCTTCGTGGTGTCATTCTTTGTTTGTGGCTTTGATGGGTTGTCCTAGGTTTTTCCACCTTAACTTTGTCTTTTGTTCTACAGTTTGGGGGCGCTCTTGCCCTGCTTTGGATTCACAAATCCAATGTCTCTCTTCTTTTGTTTATTTATTTTTTCAATCTTGGAAATGTATTGGTATGCTACACCAAGCAAGGAGATGTCTAGGAACTCCATTTCTTCTTGAATTTATTTGTGTAGACAGTCACAGTACTAGAGCACCAGATGTCACTTAGAGTCTTTGATACACAACTTTGTGCATAAAGTATGAAAAATATTTGTGCCCTCATCCACATCTTGGTCCCTTTGTTGTCGTAGTGTGGTCCATTGTATGTACTTGTCTTAATATCTTCCCACAACGTAATATTGTTCCTTGAAAGCATCTCAGAAAGAGTTTCAAGAGGGCACAACTATAAATAGAGAGTTCCTCAACCCTTTTCTCACAGCAAGTTTCCCACCAGTCCTTGACATGGGGGTAGGCCTTAAGTAGTGAAAAAGTAATACTTTCCCTATCAGAGAAACTATGGATACAAAAAAATAACCTTCTAGTCTCTCCATTTTTCCCAAAAATGCCTTTTAGGACCTTAACATGGCTCCAGCAGTTTAGGACCTGAAAAAACTCCTAAAAATAATAAGTTGTGCTAGAATTAAGGAAATTGAAAGGAAACAATGTTGGGGGTCAAGTGGAATAGGTGGGTGGCCACCAATATCCACTTAAATCAGTCATCCCCCCTTAGGAAGCAATGGTCCCCATTGCGTTAAGTGCCTCCATGATATGGGGAAACTTATGTTGAACTTGGTCCCTGGTGAGCCACTTCCCTTGGTGTAGGAACTGGTCGACTTTGACAACCCAATACAATAGGATCCTTTGTTGGTGAGTGTGCTTAATCTGTGTGTCCATGATCTGGTCATTCGAGGCTTATTTAATGCAATCTGGGTTGATTTCTGTAGATGCTCTTGTATATTCACAACTCATATAATGTACTAAAACACAAGACACGAATCTATTATACTCTTAAACAATGGAAACCAATAATCGATGAAAAAAATAATCGATAAGAAGAAGATAATCAAAGACAGATAACACAATTGTTTCTTTATGGAAATCCACTACTCAAAACCTCGACTATCTATTGCATTAATAAAAAATCTGAGTGATAATACAAAGCTTGTTCTCACAAGAACAATTCCCGCACAAGTATAATCAACTCTTTGCCTCACAAGCCCGCACTGACCAACACTTAGCCAATTTGTCATGCCTTCCAAGCCCCTATTTCCTTGCGCAATTCTTATGAGGATCAACCCATATTTAATAAGGAAATCCTTCCTCCATAACTATGCAATCCAAAAATAGGTCCTTCTCTGATTTCATGCATACCTATACAACTCAGATCATCATACAACTAATAGTACATTGTCCATGCACTCTAGTCTCAACTGGGTCTTTCTCTGAACTGACATGCATGAGTTTCTCATGAGGGAATCTTCAGTTAGCTGGAGTAGCACTGAGGATGCACCAGTGCACCAACTCACTACTAGACCTATACTAGTTCCACAACCAGTTAGAAATAGTTTAATTGTCAATAACTCAGTCAAACTGAGTTATTTAATTACAACTCAAATAAACTCATACTGGACCCTATTGTGCTTGTCAACAACCCCCCCATTTATTAACATTAGTAGTAAAATATTACTTTAATAAATGGGGACCCTTTCAAAAAATGTATATACCCAAAAAAAAATCAATCCTAGCATGTAGGTATTTCTTTCATCTTTAGAATAAATCAAGATATCAAACAAAACCTCTAAAACCATTAAAATGCTACTTTTTCGTATTTAGCATGAAAAGCATCACAAACAATACCTTTCTAACCCACCACGATCTACGATGAAACAATAAAAAAAGTAAATCTATATTCGAAAAACGGTCATAATGTTAGAAAGTCCTTAAAGCTTCTTTAAAAAGCTAAAAGTCTTGAATCACAACATCGCTGTTTATAAAAGACTTCTCTTAAAAAGCTACCCCGAAGTATTACGATCTGTGAGATTGCGATCTCCGAAATTGCAACGATATAATAGCTTTCTCACATCGCATTTCAATCATACGACACAAGCCTCAACATATTACATGCCGATATTGCGAAATGTGATCTCGTCTTGGACCCACTTCTTAATCTTTCCATCAACACATGCGAAGGTCCATTATTCGTTAAAAAAGAGGCCCGGTAAGTAATGACGTTTTTTTCTTGCATCTTGCATCTCGCACAAACTCAAAAAGTGGTAAGTTAAACAAAAACAAATTATGCGATATAGCGATCTGCGATATTGCTTTGCAAATCGTAAAATCACTATTATTGCAGTTTGAAGTCTCACCGCCCTAGGAGATTGTTTCCCGATTTACGATGTGAATATTTATGGACATTCAAGTTAAAGGATAACATATTATTAGTGGGAATTTATGAATAAGTAACTCCATTTATGTGTGAAAGGCCATTTAGAGTGATTTGATATCTTCTTACGTGATTTCAAATAAAACACCTTTATCACCTTTACTGGTTTTCTTCATCAATTCATTCCTACATTCGGTATCATTTTTATTCGATAAACATTTCCTCTTGAAACTTTCAGGGAAAAATCACAGAACAGAGAGCCAAAAGCAATAGTGAAGAAAGGGCAAGCAGTCATCGCTGAGAAGTCAGAATTGACTTCTCTGTTCACAGATACTACATGTAATAGGGAAGCAGGGACGTCTACATGGGAGACTATGTATCAGTTACTGGAGGAAGAACAACCCAGGATTCTAGAGACAACGATTATAGTTGATAGGCGCGATTCCTTTGATGCTTCCATAAATGAACTTGCGTGCTCATTTCTGCACCGAATAGTTGCACGATCGAAAATAATCCCCTCTACCGACATGGTTAAGTGGATCATTGACGACGATGATAAATCTAACAGGGAATTCAAAACACGAGGCCAGGAAGTTATTAGATCTTTCACTCCAGATAACCTAAGGCTTATGTACCACCTGCCAGAGCCACAGGTTACCTACAACAGGAAATTTGTTGAGAAATTCGTCAAAGAAAATGAAGACCTGGTGGACTGCACAAAGAATTGGTCAAATAATGAAGAAAGAATCAAGAAAGAAAAAACGGTATGTACGCCACCGCATCTGTTTGTTCCCCTTTCTGTTTTTCTGCGGCTATGCTCTGTAGACTATTCGGCAAACCCGATAGTAACAAATTCTCCTCAGAATGGTTTCCCTTAATAGATGCAGCCGTTAATGCAACAATAATAGATTGGGCACAAATCCTGTCTGATAATTTAGTTAAAGCAATTATACAATATAGAAGGAAAAGGAGTATTGCTTGGAGGGTTTACTCTTCGTTTTTCATGTGTGCTTATGTTATGGATGCTATTTGTTTTGGTTCCAAATTCCCTCTTATGGGGTGGAAGTGGACTATTCAAGATCCACTTCCTATTCACATCTACCACAAAGATATGTGGGAATCCAATTTTGAACCACATTTTTTCAAGATTTGTCACGGGGTTATGCTTCCCATCCATAAACGAATCTATAACCAAGATGCCCCTAGATTCTCCCAAGAAGCTGAGATAGACATCCTCCCAATAGCCCAATGGTTCGGGGAAGAGACATTTACATATATCAGAGTGTTTGGCAGCATCACCTCTCCCCATGTTCTCCCTTTCTATGTCCCAGATAAATTAATGGCTAGAGAGATAGCCTATCAGACATGCAGTGAAGGAGGGATGAGAAAAACACTAAAGGAGTCAAAGAAGGCCATTTGGCCTCAATTTCCTATATCATGTGGAGTGTTTTCATTACATGACCTTTGACATGCGTTCAGGGAAGTAGATAATATGTTGTCTCTACGACTACCTAAGTTCCCCGGAAGACAATACGACCCATTCGGTATTGTCAAGGATTTTACCACTATGGTCAAAGTAAAAATATTCAGCCATGAGAAGGACCCATTTGATGATGTTTTCTTACAGAAGAATACCTTCAAAGAAGTGAAACATATGGCACATATAATTTTTTATCGAGAGGGTCTTGAGACATTTTATACTACAGAGAAAATATGTTATCAAAGGTCCCATTGGACCAATTGTTAATTGAACCAATAAGGGAGCCCACTCCTAGTGTAAGCATAGATGGTGACTCTAAGGAAAAATCTGAAACCAATTCTGGAAAGGCGTCCAAGAAGTATTCAGAAAATAAGAAAAGCAAGAGTAGGGAATCAATCCAGGATACAGCCCAGTCTACATCAAAGACAGATGAACAGACTTCGACCGTCAAGCAAACTGAAACCCACACTCCCCCTAGACAGCTAATAAAGCCTCTGGTAATTGATTTGGAAGAGGAGTGGGATAATT
The DNA here is from genome assembly GCA_031772625.1 of Pinus tabuliformis. NCBI lineage: Eukaryota > Viridiplantae > Streptophyta > Pinopsida > Pinales > Pinaceae > Pinus > Pinus tabuliformis. The sequence continues at coordinate 88,172,243 of CM062804.1, forward strand.
TCAACAGAAAACTCAACACAGAGGAACAAGCACTGGAGACACAAATGACACATCAAGAAACAACTCTGAAAATTATAACAGGGGAAACTGTCAATACTCAAGAAAGAGAACATATTCCCGTTACCCCCACCTCTGATATTGTTTTAAGAATAGAAGAAATTCCCCCTCTTGATGTATTTTACAACCCACAACACAAGGCCGTTGTTAAGAGACATAAAAAGAAAAGAAAATTGGAATCTATAACTGCTACCACTCCAGACAATGAGCCGATGGATGTCCTCTAGAAAGATTCATCCACCGACCCATCGACCAACCTCACCAAGCTCTCGAAGTTCGTAGGTGCATACGCTATGACAACTATTGACAAAGCAACAGAAGTACAACTATTGCTTAAAGAAAAAGAAAACAAAATTTTGTCATTAGAACAACAGTTACAGCAAACCAAAACCAACCAACAAGCAGAAATACAATTGACTAAGTTACAGCGGGAGTTCCAACAAATGCAAATAGAACATCAAAGCAGCTTGGCAGGTAAGGAGGCACATATACAAATCATAACAGATCTGCATAAGGACGACCCAAAGATCGATCAGTTTGTTACTGAATCACTCAGCCTCAACTCCCAGCTTACACACCGAAAAGAGTTGCTATGCCAAAAAATCTCGCATTGGAACTCTCAGTGCGAAATAAGCGACAAGTTAACAAGCCAAGTTGTGGAATTGCGACTGGAATATGATAAAATTCTTCAAAATGTTTCAAACTTCATAACTTGGCAAAATTCTGAGAATGGGAGAAGAGTCGACATGCCCAAACTGGATGAATCCCATAAGGATATCTTATTTGCAAGTTGGGGTTCTTGGCTCAAAGAGGTAGAACAAGCAACAGAGGATGCGACAGCAGCGGTAAACATCGGCATTGAAGCTGTAAATGAAAATTTGCATAGTGCTAATATTGTGGCAGAAACCACCCCTGGTTTTCTTCTGAATGTAAAACAACTTGAGTTACAGTGGAAGCAGGTAGTAAAAGAAAGAACATAAGCAATTAGGAAAGTGACCAGGTTAAACTAGGAGGTTTATTGGCAATATCTGGTAAAACTGCACAGCCAATGTATGACCCTGAAATGCCTAATTGTTTCTACCGAGAAAATGGTGCCAGCACTCATCAATGTCATGTTTACAGGACAACTGAAAGCCGAAGTCTGCCAACCAACACTCCTCAAAACCATGCTACATATTTGCGATCTAAAAGATCGAATGCAGGATTAGTCATTATGCACATTTCTATTTTTTTTTTTTTTTTTTGCTTAAATTGAGGCAAGTCGTTTAAACCTCCTCAACCTTTTTTGTAACAATCTATTTTTAGTTTCATAAGTTAGTATTTAAACCCCTCTCATGCATTTAGAGAGGGGTCCATAAATTTTATCAGAAACATTCTTCAGAACATGCATTTCTGCTCCCTCTAAGGAAGTTCTAGTGAGATTAATGGAACAAGATTTATTTTCTACTTGAATTTGACATCTTCTACTGAAATTGCACTTCTGTACTCTTGGATGACGTTGAATGATTTGAAAGTAGATCAATATTGTTGGAGCACATGAGTAGAACGTATTATAGAACATATTATAAATGGTACTTTTATATCTTAATTATTTTTTACTTATGCATCAAGCAATACATTATCTTCAAGTTATTTATGTATGAAAGTTTGAATTTTAGATTGCCAATATTGCACTATTGTATGATGATGATTTATAATTTATGCTAAATATATGAATAATTTTTATGCGATATATCTCTCATATCGTTTTGGCTAACTTTTTATACGAAACGATCATTGTTAAACGGGTTCACTCCTTATCGTGATTGAATGATCTTTATTATCAATTACTTTTAGATATCATTTTAGGTCGCATATTTCATGTTACTCCTGGGATAGTTATAGTTAGATAAATATTTTTGATTAGGACAAACTGCACGTGATTATCAGTTAAATTAGATTAGTTTGAGGTTAAGTATTACTCCAAATATCTCAAAAACATCATCCTGTTAGCACAAGCATAAAAAATAGATTGGGAAACTGGTCCCATCATCCCCAGTCAGAGCCCCTACTCCAAATGGAAAAGGAGTTGTTCTAAGGTCCGGACCGGGTGGTTATCCCCCTTGTTGACACAACGATTTTCGAGCCATCAACATATTTGGTGCTAGAAGGAGGGCCTGACTATGAATGGCAAGTAAATCTAAATCTACAGGCCATCCTAAGAGTAAAAGTCCCTCACCATCACCTCCAACTTCTCGTTCGCATTCCAAATCTCCTATTCCTAAGCGAAAAGTTGAAAAGAAAAATACAGAGCCCACTACTGAAATACTAAATAAGCCAGACAATTCTTCTTCTGAACCCCCTGAAGTACAATCTTTGATCCATAAATTGCAAGGGATTTCAATATCTCAAGAAGAGTCTGAGTTATCCCAAGGCAGTGTCACTTCTCAATATATCCCATCGCAACCGCTAACTAGAGCACAAAGTGAAAAACTTGGGATCCCACCAGTTGAATTCCCTCCACCAAGTCATAAAAAGGCTAAGAAGACACCATCAAAATCTCAAAGCGAGGTTCTTTCATCATCATCATCCATATCATTGCAAGTTCACACACCCACTTCCCAACTCCAGATCGTGATTCACACAGGTACAGGAGTTGCACGATCCTTTACCCATTCACCTTCAATCACTTCTTCACTCTCTTCTACTAATATCCCAACAATGGCACAGAATCAACCTCAACCAAGGCCATGGACCAACCCAGGAGCTGTTAAAATGGTTGGACCTTTGACCCAATTGCCAACACATCCAGAAAAATGGTTACCTAAATTTAACCCTGATAATGGTTTGTTACCTGAAGAACATATAAATAATTTCATGTTGTCCATTAATTTGAATGGAGTAGTAGAAGAAGACACAATTGTAGGATTATTCCCATATACTCTACAAGGAGTAGCAAGATCATGGTACTTTTCGTTACCATCAGGCTCTATTTATAGCTGGGATGCTTTTCAAGAGCAAATTTTAACTAAATTTGGAGATGATAGGTCTACAGCAACTTTAATAAATGACCTCTCCAATTTGAAATCTGAACCAAAAGAACCCATTAAGGACTTCAACTCACGTTTCAATAAGTTATTGAATAAAATACATACGACGTCTAAGCCTAGCGAGGAGGTCCGAAATGAATGGTACATTTCTGCTCTACCTTCAAACGCAACCATATTCGTTGATAGAGCTTCCAAACCAACGTTGGTAGAAAATATGAAAGAAGCAATAACTGTTGAAAAAAGCATATTGGCCGTAGAAAAGAAAAACGCATTAGAGGAAAGAAAATCCAAGAAAGTAACTTTTAGAGATGATTCTAGGAAAAAACCACCAAAGGATCCTTTTGATCTGGAAGGGTTACAAAAAGTCCTCAAGACCATGTCTAACGAAATGGTTGACATAAAAAAACAAGTAGCGGAATCTTCTTCCAAGAAACCTTTTAGACCATATAAAAGGAATGCCCTAACCGATCCTAAACCTCCAAATGCTATATTGAACGTTGAATCGGATGGAGATGAGGAAGAAGCCTTAAGTGAAGAACAAACTGACGATGAAAAAATAGCGGAATTACAAGAAATGTGGGATTTTATCCTTCCAAATGAAGAGGATCAGGAAGCATCACCCGTTGCCACTAGAAGTAGAAGTCAGCTTGATCCACCTCAATCAAGTTCAAAACAGAAAATTTCAATGCCACCTCCCAGAGATAAAGTCGTAGGTACGAAATCTTCACCGAAATCTACTCAAACAAACCCTACCCAATTAGATTCTTCACCTTCATCCAAAAATCTAATAATTTCCGACGAAATGGAATACAATGTTATTGAGGATATGAAGAAAACTAGGGCAAACATCACCTTTCATAAGCTTAGTAAATTAAAACAACAACAGAAGATACTTTTGAAAGAACTCAAAGTAGTTCCCACTACCCTGCTTCCTGCCGCAGTAATATCACAAGCCGCTCAGGAAATGGGAAGACTACCTAGTATTTCTTCAAACAAAATTGATCCAACCGACATTGCTCTAATTCGCGGAAGATCTAAATCTCATACTCCGCCATTTCTTCTTACTTTTGAAGTCTTTAATAAAAACTTGCACAACTGTTTAGTTGATTCTGGTGCTTCATCTAACATTTTGCCTAGAACAATTTGTGCTAAGTTAAACGTCCAGCCTCGGAAATCTGCAGTACGAATAGTACAATTAGATCGGTCTCAAGTCGAAGTTATCAGAGAACTTAATCAAGTAACCATTAGACTTTCATCGAACCCAAAAGTTTGTCAAGTCATTGATATACTTGTAGCTGACATTCCTGAATTTTATGGCTTAATCCTCAATAGGGACTCGTTAGAAAAGCTCCATGGTTACTTTGCAACCGACTGGTCTCACATATGGCTTCCTTATAATGGCAAGCCAAATCAAATAAGGGTTGATTGTGAGAAACATAAAAAATATATAGTGACAGAACTAGAAGGAGAAAATGAGCCGGTAGCATATAGCAATAATATAATCGGAAACTATTATGTTGAGTCATTCCTAGGGAATTTCAATGCTCATACTTCACCTTTCTTAGAAAACTCTGTAGTATCTCAAATCGAAAATTATTCTCAAATAGACACCTCTAAATGTGTGAATTTTGTAGATAAACCTGTACATAAATCTTTATTTTGGAAATTATTTTTTGATGGATTTAGATCCAATGATGGAGCAGGGGCAGGATGCATATTAGTTAGCCCAGAAGGGGAAAATAATATGCTAACATGTAGACTTGAATTTGATTGTACAAACAATATTGCTGAATATGAAGCTTTGTTTCAAGGTTTGTACAAAGAGATTGGTCTTAATATCAAATACCTTCAAGTGTTTGGAGATTCCGAAATTGTCGCTAAATAAGTAAGAAATACTATACATTGTCTGTCAGGACATTTGAAACACTATCAATCATTAGTCCAAGACCTGACCTCACATTTTACAGCGTTTAATATTTCTTCAATCCCAAGACTCCAAAATGCTAGTGCCGATCTCCTAGCTAATGTAGCTTCCAAGCTTATTCCACCAGAAGATTACAACCCAGATCGATTCTCCATTGAATTAATTTTTAGGCCGTCTATTCCTGATAATATCACCAATTGGAGAGTCTTTAACAACGATCCTGATATCGTAAGCTTCCTCACTTCAGAAGGCTCTTATGAGGACCAGATAGTTGATGAAGACCAGCATGACAACCAACTGAAGCAAGAAACCAACAACAACGCTATACCAAAATCTGTAGTTAAATTGGAAGATTTATATGACCTCAAAGATAGATTCAAATGATCTACTAATTCAAAACTTCGTATTTCAACTCTGAGGTATGAATTAATCAATCTTGGAACTGACACGAAACCAAAAAACATTAATCTAGGTCTCGGACTCACATCGGAAGAAAAATCAGCTTTTATACGTCTGTTGAAACAATATAAGAATGTCTTTGCTTGGAATTACGACGATCTTAAAACCTATGACACTTCTATTATTCAAAATACTATTCCTATGACCTCTGATAAAAAACCTGTTAAGCAGAAGTTAAGGAAAATTCATCCCAATTTAGAAATCCAGATAAGATCTGAGCTAAATAAACTACTAAAGGCCAAAATTATTTTTCCTGTCAGGCATTCCAGGTGGGTCTCCAATCTCGTCCCAATCAGAAAGAAAAGTGGTGATATTTAGATTTGCATAGACTTTCACAATCTTAATAAAGCTTTCCAAAAGGACAATTTTCCGTTGCCACCTATGGAACAGATATTGCAATCAGTTGCAGGCTTAGAACTAATGTCCTTTCTAGATGGTTTCTTAGGTTACAATCAAATCTTAGTCCATCCAGACAATCAATTGAAAACCACATTCAGAACAAAATGGGGCACTTACGCCTATTAAAAGATGTCATTCAGACTAATTAATGCCGGTGCCACTTTCCAAAGAGCCATGGACATTGCCTTCAAGGGTTTGGTAAACAGGTCAGTGGTAATCTACTTAGATGATATAACTGTATATTCCAAAAAACGTAGTAATCATCTGAGAGATCTAAAACAAATCTTTGAACGTTGTCAAAAGTATGGGATTTCCCTTAACCCCAAGAAGTCTTTCTTCGCGTTAAGTGAAGGAAAACTCCTTGGATTTATTGTGTCTAAAACGGGGATTCATATTGACCCTGATAGGATTAAAGAAATTTCTGAAATACCTTTGCCTCATAACAAAAAATCGATGCAATCTTTCCTTGGTCAAATAAATTTTGTCAAATGATTTGTCCTTGACTTCTCAAGAATTGTATTACCCCTTCAAGCCATGATAAAGAAAATTTATCTGTTTAAATGGGGTCAGTTAGAACATGAAGCTTTTAACTTGATAAAACAAGCAATCATAAACGCCCCGTCTTTAGAAACGCCAAATTTTTCCAATCGTTTCACTTTGTACACTTTCACTTCCGAGAAATCATACGCAGCCATATTGACTCAAGCAAATCAAGACAAAGCCGAAGCCCCAATTTCTTTCTTTAGCTCTAATTTACAAGGAGCTGAATTGAATTACTCAAATGTTGAAAAACAAGCTTACGCTGTTTTCAAATCAATAAAACACTTCAGAACTTTTCTTCTCAAAACCCACACCAAGGTGATAGTACCATTCCCAGTAGTAAGAAATCTTCTAGTACAAAGGGATGTGGGTGAAAAAAGAGCAAATTAGGTTACAACTCTGCAAGAATATGACATTGAAATCAAACCAGCAAACATTGTGAAAGGTCAAAGTTTTTGCAGGATGTTGGCAGTCAGAATCACAACATTTAGGTGACGAGGTACAAATCTATGAGGTAAGCCTTAACTACATTGAATCAACATATGCTGATATAATATTCGATTTAAAAGATGGATATGCACCTCCACATTTGAATTACACAAAGGAAAGAGCCTTGAGGTTCAAAACTAAATAGTATCAAATGGTCAACAACGTGTTGTTTAGAATGAATTATGATTTTGTTTTGCTTAGATGTCTCGAGAAATCTGAAGCAGAGAAAGTATTGCAGGAACTTCACGATGGACCGGCTGGCAGACACTTTGCAGGAGATGCTACAACACATAAAATCCTACGTGCAGGCTATTACTGGCCAACCCTATTCAAAGATGCACACAGTTATGTAAGGAAATGTAAGATATGTCAGACAGCTGCCAGAAGACAGAAGAAACCAACATTACCGTTACAACCAGTCAACATTGATCAGCCATTTGAATAATGGGGATTGGACATAATAGGTGAGATCGTTCCTCATTCTTTTAAGCAGCATAAATATATCCTTACAGCCACTGATTACTTCACGAAATGGGTTGAAGCAATTCCACTCAAGGTAGCCAACTCTGAGAACATTATCGAATTTATAGATCAATTTATCATCATTAGGTTTGGTTTACCTTTTGCCTTAATGTTCGATAATGCATCTTACTTTTTGGGAAATGCTATGATGGAATTTGCTCTTAAAACAGGCTTTAAACTTAAATATTCTGCTAATTATTATCCACAAGGAAATGGGTTAGCCGAATCCACAAATAAGAACCTTATCAAGATTATTAAACGAACTGTTGATCAAAGTCAAAAGAACTGGCATAAATCTTTAGTGTTTGCTTTGTGGGCAGATCGAATAACTTAGAAAACCTCCATCGGCACTTCTCCTTTTAATCTGGTTTACGGGAAAGAAGTTGTCTTACCAACATACATAACTATTCCCTCATTTGCCTTAGTTCAATTCATTGAAGAAACTCCTTCCTCGTTTATGCAACTTAGACAATTACAAATCCTTAAACTTGAAGAGGAACGAGAAAAGGCTAGAATTACCCATGTACATCATTAGCAATTAGTCAAAGCATCCTTTGATTCAAATTCTGTATCTTCAAAAAATTTCCAACTTGGAGACTTAGTGTTAAAATGGGATAAAGCCCATGAAGAGAAAGGCGAGCATACTAAGTTTCAACGAATGTGGCTTGGCCCATTCCAAATTATCGAGCTAATAGGCCCATCAACTTTTCTGTTACAAGATTTAGCAAGTAAGAGAGAACCTCTACTTGTTAATGGACAGGTCCTAAAGAAATATTTTCCATAGAAAATTATCTCTTCTTATCATTGTATAGTATATTCTTTAGTTAATTTTCTTTAGAAATAATAATACAAGTTGAAAACATTTACGTTTGGCTTTGCTGAAGGATAGTTTCTCTTTCTAATTTTGTTTTTCGCTTGTATAAGTAGAAATGGTTATGAAAATTAATCTTCATTCATGAAATAAATAGTGAGTGCTACAACTCCAAAACTGCCTGTTTTTCTACTAAATTATCCGATCTTTGATAAAACTTAGCTTCAGAAAGAAATTTTCTTTACATCAGTGAGGAAAAGTATCAATAACAAAGCAAAGTTTCTTTGCGGAAAAGCATCTTTAAACTCTACAATTGTCGTCCAGAAACTCTTAAGGAGCCAATGATTCCCCCCACTTGAGTAGCTTTCAATTTTAGAGTGTAATTCTAAAATATACTTTAAACTTAAAGGATAAGAGGTCTCATCAAGAGCCGACTTACCATGATCATAAGATTATAACTAACTAACATTACCAATACTGAATATCAAAACAGGGTAATGGATTGAGATTGATCAATCAAAAGACAAGGGGTTTCATCAAGAGCCAGCTTGTTCAGTTCAGTTACAAATCAAGTGAATGGCATTGTCAATTTTCGCCACCGAACCAAGACATTGTCCTTTAAGAAATAAAAGAAGAATGAATTACTTCAGTAAAATAAAGAAAGCATCAAGTACACTGAAGAATTCATATTTAAATTTGCATTCTTACTTAAGTGGGATACTGAATCATTGTTGGGTAACAGGTAACCCTGTCGAGGCTATGAATGCCTGCTGGCAGCAGAGGCTCTACCTACGACAAATGAGTATACCAAAACTAATCTAACGAGATTCTTTTGCTTTTATCTTTATAACCAAGTAATGACCGATGTAGGTAGAATGACTATCTGTGAGAAAAGGGCAATCAGAAGAAATATAGTTAGAGAAAACGTTGTTTATTGATAAATGAGCAATACTACCTACCTTGTATTCCATGCAATTTAGTTTTATTTTCAAAACTATCTTTATTTTAGAAGTCTTAGAAAATTCAAAAAAACTCTCAAAGATAGCTGGTTCTTCCAAGTGAATCGCCAATTGTTGTGCTTGTCAACAGCCCCCACATTTATTAATGTTAGTAGTAAAATATTACTTTAGTAAATGGGGACTCTTTCAAAAAATGTATATACCCAAAAAAAATCAATCCTAACATGTAGGTATTTCTTTCATCTTTAGAATAAATCAAGATATCAAACAAAACCTCTAAAACCATTAAAATGCTACTTTTTGTATTTAGCATGAAAAGCATCACAAATGATACCTTTCTAACCCACCACGATCTACGATGAAACAATCAAAAAAGTAAATCTATATTCGAAAAACAATCATAATGTTAGAAAGTCCTTAAAGCTTCTTTAAAAAGCTAAAATTCTCGCATCACAACATCGCTGTTTATAAAAGACTTCTCTTAAAAAGCTACCCCGAAGTATTGTGATCTGCGAGATTGCGATCTCCGAAATTGCGATGGTATAATAGCTTTCTCGCATCGCATTTCAATCATACGACACAAGCCTCAACCTATTATATGCCGATATTGCGAAATGCGATCTCATCTTGGACCCACTTCTTAATCTTTCCATCAACACATGCGGAGGTCCATTATTCGTTAAAAAGAGGCCCGATAAGTAATGATGTTTGTTTCTCACATCTTGCATCTCGCACAAACTCAAAAAATGGTAAGTTAAACAAAAACAAATTATGCGATATAGCAATCTGCGATATTGCTTTGCAAATTGCAAAATCGCTATTATCGCAGTTTGAAGGCTCACCACCCTAGGAGATTGTTTCCCGATTTACGATGTGAATATTTATGGACATTCAAGTTAAAGGATAACGGATCATTAGTGGGAATTTATGAAGAAGTAATTGCATTTATGTGTGAAAGGCCATTTAGAGTGATTTGATATCTTCTTACGTGATTTCAAATAAAACACCTTTATCACCTTTACTGGTTTTCTTCATCAATTCATTCCTATGTTTAGTATCATTTTTATCCGATAAACATCTCCTCTTGAAACTTTCAGGGAAAAACCGCAGATCAGAGAGCCGAAAGCAATGGTGAAGAAAGGGAAGCAGTCGTTGCTGAGAAGTCGGAATTGACTCATCTGTTCGCAGATACTACATGTAATAGGGAAGCAAGGACATCTACATGGGAGACTATGTATCAGTTACTGGAGGAAGAACAACCAAGGATTCTAGAGACAACGATTACAGTTGATAGACGCGATTACTCTGATGCTTCCATAAATGAACTTGCGTGCTCATTTCTGCACCGAATAGTCGCGCAACCGAAAATAATCCCCTATACCGACATGGTTAAGTGGATCATTGATGACGATGATATATCTGACAGGGAATTCAAAATAGGAGGCCAGAAAGTTATAGGATCTTTCACTCTAGATAACCTAAGGCTTATGTACCACCTGTCGGAGCCACAGGTTACCTATAACAGGCAATTTGTTGAGAAATTCATCAAAGAAAATGAAGACCCGGTGGACTGCACAAAGAATTGGTCAAATAATGAAGAAATAATCAAGAAAGACAAAAACGGTATGTACGCCACCGCATCTGTTTGTTCCCCTTTCTATTTTGTTGTGGCTATGCTCTGTAGACTATTAGGCAAACCCAATAGTAACAAATTCTCCTCAGAATGGTTGCCCTTAATAGATGCAGCCGTTAATGCAAGAATAATAGATTGGGCACAAATCCTGTCTGATAATTTAGCTAAAGCAATTATAGAGTATAGAAGGAAAAGGAGTATTGCTTCGAGGGTTTACCCTCCGTTTTTCATGTGTGCTTATGTTATGGACGCTATTTGTTTTGGTTCTAAATTCCTTCTTATGGGGTGGAAGTGGACTATTCAAGATCCACTTCCTATTCACTTCTACCACAAAGATATGTGGGAATCCAATTTTGAACCACATTTTTTCAAGATTTTTCACGGGGTTATGCTTCCCATCCATAAACGAATCTATACTAGAGATGCCCCTAGATTCTCCCAAGAAGCCGAGATAGACATGCTCCCAGTAGCCCGATGGTTCGGGGAAGATACATTTACATATATCAGAGTGTTTGGCAACATCGCCTCTGACCATGTTCTCCCTTTCTATGTCCTAGATAAATTAATGGCTAGAGAGATAGCGTATTAGACATTCAGTGAATGAGGGATGAGGAAAACACTGAAGGAGTCAAAGAAGGCCATTGGCCTCATTTTCTTGTATCATGTGGAGTGTTTGCATTACATGACCTTGGACATGCGTTCAAGGAAGTAGATAATATGTTGTCTCTACGACTACCTAAGTTCCCCGGAAGACAATACGACCCATTCGGTATTGTCAAGGATTTTACCACTATGGTCAAAGTAAAAATATTCAGCCATGAGAAGGACCCATTTGATGATGTTTTCTTACAGAAGAATACCTTCAGAGAAGTGAAACATATGGCACAAATACTTTTTTATCGAGAGGGTCTTGAGACATTTTATAGTTACAAAGAAAAGAAGTTATCAAAGGTCCCATTGGACCAATTGTTAATTGAACCAATAAGGGAGCCCACTCCCAGTGTAAGCATAGATGGTGACTCTAAGGAAAAATCTAAAACCAATTCTGGAAAGGCATCCAAGAAGTCTTCAGAAAATAAGAAAAGAAAGAGCAGGGAATCAATCCAGGATACAACCCAGTCTACAACAAAGACAGATGAACAGACTTTGACCATCAAGCAGACTGAAACCCACACTCCCCCTATACAACTAATAAAGCCTCTGGTAATTGATTTGGAAGAGGAGTGGGATAATTTCAACAAAAAACTCAACACAGAGGAACAAGCACCGGAGACACAAATGACACATCAAGAAACAACTCCGGAAATTATAACAGGGGGAACTATGAATATTTAAGAAATAGAACATATTCTCATTACCCCCACCTCTGAGATTGTTTTAAGAATAGAAGAAATTCCCCCTCTTGATGTATTTTATAGCCAACAACACAAGGACATTGTTAAGAGACAGAGAAAGAAAATAAAATTGTAATCTATAACTGTTACCACTTCAGAAAATGAGCCGATGGATGTCCTCTGGAAAGACTCATCCATCGACCCATCGGCCAACCTCGCTAGGCTCTCACAGTTCGCAGGTGCATATGCTACGGCAACTATTGACAAAGCAACAGAAGTACAATTGTTGCTTAAAGAAAAAGAAAACAAAATTTTGTCACTAGAACAACAGTTACAGCAAGCCAAAACCAACCAACAAGCAGAAATACAATTGGCTAAGTTACAACAGGAGTTCCAACAAATGCAAATAGAACATCAAAGCGGCTTGGCAGGTAAGGAGGCACAGATACAAAGCCTAACAGATTTGCATAAGGACGACCCAAAGATCGATCAGTTTTGTCACCAAAGCACTCAGCCTCAACTCCCAGCTCACACACCAAAAAGAGTTGCTATGCTAAAAAATATCGCAGTGGAACTCTCATTGTGAAATAAGTGACAAGTTAACAAGCCAAATTGTGGAATTGCGACTGGAATGTGATGAAATTCTGAAAAAGGTTTCAGATTTCATAACTTGGCAAAATTCTGAGAATGGGAGAAGAGTCGACATGCCCAAACTGGATGAATCACATAAGGAGATCTTATTTGAAAGTTGGGGTTCTCAGCTCAAAGAGGCAGAACAGGCAACAGAGGATGCGGCAGTAGTGACAAACAACGTCATTGAAGCTGTAAATTAAAATTTGCATAGTGCTAATCTTGTGGCAGAAACCACCCCTGGTTTCCTTCCTAATGCAAAACAACTTGAATTACAGTGGAAGTAGGCAGCAAAAGAAAGAACAGAAGAAATTAGGAAAGTGACCAGGTTAAACTTGGAGGCTTATTGGCAATATTTGGTAAAACTACACAGCCAATGTATGACCCTGAAATGCCTGATTGTTTCTACCGAGAAAATGGTGCCAGCGCTCATCAATGTCGTGTTTATAGGATAACTGAAAGCCGAAGTCGGCCAACCTACACTCCTCAAGACCATGCTAGATATTTGCAATCTGAAAGATTGAATGCAGGATTAGTCATTATGCACATTTCTATTTTTGTTTTAATTTTGCTTAAATTGAGGTAGGTCGTTTAAACCTCCTCAATATTTTTTTGTAATAATCTATTTTTAGTTTCATAAGTTAGTATTTAAACCCCTCTCATGCATTTAGAGAGGGGTCCAAAATTTTTATCAGAAACATTCTTCAGAACATGCACTTCTGCTCCCTTTGAGGAAGTTCTGGTGAGATTAATGGAACAAGATTTATTTTCTACTTGAATTTGACATCTTATATTGAAATTGCACTTTTGTACTCTTAGATGATGTTGAATGATTTGAAAGTAGATCAATATTGATGGAGCACATGAGTAGAATGTATTATAAATGGTACTTTTATCTCTTAATTCTTTTTTACTTATGTGTCAAGCAATACATTATCTTCACGTTATTTATGTATGAAAGTTTGAATTTTAGATTGCCATTATTGCACTATTGTATGATGATGATTTATAATTTATGCTAAATATATGAATGATTTTTATGTGATATATCTCTCATATCGTTTTGGCTAATTTTTTATACGAAACGATCATTGTTAAACGAATTCACTTCTTATCGTGATTGAATGATCTTTATTATCAATTACTTTCAGATATCATTTTAGATCGCATATTTCATGTTACTCCCAGGATATTTATAGTTAGATAAATATTTTTTATTAGGACAAACTGCATGTGATTATTAGTTAAATTAGATTAGTTTGAGGTTAAGTATTACTCCAAAAATCTTAAAAACATCATCCCGTTAGCACAAGCATAAAAATAAATTGGGAAACTGGTCCCATCATGCCCAGTCGGAGCCACTATTCCAAATGAAAAAGGAGTTGTTCTAAGGTCCGTATTGGGTTGTTATCCCCTTTGTTGAGGCAACAATTTTCGAGCCATCAACATACCCCTAAAATTTAGGGAGAACATATACATGACTACAGAAAGACTTCAAACTCGAAATTCCTAATCTAATTAAGTCAATTAAGCTTAATTAATTATTTACAAGTTGTTATGAGAATATAATTCGATTTTAATTCACAATTTAATTCAAGGAAAAATTAAACTGGAATTTCTTGTTGCCATTTCTCAACACTCCCTCTCAACAAGAAAGGGATTATCAACTACCCCGATCCTGTCTCTATGAAACTTGAATTTACTTCTTGACAATGCCTTTGTCAAAATGTCAGCATCTTTCTCCTTCGTGGGAATGTACTCCAACAACATAATTCGCCTCAATACACAATCTCGAAGATGATGATATCATATATCTATATGCTTGTACCAATCATGAAAAAATGGGTTTTCAAAGAGTTTGATACAACTCTAGTTATCAGAGTAAATCACAGTTGGATCCATCTACTGACCAAACAAACAAAACATAATCTTCCTCATCTAGATGGCCTCACATGTTTCCTGAATTGCAACCATGTACTCTGCCTCTGCCGAACTGAGTGCAATTGATCTCTATTTCATGTTATCCCAAGAAACTATTGCTTACCCAATACTGAAGATCCCTCCCGATGTGCTCTTCCTGCTGAATGGACTCCCTGCCCAATATGCATCGGAGAAGCCTTGAAGCTTCACTTCCTCTGTCCATTCGTACAACAATCCATATTTAGTAGTGCCCTTGAGGTATCTCAACACATTCTTTGTCACCTTCCAATACAACTTGGTAGGCCTAACCATCGCTTGAGTAAGCTGGCTAACTGCATAACACATATCCGGTCGTGTGTTCACCAAATACATGAGTGAACCCACAAGATTCCTGTAAACAGTAGCTTCCACTACTTCCCCTGAAGTAACATCCTCCTTCCTCCACTTACCAACTAGAGGAGTCTCCATGGCTTTTCTTCTCTCCATGCGGAACCTCCTGAGTATCTTGTTAGCATACTTGCCCTGAGACACAAACAGTTCCTATCACCCTGCCATACTTCCATGCCCAGAATGTAATGCATGAGCCCCATGTCCTTCATCTCAAGCTCTCTTGAAAGATCCTCCTTGAAAGACTTGATCAGTTGATCATCACCTGTCAAAATTAAGTCGTCGACATATATCACAATGATCAACAATTTACCTTCCACCACTATGTGGTACAGGTTCACATCTGCTTCACTCTTGGTGAAGCCCAGCCCAGTGAATTAACTATCAATATTGGTGTACCAAGCACGGGTTGCTTGCTTCAGCCCATACAACGTTCTCTTGAGTCGACACACATGTGACTCATGGTCAAAGGTCTCAAAACCTTCATGCAGCTCTATGTACACCTCTTCCTCAACCATGCCATTAAGGAAGGTTGTCTTTACATCCATATGATGTATCTTCCAACCCATCCACTCTGATAGTTCCAATATAGATCTGATCGATGATTACCTTGCAATATGAGTAAAGGTCTCATCATAGTCAATCCCCTCTACCTGTGAAAATCCACGGGCCACAAACCTGGCCTTATGCTTCTCCACGCTACCATATGCATCTTGCTTTACCTTGCAAATCCATCGAGAGCTCACCACTTACATGTCCTATGGTTTGGGGATGACATCCCAAACACTGTTACAAACTATGGAGTCATACTCATCCACGATGGCAGCAACCCAAACTAGTTGTTGCACTGCCTCCTCAAAGGAAGATGACTTTGTCTCAACACATCCGCTCATAAGAGCTATGTATCCAGTGTACCTCTCAGGTGGCCTCTTCTACATGTGCTAAGATGTGGGTGCCTCCACATTCTCTCTTGCATCATGCAATAACCTGTCATCCTCTCTGGTCCGCTTTCTCCCATCTCTGGAAGACTTTGCTTGAATGGATGTCTCCACTCCCGGATCCTCTACATGTGGCTGCTCCACATCAATCAGAGGCTCCTCAAACTTAGGAGATAAAATATCCTCAACCGCATGTAGTTGAATCTCCCTCTCAAGGGAAACTCGCATGGCCTTCTCCTCATCAAATCTGACATCCCTGCAAACCATTGTCATCCTACTGGTCGACAAGTACACCCGATAGTTGTGAGGTGTATTACTGTACCCCACAAATATCCCCAACTCTGCTTTTATCTCAAGCTTATTCCGTGCATCTTTCATCACATGGAAATATACCGATGACCCAAAAATCATGAAGTGACCAACATCTGGTCTCTTACCGGAAAAAGCCTCCTCTGGTGTCTTCATTCCAAGTATCCGATGCGGGCTTCTGTTATACAAATAAACAGTTGTGTTGCATGCCTCAGCTCACATGTGTAGTGGTAGGCCCTGATCATGTAGCATCACATGTGCTTCCCCTACAATTCTTATGTTCTACCTTTCAGCCACCCCATTTTGTTGTGGGTTATGGGGTGTCGTAAACTCTAGTTTAATCCCTTCTGCTGCACAGAAGTTCTTAAATTCATTTGAGACACACTCACCACCGTTATCACTCCTCGGAGCTTTAACCTTCTTTCCATACTCTTTCTCGGCCAATGCTTTAAATTCACAAAAGGTTGTGAAAGTTTGATCCTTCTTCTGCATTAAAAATATCCAACATTTACGAGAAAAGTCGTCAACAAATATAACATAATACATGTGTTTAGTCATGGATGATATCGAGAAAGGTCCACACGCATATGAATGGACTCGCTCTAGAATCGCCTCTGCTCGACTGTCTCTATCATGAAAGGAAGCCTTCGTGTATTTTCCCAAAGTACACCCCTTGCATGTATTAACTTGCTCTAGCGTACCTTTGGGAAGATCAGTAGAGACCTGTTGCATGATTTTCAAAGCCCCATGATGCAAGTGACCCAATCGCCTGTGCCACAACTAGCCAATGTCTCCTCTCTACACATTCTCTACTTTCGTGCTCAAAGCAACACAATCCTCTACCTCCAACTTATAGACATTCTTAACTCGAACCCCTATCTTCTTTACCTGACACATGGCTATGTGTCAAAGGAATGCCTTTCATTCGCTAAATACCACATCATAGCCTCTATTTCGCATCCAAACCATCTTCAGTTTCACCATCCTTGCTTCGATCTTCTACCAAATAACAAAAAAAAAGAAATATACACAATGTGAACAAATATGGGTCTTTTCTTTGCTCCAAGTTTCCTAGATCTCAATCCCTTAATCATAGTGCTCCTCAAAATCACTTTTTAGCTTTTGATGATAGTTTGATAAAGTTTTGGTTTGTACTATTCAAAGCACATGAATCCAATTTTGTTAAAATATATCCACTATAGATGACAATAAGGTCTATCTACTTTTGCAGAAAATGCAATGCTTCTTGATATAATGCATTTGGCAAACTAGAACTTTAAAAATATATAATTGTTAAAATATTGGAAAATATGTTTTCATATTGTAATAAAAATAATATTTTAAAAAATTGGAAACTAAAAAGGAAAACAAAAAATTACTTTGTTTACTCACATTCTTTCTCTATTTTTCTCCTCAACAGATAGATTATAAATGGTGATAGAACATTTTTTTAAAGAACATTAAACATTTTATATTTAAATATATAGTCTTAATATGTTATAAATTTATTTAGAAATGAACAAATTGTAGATGGTAATACACCTTTTTCTAAATAAAGATTGAAAACATATTTTTGAGAATTTCAAAATGTTCAAATTTGCACAAAATCATCCCAACTTGGGAATTTCAAAATTTTCAAATTTGCACAAAATCATCCAAATTTGGGAATTTAATACATCACCTTTGTCTCGAGGATGAACTATATTAGATGGTTCGAATTGTCCACCAACAACTTATGATGTGATTAACTTGAGAGACTTTATAAAAAACAAACCCAATTGTTATGATGCTATGATGCGACATGGTAAGAAACAACATTCAATAGAATGACATGCTCCATCACTACAACTTCACCATCAATTGGTGACAACAATATTCACAACGTCACCAACAACAACACTACTAGACTCTTAATATTGCCTTCTACATTCTCCCCCTCTTCATATTCCTCTCCCACTCTTTTTATCTTACACCTCTTTCTGTAATTGCTCGTATTACTTGCTTTTGCTTGTTGTGAATGAGTGATGAATTACAAGCTTATGACCCATATCAATTAGATTTACTAATGTAATTGTGTACTAGTAAATAAGCCTATTTGATTATAATGTTATCAATGACATTTATTAATGTGATTGTGAAGCCTATTTGATTATAATGTTAATGGTTAAGATTGGACATCGTTACCACAGTTACCTGCAGGCTCTAGAATCCTGCAGCCGCCTAAAATTGAGCTGCCATTAACTGCGGAATCTGATGGTTTGCATAACAATTGCGGACGGGGTAAATTTGAATTTAGTGTCGAATGAGTTTATTCCCAGCATTTGAAGCCATAACAGGTATGGTCGTGGAATGAGAGCTGAATGATTGCGTCGATGCTCAATTTAGCTCGAAACGATGATTTGCTCCTAAATTTGGTAAGGATTGACGATAGCCTAGCTTTGAAGCATTTCTGCATTTATAATTATATCTGGTGCGGGGTTTAGCCCATTGCGCCCATTGTGATTGAATTAGTTATGTATTATGCTTTTGAATTTGATCATGAAAGCCTAGACCATATAAATTTAAACTGAATTTGCCCACTTGTTGAATTTGGAAAAATTTGTGGTGATTTGTGAGGGGATTTTTTTGTTTGTTTTTGTTTTTCAACGGAATTTGGTTAAGGTTGAAGCTCATGGTATTTTATCTGTTTTAAGTTTCGTTTGAGTAGAGATTTATGATGTCTGTGGGTTAGCTGTTTTAAGTTTTGTTTGAGTAGAGATTTATGATGTCTGTGGGTTAGCTGTTTTAAGTTTCGTTTGAGTAGAGATTTATGATGTCTGTGGGTTAAAGTAGACGGATAATTGAAATTGTGCAGTTTATTTGAGAGTTGAGGTTTATAGGCTGGAATTTGACTTCATCTCCATCTGCTAAACTTTAAGTGCTTGAAATTTTTAAAGAAGCGATGGACAATGCCTTGCCCATGGTTCCGGGGTTGCATACACGGTTAACAGAATTTGAGAAGTTTTCCAAAAATTCAAGAGATAATGAAGAGAGATTTAAGAAGGGAGAATGGACTGATGGTGCCATGCATTCTCTGCTCGATGCATATGAAGCTAAATGGAACCACCGAAACCGGGGAAATCTTAGGGTCGGAGACTGGGAGGAAGTATGTTCACGTGTATCCAATCGTAGCAGTGGAGTGAAGTCCTTGAAAACACCCGTGCAATGCAAGAACAAGATTGAAGCTATGAAGAAAAAATATCGATCCGAAGCCCTGGAAAGTTGCAGTAACAAGGGGGTCAATTTCTCGTCTTGGCCCTTTTTCTCAAGAATGGATCTGATGTTGCGATGCCCGACTCGGATTGCAGGCATTCCAGGTGGTATGGATGCCGGATACGAAGGTACGTCTTCGATGGAAAACGGTGAAATATCTGGTTTTCACGAAGAGTACCACGCCCATCGTCGTCATCCTAATCATCAAAAAAGTGAACAAGAGAAGGACGTCTTAAACCAGTTATTGCAAACAAATGATAATTTTCCTAGTATACTTCCTGAAAGTGATACCAATGCTCCCGGATGCAGACTTGTAGCTAGCCCTAGCCGTAATCATAGCCCTGGACCCAACCATAGACCGAAAGAAACTCGTCCAAATAAGGCCAAATTGCAGAAGACTGGAAATAGGAGTTGTGATTTTGTTACTTCAAGTATTAAATCATTTGCAGACTCCATCTTAAAGCTGCAACACACAAAGATGGATATTTATAAAGATGCTGAAAGGTTGCGTGCTGAAGCTGAGGAAAAGCGAGCAGAACTGGATCTCAGACGGACTGAGATTATCATGAATACTCAGTTGCAAATTGCTAAACTACTTTCTTGCAAGACTCACAGAAGAAAACCAGCTGCCTGTACTTCTCCAGTTCATTTGACCACTGCTACTATTAATTCTTTGTCTTTAGATACTGTGGTTCTAGTAAATGTCACTGATGTTAGTGGGCAGACTGTGCAGTCTGTTTTCCCTGGAAATGAGTACACTGTTTCTCATCTGTCTTTTCTGCAACCCTAGGGACAGATGTTGGCCATCAATATGGGATCATAGAAGTGGCGCTTTGGTGGATCGAGGGTCGATTGTGCTTGCTCTCACCAATGTGTATATGGTGTATGAATCTGAGCCAAATATCTGCATAACTGTCAAAATATGCTTAGCAGGTTCTAACAAATCATCAGAACTACTTCTTATGGTTGTAAGTTGTAACCACTATCAAGAATATCAGATACAGATACAGAAGTACGCATCCTTATGGCAGCATTGGAATATTATCTTGTGCTTGTACTGTTTTATGCGTGTTCATTAGTAAATACTCCATGAAAGCAAGCAACATAGAAACATGGGTTCATATTGGGAATTTTCTGTGCTAAGCCGTCTAGCATGTTGAGATTTTCAGGTACTTGTATCCTAGGAACCTTTTCTCTACAACATTACCTGGAAGGATATGAACATCTACAACATTATCTTAATGTTGGGTTGTGTAGACTATTCTGCATCTAAATTTTAGGTAGGTCATTTATTTTCGCATGTAATAAGCTTCGATGTAATGTGAATGGTATTAATGTCTACACGGATGTTTCCTCGACAAGCCAATATGCTAGGTTAATTGAGTTATAAGAGTTTTCGCTAAGTAAATTAAAAATAAATTTTAGATGTTCTTTAAAAAAGCATTCAAGTGACATGCACATTAATCCGTTTGAGCTAACTCTTCCATAACAGAATAAACTAACAAGATGCAGTGCGAAATGGAGGAAATCCAAATGGACACTTATTTTAATTTATCTGCTGGTGCAAAATCTTAAATGTTCAGCTCTGTTTAGAATTATTGTGAATTATTAAAATATAAGTTTGCGTTGGTCCTTGTATTCAGATATTTGTTTGATAACATACAATGTAAGAAGTATACATAACTGCAGCATACCATAGTTAAATATTTCGGCAGAGCAATATCCACACATGAAGTTCTTAAATTGTTAGACTTTCACACTTCCATGTACGTTGACCCATGTAATCGGGGCTTCTGCAGTTCTATTCTATTCTATTCGTTGACAATGCTATTCTTTCTCTAGTATTTAACAGTACTTGGTTGTGATTGTAATATGCCCTTTTGATGACATAGTTTGCTTCAGGTCTCGGGCCAATCTAACTTTGGGTGTTGTGCATGCATTGTGCCATTTTCAGTTTATTTCTGGTTGTCACAACAAAATCTAGCACCCACAAAAGGTGTAAGTCCCAATTATTAGGGTGTTAGTGGAGTTTTGTACAACTTAGGAAGGTTGTCCGCTGTCACCTCAGTAGCTCTTCCTCTTCTTTGGCCGGCTGTTCTCCAACTCAAGGAGGGCTTCCTTAAAGAAGATTGCTAAGGCTATGGAGTGGGAGTCTTAGGTGATGTAGGAAGAGTAAGCCTTAACAAAATGTATGATTGTAGGAGTATATGAAATGAGATGGAAACGGAAATGGGACAAGGACAAGATAGGAACATGAAGGACAAAAACTGTTGGGGTACATTGCACTCAGTAGTTCATTAGGACCTCATAAGGAGTCAGGACTTAGGACCTCATCAGGAGTCAGGACTGACACTCTGGCCATCATTATATCCTCTTCCATACATTATTAGGGGCACGTATGATGACTTTTCATTCAATACTAGATATTCCCTATCATTTGGCAAATTTTCTATTTTAGGGTTTTCTATTTTTAGTAGGTCCACTTTTAGCAGGGGGGCTACCTAGGATGATATGCGGTGCTGACTAGACACTTGTTGGAGGATGACATGGCTATTTCCACTCCATAAATTGGCACTACCTCATGCATAGGCCTTCGTAGAGTGAGTATGCACTTCCTCCATACTTTATAGCAGTTCACCACCACTTTCTCTTTCCTATTGTTAAGTTGAGTTTTAGTCCTATTGTGGAGTTTAACTGGTTAGTTTTTGCATGTGAGAGTTATTAATTATTTCTAATTGTTTTCTAATTCGACTTACTTTCAATTTACTCCATTTTAGGATATTTTGTTAATTTTAGGTCTCCTAGTCTAATTTTAGCTTATTTTCCAACTAGGGAAAGTGCTTTTGAGTGAAATTGAATATTTGCATACATAATCCCAACCTAGGCCGAATTGATTGGCCACTTGAAGAGTCTATATATTGTATTCATTTTCAACAATAATATAAGCTCATGTGCTTTGAGTAATTCAAAATTTCTCTTTGGTTGGTTAGTGAATTTTCTAGCTATTTTTCTCTCTCTTCTCTCTTGTTTTGCAAGTAGCTAGTTTAGTATTTTCTCACATCTAGATTTTGTGTTTATGATTAAAATCCTACTTGGTATTAGAGCATGAGTGTTTTTGAAGAATACTAATCTCTTATTGGAAATTTAACAAGTTAGAACAACCCATAGAGATAATGGATCTTAGTTGTCCTGATTCCTTTCAACTTTTTTGATCGGAAGCCTAAGATACTCATGTTTCTGCACAACAAGGGGCTCCATACGATGACTATGGATATCAATACTTAACCTAATTCAGCCATTGAGAAAACAAAATACTTCAACATGATGGAAGAAGCCTATGGGATTGTTTGTTTGTCAATATCCCCTGATTTGTTGTTTCATATCGATGAGTGCAAGATTCCTAATGAAGTGTGGACCATATTGGAGGAATTGTTTGGCAAACAAGATGGGTTGATGGGACATCAACTTGAGAATGTGTTGATCACAATGAATCCAAGCAACTTTAAGACCCTGCAGGACTACTTCTCCAGATTCAAGGCACTAATGGCTTAGGTAAAAGCTTGTAGCATAGATAGAAAAGAAGAGCAACTCATTCTTTTGGTGCTTTCTAAGCTAGGACGTAAGTACTTTGTTTTTGTCTCTTCTTTCCATTTTACAAAATTATCTATGGGTAAAACTTGGAAGATTCCATCATTAGATGATTTTATCGAGTCTCTAATACAAGAGCAGAACAAGCTTATACTCATGGAGACTTTTAATTTTTTCAAACCCCATGCACTTGCAGCTCAGGAAACAGGCAAGCAGACTAAGTAGAAGAATAAGAAGAAGGAACCAAAGAACAAGAAGGAAGCTAAACAAAAGCCTACTAAGGAGGTTTCGAATTCCAAGGGAGGAAAAGGCAAGGAGGAAAAAAAGAAGTGCATATATTAGTACA
Source organism: Pinus tabuliformis (assembly GCA_031772625.1). Classification (NCBI taxonomy): domain Eukaryota; kingdom Viridiplantae; phylum Streptophyta; class Pinopsida; order Pinales; family Pinaceae; genus Pinus; species Pinus tabuliformis. The sequence goes on from CM062804.1 coordinate 88,195,769, forward strand.
TCGTTCCATCCAGAGAGCTCTTGCATGGAGAAAAACATTGATCAGATGGCACTCCAAGAGCATCACTTGGATGATTTCATACTAATAATGCCAAAAAAAGGAAGGGGGACCAACCACCCAAACACAAGGGTAAGGGTCATGCATTGCGAGCTACTACTTTATCTCCTAGTTCTTGGGTGCTTGATTTAGGAGCTATATGCGATATGGCTTCTTTAGCAGATTCTTGTTCTCACTTGGAGACTTGTCCTAGACCCATGCGATATGGCTTCTTTAGCAGATTCTTGTTCTCACTTGGAGACTTGTCCTAGACCCATATTTTTGGGAGATGATAGTGGAGAGGGGAGAATTGACTTGGAGCATAGTAACTTTAACCAAGTATTATATGTTCTTCAACTTTCAGTTAACCTGCTTTTCATTTACCAGATTACTCATACAGCATTAGGAAAGAAAGTGGAATTTACTCCAGATGCAGTGGTGATTTCCAACCTGTCAAATGATTATAGAGTTTCTGCTAGAGAGGCGAACCACCATTCCAGGTTATACACTTTCTCTTAGTTTATTCTTAAATCTGATTTTTCTCTTCTAACACATGCTAATGAGGAGAGCAGTTTTTATGGCATAAAAGATTTGGTTAATTATAAGTATTCGGATTAGTTATCCAAACAAGGAAAAGCTGAAGGGTTGCCAAACATACAATACATAGATGGAGTTTGCCAGGGATGCATATTTGGCAAGCATCTTGAAGAGAAGTTTGAGACAGGCAAGGCTAGGAGAGCTACCTCACTACTTGAGCTAGTGCACAATGACATTATAGGACCTTTTCCTCACCCATCTATAAGTCAAGCTATGTGTTGACATTCAGTGATGACTTGTCAAGATATATTTACTTGAGTTGAAGTCGGAAGTCTTTGAGCATCTCAAAAATTTGAAGCGACTAGTAGAAAATCAGACATGAAGAGGATTAAATGCCTTAGGACTGATAATGGAGGTGAATATGTGAACAAGGACGTTTAAAATTCTTGTTTCAGATTAGACATAAAGCTGCAAAATGTAGTTCCATACACTCCACAACAAAATGGAGTTGCAAATAGGAGAAATAGAACACTAAAAGAGATGGTGAATTGTATGCTTGATGTTAGATCCTTACCTCTTAAACTATGGGTTGAAGTGTTGCATGTACTTAGAAGGGGTACCAAGGAAGTGTTTCCTAGTGCTTTAGCCTTTTTGCCTAGGAAAACACATAAAAACACCTTTTTTAGTAAATGACATTATGAGTTATGAAAGTCATGTGAGCTGACTTGATGTGTTATAAAGTCATGTGACTTAAAGCCACTTTATGAGGTACTTTAATACTATGTACTTTATATTATTAAAGTCATTTTATGTTTATAAAGTGACTTCATGAGAAAAAGTACCCGATACCTTATAATATTAAAATCACTTAATGTGAAAAAGGTATTAGGTACAACTTAAATTTATAAAGTGGCTAGGGAGACTCATTAATGAGGGGGGTGCATGAAAAAGGGGTAAAGTGAGGAAAAGATCTCCACCATTGATCTAGAGGGTTGAGATCTAATCTCAGCCCTTGATCAAAAGGGTTAGGGCTCTCTCATCTTAATGAGAACTAAAATGGGAAACGGGCAATAGAGAGACTCATTCTTCATGTGTACTGTTGAAAAGGAAGAGAAGAGCTAGAGAAGAGGAGTGAAGGCAGAAATTGCAGGCTTTCTGCTGAAGGAGGGAGACCACATCTACATCAAGGAGAGTCACCAACAGGACCGAAATCCTAGGCAAACATTGGTACGCAGACCAAGGCAAGTTTCAACACTGTTTCAAGGAGAACAGGCCGCATTTATGAGGGCCTGATAGGAGCAGACTGACAAGCCGAGATTCTAGCAGACATGTGCAAATTTCAAGGAGATAATGTTAAACACACATAGGCAGCAAGAGAAAATATGAAAGATAAAACATGCAGTACATTTTTTATTAACAGGAGATATACATTTATAGTACATTGTTGTGACCGTTGGGTTTCACTTCCCAAGGTCTCTTGGACTCCTTTTGTCCATTCGGCTTCCACACTAACCCATCGAGGATTAGGTGTCCAACATTCCCCCCCTTAATCCGAAGGGTTATGTATGAGTCCAAGAAGAGAGCTGTAATACAAAATGTGCAAAAATGCATGGCAGCACTAGGCTGAATGTGCTCTCTGAAATGTTGGTATAAAGGGCGGTGGTTTAAGGATGACCACCAACACTGGAACGCTTAGTGCAGTTCCCGGAACTCTTCCAAAACTGGCAAGAAACTGAAGTCTTCTGCTAGAGGAAGTGCTCCTATTGTTTTGAAGAGGGAAACCTTCAACCATGAAAGGGAGGTCTCTCCCCATATAAAAGGGAGAACTTCAACTTGAAAAGGGAAGTCTCAACCTGTGATGGTTTAAGGATGACCAACAACTCTGGAATGCTTAATGCAATTCCTGGAACTCTTCCAAAACTGGCAAGAAGCTGGAGTCTTCTGCTAGAGGAAGTGTTCTCAATTTTGTTTCTGGAATGCTTCCGAAACTAGCAAGAAGCTGAAGTCTTCTGCTAGAGGAAGTGTCCCAGACTGCCAGCTGAAGGCATGTTCACGGGCATCTTTGTCTCTGGCTACAACTCTGAAACTGGTGTGGCAGGTTGTGGCTCAGGCTCGCTTGATGTGGCTTTGAAGCTTGTAGATGACCATCATTTCCCCCCCTGTCAGATACAAGGTGAGATGATGGAAAAAACTCAACTGCAAGACTGTTCAATACTCTGGAACAAGTTCTGACATGTGTTTGGAATATCTTTTTGGCTGTTGATGCCCATTGCCAAGAAGCGATCCATCCAAGATGAATCTTTGTTCTTACAGGACGTTTGTTTCTGAAGCATCTGTGTGAAGAATGGGTGGCTTTATGACAGTGCTTACATGGATGAAGATCAAAACAATGATCTTTCAAATGGCCAACTCGGTCACGGTGTTGGCATTTCACAATCTGTTGTTGTTGTTGATGTTGTTGCTGTGGAAGAGGAGTAGAATCTGGAACAGCTGGAGATGAACTGTCATGAGGAGCAGGTGAACTGTCATGAATAAATCCAGCACTCTGAAACTGAATGGGCTTGGCATAGTCTGGAATATGAAAGGACAAGTCCTTTTCATATCCAAGACCAGTTCTGTGCTTGTTGTGGACAAGCTGTTCCCAAGGTCTGATGATGGGCTTGGGAAGTGCAGACTGAGTTTCTGCATCTGCATGTACAATTGCTGCTTTATTTAAATGCACTGTAACATTATTGTCTCGCTGTTTATGGGAGTCTGTTTCAATCTTCTGAACAGAAACAGGTTCAGAATGATGACTCCATCGCTGTAATTCTTCTTGTTGTAGCTGAGATTCAAGCTGCAAAAAATCGATCTTTTCCTGTGCATTTTGTAGACAGCTCTGAATGTCACAGAGAGTGTCTTTGTTGATGTTGACTATGTTTTCGGCACTAGAATGTATTAGTGTGTTCAATAACTCTAATACTCCATAAAGTCTTCCCATTTTATCAACAAATCGAACTCTGTTAAAGGTACGATATGAAAATACTGTAACAACACCCACTAATACATCATGCTCCTCCACTGTACAAAATCAAAATACTGAAAATACATCCTTCCCTTTCAAGGAACAAAATCAAAATGTTGGCACTGCAGTCAATACATTGCACCCCACTAATGTACAAAATATAAATGTGGAAACAACAGTGATCAATACATCTTGCCCCTCTTACGTACAAAATCAAATTGCTGAAACTGCAAGCACTGATATATCTTGTCCCTCCAAGTTACAAAATCAAAATATTGAAACTGTAGTCACTTCAGTTGAAACTAAATCTGAACATGCAGCCGTATATGCTGAAAAGTCGGAAACAGTTGATGAAACTACAAAAGAAGTTGGAAATGATCCTGAAAACACTTTAGAGGCCCATATGCTTGAGGAGTTGCAGCCAAATACAATTGTTGACAAGGAAATACAAAGCTCAGAGCACCAAATGGATACTTCTGGACCTGATTGTGTTCTAGATGGAACATGAAATGGATACTTTGAAACCACCAATCTAGCTCATTCAGTAGCTTCTCATGGTGGATATCGCCTCTGAAAGCAAAAGGATCTTAATGAATCGTGGAAGGCATCCTCTATCAACAAACAATGTCAAGTGTTCCAAAACCTTGTTTCACTTGTTTTTCCTATTGTAATATCGCAAAGATTGCCAAACCAAATGCCACCTCTTCTCGTACATCAAATGTAGTAGTTGCCAATAAGTGCAATAGTGGGAAAACTGCACCACTTGAGAAGATCAACTGTTTGCGAGCCAATGTTTTTTTTTTTTTTAGTATGTTACATTTATACCTGTAGTATATAAATGTGAAATTAAAGAATTGTCACTGACATAAAATAATCGAATCTCCCAAATACTGCGTGGCACTTTAGGATTCTGGACTATATCACAGTATCACCATTATTACTTTGAAAAGGTGACTGCAAATTTATACTCCAATGCCGAGGAAATAGAAAAAGAAAAGGTGACTGCAAATTTATACTCCAATGCCGAGGAAACAGAAAAAGAATGAGCAAGATGAAATATGAAGAAAATGTTCCCTCTACATGCGTTTTACAGATTGAGATCCAAAAAGGGCTTCTTTTTCTTTTTGCTTGATTCAGTAGGCTTCGGATCCTTCTGTGCCATCCAAAAGCGATTGAAAATTTGTGGGCATCCTTCTTAAATCATCAGAACCAGTCGAAATGGTATTTGGGTTAACAGCACTCTGTGATATAGTTGAGGAATGAAGGCGTTCATTGATTATTTGCATGTCAGATTTGTTGTGACATTCTAATCCAAACTTTTCAGCTGGACCTCAATACTCAGCCAAATTTAGGAACCTTTTTATCAGAGACTTTGTTACAAGTTTTTTTTTTTCAAAACAAGTTTTGGATCGATCGTCACGTCCAACCATCCCACCTCTACATGAGAACTTCAATCAAAAATCGCACAATATCTCTTCCATGATGCGAGAATTTAGAGCTCTCAATGGCGGACTCTGCAATGAACTTCTCGAGTCTGACAGAGAAAAAACTTAGACTGGACGGTCTTAGCGTAGAGGAATTGCAAGAACTCAAGCAACGACTCGAACTCTAAAAGAGGGAAGTCACACGTCTGCTTAGAGCTCTTCACGTCTTAGTTCAGGGCAGAGACGAATAGAAACCCTAGAAGTTAAACATTAGATGAAAAAGGCGAGAAAGATCTAGGGAAGCTCGGTCTCAGGTTCCCGCCGGCCTCAGGTTCCTCCTTATTCCTTTATTTATTCTCCTCCTACTGATCGCGGTTATTGAAACCAACTCGACTTGTCCAAAATTAAGCTGCTACAGGAATAAAATTGTTCCAAGAGGAACTTCAAATCTGTATCATAAAAAACCAATGACTCCTTCGAATTTGCACGAAAAGAGGATACACACCATAGATTTTCATCCTTATAATCCACATTTAGTGTCTACAAGCTGAACTGGCTGTACGTTAAGAGCCATTGGGATGTGAGAAATATGCGAAAGAGGCAAACTAAAAGCATTGCTACTGTGCGGCATCATAAGGCAGTGCATTCTGCGTACTTCTCTCCTAGTGGAAACTACCTTACAACCACAAGCTATGATAATAGTGTGGGAGTATCGAATGGACTCGACTCATGGAATACAACTTTTATATACCATTACAACCCACCGTGTAGATGGATATCTTACATCAACAAAGATTACAACAACTTTACACAGCTCATTCATAACAGCAATTCCTACCAGATTTGCTAAGCATCCTTTCGTCCACGGCGTATTGGCAGGGGCCAACGTAGGTGGTCGGTTGTATCTATGGCGAAAACACTAGCAATCTGACTCACAATCAACGTGGAGAGAGCAGCTTATGTGAAAGCGCTGTTATATATCAGCGTGGAGACTGAGACAACGTTTTGCAGGAGCAGCGATTGCTGCAATAGAACATCTTTTGGTGAGCAGACCCGGACTGACGAACTGTAATTCTCCACTTACAAATGGAATCCTCGCTCAAGCGTGAGGGCAGACTCTGATTATCACGCAGAGGGCAGATGTGTCAAGCTACAGAAATGCACAGTATGGGCAGAATTGGCAGGAGTGCAGGTGCGTGTCAGCCAGACAGTTTGCAGCGTGAAATAGGCATGCACACAATAATGACAATTCTATCTGCAGAAATACAAAACTGACATGCACAGAGAGGCCGCAACAAGTGGCTCAAATTTGGGCAGGGCAGAAATTCGCTTGCAGCTCTGATACCATGTTAAACACACATAGGCAGCAAGAGAAAATATGAAAGATAAAACATGCAGTACATTTTTTATTAACAGGAGATATACATTTATAGTACATTGTTGTGACCGTTGGGTTTCACTTCCCAAGGTCTCTTGGACTCCTTTTGTCCATTCGGCTTCCACACTAACCCATTGAGGATTAGGTGTCCAACATTTTAGCTGAAACAGTGGCACACACTTCAAGTATGACAGAGCAAACCTAGGCACAGTTTTAGAAAAATTTGGGATTGAGGGTGTGATTTTCAAGGGACAAGAGTTGACTGTTTGGCACACAGACCAAGGGAAACTTTGCTGAAATGTGGCTCAATTTCGGAGGCAGAGTCTACTCACTGAGGCGCGAAAATTGAGGGGATATGTTCAGCCTTTGGCACAATTCTCCAGGCAACCCATTCAATCAATTGTCCATAATTTAAAGGGAGGTAAGTACCCTTTGTGGTTTAATTTGTTGTGTATAAATTTCTTGTGAAAGCAAAATAAAGAACTCCTTCTAGACTGGTTTTCCCCTTTTGGGTTTTCCAGGGTCAAAGTTTGACCAAAAATAAGTTTGTCAAAATTTATGTGAATGCTTGTCTATTTTCCTATCATCTGAAAAGTTAAATGAAGTAAAGTAGTCCTGTAATGTTCTTTTAAATTTTGCTTTAAGTTTATAACTTTATATATCAGCTTAACATGTGGGGTTGTGGGCATTAAACCAAATGTAAAGAAATCGAAGCAAGGGAGGGCTACAGGAAACACCTAAAATTTCTACATGGTATCAGAGCTGCCAGTGAACTCTTAGCTGATAGAAAGAGAGTCCAACAAGCATACCTTCTGCTAAAACAATGAATAGTAAACTCAAAACCTGCCTTATATACCCAAGAAGAGTGGTTGAGAGGGAGGAGTTTGACAATTTTCAGTGATTGAAGAATTTGTGTTGGTTGTGGGGGTCAAATGGCGACTGGTTTGAGGGTGGAAGATAGTTAAGTGGGGCTAAGAATTTTGGCCCATGGAAGGAGAGAATGATGTTGCTGCTTGAGGAAGTCGAGGTGTCAGATATTGTAGAGAATGTAGTACAACCTCCCACATATCCATTTCAGTTGGCAGACGTCAACAATTGGAAAAGGCAGGGAGAATCATTCTTGATGTCATTAAAGACCATCTATTCCCTCATGTGATAGGGAAGAAGTTTGCCCATGAGATGTGGGATTCCTAAGCTCCAATGAGAATAGGAAGATGGTGTTGTGTCAGAAGTTAAAAACACCAAGATCACCAAGACTGACACAATGACCTCATACCTTTACCAAAATTACCTAGGTGAGAGATGAGTTGGCTTCAGTGGGAGAGATTGTCCTTGAGGACCAGTTGGTCAGGATGACATTGGATGATTTTCCTAAGCAGTGGGATGGATTCATAGATAACATTGTTGCCAGGGAACATTTTCTTGATCGGAGGATGTGGGATGATTTCATCCAGGAGGAGACCAGGAGGAGTGCCAAGAGTGGCAGCTAGAGTGGTGGGGTAGATAAGGAGGAGAATTTTGCCCTTGCAGCTAAGGGCAAGAAGAAGGCCAAGAAGGTGTCTTATAATGGGGCCAAGTAGTAGAAGGGAGAACAAAAGTCCGAGAAGGACATGGCCAAAGTGAGATGCTTCGCTTGTGGAAAGATGGGTCATTATGCTGCTTAGTGTCCCAACAAGAAATGGAAGAAGAAGGATGTGGCAGCATCAACTGAGGTGGATGAGTTTTCCAGCAAGTTTGACTCAGAGTTTGCTTTAGTGGTTAGTTCAGTCACTAGTGTTACATCCTCTTGTGTTTGTTTTATAGACAGTGGAGTATCTTGCCATATGAATGGAGTGAGAGAGCACTTTCTGAGTCTTACAGAGGATGATATGGACTTGGATGTGGTGCTTGAAGATAACTCCAAGGTCAGAGCGACATGAATAGGGACTGTATCCTTTCAAAGGGAGTCATTGCCACCCTTGAAAGTAACAAAGGTCCAATATGTTCCAGGGCTGAAGAGGAATCTGATTTCAGTTCCCTGTATTGAGGACAGGGGATATGTAGTGGTGTTCCGAGATGGACAGGTGCTTATGTATCCTAGGGGATCTAGCATAGCATCTACCAGAGTGATTGGTGTGTGTGATGGGAGACTTTACAGATTCATGTTTCAGCCTACTAGGACCGTGAGGAGGTCACGGGAGGATGATCATGTAGAGCAACAAGTTCCTAAGCAGGGGAGCGCTTTATAGGTTTTAGGATCTTTAGGAGGGCAGAGGGATCGGGAGGATCACTGACTTTTTGGGTGACAGGTTCACTATAGGCCACAGGGGCATCTTCATCAAGGTCACAAGTTCTAAGGGATGAGGTTGCCACTCTAGTTCATGAGGCTACTTCAGGGAAGAAGAAGCCGATATGGCTTTATGATACCTTGAAGGAAGCACATGAGTCAGTGAGGAGAGTAGACCACCAAAGTGGTTGGGTGGTTAGGTGGCAAGTGTAGTGGATGACAACATGTACCAAGTGGTAACCATATCCACTTCAGTGATAAGATGGGAGTGGTGAGAAACAACTTCCTCAATAAGAGGGAGTGTTGAGAAAAAGGGTACCAAGGAAGTGTTTTCTAGTGCTTTAGCCTTTTTTCCTAGGAAAACACATTAAAACACCATTTTTTAGTAAATGACTTTGAGTTATTAAAGTCATGTGAGGTGACTTTATGAGTTATTGAAGTCACTTTATAAGGTACTTTAATACTATGTACTTTATATTATTAAAGTCACTTTATGAGAAAAAGTACATGGTACCTTATAATATTAAAGCCACTTTATGTTTTTAAGGTAAAGTGACTTTATGTGAAAAAGGTACCAAGTGCAACTTAAAGTTATAAAGTGACTACGAAAACTCATTAATGAGGCGAGACACATGAAAAAGAGGTTTAAGTGAGGAAAAGATCTCCACCATTGATCTAATCCAATGTTGCACGAAGCGGGAGCGAAGCGGAAGCGTGAAGCGGAAGCGCGGAGCGCGGAAGCGTCATTTTCCAAAAATCTAGGGAGCGAAGCGTCCGCGGAAGCGTCTGCTATATATATATATATTTTTATATATTTTTTTGCATTTATACTCAAAACAAACATCCCAAATACCAAATTAATTGTAGAAGACATGAAAACATGCATATTTTTGCATAAATCAAGATAGATATGGCATCCATGATTCCATTGTAGTTACTAGTATGTACAACAATCATCTATATTCTAGCTATTACAAACATACATCAAATTTTTAAGCATATTATAAAACATAAAACATTTAAGCATATTATAAAACATAAAACATAGAGCATATTATGATTTATCTAGCAAGTGAGCAACTATCAACATTTGTCATGTCCAAAATTCAAATAATAATGTTTACAAAATATGTCACTTGGTCACCGCCAAGCCAAAAAGGTTCAAAATTCAAATTCACAAGTCTACAAGTCTAATGAGTAATCTATGACAAAAAGAAGTAGATTGTGAATATATCTACTAATCTCTCCTCCTTCCACCACGAATAGAACGTGATGGCGGGCCTCCACGTGGTGGCAATGAAGAAGATGGTCCCTGTGTAAGTCGTGGCACTGGAACTGATGAAGAAGAACCCCCTGCCGTTGGTGTTGAACCATGGAACCTAGAAACCAAGGGACCAGATGGGGGTGGGGGTGGTGGCATATCAACACCCGTGTCATCATCCTAGAATCGCTCAAAAAATTCATGCAAAAAAAAAAACACTAGTTAACAAAAAAATTAAAAACATGAATTAGAGAAATGCTTTATAAGGGAAAATTGGAAAATTCATACCACAATGGACATACCTGGATAAGAGAATCCTCTAATTGCTCTAGTCGCAACACTCCATCCTCCAAATTGGGCTCCTCTGGATTCTTGTCCCAAGTCAACAAGTCTTTATTAGACTTTGCATCTTCACAGTAATGGGACAACAATCACAAGTTGTAATGAACATAAACCAAGCTCTCTGCCCGGTCTAAATTCAACCTGTTCCTTTTAACACTGTGGATGAAAGAATAAGAGCTCCAACACCTCTCTGCAGAAGAAGTGTTTACCACCTGTGATAGCACCCGCAATGCCAAACTCTGTAGAAGTGGAGTAGGCCCTCCATGCATGTTCCACCACTCAAGAGCAGAAAAATGCTCTCGATCTTGAATTGCATGCATGCTCGAAAATGGACCAGTGTTGCTCGTATAGTTGCTCACCTGTCTCCGTACCAATGCAGCCTCCTCCTCATCAGGGATTAATCTACTCAATGCAGCCATATATTTTTCGTGAACCTCTTTATCTTGGTGTGGTTTTCTCCTGACTCCCCCCCCAGGTGCTGGTTTTGAAAGCCATGATGGATGATAGTATTTAGGTGTCAAAACATATGCTAATGCATGCAATGGAACATTTAGCATATCCCATCGTTTTTCCACCTCTTCACGAATATAATTGTACAAGGTGGTATCTCTAGGCTCAACAATGTCTTTAATCTGCCCCAACATGCTATCCATTTGCTCATACACCTCCCCAATTACTGGTCGATCTGAATCTGCAAACTTGATCATGTAATAAATTGGTTTGGTGAATTGCAAAACATATTTAACCTGTGACCAAAAGTAACTGTCAAGAACAGTGTCCTTGACTTCATTAGCACCATCTGTACTGACGTTAATTTCATCCCATGTTTCAGCACACACCAGATTAGTTAAAGCTTGTCTCACCCTCACTAGCCGCCTAAAGGTGAGGTAATAACTAGCAAATCTTGTCTTTGCAATTTTAAGCAATTGCAACTTGGAGTAAGTGCCATAGAAGTAGTTTACCCTTGTATGCCCTGTGATGAATTTAATGAGCTGCTTCCCTTTCCTGTAAACCTCAGCAATCCACCCACAATCTTTGTGTTTCACAATATCATGCATCAAAAGGTTCAATGTGTGAACCAGGCACCCAGACCAAAAGATGTGTGGATGAGTACGCTCAATAATTTTTCCTGCTAACTTACAATTTGCTGCATTATCTGTGATCACTTGAACCACATTATTCGGACCAACATCTTTGATTGATTTCAATAGGAGATCTGCAATGTTTGGTGCAGTTGCACTGATGGAGGAGGAGTCATGAGATGCAATAAATACTGCACCACTAGAAGAAACACCAAGAACATTTATCAAATGTTGGTTTCTAATATTTGTCCACCCATCTGATACAATGGATACCCCAGAATCCACCCACTCATGTGTAAAACGTGTCAAAGCTCTTTGAACCTTAGCTTTTTCTCTTTCTAATAACACTGTTCTAGCTTTCTCATAGTTGGGGGCCTTGTATCCTTTTGGGGCTTCATTGATGGCCTTTACCATGTCATGCCAATAGGGAGAGCGAAGCACATTGAATGGTACACCGCAAGCACAAAGAAAACGGACTATCTTTCCATCCACATCATCCCTCCCAGAAACATTAAGGAAATCCCCTATTGTTTTTCTACCTCCAGAGGTTGCAAAAGTACCATGAGGAGATGGGCAACTACCAAATTTAGAGGTTGCACTTGATTCAGAATGAGTTTTTTGTTTCTTGTTTTTTCGTTGTGCAGCCATCTCTATTTTGATGTATTTTTGTCTTTGTTCACTTGAAATGTTTGGGCAAATGGTTACCCCCACAGAACCCTTTTTTTCATCACTGTCTAGCACCCCACAAAGATGCCTCCTCAGACGGGTATATGAACCCGTATATGGTTTTCCTCCATGACAACCATGAGGGCACATCCATTTGTAAGATCCACCACCCTTTCCCCCTTCAAGTTTGGTCACATAGTTCCACAAGGGATTTGATGTACCTTTCCCATCTTGTGCTTCAGTGTCCTCTTCAAGTTCATCCCCTTCCTCTTCAAACCCTTCCTCCTCATCATACATTGGGTCACTACTATTAGGACCAAGTTCATCCCCTTCCTCTTCCCCTCTATTCCTCACCCTTGCCATCATTAAAACCAAGAGTGGAATGATACATAGAAGCCAAAAGAACACCATCTTGGAATATGGATATAGGTGGTGGACAACTTGTAAATAAAGGAGCAAGTAGAAACAATGGGAAAGAGTAGGAGAGGGAGGAGAAAAATACAATTTTTTTTTCAAAAAAACAAGGGAGTTTGGGGTTTGAACTTACCTCTTTAGCTCTTGTAGATGAAGTCCTCCAAGCTCTTGCTCCAAGCTCCTCCTCCTTCTCCTAGCTCCTCCTTCTTCACTCCTCCAAGCTCTCCTCTCTTCTCCTCTCCTTTCCTCTCTTCTCTTCTCCTCTCCTCTCTTCTCTTCTCCAACTCTCATAAACTCAAAGTGAGAAAATGAGAAGAGAATGGGGGCTTTATTCTTTTCTAAAGTCACCCTAAACTCACCCTAAACTCACCTAACCCACCCCCTCATGCTAGTTAAGTTACATTTTAAAACAAATTAAAAAAAAAAAAAGTAAAAATGCGCTGCCCGCGGGGTTGCGTCCGGGTTGCGCCTGGGTGGCGTGCGCTTCCGGGCAGGTTGCGTGGCGCCACCCCATGCCCGAAGCGTCTTCCGATCCGCGGTTCCGGGGGGCCGCAACAGCAATTGGCAGGAATCGTTTTTTTTTGCCGGAATCGCGCCACCTCCAAATGTGAATCGCGCTTCCAGTGTGGATTCCGGGTCGATTCGCTCCGATCCGCGATTCTGCCTTTGGATCCGGCGGGGGGGGGGCGATTCCTGCAACCCTGATCTAATCTCAGCCCTTGATCAAAAGGGCCAGGGTTCTCTCATCTTAATGAGAACTAAAAAGGGAAAAGGGCAATAGAGAGACTCATTCTTCATTTGCACTGTTGAAGAGGAAGAGAAGAGCTAGAGAAGAGAAGCAGTGAAGGCAAATATTGCAGGGTTTTTTTTGAAGGAGAGAGGCCACATCTATAGCAAGGAGAGTCACCAATAGGCCGGAAATTCTAGGCAAACACTGGCATACAAACCAAGGCAAGTTTCAACATTGGTTTCAAGGAGAACAAGCCACATTTATGAGGGACTGACAGGAGCAGACTGATAGGCCGGGATTCTAGCAGATCTGTGTGAATTTCAGGGAGAGAAATTCACTGAAACAGTGGCACGAAGTTCAAGTTTGACATAGCAGATGTGCGCACGATTTTCTAGGGGAAAAATTCAAGACTGAGGGTGTGATTTTCGAGGGATAGAATCTAACTGTTTGGCACATAGACCAAGGGAAATTTTGCTGAACTGTGGCTCGATTTCAAAGGGAAAATTCTGCTTATTGAGGCATGAAAATCGAGGGGATATGTTCAGCCCCTGGCACAATTTTCCAGGCAACCCATTCTATCAGTTGTCCAAAATTTAAAAGGGAGATAAGTACCCTTTGTGGTTTAATTTGCTGTTTATAAATTTCTTGAGAAATAATAATAGAAAACTCCTCCTAGACTGGTTTTTCCCTTGTGGGTTTTTTCAGGGTCAGAGTTTGACCAAAAATAAGTGTGTCGAAATTTCTGTGAATGTTTGTCTATTTTCCTATCAGTTGAAAGGTTAAAAGAAGTAGAGTAGTCCTGTAATGTTCTTTTAAATTTGCTTTAAGTTTATGTATCATCTTAACATGTGGGTCTGTGGGCATTAAACCAAATGCAAAGAAACTGAAACAAGGGAAGGCTACAGGAAACACCTAAAATTTCTACAAAATAGGATTCCTCATAAGTCAATAAAGGGGATCATTTCTTTTGAGGCCTTGACAGGGAAGAAACCAAATGTTACCCATTTTAGAATTTTTGGTTCCTAGGCATGGGCTAGGATTCCCTCTGGTAAGAGGAAGACTATGGAGCCTCAGTGCTGGGAGTGCATAATTGTAAATATCGAGAAGGAGTTAAGGGATACAGGTTATTAGATACCTCTTCAGATACTTTATTCATCCAAAGGAGTGTAATGTTTGAAGGTCCCTTACAAACACTTCCAGAGCATCCTACTTCATCCTTTGCACCTCTACTTGTACAAATCTCAATGATTCTTCTTGAGATCAGTTTTTTGATCAGATTTCAAATTTTGATATATCAGAACAACAACAAGAATCTACAAGTCTAGAGCAGAGGCCTTGATGGGTACAATAGACACTTCAAGTAGCTAGTGATCTAGCAAGTGATCCCGATGATTCATGGAGAACCAGGTCACAACTTGTGGAGCCTCCTCAAGCTCTAATTATCATGGAGCTTGCATATCCTATCTATTGTTATTTGACTCTTGGATCAGACCCTTAGGCCTCTTCAAAGGCTGAAGGGAGTCCTTTGGAATTCACTATGAGGGAGGAGTATAGTTCCTTGAGAGCATAGTATTCAAAACCGGCCGATTCGAACCAGAAACTGGTCAAACCGACCAATTCATTAGCAAACTCCATTGGAACAGTAGAAAAACTCGGTTTGACTACCCTCCTCATCGGATTTTTGGTCAAACTGGGCATAAACTGACCGGTTTATGACAGAATCGGCCGGTTTTCCCTTAAACTGGCCGGTTCCGTCATAAACAGACCAGTTCACTGCCAGGCCAGTTGCAGACCCAACAAAAAGTGGTTTTGTGAGTTTTGAAGCAGTTTTGAGGGAAACTTGGGCCTGTTTCCCTCCAAAAACAACCCCTCCAAGAAAAGCATGTCTCCCCTCTCATTTTCCTCCCACATCTCAACCCTAGCAACGTTGGCAATCAATGGTAATCTAATTTTTGTTTGTTTGTTTGTCAAGTTATCTGTGATCCCCCAGGCTTGACCTGTGGCTTGAGGAGTCGCGACCCAGGGGCATCTAAGCTGTCAAAATCACTCGGGGATCGCATTCGGTTTGGACCACACCAACCCTTAGCTGATTGGATTTTGTAGCATGTCTTCTCTCCCTAGCACAAGGCACAACCACCCCCCATGAGGTTTGATCATGGGTCGCCTTGCTGACGAGGCCCATCCTCAACAGGTTGTGCTAGTGGGACTTGATGGTAATGTTAAATTCTTAAAGTAAAAGTGACGTTTCCTTTATCTTTCATTTTCATCCTTTTCCTTAAACTTTTAACATTACCATGAAATGACTCGGGATGTTTAAGAGTGGTTTCAACCTCATTGGATGTCATATGGAGAAACTAGAATTTTAGATTTCACTCAAAGTTTAACAAAATTAATGGTTTTCAAGATTTCATGGTTTGAGGTTTTGCAATGTTTCCATTTGATTTTATCATGCGTGAGGATATTAAATTGGCATTTGATCAAGAGCATGAAGCCCTTTAAGAACCTTGATGTTGGTGGCATTAATTGTTGAACTTTGTTGATGTTGGTGGTATTGATTGTTGAACTCCTTTACCATGGCCTTAACAAAAATGTACTGTTCACTCAAAGGAAAATAATTGGTTAGGCATGCAAAGCTTTTTCTACCACATTATAAGGTTGAGGAGATGAACCCTTCACTCAAACCAAAATCACTGGTTAGGCATAGGAAGCTTTTTCAATTTCTATCATATTATAAGTTTGAGCAATCCAAGTTTGAAGAATTTGAGCTAGATGATGTTTATGTATATCTTGTTGATGATCCCATTTCTAGTAGCGCTGAACCAATGATGAGTTTCATGAGTGATCATGTTGATCAATGATTTGTAGTTTTGATGTTTAGTTTTGCTGCTACTACTACCACTACTATTGAGGTTGCATACGAGTTTTAGGAGTCAAACTTTGAGCCAGGTTATTTATGTAGCTCATGTTGATGATCCCATGTCTACTAGTGGTGATGAGTTTGAACATGATGAGGAGTGATCATGTTGATCACTGAAATGTAGATTTGTAGTAGGCCAGTGGCCCCATAGCTTGTAGCACTGTTTTTGGACTCTAGAGGCCATTTAGAGCCTCATTGATTATGTATTTTGTTGTTGATATGTATTGCACTCGGTGCCATTTGATACATTCACCTTTACATGGTATATAGATGAGAAAACCTTGCATATTTTGTCTCTATTGGTTTAGAACCATGGTTTGAAATCTTAAAAATAGTTTTTTCATTAAAAATTAAATGTATTTTTTAAAAGACCGGTTCATTGAGATCTGACCAGTTCCGGTTTGACTGGTTTCGATTTGATAAGTGGACTGGTCCGGTCACTGGTTCCGATTTTGAATACTATGCCTAATAGAGAACAACACTTGGGAATTGGTACGTCTTCCTCCCAACAAGAAATTTGTCTGATGTAAGGGGGTTTATAGAACTAAAAGACCAACAACAAAAGGGTTCTCATATGATGGTATAAGACATATTCATGATGGGGTTGATCAACAACACCATCCTTCTACATAGCAACTGCATAATTGACATATATGCATTGTATTTTGAGGGGGGGGGGGGGTTTCTTTCCACTGGGTTTTCCTTCTTTGCCTCACTCTTATTATATTGTCTTGTATATTTGTTGTACACGAGTACCTAACATGGCTGAGAATTATTGGGACTTATCCACTAGCATATTCCCCAATTGTGCTTTAGGGGGGTGTTGGGGTACATTGCTCCCAGTAGTTCATAAGGACCTACACTCTAGCTATCATTAGACCCTCTTCCATGCATTATTATTGGCACATATGACTAATTTTCATTCATTACTAGACATTCCCTATCATTTGACATATTTTTTTATTTATAGGGTTTTTTATTTTTAGCAGGTCTATTTTTTAGCACGGTTGCCACCTAGGATGACATGCGATGCTGATTGGAAACTAGTTGGAGTATGACATGGCTTCTTTTGGTCCATAAATTTGTACTACCTCTTGTATAAGCCTTCCTAGAGTGAATACGCACTTCCTCCCTACTTTGTGGCAGTTAACCTTCACTCTTCTCTTTCTTCCTCTTGTTAAGATGAATTTTAGTCCTATTTTGGAGTTTAAATGGTTAGTTTGTTGCATGTGAGAGTTATTAATAAGTTTTAATTGATTTATAACACCACTTACTTTTAGTTGAGTCCATTTTAGGATATTTTGCTAATTTTAGGTCTCACAGACTAATTTTAACTATTTGCCAATTAGGGAGAGTGCTTTTGAGTGAAACTGAGTACATGCAGATAGAATCCCAACCTAGTTTGAATTGTTTGGCCTTTTGAAGAGTCTATATATTGTATTCATGTTTGCCAATATTTCTTTTTTTGGTATGCTGGGGAACCCAACAGCGTGCTTGACACGTAACTGCTAGTAAACCTCTTTGGTCTATGACTTGTCCTCCTCTTTGTAAATAGGGTCACAATCGGGGGATTTGAACCTTGGATTTCTCAATTTTCACAAATTTCATATTACTTCGATCACCAATTGAGCTGATCCCCTAGGACCATGTTTACCAATAATATATCATCAATTGATTGTCAATTATTCAGCTCATGTGCTTTGAGTAATTTGAAATTTCTCTTTGGTTACTTAGTGAATTTTCTAGCAATTTTTTTCTCTCTTCTATCTTGTTTTGCAAGTAGCTAGTTTAGTATTTTCTTACATCTAGATTTTGTGCCCATGATTAAAATCCTACAAAAGCAAGGGATAAAAAGAAATGGAAAAAAAACCAATGTCTATCAATCATGGCCAATGGAGTCATAAGGCATTGGATAAATGAGAGAACTAATATGTCACAAACAACTACTTTGAAATAGGTCATATGGAAAAAAAAGGCTCATTTACCGTCTTCCATCATATAGTAGATGAATAAACTATTTGATACATCTATTTTTAAGGTTTGTACTTAGGGTAGAAAGGGCATAATTTGAAACATTTGTATCTTAAGTATTTGTTGGAAATGTGTTGTAGAAAAGTCGTCTTTGAGGGCTAGGATGAAATGTGAGATACATTTCTCATTCATATAATACACATTAATGGAATCTGACTGACCCTTGGTTTTCATCTTCCAAGAGGTCTCTTCGACTTCTCATGATTATTGGACTTCACTTGAGGCTTTTGCCTTCCACTCAAGTGAATGTGCCAAATTCACATAACCCCAGAGGATTATGTTTCCAACATTCTGCCCCTTAATCTGAAGGGATGTATATGAGTCCAAGAAAAGAGCTGAAGTACAAAAGTGTATTGCGGCCAATGACTAGACGTGCTATTTGAAATGGTCGTTTAAGGAAGAGCACAAACTAAATGAGGTAGCAAGCCAAAGTCTTCTACCTGTGGTGGTTTAAGGCTGACCACCAACTTTGGAACTAGGCTCGAAGCAGTTCCTAGAACAATTCTGAATCTGGCTAGAAGTTGAAGTCTTCTACGAAGTGGAAGTGCTCCCTGATGATGTTTTAAAAATGACCACAAATTGATGAAGTGGGTAGCAGAATGTGGAATCTTCTATCAGTGGTGGTTTAAGGCTCACCACCAACCAAATCGTACTCATGAAACATGAGTCTGTCTCTGGCTACAACTATGACTTTAGCTCTAGGCTTTGGCAACTGGCTCTAGTTTAGGTTGTGGCTCAAGCTCTCTTGGTATAACTTTGAAGCTAATAGCTAACCATCAATTCCCCCCTTGTTGGATACAAGGTGAGAAGATGAAGGTCTCTCCACTGCAAGATGTGTCAATACTCGAGAATGAACTTTGAGGTATCACTGATATATCTTCTTGGCTGTTGAAGACCATTGCCAAGAAGTGATCCATCCAAGGTGAATCTTTGCTCTTGCAAGAGTCTTGTGCCGGGAACATTTGTCTGAATGATGAGTATGCTTTCCTGTTAAAATTGGCAACTAGGGCCAAATTCCACTTTGGACAGCTCCTTTGGGGAAGATAATTATGGCATTAAATTCCTCTTTTCAAGAGGACCAAAATCGACCTAAAGATCATCAAATTTGCTTAAGGAGAATTATGATTTTGAATTTATGTTTCTCTCATGTAAAATTAACAATGTCGGCCTCACCTATATGTCAGCTCAATAAGCCCAAAAGTCACGTCTCTTCAACCCCATCAAATTGTATATATAGAGGAGCCTTCTCCCTCATTTGACATGTATCAAAAGGCTTGGATCTGTGTCTGAGGCAACCAAGGTCTTGAAGGAGGTCGAAGGATGGTCAGTTTCTCGGTTAACCTCTGCACTAGGGTTGAGACTCTCTTAGATGGACAGCCGCAGGCCTAGACGATTTTGTTTGGGCTATCTTATCCTTGCAGGTTCATGTTTAGGAGCAGAATGGTAGGCCAAGCTAGTTTATGGGCTTGTCTGTGGTTAAGATAAAGGAGAAACCCTCTTCATATGAGGCCGCATTACTGTCCTATTATCTCAGAAAGGGCCGCTGTCTATATAGCCCAAATAAAGGAGGTCGAGATGCCTTATATGAGTAGAGACCAACCCTAATGGAAGCTCCTTGGATATTAAGCTCAACCGCAATTATGAGGAGGTGTTTTGGTGCAATCAGAATGGATGACAGTGATCCTTAAGCAGCCCTAACCAGACTTACTCTCTCTAGCTTTTGTCTTCAGTTCATGCCAGGATTATAGTTTTGAGTAGATCATTCCAGTGTTCCACGGGGATGCGTCCCCCAGGGTCGGGTGCACGCACCCCTTGCACCCCACGCACCCGGGACGAGGGGACGTCTGGGGAAACGTTTCCCCACGTCCCCCTTTTGGGGAGACGCAGGGGGGGACGTTTCCCCAATGTGGGGGATGCGACTCCCCAAAAGGGGGACGCGTCCCCCCTCAAAATGGGCTATGTGTCCCCCCTTAAATTTGCTTGTAAACAATGATTTATGACAGGGGAAACCTAGTATTTGACCATATTGCCCTACTAATGCTATACAATTCATGGGAATGTTAAATTCTTAAAGTAAAAGTGACATTCTCCTTTATCTTTCATTTTCATCCTTTTACTTAAATTTTTAACATTACCATGAAATGACTCAAAATGTTTGAGAGTGGTTTTGACCTCATTGGATTTCATATGGAGAAAGTAGAATTTTAGATCTCACTCAAAACCCAACGGACTTAATAGTTTTTCAGGAATTCAGATTTGATGGATTGCAATGTTTCCATTGCATTGTCATGTACAAGGGTATGGAATTAGTATTTAATCAAGAGCACCAAGCCCTCTGTGTACTTTAGAGTGACTTTTGGACTCATCACTCCACTGTTTTTTGAGTTTTAGTTATATCAATTTACTATTCCAGTTTTCAGATTTCAATATCTATTATAGTCTATTTTGCTTAGTACTAATTAGATTGTAGAATGACGAATTTAAATTTTAAATCAATTTAGAATCTGGAACGATGAATGATGAATTTAATTTTTAAATCAAGTAGATTATAGAATGGTGAATAATGAATGATGAATATGGATTAGAGTAGTTCATTATTGAATCTCGTGGTCTATGGATGAATCATGTATGTATTAGTAAGGATGATGAGTATGAATCAATGTATTTCATTATTTAATTCAATTATGTATGTATCATTGTATTTATGCTTTCATTATTGAATATGAATTTGAAATATATATATATTAAAAAAGAAAAAAATTTATATACCCCAATGAAAGATATTGAAACCTTCAAATACATTCACTAAACATACTGCGCATTCTAACCTAGCATGCATAGCGGAAAATAAAATCTGAAGACAACAACACAATAAAACACAATGACACTAGAGATACCCAAGAAACCCCAACTGGGGAAAACCTGCAATGTGTGTGTTCTTTATTTCTTCTTTAGCGATTGCTCTATACATAAAAGCTACAATGACGAGGGAGAAACTTCCCTTTCACTCAACAACCTTTGAAAAACCCCCAGTGCCCAAACTAGACTGTGCCTTGTCCTCTTGGACCTCTCTCCCTGTGCGCGACCCTCACTTCTTTCGCGCCACACGGAATCTGTACGACCCTCTTGCTTTGAGAAACTCAGCCTGGCTGAAGGTGACGACTGGCTGGAAAATATAAGAGTTGAATGCCTCCTTTCCTTGCCCTCTCTACATTGGTTCCAAGTGCCCTAATTGCTGAACACACTAGTTGCAAATGCTGAGAAGAACACACACAATTCTGATGCCTCCAAAATCAATCTATCCACCAATGGCCTTATCTCCCCTTTATAACTCAACTTGGGCCTCACCTAGCACTCCCAAAGGCTGAGAATACTTTATAACATAAGGCTGAGATCAAATTACAATTTGACTTTGGAAAAATAATTTTTTCTCTAAGTCAATACATAAGAAATAAATAAATCTACAATAGTGGAAATCTGTGGGTCCCTCTGCTAGTCTAGTCATCATAGACTAGGCAGAACCCTTGCTCTCTAACTCCATTCAACACTCCCTCTTAGAGAGGAAGGTGTTCTATTCTATGCCCAATTTATCTCTGAAGTAAACAAATCTTCCTCTAGACAGTTCTTTAGTCAAGATATTTGTTGTTTGCTCCTCTATAGGCATGTACTGAAGTCTGACTATACCCCTTTGAACACAATCTCTGATATGGTGGTACCAGATTTCGATGTGCTTGGAGCGGCCATGAAACACTAGATTTTCATAGAGCTTAATGCAATTCTGATTGTCATAGTGAATCACTGTGGGTTCCAACTCTTGACTGAACAACCCAACAAGTAGCTTACTCAACTAGATAGCCTCACAGGCTGCCAGACTAGGATTGTGTAAGCATCTGAGACCAATACTCTTTAAGGATGAGGTAGGGCATCAAATAGGTAAGAGTAGTCGAAGAGGAAATTCCTTGAGGATGTGTTAATCTAAGATAGGAATGGTCCTAAAAGGACATACCTTGTGATCATTCGGATGGGGTATGTGCTTTGAGAGACAATGATGAAGGTGTCTATAAATCATTTGTCTCCCCAAGATTGTGCTCTAATCTAGTGGAGAGATAGAGCTGTTAGTCAAGGCCTTGCAATATGACAATGTTGGTTGATATGATGAGATGCACTGGTATAAGCTGATAAGATAACTTGTGAGAAGGATTACCAATCCGACTCTTCTTATGAGAATTCTTCAGTATGAGAATGTCCATGTACCTCGTATGAATTATGAATACCTCCTTAGTTAAGAGGGAGTGTTGGGGAAATGTAACTAGGTTCGATCTTCATAATGTCTCATGTAATCTTGATTTTATATATTTGATGTAAAAGAGAAGAAAATCTATTATTATTATTTTTATAACACGGGTTTCATGCTCTAGGTCAAGTTGATTTTTAGGTCAAGCACCCATTGTGTGCTTTTAGGGCTTTGTCATAGAGTCAAAGAAGTCAAAGAGTCATTGTAATATGTAAAAGACCCTATGAGTATCATGTATCAAGTCAAAATAATTTAGTTGAGTCAAATATATGTCAAAAGACCCTCCAAGATCAAGTTGGCCTAGCAAACAACAAGTCCACCTACAAGAGAAGTCAAGTCAGCCTATTTAATGTTGAAAAATGTGTAACTAGGTTCGATCTTCATAAATATGAAATGTACTTTTGATTCTTGTATATTGTAAAATGAAAGAAAAATTATTATTGTTATTTTTGGAGCATGGGTTTCATGCTCAAGGTCTTTTATTTTAGAGGTCAAGGACCCATTGAGTGCTTCGAGGGTTTGTCCTAGGTCAAGAAGTCAAAAGAGTCATTGTCATATGTTGAAGACCCCTTCAGGCACATTTAACTTGTAAAAATAATTATTTTTGTATTTTAAAGTATCAAGAAACCCTCCAAGACCAAGTTGGTCTGCCAGCAAAGAAGTCGGCCTAATTTGAGGAACTTCGTCCACCTTGGAAGCCTACTATATATAGGATGAAACTCGACCTCCTAGGCACACAATTTATTCTCTCATCTAGTGAGTGAAGAAGAAGAAGAAGAAGAAAGAGGGTAGCGAAGGAAGGAGGAGGATGAAGATCAAGTGTTTGGGCTATTTCCTCTCTCTCTCTCCTCACACGTGTGAAGGAAGGAAGCTAGGGTTTTTGCTGCTAGGTTAGGGTTTTGCTGCTGCAAGATCGAACTTGGAAAAAGAGCAGAAATAAGATCGAAGGAGGGCTCTTTAGGTCATGCTCAAGTCCTAGAAGAGAAAGAAAGTCAAGTGAAGGTCTGAAGAAGTCTTGGAAGGCCGAAATAAGCTCACACGTGTGGAAGCAGCGGCTGTTGGGAGGATTGGAAATTTCAAACTTGCAGTATAGGCCAAAATTCTGTTGCTGGGGTTCAAAGTTGTGTTGCTGGAAGAGATTTGATTGGGTTTGACTTCGACAAGGAAAGCACATCATCAAGAAAGCTGGACTTGGTCTTGGAAGGGTGTTAGTCTTGGTCTAGAGGCCTTGGAATTCTTCAATTGAAGAATCTATAAGAAGAGAAGAGATTTACGGGTTTTCCTCTGAAGTGGAGAGGTTTTGGCCCTAGCTTGCAGCCTATATCCTGTGTTCTTGTGTACTATTATTCTTCTTGTTTTGGTAGTTGTTTGATGATAAGAACAAACATAATAATTAGAGAAGAAGCTAATAAGTAAGAAAAAGTAAATTGACACAACAAGCAATTATCATAGAAAGCGAAATCATCCTAACTATTGCCCTATATATTTTTCAACATTTAGGGTTCTTTGGAAGCCTATATATAAAGAGACATTCGACCTCATTTGGAAGAGATCCAACAAGTTCGATCAAAGAAAAAGAAAGAGACCTAAAAGCAAGCAAAGAAGAGGAGAATAAGAAAGAGAAAGTCGAAGTTTTGAAGCTTGTTTTTGGGCCACATAATTCCACACGTGCGAAGATCTTAAGGCACATATTGCAGTTACAAGATTGAAATTTCAGTCCTCTAAAGAATCCGAATTTTGATCAAGTTTGCAAGCCGAATTACTAAGGAAGAAGAAACACCTTAAGCAAAGAAGAAAGGAATACTATTTCACCATCTTTTCCCACACATGCGAGTTAGGGTTTCTGCAGTAGAAGCTGAAAATTGCAGACCTAAAGCAGTGGCCAAAAATCTGAAGTAAAGGCCAAAATTTGAAGATTTGGAGTAGTTTGACTTGGGTCGACTTTGTGAAGAAGAAGTTCATGTAAAGAAGTTGACTTGGTCTTAGAGGGCTCTTTATCTTGGATCTTAGGTCTTGGAATTCATCATTTGAAGATTCTATAAGAAGAGAAGAATTCTTGTGGGTTTTTCTCTCAAAGGAGGGGTTTTGGCCCTGGCTATCAACCTATATTTTGTGTCCTCTTGTTCTATTGATCTCCATAGTCTGGTAGCTGTTTGATGATAAAAAACACTAAGATAATCAAGTAAAGTAGAAGCTAACTACAAGTACATCAAATTGAAGTAAAGAACATCACAAGCAGTTATCAAAGTAAAGAGAAATCACCCTAATCTAGCTACCCTAGATTTCTCAATTGTTTTCCCATGACTTGGAAAAACCCAACAACGCAACTTTGCAAAGTCTCTTTTTGAGATCGTCTACCCAACTCCAGCTAGCTCGCCCCTCACTTGAGTGAACCTGGGAAGGTATGAGACCACGAACTTAGACTTCGCCATCCTGATGTTTCCAAGTTTGTTCTCGAGTACCAGTTTCCTGGCCTTACTCGAACCTTGGTACAACTCTATGATGGCTGCCCACATGGCTTGAGCGGTCTTCTTCCTAGATAGGTGAGGTGTGATGTGGTCCTTGACTCCCTTAAGGATAATTCTTCTGGCTTTCACATCTTTCTTGTTGTGCTGAGCTAGCTGCCGAGGGTTAGCTGGTTGGGCTGGTGGACTGTCCACAAACTCCCAAACACCTTGCTCCTCCAGCACTACACCAATCCTCTCCCTCCAAGAACAAAAATTTGAGGCCCCATCTAGGCGGTCCTGAACCCCAACCCCATGTATGCCGCTCCTGTTCGAATTGGCCAGAAAAAACCCTAGTGCTGGTCTGACTGGTAAACTGCGCCTTTGCTGCCTTTAACTTGCTCCTGGGGAAGTAAACACTGGTTCTGGTCTTCAATCAGAGTTTGAGCTCTGATACTGTGTTAATTTCTAAATACCCAACAACTAATTTAGTGAATTTGCAGCAAGAAAGAAACTGAAACCTTCAAATACATTCACCAAACATACTAAGTATTCTAACCTAGCGTGCCCAATGGAAAATAAAATTTGAAGACAAAAACACCATAAAACACAATGACACCAGAGATACCCAGGAAACCCCAACTGGGGAAAATTTGCAATGTGTGTGTTCTTTATTTCTTCTTCAGCAATTGTTCTATTCCAAAAAATCACAATGATGAGGGAGAAATTTCCCTTTCACTCAGCAACTTCTGAAAAACCTTCAGTGCCCAAACTGGACTGTTCCTTGCCCTCTCGGCCCTCTCTGCCTGCGCGTGGCCTTATTTGCATGCGTGCTATATGAAATATGTACAAATCCGTATGACCCTATGCGCGACCCTCTTGCTCTGAGAAACTCGGCCTGGCTGAAGGTGATGGCTGGCTGGAAAATCTGAGAGCTGAATGCCTCTTTTCTTTGCCCTCTCTGTTCTGGTCTAAGTGACCGAATTAGTGTTGCACGAAGCACCCCCCCCGGTTCCAAGCCCCGAAGCGCGTCCCGTACGGAAGTGCCTAGGAAGCTTGGCCGGAAGCGCCGCTTCGGCTTTTTTAGCCGCTTCCTGGAAATTTGGAAGCGTTGTACGGAAGCGCCGAAGCGCGCTTCGTACAGCGCTTCGGGCGTCGGAAGTGTATGCTTCCCAGACGCTTCCGTACGCTTCCAGAAAAGCTTCCGGAAAAGCGTTTAGAAAATCGTTTTTTTTCAATTTTTTTTTAAATTTTAGGTGAGTTTGCTTGTTGGGGGTGGGTCCACCTTGGGTTAGGGTGACGAATGAAGGCAAAAAAAATATAAATATAGCAGATGCTCCCTCATGGTAATGTTAAATTCTTAAAGTGAAAGTGACATTCTCCTTTATTTTTCATTTTCATCCTTTTACTTAAATTTTTAACATTACCATGAAATGACTCAGGATGTTTGAGAGTGGTTCCAGTCTCATTGGACTTCATATGGAGAAAATAAAATTTCATATCTTAGTCAAAATTCAGCAGACTTAACAGTTTTTTTCAGGTATTCAGGATCAATGGGATTGTGGCATTTCATTAGATTATATCAAGTATGAAGGTATGCGATTAGCATTTAATCAAGAGCATCAAGCCCTATATGTACCCTGTTGTTGGTGGTGTTAGTTGTTGAACTCCTTTGTCACGCGGCACGCCCTTAGCAAAAAATTACCTTTCAATCAAGTCAAAATCATCGATCAAACATGTTAAGCTTTTTCTACCATATTTTAAGTCTTGAATTAGGTAGTTTGATCAAAATTGGGCAATGTTGACTAATATCCCTAGACAATCGAGGTAGAGGCAAGGGCTAGACAAGAGGAGAAGAATCTAGATTCTAGATCATTAATGTACAATGGATGTTATATCTATCTTGATTTATGCAAAAATATGCATGTTTTCATGTCTTCTACAATTAATTTGGTATTTGGGATGTTTGTTTTGAGTATAAATGCAAAAAAATATAAAATATATATATATATATATATATAGCAGACGCTTCCGCGGACGCTTCGCTTCCTAGATTTTTGGAAAATGACGCTTCGGCGTCCCCGCTTCCAAAAAATGCTTCCGCTTCGCTTCCGCTTCGTGCAACATTGGACCGAATCGTTGAAGTTTGAACACCCTGGCTGCAAATGTTGAGAACACACACAATTCTGATGCGTCCAAAATTGCTCTGTCCACCAGCTACCTTATCTCCTCTTTATAACTCGACCTGGGCCCCACCTAGCACTCCCGAAGGCTGAGAATACTTCAGAACATAAGGCTGAGATCAAATTATAATTTTACTTTGGAAAATTATTTTTTTCCTTAAGTCAATACATGGGAAATAAATAAATATGCAATAGTGCAAATCTGTGGGTCCCTTTGCTAGTCTAGGCATCATAGACTAGGCAGAACCCTTGCTCTCTAACTCCATTCAACATATCCAAGATAAGCATATATACCAAACCACACCATAATGAGATAGTATGCTCCACAACCATCCATAGGTGCAACCAAGCGGTGATCAACAAGGCAAGCATATGTGAGAAGATCAGCAAGCAGCAAGCACAATCATCCAACCAAGGAGAAGTAAGACTTCTCTAAGCCAAAGACTTACAAGGAACCAACAACAAATCTCCATCAACGTGATGAAAATCACAAAGTGGAACCTCATACAATATGGTGTAACACTGGTTCTTCCTTTTTATATTTCTCTCATCAGAAGAAATTTTACTTGTGTTTCTTCATGTTAGCAACTTGTTCTTGTTGTCATATCAAGACACTAAAAGATGCAACAAATGACCCTTAAAGCAAATTTGGGATGTACGAACCAGATTTTTATTGTTCTCCATCCATGTCAAGTGGGCAATCGTTGTTTTCTTATATTTATTTGTTCCTTGGTTTGTGTCAATGATCTTGTCTATGCTATAATCATAAGCTTGCCACACTAGAAAGCGGTTTCCCATGCTCCATTTTATATAGGGAGGCAAATGAAGTTTATTGTGTTTAAACTTTAAAGTTAAACCACATAGTTCTTTCTTATATATAACAAGACAGCATTTAATAGGTTAATAATCATCAGGTTACCTTTCTATTGTCTATATTTTAATCCTGGTGATATTTTACTAGAGTTTTCAATTCCTATTATAACCCTTTTTTGGAATGAACTTTTGAAATTAAACTTCTAAAGTTTGATTCAAACATAAAATTTTTACATGGCAAAAGTTTGTTTTAACATGTTTCTGCATGGATGATGAAGTAAGTTAGTAACTATATATAAGCTATGTTTCATTGGGGATGTGTTCCCAGTGTTCCCTATCCTTAGGTAACAAGGGGACAATAGTGTTTTCTGGAGGATGTCTTTGGGGATGTAGGGCGTGACCCCAACATCCCTCAATTGTTTCTCTTGAAATCAGGGGTGTCTGGGGGATGTCCCCTCTGTCTGAGGGGATGGCTAGATTCCCCTCAACCATCTTGGGAATGTCTCGTTGATCCCTATCAAAATGGCAAGACAGGATTCTATCCTTTTTGAATATGGACTGTCAGTTGTTGAGGTCACTTAGCACTACATACTAGTGAAAATAATCCTAGCAGCATTTGCAGATAGAGAATCAAGGAACTTGACTTAGTATTGTTGTGTGATTTTCGTTGAAGAATCAAGACTGATTCATGGAGCTTGTATACAAGGCAGAACGACTGCAGCGAGAACAAAGGTGTACAAGCACCTCATATCATGGACACTCTAGCCTTCCTCACAGCAGGCATACCAAATGCATTATTATTTTATGTACCCTGCTTTGAGGCAATGTATGGAAGGAGTTGGACTTCTCTCCTATACTATGAAGGGCTTTATGTTACAAACTTATGACGGACACAAGATTCATCCTCTAGCATGCATAACACATCTTGGAATGAACCCAATATAACCAGAATAAACAGAAATCCTTGTGCAGATCATCCTTCTTCTTTAATGTAAATTTTTGCCATCCTGCGTCCCCCATCCTTTTGTGGAGCACCATCCAATGCTCCCCAAGACTTGCACCCCTGTTCACCCATTCCCCCATTCCCAAAATTCTGTGCAGCATTCTATATATGGCATTCACTGTATTATGTATGGGAGACTGGGAACAATGATAAGATTCTTTATGTAACTTCTTCCTCCAAAATAGCCAGCTATTGTATATTTTTTTTTTTCTTATTATCTTGAACAATATTTGAAGTTTGAACCCAACAAAATGCTCAGATTTTCCGGAAACCTCCAAAAGAGATTTTGATTTCTTTGTAATTTGAGCTGTTTCTATGTTCCCTGTTGTAGATGAGGTGAAAATTTGTGATGGAATGATAATGGAACTTTGTTTGTGATCACTTACATTTATAGTGGGCCTTTTGTCATCAGTTTTCAGTGTTCCAAAAGTGGTTAGCTCAAAGTTTCTCCTTTCCTTGATGCAGCCAGGGCAGAATCTTGTTAACTCCATTTTCTTCAAGTAGTAGCCAGGGCAGAATCTTGTTAACTCCATTTTCTTCAAGTAGTAGCCAGGGCAGAATCTTGTTAACTCCATTGGATGGGAATTTCTGCACATGTCTAGGTGTCAAGATTTATGGAATTCATCCAAAGCCTTCCACCTTAGCAAATTCACTTTCATTAAAGGAATTATTAAAGTGAAATGTTTTTTTTATAAAAGCGAGTTTAATCTAATGAAATGTAAAGGTTTTTACGTTAATGAATAGATGAATCTTAACCATTGATCTCAAGTGAGGTAAGATCTAATTTCAACTGTCAATCACTTTGGAGACTAGGGTTAATGGGTTCAGCCATAACTCAAGATTATAAAAGCAAGGCTAGTTGAAGAAGGAAGACACAAAAGAGGCATTGAATGATTGACTCATGAAGGATAATGATTCAAGGAGATCTCAGCAAGGGTGATAAAGGAGTTTCATCTAGATATCAAGTTGAAAGGAGGAGAGTGCAAGCAGTGTAGCAGCAAGAGGAGAAGACCCAATAGCCAGAAATCAAAGAACTGATTTTCGTGGCTGTTGTACAGCAGACAGGCAGCTAGTACAGGCCGTGGGCATCCAAAGAAGGGCTGAGAACATGCTGTACTAGCTGCAGGCAGGTTGTGCAACCACGGGTAGGGCCATACAGCTGTGGGTAGGGCTGTACAAGCAACATGAACAACAGATTGCAGAGTTTTCTTCAACAAGAAAATGACCAGGTTCTTGTTGTAGTTATATTTTTTTCATAGGGCCATTTTCCCAGGAAGGGAGCCTTTGTATGCTTCGATAATTATTTTAATGAAAATCAAATTAGAAGGGCATACATATTTTGTGTGCTTGTGTGGAGATTGGTTTATTTGTTTCAACTGAAATTTTTCTTTTTACTAGCTAAAAATCCCAGTAGTACATTTAATTTTGTAATTTATAATTTAAATTAATTTTCAGCAAGGAAATTACTAGGAAGTAATATTCCTAAGTGCTGGGGTTAGGAAATTTAACATGGTATTAGAGCTTACACTCTAAGAGGGAGGCTGATTTCAAGTTTGCACAATAGTTTGCAGTAGATTTATTAGATCTACAAGAAGATCTTAGCCGAAATATAAACCAACAGTGAGATTGGTGGAGGCCATATGCTTCAGAGGGAGAGACGAAGGTCATACGAATTAGGTTCAGGGTGTGACAATTCGTACAAGGAGGTTGTACAACAGTTAAGGCACAGTAGTACAACTTGCAGAATACGCAATACTAAAATTCTTGTGGGTGCTTGAAGGAATAAGCACACAATAGTTTTTGTTCAGATTTATAAATGGCAGCAACAAGTCTTAGGTTCAATGGAGCTTCACGTTTTCTGTTCTGGAAGGAGAGAGTTATCTTGCTTTTGAAGGAAAATGACTTTTGGGAGATTGTTGACAAGGTAATTCCTTCACTGACAGACCTAATGCAATTAGTGGCTCATGAGGACTTAAGAACCCAATGGGTAATCATGGATGCAATGAAGGATCATTTAATCTCTCACTTGTTTGAGAAGTAGTTAGCTAGAGAAATGTTCAAGGCTCTAATGATTTTATTCCAAAGTGATAAGATGAACAAGAAGATGATCTTGAGGAACAAGCTAAGATCCATGCAGATGTCAAGATCTAACAATGTCACTAGCTATCTCATGAGGATCATCTTGTTGGAAATAACACTGAGAAGGGGGGGTGGGAGGGGGTGGTGAATCAGTATTAGCAAAACAATAATCTTTTCATTTCCATTATCAGATTCATATACGCTACTTCAGTTAAGGATACCTGCGTGTATACGCCACTGTGTTTAATGCAACTAGCGTATATCCAGTAAACGTATGATTCAGTTAGTTGATCTTCAATGAGTGTATCAATACATTATTAACCATATGAACAGTAAACAGGTGCAGTAAAACAAAACAGATCATCACACATAAGAAGCACACATGAACACCATGATATAAGGTGGAAACCCAATGTGGGTGAAAACCACCTGCTGCAATTCGTCTCTATCTTCTTTTAATAAGAAACTTCTTTTTACAATATTTCTGTACTGGTGCAGTCTTATACCAGTATGCAGGCTTCTACCTGCAGAAGGCTACAACCTTCTCTCGTTCTCCAACTTCTCCTGGAAGGGAGCTACAACCCCCTTAGTTGTTGTACTAGCTGATGTACTAGTACATAGGTGCTGACCTACAGAAGGCTACAACCTTCTCTTTTCTTCCAGGGACCACATTTCATAAATTTTCAGACTGGATCCATAAATACAAAACAATCACCACTGCAATACAATCATTAACTCTGAATCACCCAACAATTGAATCACTGAAACCTTGTCATCAAAACACAGTCACCAGAACACAGACCAGAGCCCAGAACTCTGCAACAATCACTAGAACCAACAACAACCTGAAATATCAAATCTCATAATGTATACGCTACTTGACTGTGTCAAACCAACGTGTATACGCCCTTTCACCAGAGAGAACCCGCGTACAGATATGAAAATAATTACTTATACCTTCGCTGCAATTTTCAACTTTAGATATACCCAGAACATAAGATATAAAGGATAAGACATGCGTCAGTATTCAGATCTATTCATGATCATACCATATAATGATAATGCATTTTAATCTTCATGATCCCGGTCCATCAACCTTTATCAACCACATAGGTGCCTCCTTGGTTCAGATCAAGCAAAGCATCACAAACCCATAACCAACATACTAGATCTCACACTTCATCAGATATTCATCACTTGCACACTTGCCCCTCTTGGCCTAATGATCTTCTCCTTATATAGGTTTAGGCTTCTCTCAATATCATGGTCCAAAACTACGTAGAACCAATACCTAGGGTCAACACTTCGGACCAAATACCATGGACCAATACCAAAATACCATGGACCAAATACCACGGACCAAAACTTAGATTCCCAACATGTACGCGCCTTTTCTTCTGTAAACGTGCGTGTGTACGTATACGCAACTTGGTATATGGTGAACCCGCGTGTATATGCTTCTTTGTCACATCACACCTGCGTATACCTCTCTGATCATTAATTCTTTGCTATTTGTTAGTTGTACTATGATCCGTCATCTGAGTGAGTTGCAATCAAGGACAACACTTGTATCATACCTGTATCATAATGCCAACACATCCTATATGTGATCAAATTGCAATGATTGGGAAGAAGGTGGGTCATGAAGAACTAGTTAATGTGGCACTAAATGGATTCTCAAATCCTTGGGAACCATTTTTCAAAGTTGTCTATGCACTGCAAAAACTCCTCAACTTTGAGAGGATTTGGGATTATTGCATTCAAGAGGAGGAGCGAGAGAATTCCAAATCCAATAGGTAAGGAGATGGATAAGAGAACTTGCCCCTTGTTAGTTAGGCAAGAAAGGGTAAAAGAAAGGGTTCCAATGAGAAGTGTAAAGGTGAGGAGTCAACCACACAACTGGGGAAGAAGAAAAACTTGAGCAAGATCAAGTGTTTCATATGCCATAAAAATGGACATTATGCATCTCAATTGGATGAGTTTGTTGCGAAGTTTGAAAAGGACTTCTCATTAGCTTCTTGCCTTTCTATTAGTACAATCACTAGGAGTGCATGATACTTGGACAATGGTGCATCTCATTATGGGAGCTATTTTGCATTTTGACAGAGAAAGACTCATGGATTCTTGTGGAGCTTGGTGATGATGACAATATGCATTGAAGGGGGAGAGAATAATCTTGATCCAACTTGGGTCAAATGGTTCATTGAAGGCCCAAAATGTGTTATATGTAACAGGACTCAAAAAGAATTTACTCTTGAGTCTTAGTTATGGAGGACAAGGGTTTTGTCCTCATGTTTTAGAAGGCAAAGTACTCATTCGTCTAGAGGGATCTAACCCCTGACATAGTAGTGGTCATTGGGGTTAAAGAGAGCAATTTATACATGTTGGAGGGTAATCTAGTTCAAGCCTTGGCACATGACAATGACAACTTGTGTGAGTTATGGCACATGAGGATGGGACACTTGAACCATAGGGTGTTGCCAATTCCGAGGGAAATTGTCATTGGTCTCCCAAATTTCAGTATTGAGTAACAGGGCATGTGCAAAGGGTCTGCACTTGGAAAGAATGCCAAGGATGCTTTTTCAAGCAACGAAAGTAGGTTCAAAGGTATCTTTGATCTCATTCATTTAGATGGGTGTGGATCAATGTTAGTGACATCAGTACAGGGGGCTTTGTACTACGTGACATTCATTGATGACTTCTCTAAGAAGACATAGATCTACTTCATGAAGATAAAGGATGAGGTATTCAGACAATTTCAGGAGTTCAAGGTTCTTGTGGAAAATCAAACAGGAAGGAAGATCACGGTCTTGAGGTGAGTACAATTCTAATGAATTCAAGGATTTCTACAAGGAGGCATGGATCAAGAGGGAGTTGATAGTCTCATACAACCCACAGCGAAATAGGGTTGTGGAGAGAATTGGTCTGTCATCAGAGTTGCTAAGGCCATGATTCATGACGAGAAACTTCTTGTGTTTCTTTGGGTAGAGGCATATAGTACGATAGTGTATGTTTAGAATGAGAATCCTCAGAAGATATTGGGGGACAAGACTTCAAAGGAACCATTCACTAGGGTGAAGTCAGAGATAGGGCACTTCCAAGTCTTTGGTTGTCCAATATACATCCATGTGCCTTTGAGGAAGAGGATGAAGTTGGAGCCTTTAGGAAAGAAGGGAATTTTTGTGGAGTACAATGAAACTTCAAAGCCTTATAGGATCTTCATACCATCACACAAAGGAAGAGGGTTGTGAGTAGAGATGTAAAGTTCTGGAACATGTCATATAGGAAGTCACATGATCCACTACTAGTGATCTAAGGTGGTTTATGCAAACATTTAAGGATGTTAAGGAGCATGTCAAGGCTCGTAGGAGCACATTCAGGGAGAGCAAGACTCCGAAGGTGTTTTTGAACTATATGGCACTACATTGAAGAAGTAGTAAACCAATAAGTTTGGAAGAATGCCATGGAAGAGGATGGTGTGTGGGAAATTGTGTCAAGATCAGAGGGAAAGCCAATTCTAGGTGGCTCTTTTAGAAGTTCCTTCCTTGCTAAGAGGAAGTGTTGATGTTTGTAGCATTAGATAGGAACTTCCACATAGGTATAGGTGTCAAGATGTGTGGGAGTCATCCAAAGCCTTGAACCTTAGCAAATTCACTTTAGTTAATGGAATTGCTAAAGTGAAATGCTCTTATAAAAGTGATTTTATCTTATGGTATATAAATGTTTTTACATTAGTAAATTAAATCAATCTTAACTATTGATCTCAAGTGAGGTGAGATAAAATCTCAACTATCAATCACTTTGGAGATTAGGGCTAATAGATTCAATCTTAACTCAAGATTATAAAAGTTAGGCTAGGTGAAGAAGAAAGACACAAAAGAGACATTGAGTGATTGAGTCACGGAGGACAATGATATAAGGAGATAACAAAGGTGGTAAAAGAGTTTCATCCAGAGATCAAGTCCAAAGGAGGAGAGTGCAACCAGTGTAGCAGCAAGAGGAGAAGATCCAATGGCTAGAAATCGAAGGACTGATTTTCTGGGCAGTTGTATGGGAGGCGGGCAGCTAGTAGAGGTTGTGGGAAGCCAAGGAAGGGACAAGAAAAATTCGTATCAAATATAGGAAGGCCGCGCTGGCGCGTGGAGGGCCATATTGCTGCGGTTAGAGTCGTACAACTATGGGCAAGGCTGTACATACTACAACCGTACAACATTTATGCATAGTTTTAAAAACCAGAACCAATGACCGGATCAGTCCACCTAATGAGCCGGGTTTCGAACCGGGATTGGTCAGGTCTAAATGAACCAATTTTAAAAAAATACATTAAATAATTAAATTTAATGAAAAAAACTATTCTTAAGATTTAAAACCACGGTTCCAAGCCAATAGAGACAAAATATGCAAAGTTTGCTCATTTATATACCATGTAAAGGTGAATATATCAAAATGGCACCGAGTGCAATACATATCATCGACAAAATACATAAGCAATGAGGCTCTAAATGGCCTATAAAGTCCAAAAACGATGCTACAAGCTATGAGGTCATTAGTCTACTACAAGAGTACAAGTCTAGACTCTAGACTCTAGAGTCTACACATGATCAATCATCAAATTTATCACCACTACTAGACACATGATCATCATCATTAGCAAGAGCTACATAGACATCATCTGGATCAGAGTTTGAGGATGCCTCAACCTCATCTGCAACCTCAGTAGCACTGCCACCAATAACAATAGAAGTGGACCTAATGGAAGCACGAGTTGGTCGAGCTGCACGACTAGTGCCTTCCATTGGTTGTTTGCCTTTCCTTGATGTGGCTACTGATCCTGGTTCTGATGGCGCCACCAAATCTGCTTCATCCCCCGCTAATGCCATGTCAATATCAAAATCAACATCAAACACGGGATCTTCAATCTTCTCCACCCATTTTGATGTTGGATCAATATTGTCCAACACAATGGGATCTAGATAAGGTTTTGGTTCCGCCTTAGTTGAAGGTTGTATTGCACGAAGACAAGATCATTTAACCGTTTTTGTTCCCAATGGTTTCTCTTCTTCGTGTGCATGTGCTAAAAAACAGACCAATTGTGCTCACAACCTGAAGCACTACAAGTTTGACTAAGGACTCTAATTGCAAACTTTTGCAGTTGAGGGCACTGGCCGCCAAATGACTCCCACCAATGTGCTGCAAAGAAAAAGACATTAATTAGTAACTTAGTTCATTTCATTACTTATTTACAAATTACAAGTATTTATAGATAATTTGAATTGTAAATTTGTAAACAATTTAACTTGAAAAGAAAAACAAATTGGAAATTGGAATTGCTTACCTAGTTGATCCACATCTCTTGCCATCTTTGCCAAGTTTTTGCCAAAGGTACCAATTGCTATACTGAAAAGAGTAAGTTGTCTATGTATTTCCAATTGGTCTGCATGGCTAGGGACCATGTGTTCCAAGCACTCAATCAATCCAACTCTGACCTCCCCATCCTGCAGATCTCCTAGCTGAGCTTTATAATGATACTTTGGGTTCAAAAAATACCCAGATGCATGTATAGGACGATGGAGTTGATTGTTTCATCTGTTATAAATGATCTCCCATATACGGCCATATTTAGCTAACCTGTCCTTGTAAGTTGGCCGTATCTGCTCCTTTGCCTAATCCATAGCCTCATAAATGTAGCCCATGGCCAATTTTTCCCCATCCACCATCCTTAGCACCTTAACAAGGGGCTCAGTAATTTTCACAAACTTTGCAGACATTTTCGAAAAATAATTGTCAAACACTTTCTTTTTGGTGTCTTTGCCATCTTGTCTACGAGCCCACCGAGATTCAGTCCAATCATCAGAAGAAAACATTTTCTGCAGGTTTTTATGTTGAGCATTGAGACATTGCAATGTGAGGAAGTGAGTTGCAAATCTTGTAATTGCAAGCCTAACAAACTCTTTGCCCCCAATGTTTTTCCTCATTAGGCTCAATATCCATGAGTGGTTGTAAATGTATTTTGTAATGCACTTGGCATGCTCTATAGTGTTTTTTACCCACTCCACTTTGCCTATGTCCTCAAGCATGAGGTCTATGTAATGTGCAGCACATGGAGTCCAAAATATGGTCCTATATTTGGACTCAAGCATCTTTTCAGCAAGAACATAGTTTGAGGCATTATCCGTGATGACCTGCACAACATTCTGCTCCCCCATTTCCTGAATAATGTCATCCAAAAGCTCAAATACGAGGGTTGCATCCTTCACCTTATCAGATGCATCAACTGATCTCAAAAACATGGTTCCTTGAGGGCAAGAAATAAGGAAATTAATGATAGTGCGGTTCTTTCCATCGGTCCATCCATCTGACATGATGGAACAACCTGTTTTGAGCCATGAACCTTTATACTCAGCTAAATACTCATCAATGGAAGAAATATCTTTTTGCAAAAGAGCTCCCCTCAAGTCATGCATATTAGGGCCTTTGAAGCCCTTTCTTGCAGCTATAACAAAGTCCCACATAGCTTGGTAATAAGGTGAGCGAGCAACATTAAATGGGATATCTGCATCATACCACCATCTAGCAATGTATTGATAAGAAGTTTCTTTGCATTGTTTTTTCCAATGTTGATCCAAAGTGGGTTGACGACTTGGCTGGGAGGAAGTGGGATTAGAAGAGGCAATGTTGGCAGAGGATGAGAAATAACTTTGGATGTTTGTTCTCTTTGTTCCTTTTGATAGTTGGCCAAAAGAAGGATGAACATAGTGAAAGGGGTCATTGGTGGAAGGGATAAAAGAGGAGTCTTGAATCTCATAATCATCATACCCACTCTCTTTCATGGCTTCTAATAATTCCCTCTTCCTTGCAATGTCATCTTGGACGATCTTCTCCCTAGCCTTATCCTCATGAAACTTTTCAAGCTTGGAAAGGTATTCTGCCTTAATAGGACCTAACACTTCATTTGGTGCTTCACATAGCTTTACTTGGCCTCTTACCCTAGCCAAGTGTCGTTTCAATCTGAGAATACCCCCACCTCCAATAGGTTTATGGCATAATTTGCATATCATTTTTCTATCAATCAAATCGCAATGAGTCCATGCACTGTCCTTGGCTTTTGGAGCCATGTTGGCTTGAAATAATTAAAATTTGCAAAGAAATCGGTCATTTAAAAAAATTTGCAGCTAAGAAACATGGAAAACAAAGCTAAATTTAGAAAACAAATGCACATGTAGCCTACAAAATTTGATAGCATAGAACTAGAGATTTGATAGCATAGATGATAGAAGTTAGAAGTTTAGAACACATAAAAATTTTAATACATGGACGACAATGAAATGAAGAATTTTCAAGTGAAAACCCTTGCCTGGAAATGCAAACTAGCTTCCTTAGCCTCCTCTTGAAGATGCCAACTCCATTGACAGCTCCAAACTATCTCCAAAATATCTCCAATTCCAACTCCAAGCCTCCAAGATGGCTACTCTAGAAAAAACTCAACACTCTCCAAGCTCCCAATCAAACTCACAAATACTCCAAATGAGATTTGTGAGACAAATGAGAGGGACAAGGTCCTTTTAAAGGCTTGGAGAGGGTGTTTTTGGAGAGAAAGAACCCTTATTTTCCCTCCAAAACACCCTACAACCTTGGAAAACCGCGCTGCGTGGGTCCTCTGCAGCCTTGGCAGCTAACCGACTGGTTTAGGACAAAATCGACTGGTTTGACCATAAACAGGGCGGTTCCATCCTAAACCAGTCGGTTAGGACCGTTTTTTTTCCTTTTTTTGGTGAAATGAGGGGTCAGACTGGGTTTTTCTGCCGGTTTGACTTGGTGGGCTAGTGAACTGGCTAGTTTGACCGATTACCGGTTCAAACCGGCCGGTTTTTAAAACATTGCATTTACGACAATGACTTATTTATTTCAATGGGATCAATGGTTGTTTCTTTATCAATCATTGATTCCTTGTTGGTAAGTTACACTAATTTGTTCTCAAGTGATTTCTTATCATTCTTTAATTTCTTAATTTGTGTAAGAAAATTTTGATTATGAACACTTAGGGATGAAAGTTCTTCCTCATTTTCTGATTTGTTGACTTCACTTAATTCTCATCATTATGTAATTTCTTAATTTTTGTGTAAGCAAATTTTGATTATAAACCCTTAGGGATGAAAGTTCTTCCTCATTTTCTGATTTGTTGACCTCATTTTTAATATCTTGATTCTCTGGCTTTGCATCTTTTAATTTTTAAATTCGCTCAAGTAACCTCTGGTTAAGGTTTCTTAGGCAAAGAACTTTCTTTGTAGTTTTTGATAATTTTTTCTTGAGATCTTGCTTCTTTCGTTCCAACTTCTAAACACACTGCTTTTTTATCCTCTGATTTGATTTGTGCAAAAGATTTTTGATCGTGATATTTTAAGGAATAAATTTCATCTTTTTCTAGTAATTCATTGTCATAATTTCTTTTTGAGATTTTGATTTTCTTCTTGTAATTTTTTATTTAGCTATGTGATGAACTCTTTATTACTAACTTTTAGGGAAAAAATATTTTCATATGCTAAAGTCCTTTAAGAATTTATCCTGGTCCTTTTTTTATTGTTCTCTTGATAATTTTATAATTCACTATATAAGTAATTCATATATATGGTAATACATGTAACTCATGTTGTGGGAATTTGTTATGCAACCAGATCACAAAACAAAAGAAAAGAGAAATCAACGACTTGAAAATTAGCCTCTTTGAGGGGGCAAACTCCTTTACATCACATAAATGAACAATTCTTGGATGATACAAATGACAAGTCCTCCTTCTAAGGGGTCACAATATAATCAGAGCCTACATAACAATAATAATGCAAGGGCACAACAACAACAATAGTGGCTTTCTATGGGGCATGGCCTTCTATGGGGCACACCAATAACAATAAGGGGGCTACACTAGTATTATAGGGACCTAACATGCCCCTCTCCTTCAAAAAAGTGTTGTCTTCAACGCTTGAGTAGTTCTCGATGCTTTTGTATAAAACTCATTCTCCCATCTGGAATCTTCAATGGGTAAGTTCTTCCACTTAATGAGATAGTCTGAAATTGATCGATTCCGTAGCTGTCGGGTTCTTGTTTCCATGACTACTTCAGGCTCTAGTATGATTTTTCCTTCTTCGTCAAGTTCTGGCAGTGTTGTTCAAACTTGGAGCTTGTCACCGACAACCTTTTTTAAGCATGAAACATGGAAAATTGGGTGTACTCGGGAAGATGCAGGGGGCTCCAATTTGTATGCCATAGTACCAATATTTTGCAACACTTTGTAAGGACCATAGAACTTGGGTGATAATTCATTATCCTTCTTAGCTTGCTTGAGGGACATTTGTTTGTATGGTTGTCGCTGTTAAAATACCCAGTCACCTACTTCAAAACTTCTTTCACTACAATGCTGATCTGCCTGTTGTTTCATTCGATTCTGCACCAGAGTGAGGTTATCCTTTAAGAGTTGGAGAGCTTGTTGTTGATGCTTGATGTGATCTTCCATTGCTTGAACTTTAGAATTTTCTCTTAAAGATGATGTGATTGACGATGGATGGTATCCATAAAGTGCCATAAATGGGGTCATTTTTGCTGCAGTATGGAAGGAAGTGCTATACCCCCATTCAACCAAAGGTAACCACTTGATTCATTATGTTTGTTTATCAAATACAAAGCAACGAAGATATCCTTCCAAAAATTTGTTTACTATCTCAGTTTGCCCGTCAGATTGAGGATGATAAGATGAGCTATCAGTTAATTGAGTACCAAGACAAGAAAATATTTTCGTCCAAAAAATTCTAGTGAAAATGGGATCTCTATCACTTACAATAATCTTTGGGTTTCCATGTAACTTTTGAATTGTTTCCATAAATGCAGTAGCAACTGTACTGGCTTTAAAAGGATGAGATAATGCACAAAAGTGTGCATACTTAGTAAGTCTATCGACTACCACCATGATGACACTCTTTCCTTCGGACTTGGGTAAACCTGTGATAAAATCCATTGGGACCTCCTCCCAATGCTAGCTTGGAATGGCTAAAGGTTGTAACAGACCCAGGGTCTTAATTGTCTCAACTTTATATTTTTGGCAAACCAAACATTCTGCCACAAACTTTTGAATATCAGATTTAAGGTCATCCCCAAAAAATCTTTCTTGACCCTGTGGTAAGTCTTTAAAAACCCCGAGTGCCCTCCTAAGGGGGAGGTGTGCAATTAAAAAATAATCTTTTGTTTGAGTTGGGAATTCTTACATAGATATAAGCGATCTTTGTACCATAATGAATCATTTTTCTAGATAAATGTATCAGATGTACTGGGATCGTGCTGTAAGTTTTGAATGAGTGTCCACACCTCTTCGTCATTCTTCCATTCGTCCCTTGCTGTAGTTATCCAATCAAGTTGGATAATAGAAATGGCACAGAGCAATGCTTCCACATCATCATCCTTTCTTGAGAGTGCATCTACAACAACATTTTGCTCCCCTTTTTTTGTAGATGATTTCTAAGTCATAACCCAACATCTTTGTGATCCATTTTTGCTGCTCTTCTGAAGATAATCTTTGTTCCAAAAAGTATTTAAGACTATCATGATCTGTTTTTACCTTGAAGTGTCTTTCCATTGTGTAAGGTCACCATTGCTTTAATGCATGTAGTGTTGCCAACATTTCTTTCTCATAAATAGGTTTGTGTAAATACTCTCCCTTGATTGGATGACTTACAAAAGCAATGGGTCTTCTTTCTTGCATTAGAACAACACCAATTCCATTTCCTGAGGCATCACATTCCGCAATAAAGGTTTTTGTGAAGTTTGTCACTTGTGTAGCTAAGACCGGTGCTTGGCACATTGTCCCTTTAAGATGTTCAAAGGCCTTAGTTGTTTCTAGAGTCCAAAAAAATGCATCTTTCTTCAGTAATGTTGTTAGAGGCACTACTATTCTTTCATAATCCTTAACAAACATGCGATAATACTTTGTCAACCCAACAAATCCTCGAAGATGCTTTAGGGTTGTGGGGATTTTCCATTCCTTAATGGCTTTAGTTTTGTTGGGGTCTACGTTAACACCTTCATGAGATACAATATGACCCAAATATTCCACCCCCTGTACTTCAAAGAAACATTTGGAGGTTTTGTATATAAATGTTTCTCCTCCAATAGTTTGAACACACTGTCAACATGTTGAACATGATCGTTCCAAGACTTGCTATAGATTATAATATCGTAAAAAAAACACAACTTTTCTAAGGAAGGTTTTGAAAATGGAATTCATCAAACCTTGAAATGTGGAAGGTGCATTAGTAAAGCCAAAATGCATGACCAAAAATTCATAATGACCTTCATGAGTTCTGAATGTTGTTTTCGTAATGTCTTTAGTCTTCATTTTAATTTGATGATATCCTGAAGGAAGATCCAACTTGGTGAAGTAAATTGCTCCATGTAATTCATCAATGACAGGAATGGGAAATTTATCTTTAATAGTGAGCTTGTTGAGCTCTCTATAATCTAGACACATATGCCATGATCCATCCTTGTGCACCAATACCACTGGAGCAGAGAAAGAACTTTGGCTAGGTTGAATTATACCAACCTCTAGCATTTTTGCAACCATACGTTCAAATTCACTCTTTTGGGCATAGGGATATCTGTAAAGCCTGATGCATGGAGGAACAATTACTGGAATCAAGTGAATAGCATGATCATAATCACTAATAGGTGGGAGGCTTTTGGGAGTCTCTAATACCTTGGAATGGTTATCCAAGGCTTTTTGGAGATATGAAGAAATAGATGATTTCGACATTAGAACCTCTAGTGAGCATAATTGTGCAATTATGCCTCGTTGTTCTTTCTTTAAGAGCTTTGTTATGCCATTAGAGCTGATTATCTTCCCTGGTTTCCCTGCAATACCTCTTAATTCAATTGCTTTTATTTCCCAGAAAATTTTCAACAAAAGTTCTTGAAAAATAAAAGCTATCGTCCCCAAAGATTCTAACGATTGGACTCCTAGTGCAACATCAACACCACCCATTGGAATGAAAAGCATTGGACTATTCAATACATAATCCCCCATGGTTAGCTTGATATTATGGCACTTTCCAGAGCAATTTATAGTTTTCCCATTTGCAACCATCACTTGACACTCTGGTGCTGGATATAGAAAGCAATTCAATTCCTTGGCTATCGTACAATGAATAAAATTATGAGTACTACCTGAATCAAATGATACTATTACCTTTTTCTTCTTGATATATCCTTCTATCTTGAGAGTTTGAAGTGTGGTAATTCCTGTTAATGCATTACAAGATATGTTCAAATTCATTTCTTCTTTCTTTGGGGTTGCTTCCTGGTGTATATCCTCTTCTTTTGGTGTATCTTGTTCCTTTTCGTCCTCCTCTTCACAATCTATGTAAAATAATTTCTTTTCAGCACACCTATGACTTTTAGTGTATTTGCTACACAACTATAACAAAGCCCTCTTGCTCTTTTTTCCTCCAATTGATGTGGTGTCAACCTTGTAAGTTGTGGAAAGAGTAGGAGCAACAACACTTCCATCTTTATAGTTGGGAATGGTAGACTTCCTTGTTGCCATAATTTTGCTTTCAACTTTTCTTGCCCCCCGAATGCCTTCTCCAATGAATTAGGTTCCTAAAGGCGAACCTCATGTTGAATGTTATCTTTAAAATTCCCTATGAAGACACCAATCATATGCTCCTCTGGAATATTAGTTACCATGATATTCAATTTTTGGAAGTCCTCAATGTGCTCCGCCATTGAACCCTATTGTTTGAGATTTTTTCAATTGGCTAAAGAAGGTGTTGCTCTTTATATATTCATAATGTGTTATCATTTCCTCCGTAAAAATTGACCAAGTGAAAAGTGGTTTATGAGAACAAAACCATCTATACCATACAAACTGATTGGGTTCTAAATATAAAGATGCAAAGCATACCTTTTGTGTGTTGCACATCATTTAGATCAAAATATTGCTCCATTTGTAGTATCCATGTTACAAGATCTTTGTCATCAAACTTCTTCATATCAATCTTTGGAATGTGGTGGGTCTTAAACCCAACATTGGAGTCTCTAAACTCATAATATATATTCATTTTTTTCTCATCATGATGTTCATGGATTACCTTGTCATCACTGGGAAGCCTTTCTTCTAACAACCTTTCCAAACCTTCCTTCAACCCTTCTATCTTGACATTCATCATTGCTTCCATGTCTGCTTTTAAACCATCATTCAAAACTCCTATGTCCCTTTTTATACCATCTGTCGTAACATTCATCATGGCTTCCAATTCATTTTTTGTTACTTTTTGCGAGAGCGAAATTTGTTGCACTTGGTCTTGTAATTTTGATATGCAATGTTGCATTTCTTCCTCTTCTTCATGCGTCATAGTAGAGCTTTCTAGTTGCTTACTAGTTGTATCCATTTTT
The DNA here is from genome assembly GCA_031772625.1 of Pinus tabuliformis. Lineage (NCBI taxonomy): Eukaryota > Viridiplantae > Streptophyta > Pinopsida > Pinales > Pinaceae > Pinus > Pinus tabuliformis. Next base: position 88,240,110 of record CM062804.1, read on the forward strand.
TTGTTTCGAGGCATTATGGAACAAACAACGATATCTATGCTTCAATCTGCCCTTCTAATCACTTCAAACTGAATTCTCAACAAAATTTATGCAATTTTTTTAAAAAACACACATTTTTCTTGCTTTGTAGGAGCTCGATCTTGAAACTGTTGTATCCCTGTAATTTCGGCTCTTCAAGATCTGAAATTTCAACCTGTGGTAGCCCGTTGAATCTTCTTTCCAACGGCACAAGTTAGACCAAGATTGGATTATTCAAGATAAAGTTATGCCCAATCTCCCACGATAACTTGATTATGGACTGGTTCAATAGAGCTAACTTGTACGAAATTCCACATGTCACTGTTTCGACCTTCAACCTTGAAAATGATACATGACAAACTACAGTCTGCGCACGTTCATTCACTTTTTACGAAATTCAAATATGATGCTTGTATTATGATGATTTTCCCTAGGTCACTTGTTTGAGACTGAATTCTGGAGCATGCAGAAACCTTAAGTTCTTCGAACCAGATCTTAGGAAATATAGCGAACAAAGATATGAAATTTCTACACAAAGTTTACCAAGATTTTGGAACCACGTGCTCGAAATTTTAGCTTATGAAGCTTTGTAAGAAAAAAATTATAATGAAAATGCCAAGATGACCTGTTTGAAACAGCGAAACCCTAGAATCCAAAGCTCTGATACCAAATGTTATGCAACCAGATGACAAAACAAAAGAAAAGATAGATCAATAACTTGAAAATTAGCCTCTTCGAGGGACAACCTCCTTTACATCACATAAATGAACAATTCTTGGATGATACAAATGACAAGACCTCCTTCGTATATATAGGAGTCTAAGGGGTCACAATATAATCAGAGCCTACATAACAATAATAATGTAAGGACATAAAAATAACAATAATGACCTTCTATGGGGCACAACAATAACAACAAGGGGGCTACACTAGTATTATAAGGACCTAACATAATCAAGTACTGGAGATATAAAGTTAGGAAAAAAATGGCGAACAGGGTTTCGATGCTTCTATGTTCACATATTTCGGCCACCGCATTCAACTTTCCTGCCACTACCTTCGTGTTCTGGCCAGGTTTTGACTCTTGTTGGCTCGACTCTCATATAAGTGTTGACCCTTTTGATCAGGCGTTGGAATATTTAAGCGTTGTTGTTCATGACGATGGGCCTTACAAATCATTTGCTAACTATCGAAACTTGGGTTCTGGTTGACCCAAATTCAATGCGGCGCGTAGAGCAATAACGCAGGGTTTAGACTTTGGCACTCTTGTGAGCATCGACTTGAGATGGGTTGGAATAATATTAATGTTTACACTTGGCATCTGCAGATGCAAGCACTATGGAGATCAAATTACTTTGTTTCAATCCTAGGTACTTTGATTCTCCTATACCTTGGCAATTTTTTACATTATGTATGTCGCAGCTCATTAGGGTCTGTCTTGAACCATCGATCCCTGTTTTTCTTGGGTTTACGAGTTTTAAGTGGTCTGCCTTTATCAGTACATAGTCCTTTGGTAGCGCCTTTTCTCCCTTTCTTACTATGTAAGCATAGAACAAACCCTTAACAATTTTTATTAAAAATCTCAATGGGGCTTTTGCTCCTTTTTGGATTAAGAGCTCGGAAGTGATCATCTCTTCGAAACAAAAAATTGAGCAGATTTGGGGATTGCAGATATCTTTCAGTGGTTATAGTTTGTAGGGAAAATCCTTCAAGATTCAAACTTGATTCAAGAATACAAAGTCACAAAAAACTCAACTATCTGTCTTTGCACTAGGTTGCGGGGGGTTCACTTGGTGAAAGACCTCCAACTAGTACATCAGGCTCTTTCAAGGATGCAGTTCAGGGGAAGGCACAAACCCCTACAAAACTAAACCAGAACATCCCAGGACCATACATTGTGGATCAAATGGAGCAAGCTCCATCCATGGAGGTCAACATCCCTCAGGTATCCTCCCTATTCACAACACTAGAGTTGAAAGCCATTATTTGCAAGTTTAATGGCTTCTGGCCAAAACCAGAAGCATTACATTAGTGGGTGTTCTCTTCATGGTCAATTAATTGTGACATTTGCCTCTGCTCAGGGATTCTTTGTTGTCCAATTTGATACAAAAAAAGAACTGGACATTGTACTAAATGAAGGGCCATGGTTCTGGGGCAGGGTTGGATTATCTATTACTTTGTGGTTACCTAGTTTTGATGTGACATCCATGGTGGTCATTACTGGTTTTGGCCTCAGGTATTCTCCCTATTCACAACACTAGAGTCGAAAGTCATTATTTGTAGGTTTAATGGCTTCTGGCCAAAACCAAAAGCATTACATCAATTGGCGTTCTCTTCATGGTCACCTAATTGCGACATTTACCTCTGCTCAAAGGGATTCTTTGTTGTCCAATTTGATACAGAAAAAGAACTGGACATTGTACTAAATGAAGGGCCATGGATCTGGGGTAGGTTTGGATTCTCTATTACTTTGCGGTTCCCTGGTTTTGATGCGACATCCATGGTGGTCACTACTATGCCAGTCTAGGTTAGGCTCCCAAATCTTCCCCTTCCATTCTGGCACCATCAAGTCATTGAAGATATTGGGAACAAACTAGGAAAATTTAAAAAAATGGACCTGGAAAGAACAAAAAAAGGAATATTTACCTTTGCAAGGATCTGTGTGGAGATAGACCTTAGCAAAGGATTACCCGATCACATCACTCTGAAGCATAAGAGTTTCCAATGGCCTCAAATTCTAGACTATGAGAACAAGACCTTCAGATGTCGTGTTTGTTTCCAAACAATACATCTCCAGAATTTATGTCTTATGGCAAAAAATATCCCCAAAAGAAAAAAGAAGCAGACAAACAAATCAAAAGGATGGCAGTTCAACTCTTTTGGAGGAAGAGGAGGATGCAAATACAGAGATACAACCAGAACAAACCGAAGAGAAAAGGGTGGGGGAGAATGTGGATCAGGTTGATTATGCTCCTCCCCCACAGTCGGGCCCGGAACATGAAGAGCAAATGCCCTCGACAGGTTCTGGTGGCACCAAATAAGCTCATTACTCAGAGGGTTTAGACTCGAACAAAGAACACCCTCATTTGGAGGAGGGCAAAGATCTAGCTTTGGTTTTGGTTGACCTAGATCCTTATGGGTGGCAACAGGTCCAAAGAATGAAGGGCAAAAAGGAAAAATCAGCTCAAATTGTCAACTTTAAATTTCCTTTTTCTTTCTTTTTCATTTTCTTGTCTATGATCGAACGTACATGATAATATCAGCTCACAAATGTAATGACATACTCTTGTCATGACTCTTTCGCCCTATTAGGCAGAATGCCTTCCACCATGGGTTATCTGCCAAATCTTGGCATGGAAATGGGTTCTTTGCATGAGAGAATTACTTCCACAAAAAAGGGATCCATAACCTCGATTCAGGCAGTTTATGTACCTGCTGACGACTTGACCGACCCTGCTCTTGCTACGACATTTGCACATCAGCACACACACTGTGTCTACAAGATGTAATTTTTATTTTTATAAATGAAAGTTATGGATTTTTTCTTGTGGAAAAACTATTAATTCATATATATATATATATATATCCGGATGTAGGAGTTACAAGGGTCGTACTTCATCACTTTGAAATTGGATATCCAAATTATAAAAATGCCTTTTCTTAGATTTGAAGGAACCTTCCAGTGATGTTTTTCTCAACAATAAATACACCTTTTTCCCTTAATCTAGGAGTTAAATATCCTTGAGATTCTCTTAATAAGCATGAATTGGGAACAAGATTAAAGGAATTAAATACCCAATAACCTTGAAACTCTTTTTATAAACTTATGAATTTGAAATGTGGCATTTTTCTTAACACTTCTTAGAACAAATGCACCCGAACTCCTTGTAACCCTGTGCATTTCCCTTTGTGTCAACCTTATTTTTAAAATCAACGATCCCATTGTTGTTATTTTGGGGAGTTGTGACTTCCGCTTTTAGGTTTTCAGAATTATTGTTTGCCACAAATGGATGGATATTCTCGATCAATAACTACATACTCTCTGCCCAAGGTGGCAACAATTCTGGCTATGCCCTCAACGATAACAACATGTGGTTTTTTCACAGATTCTGTAAATGGTGCAGCAGAATAATCGAATATAGATTGCAGCTAGGGCACTCTAATACGGTGAGGCAATGACAATGTTTGGATCCCGTTCTTCTGGTATTTTTAAACCGAAAAGATAATTAGTCGATGGTCTCAGAAGGCGATAGCCATGGGGATTATTGTTTTTGTCTATAATGGCATGGCGACTTCCTATTTGCATCCTCTCAATTAACCCTTACCCGTGAATTCATGTACTTATCTTTGTGACACAGTTCCTCAGTATTCTTTTACGAGATTGTGAATCTGGTCTTGGGAAGTTAACCAAGGTTGGAACTTGTCTTAGGATGCTTATGTGGTTCCAGCAATATGTGATTTCAACGCTATAATCACCAAAGTAATGTGGCAGTGGCCATTTTTAAACCTTTTATCATACTCGTAGCAAATTAACTTTAGTGGATAAATTTTTGTAATGTATCTAATATATGTCCATACCCTCACAGCGATAGTGAAGAAGTGCAGTCCAATCTAACAGATTTCTTATGGTTGCTTAGAGGTGGGGAAGTTTAACACTGCTTAGGGGGTTGGGGTGTATGCATCACATATGCAGATTGTAAACAATGTCTTATCAGTGTAGAAAGCTACTCCTTTCTCCGAAAAGAAGTGATTATAAACCTAGACATGGTTAATACCTTTGACAAAGTTAATCATGATCAACTACTAAAATGAAATAGGGTTCTTTTTGAGGAATTAACAAAAATTATCAAGTTGATTAGGACTTGTGCTGGGAATCCTTTGATCTCAACAAATCTAAAACTAACTATATAATGAAAAGAAAGTTTGAATGTCTTTTGTTAATATAGGCCCTATCCAATTGGGATCATAACCAAACAATTTACATTAACATAGTGAATCCATGCATAAATCTATATACATATAGTAAACTACAAAATCTTCTATTTGATACCTGGCCTTTTCCACATTATATGGTGAAAAGAAACGGTTTAATTTCGAAATGAGTTCATGTTATCAGATAATATTCATTAAAATGATATCATTTTATTAAACGTAACTAATAGTAACAGTAAGGTTAAGTCAAGCTGACCACTAGTGAACACCAGCTTCACATTTTTTAATGCTGAAAGTGAGAACACATGAACTAACAGAAGTCTAAATAATTATATGTTTATGTTTTAATACATGGCTTTTTCAGCATTCTATGGTGGAAAGAAATGATTTAAAAGTGAAAATGGTACAGAAATTCACGTTATCAAATATATCCATGAAAATGATATCCTTTCATTAAGCATAACTAATAGTAACATCAAGTTTAAGTCAGCTTGACCACTAGTGAATATCATCTTCACATTTTTTCATGCTGAAAGTGAGCACAAATGAACTAAAAAAAGTCTAAATAATCATATGTTTAAGATTCTTTCACCTAAAGTATGGGTTGCACACAAGCATATGTTGCAATGCTAAAAACTTATGCTAATGGAACTTTAAAACATCATAAAAATATAGAAAGCAATAAGATATAAACTTCAAGATGGAACTTTAAAACATCATAAAAATATGGAAATCAATAGTGGACCATTTGAAAAGTGAACTAAATATGAATTGGAAGTATTCATTTTACACAAATAACATAACATTATTCTACTAAAAATAAGAATTAAATTCCCAGAAAACAGTTTACAATTGTCACATCTTCCACTAAAAAATTATATAATTTATAAAAAATTATATATAAGAAAAATGTATATAATTTATATTGTGGATGATCTTCCACTAAAAAACTATATAAATAAAATGTATATCGCTTAAATTGTATATAACAGTAAAAACCAACAATAATGTGTATATATATATATTATCACGATCATATAAAAATCAACTAGTAACAAAGTAGTTTTTCAATCCTTTAAAGATCATCCCTTCTTGTATTTTGGCGCTCCATTGCTCGAGATAGCGATGAAAGAAATCTACACAAAATGACAATGAAAGAAACCTGTAATATTGTAAGTGCAATTCTTTATAAACACTATAAAAATTTATATCACACTAACAAATATATATATATATATTACCATCCATATATATATAGAGAGAGACCATCCATATATAGAGAGACCATCCATATATATATATAGAGAGAGACCATCCATATATATAGAGATTCTCAGGAGAAAGGTGTTTCACTTTTTAGAGTTAGTTTCTCTTCCTCCTTCAAAAAGCTAAACACATGTTTTTAAATTAAATAAGTTTAATTCAATGCTAATTGATTACTTTTAGATAATCACCTTTTTATACGTGATTGGCTACCGATTAACCTGCATGGAAAAATAAAATAAGTCCATACCCAAAAATATTATAACTACATTGGAAGAAAAATTAAGAAATTTAAAGTTTTAAAATAAATTTATAATAATCTATTTATAATTTTATTTTTATTTTTATTTCTACCATTTTTTATAAGAAAAACAAAAAACATCAACAATTTTTTCCCTAATACTATAACTCCACACACATACCCATCTGGTCGAATATCTTCTATTGTGAGTTTTGGGGCTGGCTCTGACTGAATCTGAATCACAGAGCCCTCATCCGTGGCTATAGGTACATTTTTGACCTGAAAAATGGAAAAATTCAAAGCATTTCAATCATTAACAATGTAATTATTAAAAAGGAAACTATAATATTAAAAATCAGAATATTTTTACTTATAGGATATGTTTTATTAATAAAAAATTCTTTTTACTTACCAAGTTTTGGTATTTCAAAGTGTAAAACATTTTAATATATCGCTGAATTTCTCGTCTATTCTTCTTTGATATATGTTTCCAATATCCATATATATTGGTTAAATTTATCAACTTTTTGGCGTAAATCTTCCAAGTATAACTACACAAATACCACCAAACATTAGTTTAAAAAATAAATAACCATTAATAATTTTTTTTATAAATTTTATAAAATCAAATAATAACAGCTCTCTTGATATATAAAATGTGATTTGAGTTTAGTTGGGTGATTGGAGGAATGATTATATACTACCCTAATTAAATTCAATTCCAATGAATAACATAAAGAACCTTATATATATATATATATATATATATATATATATAATTAAAAAAATTAAATACCAATCATATATGCGTTGAAGCCCTGCATCTGAGACTACATTCCAGTAATTTGAATTTGCTTTGCATTTCTCAAAAAAGTCTGCAATCTTCTCACTGGCTTCTTCTCCATTATTTGGATCAATATGAAATCCAGAAACACCATCAATGATAATCTCTGCAGGGCCACCTTTGCAAGTAGCAAATGTTGGTAGGCCGCATGTCATAGCCTCGATCACTGTTAACCCAAATGCTTCATAAAGAGCAGGCTACACCACACAAGCCATTATGATCAGACCAATAAATATCATTAGTTCCATCACAATAACTTGAGGATTTCCCACGGCACTACTGATCTGTTTCTTCCGCATTTTCTAATACAGGTAAGTTATCTATTTCCTGTACATTTTTCTAAAATAGGTATGGAAATACAAACCTGAATAAAAGCACCCTTTGTGTCGGCGATACAGCGGTAAAGTTCCCCGTTACGTACTCTGTCTTTCTGAGCACTTATCCATCTAAAATCACCATTCAAATTATACTTCCTTATGAGGTCATGCATTTTCTCAATCTCTGAAATCTCTTCTCTGTCTTTTGATTTGGACGAATCAATAAAACCAGCGACAACAACAAGGTTCACAAGCTTCCTCAACCGGCTGCTTTTTCCAAACCATTCAACCAGTCCTGTCATATTTTTCACTCGGTCCAGTCTAGCCATAGAAAAAATGATGGGTTTCTTCTTGTCATTGAGAAATCCTCTGTTAACACATAGGAAAGAGAAAATTTATGTCAGGTTTTATACAACCACTAATATAGATGGCATCTTTGTTTTTAAACTTACTTCAAAACCTACCTGGCCTGGTCTATGGGGCCTCTTCTCCTAGAATTATTATGGTATACAATCAAAAATCTGATCAAGGATGTACAGGTATGTAAATTGGTGAGGGTATCAGCACAACCAGGAATAAATGTAAGAAGAGGCGTGATGGTTGGTAGCCATTTGGGAATGTGTACGATGTGTGGGCAGGTGATTTACAGTAAATGATCAATACTTGTAACCTGAAGTCTGTGCTTCCTATCGGCAGACCTTGCTAAAAGAAGCATGGAAGGGATTACACCATTGAAAATCATTCATCCCAACCATTTTAATATAAATCCAATTGACATCAAATTTGGTGTTCATAGTGAAGTAGATAAACATTTTATGTGTTTCAAGATTATTAGATGACAAGTAGACTAGAGCACTGGCCATATTTGGCCAGATAAATTGCCTTGTGTTGGGCAATTTACCTGTCAAATACCATCCCTGTATGCCACAATGACTTTATTAATCTTGCATTAAAGAAGGCGTTTCTAAAATAACAATCACAAGCAGGGAGACCCACAAAGGACATGGACACCTCTATGTTTAGTAAGGATCTTGCACCTCAAAACCAACTTCTAGATTAGTAAAAAAATTGTAATTTTTTTCGTACTTAATAATCAATATAAAGAATTTTGAACCTATATATGTATTAACATAAACATACACTCAACAATCAAGCATGGTCTGTAGAAGAATAACATATCCAAAGTTCAAACGGGGATAACTGAATGTTAACTAAACTCAACTTTACATGAAAGTATCACTATGCACACCTCGATGTATGTCTGTATGTGTTCAGGAGGACCAAAAAGGCATTCTAAACTTTAAAGCAAGATGGTGTCTTACTTGTGTTCAAGTGTGTCAACAGGACTGAACAGAAGTTCTTCAATAGCTTCATGGAAATGTGTAAGCCGACTCTGTCTTTCTTTGTAAGGGAAATATATACTCATATCAGCTCCAGGAGCCACAATGTTGAATTTGGGATCGAAAACATCAATGCCTGAGACTACACGGTATTGCCCAGGCAGTGTAAAAGCACCGTGGCTTTCATACTGCCCAACTGTGTCCTCACTGCATCCACCAGAATATGGAAAATTATAAACATTTCAGCCAACTACAATGTTAAAATGAAACTTATTCAATGCTAAGCCAAATAATATGAGGGCTGAAGCTTAGGCCCCTTTGCTTCATACATATATATACTCCATATTTATTTATTTTTTTAATTCTTATGAAGGTTATGGTATTACAGATATGGGTTTCATGCATTCCAGTTTGAAAAAATGATCGAAAAATGGGAAAGGAACCAAACTCACCTTCCTGCAATTTCTTGGTATGTGCTTGTAATGATGAAATCAGCATTGTTCATTGCAAGAATATCAGCAGTGAATTGGCAAGAGAAATGATACTTCTCATCGAACTTTTTCCAATTTAGGTCTGAATTAGCATATTTGGTCTTTTCCAATGCATGTGCTATGTTGCACTGATACAAGGGTCAATAAAAAGGTTAATGTTGTTTTATCAATTGTTCAATCAAAATGGCAGGCCAAAAAGAATCATCTATCATCATTAAGAATTGTGGTCAGGGACTAAAAACCTGAATGATATCGAATTTGTTTGCAACCAATGAAGCTACTAGATTCCCGTCACTGTAATTCCCAATAATCAGGTCTGGTTTCCCTTGAAAGGTTGCAACTATTTCATTTGCTGCATCCTGAATATATGTATATAACGAGTCCATAGATAAGCAAATGATGTATTCAACATAATGTAATACAAAGCATTTTAAACGTAAAAATATTTATATGTTGAAGTAAAAGCTTTCAACAGTCTGAGGAAAGTTTTGCATTTCACTGTTTTCATGCAGTGTGTTGTATGCATAATGAACGTATAGAAATTGAAAATCTGGTACAAAAGAAATGTATGATAGGCATGAGAATTGCCTCTGCGAACTTTTCAAGATAAGGCCAAACATCAAATCTGGAAACCCAGCGTCGCAGAATCCCTTTCTCTGTTTTGAAGGGTACACGCAATATTTGTGAATGCTGTGTGTTCAGAATTTTCTCAATTCTCTGGTTGCATCTTGTCCCTTGGGCCTCAGGGATAAGACGAGTCACCTGGAAAACATGAAAATGATCAAATCAAGACACACAATTATGCACATACAAATAGATATAGTTGGTTTGAAGATTACAACAACAAAAAAATGTAGTTTTGCATCTTGCTGCCAAATGAACAATTGACTGTCTATGTGCTAAAAACTAATATTTATGATAGTACACAATAGCATCTTACCACAAGGATATGAGGTGTAATGTCCAGTCCTTGCTGTTCAATTCTGCTAAGCAGTTCTTCTTCCAATGCCTTAACTTGATCTAATATGTACACAACCTGTGTTTTTGAGAACAAGAAGCTGTTTTTAAGGGAGGATAAAGAGTGTTTTGGTGTCATGTTATATTCCTATATAAACTTCAATTATAGTGCATTAAAATCATGAAAGCATTTCATGGAAATCAGTTATGTAGGATCGTTGGGTCTTTTTCAATAAATTCATTGTTATTTCAAGAGAGAATGGGTCTCATGTAAAGTGACAGACCAGCAGCAATTACGATTGTCTTGAAAAATGTATGAAGAAAACACGTTAAGTTGTAAAAGAAAACAGAACATAAAAATTACCTGTCCACCAGTGTCTGGTAATCCTAAAACATCTGCTTGGCCGAAATATCCATGTGGTGAGAATATTACCACATTAAATACATTGGGAATTTTTCCCAAGAAATTCTCGAAAGCATCTGGATCAGGTTCCTGCAGAAGCTCCAAGAGCAAATGTATCGTGTGAAGTACATTTTGTGCATTATTTCCCCATCCTTTCTCTAGTCCAATTTCCTGTAACCTGTCCAGTTATAATGATGGAACGTTTTAGCCAAATAAGAATATTGAGTTTGCTCAGCTTGAAATTTATAATAATTTGCTACTTTTTGGTAGTTACTTCCAATAAGAACTTTGCAGGAAACAAAGAATATAATTGCTGAGATTTTTTGGGAATAAACTGTGTGCCAAGAGTCTAATGATACAAATGCTAGCTTAAGATTATATCTGGTCTTTATGGAAACCTGTATTCCACCAATGATAGATGCCTTTGTTACTCTCAGTTGTCGGAGGCTCAAGGTTTTCATTACCTGTGCTCAAATTCTTCATATGGTGTATCCTTTCGGAGATCAGACAAGATTTCCTCTGCCTTGACCAAGGCTGTTTGGAGCTGAGACATTGTATTTATCGTATCGCTCACCATAAGTTTCTGCCAGTCAAGGGAAATAGATTAAAGCAAACAATCCATACACTAAACCATGGTCAATGATAGAAACACTAGTTTTTCAGGTTCCCAAAATCTGAAGCAACTTACACAAAGTAATAATTCAGTGAAACTCTTAGGTCAGTTGAGTAAGCAGGGGATTGATATTGTCCCTCTCCTTCCCAGCGTTAGTGAAATTGGCCTTAATCTCAAATTTTGAGCTTTTAGTTAATTGTGCCTTCTAGAAATGGAATAAGTTTGATTGCATGGTGAAGTTCAAAACAATCATGTGAAGGTTATCCAATATGTTTAAAACTAGTGCAATCCCTTGGTTATCGGAGAAGAGAATACGAATTCAAAATGCAGAATTTGCCTTGCCATGATATGAAGTACAATTAAAAGATACATTCTGTATATAAGATTTAAGTAGCATAAAGTATAATCTACATGGAAACCAGATAAGTCTTGTCCTGGACCTGCTTTTATCCCAAATGATTCTAGCCAAGACAATAACATAGCAACAAAGATTGCATTATTTTACCTCGCCACAATAATTGCACGTTTGCAGGAAATCCAGCAAGGGCTGCATGCTTTGTGCATCGTGAAAGAGTCGGCATGACAGATGCCTGCTCAAAAAACGAACTCCATCGCCAATTGATGAGGGCCTTGCCATATGAGGAACTGATGCGTTGAAGGGCTCAAAGTCTAGTTCTAATGCATAGTCGTTCTTGGGCCTGTAGATACATTACCACTAGTACTCTCAGTTTTCACATTGTAATAAAACAAAAGAGACAGGGTAGATAAGTACTGTTTCATATGCATTGTTCATGTCCTTTTCATCTAAGTCCTAACACCAAAAATGTGTGTGCATCATCCATTCATATCACTCAATGTCAATATCACAATTACAGTGCAATACTGTGTCAAACTGATATCAATGCCTATTTCTGCCTGAATTTGGACATTATATATATTTAAACATAGAACCAAAAAGATCAATAGGCATTTGCAACTTGCACAGTGTAGGCATGCTTTTGTTCCCGGCACCTCAAAATGCAAAAGAGAAATTTGTTCTATTTGATGTCATCTTACTTCCCCAAGAAAAAGACATGAAAATAGTTGTTCCTTACCATTCCTCATCCACGAGGCATTCCTTGAATTTTAGGTATTCTGTTACTGTAATCTGCTCTATTGAAAGATCATTGGCATTGACTCGATCATATTCCCAAACTCCAGGCTTTGTTCGGATAGCCAGACCAATAAAGGGTGGGACAATGACAACTTCCTGCTCAATGATATGTCAGATGTTAGCATCAATAATCAGATAGTATATGACAGCCTTACATATATAAATGTGAATGGAAAAAACAATCAAGAAAACGAAATTGGTATACCTGTGTTGACTGTAACATACGACCAAACATCCCTTCTTGAATCTTATTTCTTTCGGTCTGATCCTCTATTATTGTTTCAAGCTCGTTCAACAATTCTTGTGTTTGCAGAATCCTTTTACCTTGTGAGACAAACCTGTGACAATCATCACAAAATCCTTTAGAAAGATTATTGTACATAAAAGTTTCTCTTCTCAATATTCCTACTGTTTACCATTAGTTATTAACTAAGTTGGGCAAACTTTCATACTATATAAAATCGCATGTATGTAATGGTCATAGTGCTGTTCTGCACATAACTTTTTGTAAAAGAATCAATCTGAACAGCTTCAAAAGAATGATGGAAGTATATATAACCATATATATATCAACTGGGGTTATCTCAAGTGGTTAGGCGGAATAGTTATTATCTTCCTCACGCAAGATCAAATTCCCGCTATAATGCCTTTATAAATATTGTTGTATTGGCTTCAAGCATTGGGAACTCTCAAGTGGGTAATGTGGTTGGCTTGGTACCAGCAACCTCAGTCTAGCACTCCTGAGAGGGAAACTGATTTCTTTCATCATATATATATATATGTTTTTGATTGATTCATTGAACCAACTGCCCTTTTCTACCTGCCTTACTCAATATTTTTACAGAAAATTCTCAGAAGTTTTCCATTAAATGTTCCTGTGAAAAGTACATTTGTAAAATCTCATATAAATGCATATAAAGGTCATATTCAAAAATATATTTACAGCACAGATACAAACATCTGCAGACATGAAGTTAATGGTACAGCCATGAAATTAATGACACATCACTATGCAATTAGAGATTAAATGAGGAAGATTCGATGCAGTTAACGATTGTTAATGGAACTTCACCTCGAGAAGCACTTTTTGATTTGGAAACGGTTCTGCCTTACTGCTTCTGGCAGCCTGTCAGCCATGCTGTCGGCTCTCTGTACAGGGATGGCCATAACTACTGATGCAAATTGATAACTGTGACTCAAGCTTGATATAAGGAGAGACTGGTATCAGTCAAACAATATGTGGGTGGCCTTAGGCCAGAAAATGAGAAACAACTGAGATTGGTTTATGAAAATTGATCAACAATATATGTGGGTGGCCTTAGGCCAGACAATGAAAAACAACTGAGAGAGGTTTATGAAAATTGAATCAACAATAGCTATAGAGATTTCTGAGAAAAGGAGTCCAGAGAATGAGAAGATTTGGTGATGGAACTGACAATACATTCACAATATATATAGTGTGAATTCTAAGTCTAAATATTTCAATGTTACGCATCAATTTGCTGTTTTATTCAAGTATTCCTCAATGTACTGTTTTTATTTAATTATTCCTTGTTTGAGATAATTGCAAATCACAGCAAACATTCTGAGACTAAAAGGAAAAAATGAATAATAAAAAGAAATTTATCATGAAAAGTAAAAACAGGTTGGCAAATAAAATATCCTGTTGGAATTAAAGAACTCTGTTGCAGCCAAACTGGTGAGAAGTAAAGAATATTGTGGTGGGACCCACATGTTAGCAAATAAATTGATTTGGCATTAGTTAGGCCACGTGGCAAGATGGGACGGGGTGAAGTGGCGAAATATTTCAAAGGCTCAGTCAATACTTTGGATAGTGTTAGCTGTCAAGCCTGACTGTCCACGTGTGAGTATTCGTTATGGAAAGACCGTAGGCAAATACTGAAGTGGAAAAAAGTGAATTAAAATCTGCCCCGGAGATGAAGAAATCCTCATGTGAAGACTTGCCCAACATTTTATGTTTTGGCCGAAGAGCTCAATTCAAGGATATTCGTTCCTTAGAGATGGTCAACTTTATTAACACGTGAAAAATAATTCCTCTCGTGTATCATAAATGTCGGCAAGGATGTTTTTATCTGGGAATCTTATGCCAGGTTGCCAAATATACCAATTCCAACCCTGATAAATGTTGTATAAGTGGAAATATATATAAGAAATTAAATTAAATTATTAACAATATATATTTTAATCACAGTTTTTTTTGATAGAAATCACACGAGAGAACCTTTTGGCCAATGTGTTTCGAACCAACAATTGTGGTTCATATCACATGAGAGAAACTTTTGGTTGATGCATTTCGAACCAACAATTGTGGCACATCATCATGAACCACAATTGTTGGTTCGAAACGCATTGGCCAAAAGTTTCTCTTATGTGATTTCTACCGAAAGACTTTGCTTAATTCATTACATGAACCACAATGATTGGTTAGAAACGTTTTGGCCAAAAGTTTCTCTTATGTGATTTCTATCGAAAGACTTTGCTTAATTTATTATGGATCACAGAAGCTTGAATACAAAAATATATATTTTAATTTATATATTCTTTATTATTTTATTTTAATTTGTATATTGTTTTTTTAATAATATTGATTTTAGTAATCATTTATAAATGTATATAATTATGTGACACAATTTGTCGCAAAGTTGTAGCTTGATTTATAAGAATGAGTTTTAAGTATTCAAGGGTTTTCGCAGTGCATTATATTAGATATCATTTTTTTGGGAATCAACTGCGTTAAGTAAGTCATCCATCTATGACCATTTCCATGAGAGGGAGTCGTAACTAACTAATTTCTCATGATTTTTAAATAGTCCACTTAGCACTCATTGCATCGGGTGATGCTCACAGGGGTGAAGACGTGGGATTGAAACTAGTGAAATAAATCACATAGCGCCAATCATCACTTCCGGGGCTTGCACTCGGTAACTAGGATTTCCCGGGAGGTCACCCATCCCAGATCGCCTTTGGCTCAAGCGCGCTTAACTGTGGAGTTTTCCCCACAATCAAGCCCATTTAGCTTGCTACCCCATTTCCAAAACCTTAGCAAGTATTGTGCTTCATGAACCATTCAAGAAGAGTTCCCTTCACTCTTTTGAATTAAGTATTGGGGGTTTTCGTAGTCGTAACTGACTCATTTCTCATGATTTTTGAATAGTCCACTTCGCAGTCATGCATTAAGTAAGTCATCCATCTATGGTCATTTCCATGAAAGGGAGTCGTAACTAACTAATTTCTCATGATTTTTGAATAGTCCACTTAACACTCCTTGCATCGGGTGATGCTCACAGGGGTGAAGACGTGGGATTGAAACTAGTGAAATAAATCACATAGCGCCAATCATCACTTCCGGGGCTTGCACTCGGTAACCAAGACTTCCCGGGAGGTCACCCATCCCAGATCGCCTTTGGCTCAAGTGCGCTTAACTGTGGAGTTTTCCCCACAATCAAGCCCATTTAGCTTGCTACCCCATTTCCAAAACCTTAGCAAGTATTGTGCCTCATGAACCATTCAAGAAGAGTTCCCTTCACTCTTTTGAATTAAGTATTGGGGGGTTTTCGCAGTGCATTATATTAGATATCATTTTTTGGGAATCAATTGCGTTAAGTAAGTCATTCATCTATGACCATTTCCATGAGTGGTAGTCGTAACTGACTCATTTCTCATGATTTTTGAATAGTCCACTTAGCAGTCATTGCATCGGGGGATGCTCACAGGGGTGAAGAAGTGGGATTGAAACTAGTGAAATAAATCACATAGCGTCATTCATCACTTTTGGGGCTTGCACCCAGTAACCAGGACTTCCCGGGAGGTCACCCATCCCAGATTGCCTCTGGCTCAAGCGCGCTTAACTGTGGAGTTTTCCCCACAATCAAGCCCACTTAACTCGCTACCCCATTTGCAAAACCTTAGCAAGTATTGTGCCTCATGAACCATTTAAGAAGAGTTCCCTTCACTCTTTTGAATTAAGTATTGAGGGGTTTCTGTAGTGCATTGAATGAGTTTGTTAACTCTCTCATTCAAGCTTAAATTTTGTAATGACATGTTAACATGAAATTCAAGTTATATGAAATGATTTGGCTAAAATGGTAAGTTTTTTTATCAATAGGGATGTTTTTAGATGCTTAAGCTCTAGATTGAGTTACAAAATGTAATTTTTTTTTTTTTTTTTTTTTTTTTTTTTTTTTTTTTTTTTCAGAAGAGAAAAATCACTGGTTGTATTAGAAAGAGAAGTCTACCAATACATGAGTTTCGATCATGTGAGATCAACATATATCCATCCGCCAACAAAAACAGATATATTATTTAAAATTTTATTACAAATGTATTCAAACTAATCATGTATAGTGAGGAACCTACCAACAATATCTAAGTCTGATAAGTTCATCTTAATATAGCCAAGATGTTTCAACACAAAAATAAAGTTGGATGGAAACATATGATCACATATCCTATAAAGCACACATGTAGTCTTCCAGACATCCATCACTATGGAAAACATATGAAGCCCTCTTCAATGATTGCTCCATCCAAGTAGTAACAATATCTTATGGCTCCGTCATCAGCACTAAGTCTAGCTTTGGAAAGTGTATCTGCGGTTTTGTTTACTTCCCCATAGACATGTTGAATGTGAAAGTTCTGGAAAGATCTGATTAAAAGTTTTAATACGATCCATCCAACCCTGGAGGTTTGGTGGATCATAAGAAGTATTTCCCAAAATACCATCAATAAGAGTATTGGAATCACCATAAACATGGATGGCCTCCAGAGGTTTCTCTCTAGCAAACTAGAGAAGCCCCCACAATGCACATATCTTTGCCTTGGAGTTTGTACTAGCCCCAACATACCAATTCAACTTATAGTGTGCTCTTTCGTTAATTCCAAGCCATACCCCGCATCCACATCGTCCTCGTTGTGCAGCACCGTCGAAAAAGCTAGCTAACAAGTAGATCTGTGGAGGAACATATCTTGCAAAATGATCCTTTGTGATCTCGGGGCATGATTCATATGCATCCAGTCAGGTGAGAATCTTTGAGCATATACAAAGGCGATTGATTTAGATCCCATCTAAAGCGAACAAAGTTCCTTCTTTAGGTTAATTACTCCAAAAGACTTGGAATATTAAGATATCCACGGGGATACAAATATTATATATTAAATGTATGAAAAATGATACAAATGAGAGCGAGAGGTCTGCTTATATAATATGTAGGTGCCTCTTCATGGAGAGTCATGTCTCATTTAGACATGACTCTTCAACCTAACTACTAAATAACTAATCATTATTAATTATTATCATTTACATTATTTCCTATATTTATTCATAACATTGCCTTTCTCCTCAAAAGGCTTTGTCCTCAAAGCTTGTCGATGAAAAAGGCTTGATCTCTTTTTCGGGTTCGAATGTCTTCTTGTCTCAGAATAGTCATCTTCATCGATACAAGTTGATATGATCTTCTAGATGACAAACAAAACTGTCGCATTGAGAAGGGATCAGACCATCCTAGATTAATCTTCTGTGGAATATTCTAATCATTGGAATTTTGTAATGACTTGTCATGATAGGACTTGATTGAGGTTACATCACTATTCTTGGGAACATCAGTTTGTTGTTTCTGTTATGAATGGTCCTGATACATAGCATGGTTGAGTTGTGTACTCTCATGATTCAGATGTCGATAGGGAACATTTTTTGTTTGACTTCCCCTTATTAAGTGTGTGGAATTTTTTTTATTTACTTTAGGTGATGATGTTGTTGAGTTGGTTACAAAACCTTCACTTGGGGTGTTTATCATCTAAACTGCAACATCTAAGTGCATCTTTTATTCAACTAGTTTGCATTCTTCTTGAGTTATGATATTCACTAGATCGGTATTCGTTCCCTTATCTTCAACTTGGACTATTACAACTGGAGATTTCGATACTTCTTGAGTAAATTGTTCTAACTTGTCTTTTAATGCTTTCTTATCATCCTTAAGTTTTTTAATTTGAGTGAGTAGACTTTGATTATGGTTTCTCAAACGTAAAAGTTCTTTGGTTTTTGATTCATCAACCTTATTTTCAATGTTTTGACTTTTGAGTTTTTCATCTTTTAGATCTTTGATTTGTTCTAATAAATTTTTATTAAGGTTCTTTAAACATAAAGTTTCCTCTTTTTGTTCTGATAAGTGCTTCTTAAGTTCTTTGTTTCTGACCTTAGTCTTTTTCACTTGTGCAAGTAGTTTTTCGACGTGGTCCTTAAGGCGAGAGATTTCTTCATCCTTTTCCATTACTTCCTTATAATGCATATCCACAAGATTTTTATGTTCTTGTTGTAACACTTTCTTGTTTTGCTGAAGTGTGGCTATTTTGCCTATCTCTTGATCTTCTAGCTGCAATTTCTTGGTACACTAAATTACATCGTTATGTAGGAGCGATGATGGGCTTTCAACTTGCAATGTGGATTCTGTTTCCTTCATTTTTGTTAAATTATGGTATGTTCTATGCTTAGAGCAGTTTACTTCTTTTTATTATTATTATCCACAGATTAACAATCCCCTGTAGAGTAAGTAAAGTGCAAATAGAACATTAAATGATCGACAGAAAACAAGCCAAGACAAGAGACACAAGATGTGGCGGCTAGCCAGGGACAAACCTCAATATGGGGAAACCCTTTGATCAAATCTTCTTTTATCTTCAATAATTCAGCAGAGAGAAATAGTAGAAAAATCTGATTTATATCAGCAGCAGTAAACCCTAGATCAGCGACATCAGTCAATATCTGTCAGATCACCTAGATCAGCGGCATCAGTCAATATCTGTCAGATCACCTAGATCAGCGGCATCAATCAATAGCTGTCAGATCACCTAGATTAGCGGCATCAGCGGCATCAGTCAATATCTGTCAGATCACCTAGATCGGCAGCATCAGTCAATATCTGTCAGATCACCTAGATCAGCGGCATCAGTCAATATCTGTCAGATCACCTAGATTAGCGGCATCAATCAATATCTGTCAGATCACCTAGATCAGCGACATCAGTCAATATCTGTCAGATCACCTAAATTAGCGGCATTAGTCAATATCTATCAGATCACCGAGATCATCGGCATCAGCGACATTAATCAATATCTGTCAAATCACCTAGATTAGCGGCATTAGTCAATATCTGTCAGATCACCTAGATCAGCGTCATCAGCGGTATCAGTGAATATCTGTTAGATCACCTAGATCAGCGGTATCAATCAATATTTGTCAGATCACTTAGATTAGCGGCATCAACGGCATCAGTCAATATCTGTCAGATCACCTAGATCAGCGGCATCAGCGACATCAGCATCAAAAGTAGGGCAGTCAATATTTTGCGAACCGATCGTCGGATCAACTTGATTCTTTCACCAAAAAATGCGGCCTTCTGAGGAGAGTCTGATCCACCAAAAACGCAGTTCAGAGAGGGAAAAAGATGGTCAACGCTGGTCAAACTTCTGAATCTGCAGTTGCAGCCCTAAATCTGTGTCCTTCCTTCCACACATGTGAGAGAAGAGTCTCTTTCTGCGCAGTAGGAGAAGAGTCTCTTTTCTGTGCAAGAGAGAGAGAGAGAGATGTGATGAGAGAGTGTGTCCAAATGAGGAAAAGACCTTCTGTCTTTATACACAACTGTTGATGATTGAATAAATGCGATTGTTGGGCTTCTTAGCCTACATGAGTTGTTGGTAGGCTTGATAATTATTCCATAATCAAAATAAATTAATATCTCCATAAATACTTATCGGAATCGGATGATCTTTAGATCAACCCTACACATCTCGATGAAAGGAATCTAATAAAAATATTATCAGCCATGAATAAGATGACCCATATGGAGTTTGGCCCTAGTTGCCAATTTTAAAACTCCCTCTCAACTAGGGAGAACTCCATCTGCAATATCTCTGTCGGTCGCTACTATTCATCCATCAAATGCACTGCCCTGTACAGCTTGACCCCTGCCCTGTTCTGCTCTATTCTGCCTGCTCTGCTCTGTCTTTTTCTGCCCTGTACTGATCTGCACTGTTTTGTTTTGTTTGTTCTGTCCTGTACTGATCTGCACTGCTCTGCTTTGTTCTGTTCTGCTCTGCTTTTGTCTGAATTATGAAGAAGAAGAAATGATCGAGGATGTATCATACTGACTTAAAGTTAGTCTCAAAGTATGTACCACTGGTCCCAAACCAATCTCAACCGACTCAAAGTCAGCGTCATAGTGGGTACAACTCCTATCACTGGTCCCAAACCAGTATCATCCTCCGCTGACTCAAAGTCAGTTTTAGAGTGCGTACCACTGGTCCCAGACCAGTCTCAACCGACCCAAAGTCAGCGTCATAGTATGTACCACTCCTACCATTGGGCCCAACCAATCCTTCACTGACCCGGAGTTAGTCTCAAAGTATATACCACTGGTCCCAGACCAGTCTCAACCGACCCGAAGTCAGCGTCATAGTGGGTACAACTCCTACCACTGGTCCCAGACCAGTATCATTGATCTCAGATCAATGAAGGTCATCCTAGCATAGGGAGTACGTTAGATACAACGATGCATCCATCGGTACTACTATGGTCCCTATCTTCATTTCCCTACTCATTGATCAGATGAGAGGTACTCCCCATGAGTCCCGGACGACATGGGTAGGATGCCTTGACAGGAGAACTTAATCAATCACGTCCTCGAACTAATCATCCTGCTACAATTGTCATGGAGAACACATCATCCAGACCTCACAGGAGAACTAATCATCCTGCTACACAAGAGAGCGAATCATCTTGTCCACAGGAGAGCGAATCATCCTGTCTCACAAGAGAGCGAATCATCTTGTCCCAGTGCGCACCACTAGGGGAGGGTGAGTCACCCTGTGGTCGTATGTTGCTCCAGTAAGAACCGCAAGCCCCTAGAGCTCCTAGAGCTCAATGTATGCACCATGCAGGATCCTTTTACAAGGGTCTCTCGACGACTCCAAGTTGTTCAGGAAAATCACAAATTTGATCTTTCCGTGGGGCTTTGTCAAAATGTCAGCGACCTGTACATCAATTTCAATGCGATGGAGCCTCCTTGCTCATCGACTTACCACATCCCAGATAAGGCAACATCTGATGTTTATATGCTGGAGCAATCATTGAATACGAGATTCCTCTATAATCGAATCCCACCTCTGGTTGTCACAAAGAATCACAGTGGTATTCATCATGTGTACAAACAGCTCACTGAAGAGCTTCCACAACCAGATTGCCTCACAGGAGGCCATGCTAGCAGCAATGTATTCTGCCTTGGCGGTGCTCAAAGCCACCGACTTCTGCTTCCTGCTCATCGAGGATATCGAGGCAGATTCCAAAGAGAACCAGCATTGAGAAGTGCTCTCCACACCGCCTGCTTGCTCAGCATTCGAATAATCATGCAGTTTCATATTTTCGACAGTGTATCTCAATCCATTAGAGATTGTGCCCCGAAGACATCTTAGAAGATTCTTGGCATCAATCCAGTGAGGCTCAACCAAATATGAGCTCACCATGCTCACTGCAAAACATATGTCCGGATGGAGGTTCACCAAGAATGTCAACGCGAATGAGTTTATGAAACTCAGAGGCATTTCTCAAATCTGGTCCGACATCACTACCATATAACTTTTGAAAGTTAAGATCCTCGAGGTAGTCACGGGCTTGCAGTCCACCATACTGAATCTTCCAATATCTTCACCACATATTTTCCTCGAGATAGGAAAATTTCCCTTGGCTTCTGTCAGACTTCAAGTCCTAGGAAATATTGCATCAGTCCTAGGTCCTTCGTTTCAAATTCAAAAGCCAACTCCCTCTTACATTTGTGAATGAGAGGGTCTACACTTGTTAGAAAGAGGTCATCCACATGCAACACCAGTATGAGAGGTTTGTCATTTTGAACCATAGAGTAAAGGTTAGAATCGGCTTCACTCCTAGTGAATCCCAACTTCATCAAGTAGCTATCGATCCTCTCATACTATGCTCGGGGTGCTTGCTTTAGCCCATAGAGAGCCTTTTTCAACTTGCATACATGAGATTTTCGATCATGAATCTCTAATCCTTTGGGCTGCTCCACATAGACCTCTTCTTTGATCGAACCATGCAAGAACGTTGTCTTGACATCCATCTAATGTAGGTTCCATCCTTGGGAAGCCGCAAGGGCTATGATCGAGCGGATGGTGTTATATCTGGCAACAGGTGCAAATATCTCGTCATAGTCTATACCTTCCTTCTGGGAGAAGCCACGAGCATCAAAACGAGCCTTATATTTTTCCGTACTTCCATCTGCTACATGCTTTATCTTGTAAAGCCATTTAGAAGTGACAACTGTCTTGTCCTGGGGTCTGGGAACTACTTCCCAGACATCATTCTTCATAATAAACTCATATTCTTTGGTCATAGCATCCTTCCATACTGATGTTTGACGGGATCTGAGAATGATGAAGGCTCATTTTGTATGATCGTGCTCATGATGGTCAGGTATCCCTGATACCTGTTGGGTTTCTTACTTTCACGGAAGGTTCCTCGGGGTGCAGTGTGTCCTTCAGCATCATCGAGTAGCCCCCTAAGCCAAGAGGGCCTCTTCCTGGAAGAGGAGGGCTCAGGTGGATCAATAGGATCCATGGGTTCTTCCACATCAAGCATTGTTTCATCATCCTTTTCTTTCGGTTCCCTGGTGTCGGCTTCTTGAGAGCTCCTCACTGTAGGAAGATTGTTCACCTTGTTGAGGGCCATATCTTCGTCAAAGGTGACTTCATGACTAATCACGATTTCCCTTTGACCGACTACATAGATTCTATAGCCCTTAGTATTTTCTCCATAGCCCACGAAGACTCCTTTCTTTCCAGATGCACCCAATTTATTTATTTTCTCTTTCAACACATGAAAATATACAGGGCTTCCAAAAATTCTAAAATGAGATACGTCAGGGTTCTTACCAGTGAACATTTTTTCAGGAGTCTTGGAACCCAATGCTTGATGAGGGCATCGGTTTTGTACATATACGGCGGTGTTTGCAGCTTCGACCCATAGAAACTTCGGAAGTCTTTGATCATGGAGCATGGCACGGACAGCGTCCACAATCGTACGGTTCTTCCTTTCCACCACACCATTCTGTTTACGAGTATATGGTGTAGTAGTCTCCCTCTTATTGCCAGCCTCTTTACAAAAGTCATGAAACTCGTTAGTTTCATATTCAGTCCCATTATCGGTCCTTAAGATCTTGATCTTCTTTTCAGTTTGATTCTCGATCAAGGCTTTGAAGTGTCGAAACCAAGAGAACACTTCATCCTTCTTTTTCAAGAAGTATATCCAAGTATTTCGAGAATAGTCTTCTGTAAAAGTAAGGTAATATGAATCTCCTCCCAAGGAGTTCACAGGCATCATACCAGATATGTCTGAGTGAACCAACTGTAATATATCGGAGGTCTTGCTTTGGCTTGAAGGGAATGGTCCCCTTTTGAGCTTTCCTTCGGTACATCTCGGACATACACCTTCTTTCTCTACTTGGAATTCGGGCATCCCTGTCACCATTTGTCTTACATCGGGTAGAGCTTTATAATGAAGGTGGGAAAACCTCCGATGCCAAAGTTCATACTGAAGAGATGTGTCACAAGACATGACACCTAGCGGACTTCCACCAACCTGATATAATGAATCAACTCGAAACCCAAGAGTAAAGGCATCTTTAACTTTAAATAAACTCACCTGTCTATCGTAGATTTCCTTGGAGGTGTTCAGCTCAGAAACATAGGCCACCAAGCGCTTGTCAATAGAGTCCCAGATGATCTTCTTGTTTTGACTTCACAGGTTTTCCATTTGTTCCTGGCAACAGTGGGTGCATTTGATGGAGGGTCAACAATATGCCTCTCACATGGTCTAACACTCCTTGATTTTCTAAGGTTAGATCGGGAGACATCTTTCGTAGGTGATAGTCAGACTTCTCACGGAGCTTGTCTTCAGTAGGGAAGAGTGTTGAGGACCCCATAGTTCTTTTAGGATAGCCTTGCCAATCTTCTCTTCGGTGATTTCTCTTGCTCTTGCTCGGGTTTTGTCTTTACCTCAACTCTGATACCATGTTAAATTATGGTATGTTCTATGCTTAGAGCAGTTTACTTCTTTTTATTATTATTATCCACATATTAGCAATCACCTGTACAGTAAGTAAAGTGCAGATAGAACATTAAACGATCGACAGAAAACAAGCCAAGACAAGAGACACAAGATGTGGCGGCGAGCCAGGGACAAACCCAAATATGGGGAAACCCTTTGATCAAATCTTCTTTTATCTTCAATAATCCAGCAGAGAGAAATAATACAAAAATCTGATTTATATCAGCAGCAACAAACCCTAGATTAGCGGCATCAGTGGCATCAGTCAATATCTGTCAGATCACCTAGATCAGTGGCATCAGTCAATATCTGTCAGATCACCTAGATCAGCAGCATCAGTCAATATCTGTCAGATCACCTAAATCAGCGGCATCAGCCAATATCTGTTAGATCACCTAGATTAGCGGCATCAGTCAATATCTGTCAGATCACCTAGATCAGTGGCATCAGTCAATATCTGTCAGATCACCTAGATTAGCGGCATCAGTCAATATCTGTTAGATCATCTAGATCAGTGGCATCAATCAATATCTGTCAGATCACCTAGATCAGTGGCATCAACGACATCAGCATCAAAACTAGGGTAGTCAATATCTTGCGAACCGACCGTCGGATCAAGTTGATCCCTTCACCAAAAAATGCGGCCTTCTGAGGAGAGTCTAATCCACCTACAACGCAGTTCATAGAGGTAGAAAGATGGTCAACACTGGTCAAACTTCCAATCTGCAGTTGTAGCCCTAAATCTGCATCCTTCTTTCCACACATGTGAGAGAAGAGTCCTTTTCTGCACAGTAGGAGAAGAGCCTCTTTTCTGCGCAGGAGAGAGAGAGAAATGTGATGAGAGAGTGTGTCCAAATGAGGAAAAGACCTCCTGTATTTATACACAACTGTTGATGATTGAATAGATGCGACTGTTGGGCTTCTGAGCCTACATGAGTTGTTGGTAGGTTTGATAATTATTCCATAATCAAAATAAATTCATATCTCCATAAATACTTATCGGAATCGGATGATCTTTAGATCAATCCTACACCTCTCGACGAGAGGAATCTAATAAAAATATTATCAGCCATGAATAAGACTTGGAAGATTAAGATATCCATGAGGATATTATATATTAAATGTATGAAGAATGATACAAATGAGAGCGAGAGGTCTGCTTATATACTATGGAGGTGCCTATTCATGGAGTCATTTCTCATTTAGACATGACTCTTCAACCTAACTACTAAATAACTAATCATTATTAATTATTATCATTTACATTATTTCCTATATATTTATTCATAACGCCATAAAATATACAATTGTTCCACGCTTTCCAAGTTTCCCATATGACAAACAAGGGAATGAATCTATGTGATCCATGTATGGATGTCCACCATCGTATGCATAATTACACATAATCAAATTGTTGATAAGGGATCCTACAATAAGAGAGAATATGCGACCAAATCTATTTAGTGATATTACAATAACGAAAAAGGTGTAAAACAGACTTACCGACAACACCACAGAGGAGACACCATCCAGGTCCATGATATCCACGCTTTTTAAGATTATCCCAAGTTAATATCTTATTGTGGCATACAAATTTTAATCTATATGACTTGTGCATTGTTACATATATCCTAGGGTATAATGGTAGTTGATCGAATTGTTTTAAGATCTACTTCAAAGCACTCTATCTTGTGACCAATTCCCCTGAATTTTCATTCGGGGAAGAGTTTGAATTTTTTGATGGAGTGCGAAGATATGGTTTCGTTGCTCTCTGACGCAGAATGGTACGCGAAGAGGGTCGAACTCGCCATGGCCTCTCTGGGCACCCTCGCAAACAACCATAGTCTGAACTGGATTGGCAGAAGCATGGACTTTTTTCTCCCGAACAGATTGGTCCTGTCCATTGCGCCAATATTGATCACTGGGCTCAGAGTATTCTTTAGCAATCTGCCACAGGGCCTCGCAACAAAGGTTCGATCTGCATCTGAAGTATTCTACGGGGCAGATCTAGGCTTTTAGAGATTAGACACGCAGTGGCCTCTGGATCAGTTTACCTTTGCAAGATGTTATGTCAAGCAATAGACATACTGATCGTTGCTCGCAAAAGTGGGTTCGACCATTAGATCCATTGACGGGACCCATGAATCTCTTCAGCTTGTCCATGTAGTGGATCGACTCCACTTTCGATGGGATCTGGTAGTGCCCTTCGCATTGCTCTGTCGCAGAGGTGAGTCGACCTCCGATCCAATCGCATGGAAGATTTTCATGACAACAGTGGACGGATCTGCTTTGAAGAAGGCTCGATTCAAGGACAGAGAACTCACTGGATCCAAGGGCGA
This sequence comes from Pinus tabuliformis, assembly GCA_031772625.1. Lineage (NCBI taxonomy): Eukaryota > Viridiplantae > Streptophyta > Pinopsida > Pinales > Pinaceae > Pinus > Pinus tabuliformis. The sequence continues at coordinate 88,267,151 of CM062804.1, forward strand.
CAGTCATATGCCAGATCTTGCATCAACAACAAAATCACAGTCCTCAATAGAACCTTCAACCTTACACACAGAAGTAGTAAGCGCAATCGGTTGGGGGTTTCTCAACAATCTCTTGGGAATTCCTGGGTCTCGATGAATCCTCCCACGCATCAGAAAGCATATCCATATCCAGATCCAGAACTTATAGATCTTCAACCATTGTATTTGGAATCGTAGAACCCTATTCAAATTTTTGTCAAGCCTCCAAACAGAGAAACAACATTGGTTTGGGTCCATGATTCCCAAAAAGTGACCCACCTGAAGCTAAATATCTGGGATAAGCTCGACATTCCCATGAATCAACATAAATTGATCTACGGTGGCAGGTCAATGCAGAACGAACGGTTTCTTGAAGAATACAATGTCTCTCCATCATCCACCATCATCCTAAACCTAAGACTCCAGCACAAATCTGCTGGATAAAGCAAAACAAAGAGCACTGGGGGAATGACATGATCCAGTCTTCTTAAAGCTACAACACCAAATCAAGGGCATAATAGCAGAGGTCTTTCTTTTAAAGAAATCCTTAAAGGAAAATAGGCAACAACAACTACTCCAGATCAGACACATAATACCCCTAGGCCTTATATTGTGGAACAGTTGAATCAAGTGCCAGAACTGAATATAGACTTATCAGAAACAAAATATATGTGTTCTAGCTATGAAGCTCTAGTGGTTATATGTAGATTTAATAGCTTATGGCCAAAACCAATGGATCTATTCCTTTGGATCCTCACAAATTGGGATCTAAATTGTGAGATTCATCTATGTTCAAAAGGATTCTTCATAGTAAAGTTTGCATCATCAAAAATACGAGACTATGTATTGCATGAAGGACCATGGTTTTCGGGATCTACATGACTGTTTGTAACCCCATGGTTTCCATATTTTGATGCAAACACAATGATAGTATCAAGAATATTGGTCTGGGTTAGGCTGCACAATCTCCCCCTTCACTTCTGGCATCAAAAATTCCTAGAAGGTATTGGGAATCTCTTAGGGAGATACATCAAGACAGATACACAAAGAATTGAAGAACGAATCTACACTTTCACCAGAATATGTGTGGAGGTGGACCTCAGCAAAGGCTTGTTGGATCACATACAATTGACACACAAGCAGAGTTGGATGTAGTATCTAGATTTTGAAAACATGACATTTAGATGCCGAATATGCCAACAAACAGGACACCTACAAAATATGTGTCTTGATGCAAAGAGAGAGACATGAAGGAAGAAGAAACCAGGAAAGCAGCCCAAAGGTTGGAAATTTCCTTCGCCAGAAGAGGAAGAGGAAGAAGAAGAATTGGAACCCCCTTCAAATGAAGGAAATCAGAGTATACAAGAAAATATAGAAAAGGAGGATCCAAATGATGTTGGGACATGCATACCTATTCCCATAGTGTAGTTGGAGAAGTTTCTTGAAACAATAGATTTCGGGGGTACTAAGCACCATCATGCTTCCGAAAACTCGGATTCAGAGAAAGAAAATCCAAGAATGGAAGAAGACAATCAACTAGCTATCATATCTTCCATGCCATCACAAGGTGAATGGTGGAAAGTTGAAAAGAAGAAATGGAGAAAAGTATAACTTTTCCTCTTTTTACTAGTTTGTTCATGGTTTTATGAGCACCAGTCATTGACTAGCTTAATAGAATGCTTCTGCATATACAACATGTAATTTTGTTTCCATTAATAAAATTACGATTTTTTATTAGGAAAAAAAATTCCCCAAATTATATGTATATATATAAAACAACTTTGTAATAAATTATTACAATAAATTGTGTTACCTTGTTAAAAATATGTATGCATATTAATTTAAAATTCAATCTCCATAATTCAAATTGTTTAAAATGTTATTCTCTAACCTATAATAAAAATGAACATAAACAAAATTAAAATTAAATCTATTTTCTTTTTCAAAAATAAACATAAACAAAATCAAAATTAAATGTATTTTCTTTTTGAAAGAAAAAATTATTAATATAACAAAAATACATTATCAAGTGTCTATGATATTTATAAGTATTTGTAAACCCTTTACATGACATTTATGTGTCGCTGTAGCATATTTGATATGTTATGTGTGATATTTATATGGGTTTATAATAAAAATATTTTATCGAGATTAGTGAAAGTATTTTTTTTTTATATATAAAAGTTAATATAGAAATTGTAATAGTTGTAGGTAAGTATATGATTTATGATTATAGTTTGCAATATTTTATTTTAGATTAATGAACAATCAAGTTTTCTCATTGAGACTTTGTTTGTAAATTAAGAATTTTATTATGTAATGGTTTTAATCTTAAATTTTTACGAGCAATTTTTTTAACATTTATTGGATAAGATATAAGTGGATTATATGTTGCAGGAGCGTTCAATTTTCAAGTCCAAAATTGTATTTTGATTAGAGTTCGTGGTTTTCATTTATTAAGGCAGTTGGTTTCTTAATTGAATGTAATTATTTAATTATTTCTATTTTCCTATGTTTACAAGGAAATTTAGAGAAATATGTATTTAGGAATGAATTTGTAATTGGATCTATTTCTCTGGATAGATCTTGAGAATATTTGTGAGAGTTGGAGAGAAATGAGGGAAGTTAGATTGTTGAACGATTTATGGATATAGGGATCCTAGAATAGGGGTTTAGATAAAGATTTTGTGGATCCAAACCAAAATATAGTTCATAATCCTTAGCTACAAATATATAGCTAAAATAAGATTATGTGTGGTGAGAGAGAAGAGAATCAAGAGGCTCAGGGAAAGCCAAAATATGATTTTAGTTCCAAAAGAGCCATGTATTGTAAATCGGACCACGAGGGCCTATTGTAAATATGTTTTATTCTTTTAATTAATACAAGGAAGGAAGCGCTTTGTCCAAGTGTCTTGAGTGGATGTGTGTGAGAGGGAAGCGAGAGTTTCTTTTGCCTCGTGGACGTTAAAATAATTTCTTTCTTTCTTTCTTTAATAACCAATCCTTCTGCTATCTTATGTCTAGAAACATACATTGTAACACATGCACTGCACTTAGGTACATAATAGTGGTTCCAGAGTCGTTTGTAGATAAGGTGAGAAAGAACACCTAAAATATAACACATATATATGAGAGCGATTGCAGGAGGGTCGCATGAGAAGGCGTGAAAAAGGCTAAGCAGAGTAAAGGAGGCTCAAGAGGATTTGCGCAAAGAATGCAAGGGAGCAGAGAGTAGAGCATGCAATGTTAACCAAAGGGTGCAGCGGAAGCATGGAGTAGTGGGCCATCCCCGGAAGACGAAAGCCTGAGACTTCCATTCAATTCCAAAAGGAAAAGCATTCGACATAAGGAAGAGCAGATTGACGTGAAAAGGTGATAGTGTATTAGAGCGTGTAGTGGAGTTGAGACGTGGAGAGATAAGTGGGCTTGAATTTGATGGTTTTGGGAAAAGGCTTGGTCCCATTGTTCGTTAATTCTTCCACTTTATAATTAAATCTTCCCACTGTGAGTTATTAAAAAGGGATTTATAATCCCATAATCGACTGCAAGTGAGGGTTGAAGGAAGTGCCTTTAAGCGAGCATGTTTGGGCCGAAGGAAGTGCCTTTAAGCGAGCATGTTTGGGCCCTGTGGGATTTTAAGTGGGCTCAAAAGTTGGGTTTGCATCATTATACCCATTCGCAAAAATTAACTAGTTATTATTTACATAATATTATAAACAATCTTGTCTCCAAGGTGTGGATCAATTAGCGATAAGAGTGTATTATTAAGACACATCTTGTGTCATTGTTGGTTTAAGCCCCTGATTAGCCTTGTGTGTCATGTCCACATTGGTATACCTGGAGGTTATAATGGTTGTGGTCGAAATCAATGATGTGTCATATGATTACAAATCCAACCCATTGTCAATTCTGTCAATTTACTATATATATATATATATAATATTTTATATTAAAATTTTGTTTTATATTAAATTTTTTAATTTTTTTCATAAAACTAATCATATAAAACATATATACACAGAGATTTTTTTTTGGATGTGAGAATGACCAGTTAGGGTTTCTAATAATTACAATAACAATTAGGGTTTTGAAATGGCATCTTCTGGGGTGGGAGGAGATCAACCCCCTTCGCCCACAATATAGTGGTTGGAGGAGGCTCATCCTTGTATCCACGCAAACCCAACAATTCGAATCTAGTGAAAAATATGAACAATGATTCAATAAATCACGATCTAAATAACTCTTCTTCACAGATTGAGGTGATTGATCAATAGGTTATGTGAAAGGACATATAGCAACCGGGAAAAACAAGCTCTTGCATTCAATAGGCAGGAAAAGTGCTAAATTTTGAAATAACTTCATTCAAAATTATCAATTGAGTTTAGCCTAGGTGGTTGGGCAGAATAATTGTTATCCTCCCCACCCAGGTTCAAGTTTCGTATGTTGACATGTTTGCGCTTTGGAATAGAGTAACTTGTTGTGCTCCTAAGTGAGTATATTCTGAGGGCTGGCCTAGTACTAGTAATCTCTCCCTTGCCTTTGGGCTGAGAGGGAGTCTGAATTTCTTCCTCGGGTAGTACCCAATGCCCAAAATTTTTAGCCAAGTAAAATCTTCATTCAAAATTGTTGAGAAAATCCAATAAATGTAATACCACACTCTTATCGGAAAATTCTTAGATCTTTGGCATACAAAGCCAACTTTAGTCTACTTGTAGCCAAAAAGAGATGTGGAGTTGAAATTAGGATATAATAATCTAGACGACAAAAATAGAATATTTCAGAATAACCCATATTTCATTAACTTAGTTGGGATTTATTTGTGTCTCTAAAAGGAAAGGTTTAGTTTAGAAAAAGAGGAATTTTCCATTGCTCCAATATGGATTAGATCATATTCTCTACATCAAGAGTTTTGGGACTTAGGATCTCTGGAAAGCATTTGAAATACACTACGATCATATGTAATGTGTTCATATGCAACGAAACAAGGAGGATATATCTCGTATGCACGGATCTGCATATACATGAATATTCACAGTCAATAGTAGACAACATTTTCCTCATTTACCAAGATAATATTTTGGATCAACCAATAGATTGTGAACACATCATGTTTAGATGTAGGAAATTCCATAAGCATGGCCATCTATTCAGGAAATTTCCTCTAAATACCTGGCAACATGATTTACAACCTCATTCAGAGAAGGACATAGATGGATTCGAATGCATCTCCAACAGAAAAAGAACTAATAAAAGGCCTTTGGGAAACACATCAATGGATAATGTAAAGGGAAATAACAAATATGAGGATCTCTCAAATTTGGAAGCTAACCAAGTTAATAATGATGAAGGGAAAGTGAGGGAGCGTCAAAACCAAAATCACATTTCAAGGAGCAATCAGGAAATGCGGACTCAAAATAATGGAGGGAATGACAAAGAAGAAAACAAAAGCTTGGAGAATGTGGATATTTTATATGATTAAGAAGAATCTACATAAGCTAAAGAGGCAAAGGAAATAGAGCTAGAAAAGATAGATCTATGATCACTAACAATGGTTTGGGAAAATCTAGACCCATTAAAAATTCCAGACAGGGAGGTGGAATTGATCTCAAAAGCATACATTCAATCCCAAAGAATGTTGCACCAATATTGTAAAGGTAAGACAATCCATGGGTCTTATTATTTAGGGTTTTAAAAAGTAAACAAGAAGGAAAGCAAAAAGGATAATAGAGAAGAGAAAAAAAGAGGTAGAAAATATAACAAGCAATTGATACAAATGAGAGAAAAATAGTGAACTCTGGTAGGATAAACTCAATGATAGATTCTTACCATCCTACCCCCCTCAATCAACAATGAAATTGATCTCATGGAATATAAGGGGTCTGAATGGTAATTCCAAGCACAAAATCCTCAAACATAAAATTAGGATAGAGAATCCAATAATTATTATGGTTTGACATGAAGCTAAATGTATGGATGACAAATCTCCAAAATTTCCCAGATTTTTTAAAATGGTTTTCAACATATTACGTTAGATGCTAGGGGAGCATCAAAGGGACTAGCCACCTATGGGACCCCATGAAAATCACTCTAAGATTTTATAGCTATGCAAAGAACACTTACATCTAATTTTCATAAGGTTGGGTCATAATTTTTTTGGTACATGACTAATGTTTGCAACCCCAACTTTCACGGGGACAAATCTACTTTTTTTAGAAGCCTCCAAAATGTTTATGATTAGAGGGAGGAGGTTTTCTGGATAATTTGGAGTTTTGTGGGAGGGGGTGGGGTTTAAATTAATAAAATCTTTGTCAAAAAGAACGGAGGGAACTGCATATTAGAGGAAGATTCCTCCAAATTTAAGGATATGATTGAAAATCTCAAGTTAGTAAACATGGAGACCAATAATGGAGTTTATACGTGGAATAATAGAAGAGGAAGAAATGTCAAATGGAATCTAGTCTCAATCTATTTTTGTTGTTAGAATCCCTAGCCATCGCAGGAATGCCAACTGAATCTTCAAATTTTCCAGGTTTTGGATTAGAACATTGGCCTATATGTATAGAGATTGCTTGAAAAGGCAACCCAACCAACAACCATTTAGATTCAAAGCTTTCTAGATAAGACACCATTCCTTCAAGGAAAATTTAAAGAAATGGTGGAATGAAGCTCCAATAATAAGAGGAATGATCATGCAGAACTTCCAGTAGCATTTGAAATATGTTAAAGATGGTTTGAAAAAATGGAATAAACAAGAATTTGGTAATATCCATGAAGCAAAGACACAATTATTCAAAAAAAAAACTCAACAATGAATAAAGGTGGGAGGGAATTAATAGAGATTGGGGAAAAATATGGAATAGAGAGTCAAGCACTGTTGGAAAAAAGACACAACTAGAAGGACTAAAATATTATGGAAATAGAAATCCAAATTCTGATAGTTAAAAGAAAGGGAAAGAAATACCAAGTTCTTTGATAAATCTATGATCTAGTATATACAACATTATAGGATTTCATTTATCAAAGATCCACAAGGGAACTAGTTAGAAAATCATTAGGATATGGAAGAATAACTCATCTCCTTTTACAAGCAACTACTCATAGAGACACTACCGTATCAAAGACCACCTGTAAGGAAAATCACTCAAGGTAGTCTTAATTTAATCACTTATGAACATAATGTTGTCTTACTTAATCAAATATCACCAATGGAGGTTGAACAAGCAGTGATGGAAATGCAGAAGGGAAAATCTACAAGGTTGGATGGATTCACAACATATTTCTTTAAAATATGATGGCCAATCACCGGGAAAGATGTGTGGAAACTACTTGAAAATTTAAGACGAACATCCTCAATCTATTCAACTATGGATTTTACTTTCTTAACCCTTGTTCCTAAAGAAAACAATCATGAAAACCCCTCTTCTTATAAAACCATTACATTATGTAATGTCATTTATAAAATCACTTCTGAATCATCCTGTCTCACAAGAGAGCGAATCATCTTGTCCCAGTGCGCACCACTAGGGGAGGGTGAGTCACCCTGTGGTCGTATGTTGCTCCAGTAAGAACCGCAAGCCCCTAGAGCTCCTAGAGCTCAATGTATGCACCATGCAGGATCCTTTTACAAGGGTCTCTCGACGACTCCAAGTTGTTCAGGAAAATCACAAATTTGATCTTTCCGTGGGGCTTTGTCAAAATGTCAGCGACCTGTACATCAATCTCAATGCGATGGAGCCTCCTTGCTCATCAACTTACCACATCCCAGATAAGGCAGCATCTGATGTTTATATGTTGGAGCAATCATTGAATACGAGATTCCTCTATAATCGAATCCCACCTCTGGTTGTCACAGAGAATCACAGTGGTATTCATCATGTGTACAAACAGCTCACTGAAGAGCTTCCACAACCAGACTGCCTCACAGGAGGCCATGCTAGCAGCAATGTATTCTGCCTTGGCGGTGCTCAGAGCCACCGACTTCTGCTTCCTGCTCATCCAGGATATCGAGGCAGATTCCAAAGAGAACCAGCATTGAGAAGTGCTCTCCACACCGCCTGCTTGCTCAACATTCGAATAATCATGCAGTTTCATATTTTCGGCAGTGTATCTCAATCCATTAGAGATTGTGCCCCGAAGACATCTTAGAAGATTCTTGGCATCAATCCAGTGAGGCTCAACCAAATATGAGCTCACCATGCTCACTGCAAAACATATGTCGGGATGGAGGTTCACCAAGAACGTCAACGCAAATGAGTTTATGAAACTAAGAGGCATTTCTCAAATCTGGTCCGACATCACTACCATATAACTTTTGAAAGTTAAGATCCTCGAGTAGTCACGGGCTTGCAATCCACCATACTGAATCTTCCAATATCTTCACCACATATTTTCCTCGAGATAAGAAAATTTCCCTTGGCTTCTGTCAGACTTCAAGTCCTAAGAAATATTGCATCAGTCCTAGGTCCTTCGTTTCAAATTCAAAAGCCAACTCCCTCTTACATTTGTGAATAAGAGGGTCTACACCTGTTAGAAAGAGGTCATCCACATGCAGCACCAGTATGAGAGGTTTGTCATCTTCAACCTTAGAGTAAAGGTTAGAATCGGCTTCACTCCTAGTGAATCCCAACTTCATCAAGTAGCTATCGATCCTCTCATACTATGCTCGGGGTGCTTGCTTCAGCCCATAGAGAGCCTTTTTCAACTTGCATACATGAGATTTTCGATCATGAATCTCTAATCCTTTGGGTTGCTCCACATAGACCTCTTCTTTGATCGAACCATGCAAGAACGTTGTCTTGACATCCATCTGATGTAGGTTCCATCCTTGGGAAGCCACAAGGGCTATGATCGAGCGGATGGTGGTATATCTGGCAACAGGTGCAAATATCTCGTCATAGTCTGGTTGCATTTGCAAAAGGAACGCCTTACTGGAGCCTATCGGAAACTGAGACCACTCCAATATGGTCCCTACACCATTACTAAGGCTGTGGGAGACAATGCATTTGAACTCAGCATTCCCCCATTCCTTGGCCTGCACCCAGTGTTCAATGTGGACCGCCTGCGGCCATACTTTCCACCATTGCTAGATACATCCGACATTGCAGAACAACTCACACCCACAGAATTAAATCCAGATTGCATGGAACAAGCTGCAACTGATCGAATCATGGACACATAGATCAAGAATACTCGCCAACAGAATATTCAACTGTATCGAGTTGTCAAAGCAGGCCAACTCCTTCACAATGGCAAGTGGCTCACCAGGGACCAAGTTTAGCAAAAGTTTCCCCATCTCATGGAGGAACTCAACGCAATGGGGACCATTGCTTCCTAAGGGGGGAGGAATGATCCAGGTGGATATTGGTGGCCACCTGCCAAGTCCACCTGGACCCCCACCATTGTTCCTCTCAACATTTTTAGTTTCCTTAATTATAGCGCAGTTTACTATTTTTAGCAGTTTTTCGGGTCCTAAACTTCCGGAGCCGTTTTGAGGCCCTAAACGACGTTTTTTGGGAAATCTTGCTTTCCACGATTTTTTAGTTAAAAAATCGTCTTTTCCGTTGTAGTCCTCATAGAGATCTTTCCAACGGGCTATCATGCGCGTAAAACGGAGATCGTATGCCAAAGTTACGACCCCGGGAAGTTGATGTACCAATTTACCCAAACGGGGCCCATAGTTTGGCGTTTCATCTTCTAGGGTTAGGTTTCGGAATGTTAAGGGTTTTCCATTGTTTCTCAACAATAAATAGGCCTTCGAGCCTCATTGTAAGACAGTTCAGAGGCATGTAGCCGACACATCTCTTCTCAGAGATAAGCTACCATCGCCCTAGCTGGGTTATTTCTATTTCTATTTGTAAGCATATTTCAGTATTTTACAGTAATGAAATGAAGTATTATTTCCGCTGCATATCTGTATTTATGGTTATCTCTGTATTTTATTGCGTTCCTGTTTAAATCCGGATCATAGTCTATACCTTCCTTCTAGGAGAAGCCACGAGCGTCAAAACGAGCCTTATATTTTTCCGTACTTCCATTTGCTACATGCTTTATCTTGTAAAGCCATTTAGAAGTGACAACTGTCTTGTCCTGGGGTCTGGGAACTACTTCCCAAACATCATTCTTCATAATAAACTCATATTCTTTGGTCATAGCATCCTTCCATACTGATGTTTGACGGGATCTGAGAATGATGAAGGCTCATTTTGTATGATCGTGCTCATGATGGTCAGGTATCCCTGATACCTGTTGGGTTTCTTACTTTCACGGAAGGTTCCTCGGGGTGCAGTGTGTCCTTCAGCATCATCGAGTAGCCCCCTAAGCCAAGAGGGCCTCTTCCTGGAAGAGGAGGGCCCAGGTGGATCAATAGGATCCATGGGTTCTTCCACATCAAGCATTGTTTCATCATCCTTTTCTTTTGGTTCCCTGGTGTCGGCTTCTTGAGAGCTCCTCACTGTAGGAAGATTGTTCACCTTGTTGAGGGCCATATCTTCGTCAAAGGTGACTTCATGACTAATCACGATTTCCCTTTGACCGACTACATAGATTCTATAGCCCTTAGTATTTTCTCCATAGCCCACGAAGACTCCTTTCTTTCCAGATGCACCCAATTTATTTCTTTTCTCTTTCAGCACATGAAAATATACAGGGCTTCCAAAAATTCTAAAATGAGATACGTCAGGGTTCTTACCGGTGAACATTTCTTCAGGAGTCTTGGAACCCAATGCTTGATGAGGGCATCGGTTTTGTACATATACGGCGATGTTTGCAGCTTCGACCCATAGAAACTTCGGAAGTCTTTGATCATGGAGCATGGCACAGACATCGTCCACAATCGTACGGTTCTTCCTTTCCACCACACCATTCTGTTTACGAGTATATGGTGTAGTAGTCTCCCTCTTATTGCCAGCCTCTTTACAAAAGTCATGAAACTTGTTAGTTTCATATTCAGTCCCATTATCGGTCCTTAAGATCTTGATCTTCTTTTCGGTTTGATTCTCGATCAAGGCTTTGAAGTGTCGAAACCAAGAGAACACTTCATCCTTCTTTTTCAAGAAGTATATCCAAGTCTTTCGAGAATAGTCTTCTGTAAAAGTAAGGTAATATGAATCTCCTCCCAAGGAGTTCACAGGCATCATACCAGATATGTCTGAGTGAACCAACTGTAATATATCGGAGGTCTTGCTTTGGCTTGAAGGGAATGGTCCCCTTTTGAGCTTTCCTTCGGCACATCTCGGACATACACCTTCTTTCTCTACTTGGAATTCGGGCATCCCTGTCACCATTTGTCTTACATCGGGTAGAGCTTTATAATGAAGGTGGGAAAACCTCTGATGCCAAAGTTCATACTGAAGAGATGTGTCACAAGACATGACACCTAGCGGACTTCCACCGACCTGATATAATGAATCAACTCGAAACTCAAGAGTAAAGGCATCTTTAACTTTAAATAAACTCACCTGTCTATCGTAGATTTCCTTGGAGGTGTTCAGCTCAGAAACATAGGCCACCAAGCGCTTGTCAATAGAGTCCCAGATGATCTTCTTGTTTTGACTTCACAGGTTTTCCATTTGTTCCTGGCAACAGTGGGTGCATTTGATGGAGGGTCAACAATATGCCTCTCACATGGTCTAACACTCCTTGATTTTCTAAGGTTAGATCGGGAGACATCTTTCGTAGGTGATAGTCAGACTTCTCACGGAGCTTGTCTTCAGTAGGGAAGAGTGTTGAGGACCCCATAGTTCTTTTAGGATAGCCTTGCCAATCTTCTCTTCGGTGATTTCTCTTGCTCTTGCTCGGGTTTTGTCTTTACCTCAACTCTGATACCATGTTAAATTATGGTATGTTCTATGCTTAGAGCAGTTTACTTCTTTTTATTATTATTATCCACATATTAGCATTCACCTGTACAGTAAGTAAAGTGCAGATAGAACATTAAACGATCGACAGAAAACAAGCCAAGACAAGAGACACAAGATGTGGCGGCTAGCCAGGGACAAACCCAAATATGGGGAAACCCTTTGATCAAATCTTCTTTTATCTTCAATAATCCAGCAGAGAGAAATAATACAAAAATCTGATTTATATCAGCAGCAACAAACCCTAGATTAGCGGCATCAGTGGCATCAGTCAATATCTGTCAGATCACCTAGATCAGTGGCATCAGTCAATATCTGTCAGATCACCTAGATCAGCAACATCAGTCAATATCTGTCAGATCACCTAAATCAGCGGCATCAGCTAATATCTGTCAGATCACCTAGATTAGCGGCATCAGCGGCATCAGTCAATATCTGTCAGATCACCTAGATCAGTAGCATCAGCCAATATCTGTCAGATCACCTAGATTAGCGGCATCAGTCAATATCTGTTAGATCATCTAGATCAGTGGCATCAATCAATATCTGTCAGATCACCTAGATCAGTGGCATCAACGACATCAGCATCAAAACTAGGGTAGTCAATATCTTGCGAACCGACCGTCGGATCAAGTTGATTCCTTCACCAAAAAATGCGGCCTTCTGAGGAGAGTCTAATCCACCTACAACGCAGTTCAGAGAGGGAGAAAGATGGTCAACACTGGTCAAACTTCCGATTTGCAGTTGTAGCCCTAAATCTGCGTCCTTCTTTCCACACATGTGAGAGAAGAGTCCTTTTCTGCACAGTAGGAGAAGAGCCTCTTTTCTGCGCAGGAGAGAGAGAGATGTGATGAGAGAGTGTGTCCAAATGAGGAAAAGACCTCCTGTATTTATACACAACTGTTGATGATTGAATAGATGCGACTGTTGGGCTTCTGAGCCTACATGAGTTGTTGGTAGGCTTGATAATTATTCCATAATCAAAATAAATTCATATCTCCATAAATACTTATCGGAATCGGATGATCTTTAGATCAATCCTACACCTCTCGACGAGAGGAATCTAATAAAAATATTATCAGCCATGAATAAGACTTGGAAGATTAAGATATCCATGAGGATATTATATATTAAATGTATGAAGAATGATACAAATGAGAGCGAGAGGTCTGCTTATATACTATGCAGGTGCCTATTCATGGAGTCATTTCTCATTTAGACATGACTCTTCAACCTAACTACTAAATAACTAATCATTATAAATTATTATCATTTACATTATTTCCTATATATTTATTCATAACACCATAAAATATACAATTGTTCCACGCTTTCCAAGTTTCCCATATGACAAACAAGGGAATGAATCTATGTGATCCATGTATGGATGTCCACCATCGTATGCATAATTACACATAATCAAATTGTTGATAAGGGATCCTACAATAAGAGAGAATATGCGACCAAATCTATTTAGTGATATTACAATAACGAAAAAGGTTTAAAACAGACTTACCGACAACACCACAGAGGAGACACCATCCAGGTCCATGATATCCACGCTTTTTAAGATTATCCCAAGTTAATATCTTATTGTGGCATACAAATTTTAATCTATATGACTTGTGCATTGTTACATATATCCTAGGGTATAATGGTAGTTGATCGAATTGTTTTAAGATCTACTTCAAAGCACTCTATCTTGTGACCAATTCCCCTGAATTTTCATTCGGGGAAGAGTTTGAATTTTTTGAAGGAGTGCGAAGATATGGTTTCGTTGCTCTCTGAAGCAGAATGGTACGCGAAGAGGGTCGAACTCGCCATGGCCTCTCTGGGCACCCTCGCAAACAACCATAGTCTGCACTGGATTGGCAGAAGCATGGACTTTTTTCTCCCGAATAGATTGGTCCTGTCCATTGCGCCAATATCGATCACCGGGCTCAGAGTATTCTTTAGCAATCTGCCACAGGGCCTCGCAACAAAGGTTCGATCTGCATCTGAAGTATTCTACGGGGCAGATCTAGGCTTTTAGAGATTAGACACGCAGTGGCCTCTAGATCAGTTTACCTTTGCAAGATGTTATGTCAAGCAATAGACATACTGATCGTTGCTCGCAAAAGTGGGTTCGACCATTAGATCCATTGACGGGACCCATGAATCTCTTCAGCTTGTCCATGCAGTGGATCGACTCCACTTTCGATGGGATCTGGTAGTGCCCTTCGCATTGCTCTGTCGCAGAGGTGAGTCGACCTCCGATCCAATCGCATGGAAGATTTTCATGACAACAGTGGACGGATCTGCTTTGAAGAAGGCTCGATTCAAGGACAGAGAACTCACTGGATCCAAGGGCGACAGTCATATGCCAGATCTTGCATCAACAACAAAATCACAGTCCTCAATAGAACCTTCAACCTTACACACAGAAGCAGTAAGCGCAATCGGTTGGGGGTTTCTCAACAATCTCTTGGGAATTCCTGGGTCTCGATGAATCCTCCCACGCATCAGAAAGCATATCCATATCCAGATCCAGAACTTATAGATCTTCAACCATCGTATTTGGAATCGTAGAACCCTATTCAAATTTTTGTCAAGCCTCCAAACAGAGAAACAACATTGGTTTGGGTCCATGATTCCCAAAAAGTGACCCACCTGAAGCTAAATATCTGGGATAAGCTTGACATTCCCATGAATCAACATAAATTGATCTACGGTGGCAGGTCAATGCAGAACGAACGGTTTTTTGAAGAATACAATGTCTCTCCATCATCCACCATCATCCTAAACCTAAGACTCCAGCACAAATCTGCTGGATAAAGCAAAACAAAGAGCACTGGGTGAATGACAGGATCCAGTCTTCTTAAAGCTACAACACCAAATCAAGGGCATAATAACAGAGGTCTTTCTTTCAAAGAAATCCTTAAAGGAAAATAGGCAACAACAATTACTCCAGATCAGACACATAATACCCCTAGGCCCTATATTGTGGAACAATTGAATCAAGTGCCAGAACTGAATATAGACTTATCAGAAACAAAATATATGTGTTCCAGCTATGAAGCCCTAGTGGTTATATGTAGATTCAACAGCTTCTGGCCAAAACCAATGGATCTATTCCACTGGATCCTCACAAATTGGGATCTAAATTGTGAGATTCATCTATGTTCAAAAGGATTCTTCATAGTAAAGTTTGCATCATCAGAAATACGAGACTATGTATTACATGAAGGACCATGGTTTTGGGGATCTACAAGACTGTTTGTAACCCCATGGTTTCCATAATTTGATGCAAACACAATGATAGTATCAAGAATGTTGGTTTGGGTTAGGCTGCACAATCTCCCCCTTCACTTCTGGCATCAAAAATTCTTAGAAGGTATTGGGAATCTCTTAGGGAGATACATTAAGACAAATACACAAAGAATTGAAGAACGAATCTATACTTTCACCAGAATATGTGTGGAGGTGGACCTCAGCAAAGGCTTGTGGGATCACATACAATTGACACACAAGCAGAGTTGGATGTAGTATCTAGATTTTGAAAACATGACATTTAGATGCCGAATATGCCGACAAACAGGACGCCTACAAAATATGTGTCTTGATGCAAAGAGAGAGACATGAACGAAGAAGAAACCAGGAATGCAGCCCACAGGTTGGAAATTTCCTGCGCCAGAAGAGGAAGAGGAAGAAGAAGAATTGGAACCCCCTTTAGATGAAGGAAATCAGAGTATACAAGAAAATATAGAAAAGGAGGATCCAAATGATGCTGGGACATGCATACCTATTCCCATAGTGTAGTTGGAGAAGTTTCTTGAAACAATAGATTTCGGGGGTACTAAGCACCATCATGCTTCCGAAAACTCGGATTCAGAGAAAGAAAATCCAAGAATGGAAGAAGACAATCAACTAGCTATCATATCTTCCACGCCATCACAAGGTGAATGGTGGAAAGTTGAAAAGAAGAAATGGAGAAAAGTATAACTTTTCCTCTTTTTACTAGTTTGTTCATGGTTTTATGAGCACCAGTCATTGACTAGCTTGATAGAATGCTTCTGCATATACAACATGTAATTTTGTTTCCATTAATAAAATTACGATTTTTTATTAGGAAAAAAAATTCCCCAAATTATATGTATATATATAAAACAACTTTGTAATAAATTATTACAATAAATTGTGTTACCTTGTTAAAGATATGTAAGCATATTAATTTAAAATTCAATCTCCATAATTCAAGTTGTTTACAATGTTATTCTCTAAACTATAATAAAAATGAACATAAACAAAATTAAAATTAAATCTATTTTCTTTTTCAAAAATAAACATAAACAAAATCAAAATTAAATGTATTTTCTTTTTGAAAGAAAAAATTATTAATATAACAAAAATACATTATCAAGTGTCTATGATATTTATAAGTATTTGTAAACCCTTTACATGACATTTATGTGTCGCTCTAGCATATTTGATATGTTATGTGTGATATTTATATGTGTTTATAATAAAAATATTTTATCTTTTATTTAGAGATTAGTGAAAGTATTTTTTTAATATAAAAGTTAATATAGAAATTGTAATAGTTGTAGTTAAGTATATGATTTATGATTATAGTTTGCAATATTTTATTTTAGATTAATGAACAATCAAGTTTTCTTATTTTAACTTACTAAGATTTTTTTATTTTTTTTTGTAAATTAAGAATTTTATTATGTAATGGTTTTAATGTTAAATTTTTAAGAGCAATTTTTTTTAATATTTATTGGATAAGATATAAGTGGATTATATGTTGCAGGAGCATTCAATTTTCAAGTCCAAAACTGTATTTTGATTAGAGTTAGTGGTTTTCATTTACTAAGGCAATTGGTTTCTTAATTGAATGTAATTATTTGTATCTTCCTATGTTTACAAGGAAATTTAGAGAAATATGTATTTAGGAATGAATTTGTAATTGGATCTATTTCTCTGGATAGATCTCGAGAATATTTGTGAGAGTTGAAGAGAAATGAGGGAAGTTATATTGTTGAACGATTTATAGATATAGGAATTCTAGAATAGGGGTTTAGATGAGGATTTTATGGATCCAAACCAAAATATAGTTCATAATCCTTAGCTACAAATATGTAGCTAAAATAGGATTATGTGTGGTGAGAGAGAAGAGAATCGAGAGGCTCAGGGAAAGCCAAAATATGACTTTAGTTCCAAAAGGGCCATGTATTGTAAATCGGACCAGGAGGGCCTATTGTAAATATGTTTTATTCTTTTAATTAATACCAGGAAGGAAACCCTTTGTCCAAGTGCCCTGAGTGGATTTGAGTGGATTTGTGTGTGAGAGGGAAGCGAGAGTTTCTTTAATAACCAATCCTTGTGCTATCTTATGTCTAGAAACATACATTGTAACACATGCACATACATTGTAACACATGCACTGCACTTAGGTACATAATAGTGGTTTTAGAGTCGTTTGTAGATAAGGCGAGAAGAACACCTAAACACATATATATGAGAGCGATTGTAGGAGGGTCGCATGAGAAGGCGTGAAAAAGGCTAAGCAGAATAAAGGAGGCTCAAGAGGATTTGCGCAAAGAATGCAAGGGAGCAAAGAGTAGACCATGCAATGTTAACTAAAGGGTGCAGCGGAAGCGTGGAGTAGTGGGCCATCCCCGGAAGACGAAAGGCTGAGACTTCCACTTAATTCCAAAAGAAAAAGCATTCGACATAAGGAAGAGCAGCTTGACATGAAAAGGGATTTATAATCTCATAATCGACTGCAAGTGAGGGTTGAAGGAAGTGCCTTTAAGCGAGCATGTTTGGGCCCTGTGGAATTTTAAGTGGGCTCAAAAGTTGGGTTTGCATCATTATACCAATTCGCAAAAATTAACTAGTTATTATTTACGTAATATTATAAACAATCTTGTCTCCGAGGTGTGGATCAATTAGCGATATATTATTAAGAAACATCTTGTGTCATTGTTGGTTTAAGCCCTTGATTAGCCTTGTGTGTCACGTCCACATTGGTATGCCGGGAGGTTATAATGGTTGTGGTCGAAATCAATGATGTGTCACATGATTACAAATCCAACCCATTGTCAATTCTGTCAATTTACTATATATATATAATATATATTTTATATTAAAATTTTGTTTTATATTAAATTTTTTAATTTTTTTCATAAAACTAATCATATAAAACATATATACGCAGAGGTTTTTTTTTGGATGCGAGAATGACCAGTTAGGGTTTCTAATAATTACAATAACAATTAGGGTTTTGAAATGGCATCTTCTGGGGTGGGAGGAGATCAACCCCCTTCGACCACAATATAGTGGTTGGAGGAGGCTCATCCTTGTATCCACGCAAACCCAACAATTCGAATCTAGTGAAAAATATGAACAATGATTCAACAAATCACGATCTAAATAACTCTTCTTCACAGGTTGAGGTGATTGATCAATAGATTATGTGAAAGGACATATAGCAACCAGGAAAAACAAGCTCTTGCATTCCATAGGCAGAAAAAGTGCTAAAGTTTGAAATAACTTCATTCAAAATTATCAATTGAGTTCAGCCTAGGTGCTTGGGCAGAATAATTGTTATCCTCCCCACCCAGGTTCAAGTTTCGTATGTTGACATGTTTGCGCTTTGGAATAGAGTAACTTGTTGTGCTCCTAAGTGAGTCTATTCTGAGGGTTGGCCTAATACTAGCAATCTCTCCTTTGCCTTTGGGCTGAGAGGGAGTCTGACTTTCTTCCTCGGGTAGTACCCAATGCCCAAAAATTTTAACCAAGTAAAATCTTCATTCAAAATTGTTGAGAAAATCTAATAAATGTAAGACCACACTCTTATCGGAAAATTCTTAGATCTTTGGCATACAAAGCCAGCTTTAGTCTACTTGTAGCCAAAAAGAGATTTGGAGTTGAAATTAGGATATAATAATCTAGACGACAAAAATAGAATATTTCAGAATAACCCATATTTCATTAACTTAGTTGGGATTTATTTGTGTCTCTAAAAGGAAAGGTTTAGTCTAGAAAAAGAGGAATTTTCCATTGCTCCAATATGGATTAGATCATATTCTCTACATCAAGAGTTCTAGGACTTAGGAACTCTGGAAAGCATTTGACATACACTATGATCATATGTAATGTGTTCATAGGCAACGAAACGAGGATATATCTCGTATGCACGGATCTGCGTATACATGAATATTCACAATCAATAGTAGGCAACATTTTCTTCAGTTACCAAGATAATGTTTTGGATCAACCAATAGATTGTGAACACATCATGTTTAGATGTAGGAAATTCCATAAGCATGGCCATCTATTCAGGAAATGTCCTCTAAATACCTGGCAACATGATTTAAAACCTCATCCAGAGAAGGACTTAGATAGATTCGAATGCGTCTCCAACAGAAGAAGAACCAATAAAAGGCCTCTGGGAAACACATCAATGGATAATGTAAAGGGAAATAACAAATATGAGGATCTCTCAAATTTGGAAGTTAACCAAGTTAATAATGATGAAGGGAAAATGAGGGAGCATCAAAACCAAAATCACATTTCAAGGAGCAATCAAGAAATGCAGACTCAAAATAATGGAGGGAATGACCAAGAAGAAAACAAAATCTTGGAGAATGTGGATATTTTATATGATTAGGAAGAATCTACATAAGCTAAAGAGGCGAAGGAAATAGAGCTAGAAAAGATAGATCTATGATCACTAACAATGGTTTGGGAAAATCTAGACCCATTGAAAATTCCAAACGAGGAGGTGAAATTGATCTTGAAAGCATACATTCAATCCCAAAGAATGTTGCACCAATATTGTAAAGGTAAGACAATCCATGGGTCTTATTATTTAGGGTTTTAAAAAGTAAACAAGAAAGGAAAGCAAAAAGGATAATAGAGAAGAGGAAAAAAGAGGTAGAAAATATAACAAGCAATTGATACAAATGAGAGAAAAATAGTGAACTCTAGTAGGATAAACTCAGTGATAGATTCCTACCATCCTACCCACCTCAATCAACAATGAAAGTGATCTCATGGAATATAAGGGGTCTGAATGGTAATTCCAAGCACAAAATCCTCAAACATAAAATTAGGATAGAGAATCCAATAATTATTATGCTTTGACATGAAGCTAAATGTATGGATGACAAATCTCCAAAATTTCCCAGATTTTTTAAAACGGTTTTCAACATATTACATTAGATGCTAGGGGAGCATCAAACGGACTAGCCACCTATGGGACCCCATGAAAATCACTCTAAGATTTTATAGCTATGCAAAGAACACTTGTATCTAATTTTCATAAGGTTGGGTCATAATTTTTTTGGTATATTACTAATGTTTGCAACCCCAACTTTCACGGGGACAAATCTACTTTTTTTAGAAGCCTCCAAAATGTTTATGATTAGAGGGAGGAGGTTTTCTGGATAATTTGGGGTTTTGTGGGAGGGGGTGGGGTTTAATTTAATAAAATCTTTGTCAAAAAAAAGAAGGGATATGTATGCATATTAGAGGAAGGTTCCTCCAATTTTAAGGATTTTATTTAAAACCTCAAGTTGGTAGATATGGATACCAACAATGGAGTTTATACGTGGAATAATATAAGAGGAAGAAATGTCAAATGGAATCTAGTCTCAATCTATTTTTATTGTCAGAATCCCTAGCCATCGCAGGAATGCCAACTGAATCTTCAAGTTTTCCAAGTTTTGGATTAGAACATTGGCCTATATGTATAAAGATTGCTTGAAAAGGCAACCCAACCAACAACCATTTAGATTCAAAGCTTTCTAGATAAGACACCATTCCTTCAAGGAAAATTTAAAGAAATGGTGGAATGAAGCTCCAATAATAAGAGGAATGATCATGCAAAACTTCCAGTAGCATTTGAAATATGTTAAAGATGGTTTGAAAAAATGGAATAAACAAGAATTTGGTAATATCCATGAAGCAAAGACACAATTATTCAAAAAAAAAAAACTCAACAATGAATAAAGGTGGGAGGGAATTAATAGATATTGGGGAAAAATATGGAATAGAGAGTCAAGCACTGTTGGAAAAAAGACACAACTAGAAGGACTAAAATATTATGGAAATAGAAATCCAAATTCTGATAGTTAAAATAAAGGGAAAGAAATACCAAGTTCTTTGATAAATCTATGATCCAGTATATACAACATTATAGGATTTCATTTATTAAAGATCCACAAGGGAACCAGTTAGAAAATCATTAGGATATGGAAGAATAACTCATCTCCTTTTACAAGCAACTACTCATAGAGCCACTACCATATCAAAGACCACTTGTAAGGAAAATCACTCAAGGTAGTCTTAATTTAGTCACTTATGAACATAATGTTGTCTTAATCAAATATCACCAATGGAGGTTGAACAAGCAATGATGGAAATGCAGAAGGGAAAATCTACAAGGTTGGATGGATTCACAACATATTTCTTTAAAATATGATGGCCAATCACCGGGAAAGATGTGAGGAAACTACTTGAAAATTTAAGACGAACATCCTCAATCTATTCAACTATGGATTTTACTTTCTTAACCCTTGTTCCTAAAGAAAACAATCATGAAAAACCCCTCTTCTTATAAAACCATTACATTATGTAATGTCATTTATAAAATCATTTCTGAATTCATTGCAATTAGGCTTAAGCTAATGCTGCCTAAGCTCATATCTTATGAGCAAACAAGTTATGTTGAAGGAAGGCATTTTGTACATAGTATTCTACTAGCTCATGAACTTATTCACTCAAGACCACCAAAAAAGCCTAGAATGTTTATCAAGCTAGACCTTTCTATGGCCTTTCATCACCCAAGGTGGTAATATATGTGTCATCTTCTTGTTGCCTTTGGGTTCGCAAAGAAATGATCCGCCAGGTTCTTTCTCTTGTCTCAATAGGTTTCTTCTTAGTCCTTATTAATGGATATCCTTCAACCACTTCCACCCCTTCTAGAGCTATAAGACAATGTGATTCTCTCTCTCCCTTTTTATTCCTTTTAATGGAAAAAGGGTCTAGGATATGCTATCAAATTAGTTGTATCCAATAAAAAATTAAAATGGCTCAAACTCCATAATGAGGGCTCAACCTCATCCCATCAACAATTTGTAGATGATATCGTGCTCCTAGTGCACCCCTCTACAAGAGAGGCCTCAACTTTCAAACAAATCTTGGAAGAATTTTAGGCATTCTCAGGCACTAAAATTAACTTGGGGAAATCTCATATTTTCTTTTGTAATATTCCTCAAGCTATTGAACTAACGCATATCTCATACTTTGGGTATTCAAAGGAGTTCCCTTATGTCCAAGAATCTTAGAGCACCTTTATTAGAAAATTTTCTCTGCCATGCCTCTTGGTAGGATCTTTTGATCAAATTTGAGGGAAAATTTTCTAGTTCGACCTTCAAATCTCTCAACATTGTAGGAAGATTTATACTTCTCAAATTATTCTAGCAAGCTATGCCTCTCTACTTGTTTTCTACTCTTGCAACTCTAAAAACAATTATCAAGGAAATACAGAATCTTCAAAGAAAATTATTTGGGAAGGAGAAAAAATGGCAAGGAAATAGGCACTAGTGGTTTGGGACAAAATTTATAGACCAAAAATTGAAGGGACCCAGAAGTTCTAAGTAAAATCCTAGCTACTAAAACTTGGTGGAGATGGATTAACTCTCCTGGGCGCTTTAGAGTAAATTATGGAGAAAGAATATTATCTCTAATATAGAGGAACATAAACCTAATAAGAATAGAGGGAGACATTAAAGGCAACATAGATGTTTCCAACTCTCCTCCTCCAAAGGCCTTCATGCTCCAACACTCCCTCCCAATCAATATGTACCTTCAAGTCAACCCCACCAACATGGTCACCCCTCGACCTTAGTCTCCATTAGTTAAGTACAAACCTCCATGCAAGAAACCAAGTGTCCCCATACCATACAAAGCTCAATGCCCCATTATAAGATGAGCAATGCTCCTCCTTTAGGAATTCATCCTCACAAATAGGCAACCAATCTCCATATGTGTGCCCCACGAAGAAAGCCTCTGGTCATGGTATCCAATGCTCCAAGGAGAAATTCCACATAAGAATCAAGCCAAATTCTAGAAATTAATGAGCTAATTAACTCCAATGTATATGTCCACCACTGTCAACCAAGGGTAATCAATATGCCATGCAACCCACATCACATGAAGTGTGCCTAAGCATGGTGTAAAAAATTTCGAGTAACCCTAAAAGCTAACACTTGATTCCAAAGAATCTCATGAAAAGTATATTACAAGTCAAGATCAACTAGAGTGTTATTATTCCTATACCAATGGATGAAGACAGTAGGGAAGGGAAACACCCTAATGTACTCTCGATACACCTAGTTAGGCAAACCCTAGAGTACAAAGAGATTCCTTTTCTCTCTAGATTACGACCAAGCAATATCAATCATGTCTTCCTATCAATTAGAAGAAATACTCACTAGCCAAACTATAGGTGAACTATTTTTGCATACATAATAACAACTAGATACTTCTTTGTTTTGGAATCTTGGTTATAGAAATGTGTTCATATCTAATAAAGCTTCTCCTCACTAGGTGTTTAGGGATAACTTTCCTTCTTAGCTCCTAAATGCAATAGTGGATGACTTCCAACTCAACTTCTATTATCTAAACCGAAACCAAAAATTCCAATAATAAGATAAACATAGTAAAATAAAAATTTCCCCAAAGAAATATGTCTTGAGAAAAGCTCTAGCTTCCAAATCACTATCCTTCTTTGGTTATTATCAATGCTTTCTTAGTTATAAGGCTCTCTAGTTTTTACACAAGGAAATACAACTTACATTGGAAAAAAGCCCTCACTCACTATAATGAAAATACCTTTTAGCGGAGGTTAAAATGGAGGTTTTTAGTGTTATGAAATTGTCAAAAAAACTTATGCTACAACATCTATTTGTGTTAGTAGATGTTTTAGCGGAGTTGATAATGAAACTTCATCACAACTAAAAAAATTTGGGCGGTTGGAGGTTTTAGCGAATGTTTTCTTAGCGGTGCGCTTACTAGAAAAATCGTATCGGTACACTACTAATATAAAAGCAATAGTGTTGTAAATATAAATAAAAGCAATGAGACTGGAAACAAACTTTTGGAGCATCGGTGCATTAAATTTATAAAAGCACCAATGCTTTAATAATACAAATGCATCAGCTCGTACAATCTACGATACCATGCACCAAGACGTTGAATGCAAACAACACCGATGCCTGAAAAGTATACCTTCACAGTGCTTATGTCTTCCAAAAATGCCTTGTGCAATACTTTTCAGGAAGGGCATCAGGGCAGGAAAAAAACTATTGCAACCCCAATGCTTTTATCTTCTCCAACGCACTAGGTAGTTATGCGTAACAATGCACCGATGTTGATGAGTTGTATTAACAACACCAGTGCTTCAAAAGTATAACTCTCTAGTGCTTATGTGTTTGCAAAAGCCTCAGCGTTGTACTTTTCACAAAAGGCATCGGGGTAGGCAAAAAAAACTTGTAGTATCGGTGCTTTTACATAATCTAATGCACGGGTGCGTTAAAGGTAACAATGCACTGGTGCATTAAAGGCAAATCACACTGGTGCATGAAATGTATATCTTCTCGGTGCGTATTTATTTTACAAACGCATCGAGATACCATTTTTTATTATTGTAAATATCGTTGTTGAAAAACTTGTATTTGGAGCAGTGTGCATTAATATACGATGTCTCGGTATCCATTTTCTCCTTTTTAGAAACATCGACCTGTGACAGTGCAATTATTGTGATTTTTTAAATATGTTATTCATCGAAAAATCGACATATATCTTATAACAATATTCATATAAATTAAATTTTGATTAATGCATTTGTATATGATGTTTGAATTAATTTGTTATATCATCAATTTTTACATTGCTTCATTATAATATTTAATTTTCCATATATTTAATTAGTGGTGTAACATTTCATTGTGACATTGGACAACGCAAAAGAATAAATAAAATATATTTTATTATATATGAATAAGAAGCTCTTTGTCATACAAAATGAGATAGTTATTGGTAACCCCTTGCCTTTCAATTGGGACACTATATCCATTACATTAAACAAAATGTTTGATTTTCACTGACAATTATTTCAAAAAATACAATAACTTGCATTGATATCCAAATAGATCATCATTCTTCGTTGGAACTATTGTCAGTGCTAATAATAATATTAATCTTATTTTAGACAACAACAACAACAACAACAATAATAATAACTCTTCTAGCCCCTCTCATCATAATGTTATCAATTTAACTAGTGTTAATTTAGACCCTCGTGTTTTTCACCTCTTAGGAAAAGGATTAAATTTTGCCTTAGCTCCAAAAAATATTCCCATTGAAGATATTATTTGCAACATTGAGTATGGGATTAGGGACCTTCCTGATAATATTAAGGAAGTTATTAGACAAGATTGTGTTATTGTTCTCATGAAAGCTAAACCTCCTAAGAGCAACATTAGCAAAGATGAGTTTCTTGCCCTTAAATCCTTAAGAGATAACCTTGATATCGTCATTCTTAAGGCCGAAAAAGGTAGGGTTGTTGTTATTTTGGATAAATCCGACTATGTTAGCAAAATGTTAGACCACATTCATAATAACGAAAGTTACAAGAAACTCAATAAACTCCTATTAAAAAAGTTTCTAAGGAGGTCATTTATGCCATAAAATCTAATTATGCACTTAAACCCCTAAGTAAGACACTTATTGAGAGCAGCCCTCTTACCCTCAGTGATTATGGTATTCCAAAGATTCATAAAGTCGGCCCCCCCTTAAGACCTACTATTAACTCAATAGGTGGTCCTACTTACTTCTTGCTAAATTCTTAGCACACAAGCTCGAGCCTTTGGTTGGTCGCACAAACTCCTTCGTTAAGGAATTTGCTTCCTTTGTCAAGGAGTTGTCTGATATTAAGCTAGACCTTGGGGATTTGTTGCTAAGCTTTGACGTTGTTTCTCTTTTCACTAAAATCCCCATTAATGAGGCCATCAATGTCATAAATTGGATTACCGATGATGACACTGCCAAATTAGTTGGTCTTTTCCTAACATCTACCTTTTTCAGCTTCCAGGGTGAATTCTATGAACAAACATGTGGAGTATCCATGGGTTCTCTGCTTTCCCCTGTCATTACTGATTTCTTCATGGAATATTTTGAGACCAAAGCTCTGGCTTCGGCTCAATTTCAACCCAAACTCTAGAAAAGGTTTGTTGATGATACATGTGTTGTCTAGCCCCATGGTCGTGAGAAGTTAGATTTGTTCCTTAATCATCTTAATTCTCAATCTGATTACATCAAATTCACTATGGAGGTTGAGGTAAATGGTAGTCTTCCTTTCCTTGATGTTATCCTTTCTAGAATGGAAGATGGTTCCTTATCTCACCAAGTGTTTCACAAAAAAACTCACACGGAACAATATCTTCATGCCAATTCTCACCATTTTCTGGCTCAAAAATTAGGAGTTCTTAACACTCTTGCTACCTGTGCTCTTAGGATCTTTGATATTAATCACCTGGAAGATGAGAGATCCCATCTTCTGAAAGTTTTTGAAAACAATGACTATAACAAGCATCAAGGTCTTGTAGCTTTTCAAAAATCCAGTAAGGGTCCTAGGAATAAAAAATCATGGGATGAACAATTCTCCAATGTTCAACTTTCGTTCATCCATGGAACCACTGATAAGATTGCTCATATTCTTAAAGAGAATAATGTCTCTATTATTTTCAAGCCCCTTTATACCATTAGAAGCTCCCTTCTATCTGTTAAGGACCTAGTGAACCCTAAGGACATGAAAGGGGTTTACTCAATCCCTTGCTCCTGTGGGATTCCATACATTGCTGAAACGGGTCGCTCCATTATTTTAAGAATTCGGGAGCATGCAACAAACATTAAGCACAATCGTTCTCGTTCCTCAACTATTGTTGATCATGCAAAGAAAACTAAGCACCGTGTCTGCATTGAGGAATCTAGGGTCATTGTTAGGATTAATCATTTCCAAGATAAGAAGTTGAGAGAGGCCATTGGAATTGATAAACATACAAAAAATCTCAACAAGGACGATGGTTGGAAATTGAGTAAAAGTTGGATTCCTACCCTCTCTTCTTGATTTTTTTTAATTAAATTATTATTATTATTTATTTATTTTTACTTCTGTTTGATAACATTCTTATTGTTTGTTATATATAATATATTATTAAAATTTGTCTTTAAAGTAAAATGATATATTTTATTATCTCTTCAAAGTTTTTCTATCTCTTATTTTTAATCTTTGTTAATATTCTTTTTCTTTTATTTTCTATGGTTCGAATATTTATTTATTTATTAGTATTATTATTATTCTTTAAAAACTTCAAAAATTTAATTATTTTTCAACAATTTTATTCTATTATAACAATAAAATTATATTATTTTGGTCCCTTTCATTTCCTTATTTTAATTACAATATAACAATTTAATGAAATGTATTTATTCTTTTTTGACCAAATTATTTTTAGATTTTATTAAATTTTGACTTATACTCGTCCATTAATATTTTTATTTTTATTTAAATAATTTTACATTGATCTAATTATTTTTAATATTTTTAACGTTCTTATGTTGATTAAAATATATCATATTTTTAACGGCTAGTTCTGGAACATGATGCATCTCCGCTATTTATTCCCAAGGATAGATTGGTTTTTTCATCTTGATCTTGAGGATGAACCACATTAGAGGGTTCAAAACATCAACCAACAAATATTGATGATGTGATTAATTCGAAAGTCAGTTTCAAACAATCAATATGGATCACAAAAGTCTAAAATAAAAAATTTACATACATACTCAATTAAAAAATAATAAAAGGTTAAAAGTGTTTGCCTAGAGAGGGGATCTCCAGGTATGTAGAGATGTTGTAATATCTTGTAAACATTTTGACTCAAACAAAATAAAATAAAAATAAAATAATAATCGTGACGATGATGATGATGATGATCTACGTCCACTAAGACCGATATGGTCTATCGGTCCTTAAGAAAGAAGCAGTTAATTGGGATTATTTAAAATTTTATTCATGTGATCAAAAAGGAGGGAGAGAAGCGTTCCAAGGTCACTGTAGTTTTGTTGATTGAACAAGTCGAGGAGGTTGGTAGTGGGGAAAATGTTTTGGAAATGAGAGCAGATGTGAGTAAGAGTCAAACAATCCAAGAGAAAGTGTTTTTCATCTTTGACTCTCTTAGTATCGCAAAGGAGGCATATTCTCTCATCCTAAGGTATCTTGGGAATAAACCAACGTCCGATTTCACTTCGAAGTTCATGAGAATTAGTTCTAATCCTTGCAATATTCATTCTCTTCTTAGCACTGGTTAAGATAGAAAGGTAATTTTGGTTAGCAAGCATGGGGTTGATAACCTCCTTATAGTATCTTAACTTTCTTTTCCCCTCTAACTCCTTATCACTCCATAACTTATCCTTAAATTTGGAAGTAATGACGTTTTTAATATTATCCTTATTCCCCAAGATGATCTCCTCCTTTATCTCCCAATAATCAAGCCAAGACTTGGCATCCTTATTCCACCATCGCTTGAGTTGAAGGTGGTTTTGACTAGAGTTAGAAGCAATTTTTGGGAGTCTCTTGGCTTCCATGTTGTACAACTTCTTCTTATACATCAAATACCTAAACATAGTCGTGCATTCAATGGGGGAAAGGCTAGCCTCAATTAAGAGAATAGGGTAGAGAGTATTACCTTTAATCTTGAGGTTGTAGGTTATGAATTGCTTTTGGATCATTTCAATCTTTCTCCATGAATCTCTAGATAGACTACAGCCCCACACCTCACATCCATATAAAATAACAGGGGTGATGAGAGTCTCGAAGAGGAACTTATTTTTACTCCAAACCCAAAGATTAGTTGTCTTACAATTGTTTTCAAGCTCATAGTAAGCTTTCCAACCTCCTATAATCTTGTTCTCAATGTTATAGTTCCAGTTGAGCCGATGGTGGATGTCAATACCTAAATATTTGTAAGAAGAAACATTCTCTAAAGAATTGTTATCATAAATGAAATTGTCATATGCGTTCTTTTTGGATTTAATAATCATAACTTTAGTCTTATCAATATTAATAGTCATACCTGTTGAAATTTCTAAGTCTGACATGTTAGAAATCTCTACTGCATTATTTGGTTTATTTCTCCTACTTGTTTATTCCATTAACAAGTTATTTATAAATATAAATACTAAAAATAAACACAAATGCAACCTTAACTCATTTACAGATCAACAACTAAAATACTAAAACAAACACACAAGGGACACCGTTATTTTTGGACAATCGTCCTTGGAAAAACCCAATGTGGGAAAACTGGTGCAATAGTTCTGAGGGTTTTATTATTATGCAGATTCTTGAGTACAACTAGGGTGCCGAAATGGTTCACCCAACAGAGATTGCTACACGGCAATAATAACTCTTCTCGGAGATAGATATTCAGCCTCTCAACTCTAGTCTGCCCCACGAAAATCCTTTCGGTGCTTCCTCTTGGCTCTACGTCAGCCCCGCTAGCCTCAATGTAGATCCTGAACCCTCTGCGCCAACCTTCTGACTCTCTACGTTAGCTCTCTGGCCTTCTGCGTCACCCACGTAGACCCCTCAGCCTCTGCGTGGCTCCCGCTGCCTTTGTGTTAGCCTCTCCAGGCTCTGCGCTGAACCTCAGGTAGTATCTCTGCCCCTCTACTATGTACTCACTACCCTTCGCTGTAACAGATCACTTGTTCGAATTTTCTCAACAAACCCCGCTCGAGAAAATCGAACTGGCTGATCAATCTTGGTGTGTCTCCAACTCACCCTCAAACCTCTTCCTATACTTTTCCTGTTGAGTCTTCAACGGACGAGATTAAGTCTCTGATCAATGGCTAAGATTATATTTGGCTTGATCCATGTCATTTAAAACATTCTCACCTAGTTTTATATTAATACCCATTAATATTTTAATTTTCCTAAGTTTAGACTTAGGAACTCCATTAAAAATATTAATTATTTTATTATCTCTCCAACCAGGTGGAATTTCCCCAAACCATTTCTGGGTCTTGGAGATCTTATGTGCCTTAGCCTCTCCACCAATTTTCATGGCTAAAGAACATTCGATGATACCACAAATCAACATTCCCTCTTAGTGACGAATGTGCTCTAGAAATGCTCCACCACTGAACCATCACACTGATCCTTCCGCACCGGTACCTATGCTGATGCTTGGCCTACTACCCAACATCCACTGCACTGTTGCTTCCTATATTGCTGCCCATGACATTGCCACTGCCATTGCTATGTCTGTACTGTAGCTCCCTCTCAACACGCTGCCTATGCTACCCATAACACTGCCACTGCTAACTGCTGCATTGCAACTCAGTTAACGAGAAGTAAGTAACTGAAGAACATCCTTGTCAGTTCGGAAGCCTCCTGATGCTGAAGCCACCTCTACTGCTATCATGTGCTCCCTTTGCTACCTTTGTGGTGCTGCAAACACCTTTGTTCCTCTCACACTGTTGCAACCTCCACTGCGCTGCTACAGACCTCTGCACTCTAGCACTGCCTTGTCCCTCCATCGCATCTTGCTTCTACCCGACATCTGTCATCTTGCTACTGTCATTAAGGGCTCCCACAGCGAGATATGATCCAAGAGTTTAGGCACCTCAAGGATCTTACCCCTCTTCTGTAGTCCTCTCGACTATAGCTCTATGTCTCCCCACCTCTTCTCTAGAGGTGCATGAGCACTCATGGCACAGTCGTCATCATTCTCGACTTCTTTCTCCGCCTTAGTCGAAGATGCCTTGGAGTTGGAAGCCTCTCCCTTGTTCTTCTTCCTAGGACACTGGGATGCATAATGACCCAGCTCCCCACAATGGAAGCACTTCACCTTGGAGATATCCTTCTTCTTCCTCTTCCCTTGTTGTCCCACAGATGCTAGAGCCGCATCCTCCTCCTCCTCTTTCTTGATTCGACCTCCTTTGCCACTACTCCCTGCCTTGGTCAACCGTCTGATCTCTTCTTGGTGAAGAGTTGCCCACATCTCTTCCCATCCTGGAAGAGTAGCTCTGCCCAAAATATCTTGGACAAATGTTTCCCACTCCTCGGAGACTGCATTCAGGGCGGTCCTCACCATGAACTCTTGATCCAGCATGGCCCCTATGGAAGTAAGTTGGTCACAAATCTCCTGCAATCTGAGGAGGAATAGATCTATCTGCTCCCCTTTTTGCATCTGATACGTCCGCAACTGATTCTCCAATAGCATCTTCCGCTGCATGGAAGTGCCCTAATACAAGGTCGTCAAAGTATCCCACATCTCCTTTGTTGTGTTCTTTTTATCAATATGTGGTACGAATGATCCTTGACCTCGTCAAGGATTATGCACTTTTCCCTCGCCATTACATTCTCATACTTCTCATTATCAACTAGGTTGACTGGGATAACCACGGTTCTCAAGGCGAAGTCCTTGATGCGATGTCTATCCAGGACTACCAGAATTCTAGCCTTCCAAATGACAAAGTTGGAAGCCCCATCCAACCTGTCCTGATCCCTTAGTCCGTTCACTGCCATCTCCGCTCCTCTTTTGGACTCCCTCTGAGTTTTGACTTCCCTCTTGGAAATCTCCCTCTAAGTCCTGATTTCCCTGCTAGAAATCTTCCTGCCAAATGTCGAATTGCTCCTCTCCAATCTTTTTAGCAACTGCAACTCGAATCTGGATTTCTTGGCTAGAAATCCATCAAGGTAGCGACTCCCTCTACCTTGGTTCTATCCTGTTAGGCACTGTTCTGCTTCGACGAACACAACAACCCACCAGCTTCCCAATCCATAATCTTCCCACAACTCCCTAGGCCTCGACAACTGAAGAAATTGAACCTTCCAGCTCTTTGCAATCCTGGCAAAGATTGAATCGCTCCTTTGGCCAACTGTGTCAATCCTACCTGGCTGAGTAGGATGATGTGGCTCTTCATGAGCCTCTTTTGCCTTTCTCTGCCTCTGCGATGGCCTTCTTTCTGGCTTGAAATGATGATGCAGACCCTTTGCATCACTCCTTCTTTGCTACCTTCTGCTTAGGAGTAGCTCTGTCTCTCGGTACAACTCCTACTGCTGCAAATTTCTGATATATTTGATGCCTTCAGTCCTCCTGTGATCTGCAACCCTTTGATACCATGTTGAAATTTCTAAGTATGACACGTTAGAAATCCCTACTACATTATCTGGTTTATTTCTCCTACTTGTTTATTCCATTAACAAGTTATTTATAAATATAAATACTGAAAATAAACACAAATGCAACCTTAACTCATATATAGATCAACAACTGAAATATTGAAACAAACACACAAGGGACATCATTATTTTTGGACAATCGTCCCCGGAAAAACCCAATGTGGGAAAATTGTGCAACAGTTATGACAGTTTTATTATTATGCATATTCTTGAGTACAACTAGGGTGCCAAAATGGCTCACCCAACAGAGATTGTTACACGACAGTAATACCTCTTCTTGGAGACAGATAGTCAGCCTCTCAGCTTTAGTCTGCTCCACGAAAATCCTTCTCGTGCTTCCTCTTGGCTCTGTGTCAGCCTTGCTAGCCTTAGCGTAGCTCCTGAACCCTCTGCGTCAGCCTTCTGACTCTCTGCGTTAGCTCTCTAGCCCTTTGCGTCACCCACGCAGGCCCCTCAGCCTCTGTGTAGTCTCTAGTTACCTCTACGTGGCTCTTGTTGCCTCTGCGTAGCTCTAGCTGCCTTTGCGTAGCTCTAGTTACCTCTGCGTCAGCCTCTCCAGGCTCTGCGTTGACCCTTAGGCACTATCTCTGCCTCTCTGCTATGTACTCGCTGCCCCTCGCTGTAACAAATCACTTGTTCGAATTTTCTCAGCAAGCCCTGATCCAAAAAATGAATTGACTGATCAATTTTGGTGTGTCTCCAACTGACCCTCAAGCCTCCTCTTATACTTTTCCTGTTGAGTCTTCAATGGCCGAAATTAAGTCTCTAATCAACAACTAAGATTAAATTTGGCTTGATCCATGTCATTTAGAACATTCTCACCCAATTTTATATTAATACCCATTACTATTTTAATTTTCCTAAGTTTAGACTTAGGAACCCCATTAAAAATATTAATTATTTTAATATCTCTCCAACCGGGTGGAATTTCCCCAAACCATTTCTGGGTCTTGGAGATCTTATGTGCCTTAGCCTCTCCACCAATTTTCATGGCTATAACACATCCAATGCTACCACAAATCAATAGTACCCATCTTGGAATAGTAATCGTGGAGGGTTTTAAGCTGCTTATTGAGATTATCGAGACTCCTGGCAAGAAGAACGATATCATCAGCATAGAGGAGAAGAGTAATGACTATACCAGCGAGCTTGGGTCCTTCACAACCAGCAACTTCTAAGCATTCCTCAAGCTTGTCAATGTAAATGCCAAAAAGGGTAGGGGATAGGGGACACCCTTGCTTAACACCGATGTTGCATTTAATATCAGTAGACCAACCCTCAATGGTTTTAAGCTTGGTAGTAACATTCTCGTATAATCTAATAAAAACAATCGTTAACTCTGGAGGAACCATTATCTCATCGAGCCTTTGCCATAACTTCTCTCAAGGAACCGTGTTGAAAGCTTTTCTAAAGTCAACAAAACAACAGAAGAGATCAATCTTACTGTTATGACAATCCTCGGTAATGGTCCTAAGAGTGACAAGGTGGTTGATCGTAGAGTGATGCCTTCTAAAACCAGCTTGCCCAGTGGCTCTTTTACCATGGATTTCAAGCCAAGTGCTAATCTTCTTTTCCAGAATGAGCCCATATAGCTTGGCTAAAATGTGGCTAATCATGATATTCCTATAGTTAGAGGGAATGTTTTTATCACCACTTTTAAATATAGGCATGAGAAGCCTTTGTGTTCATAGCTAGGGGAAGCCTTGTTTGACTGCCAAGTTGAGGAGATTGTGCAAGTGCGGGTTGAGGATGGACCTTCCAATTTTGAGAATTTCAGCTTTGTACCCTTCAATATCCTTAGCTTTCCCGTTAGCAAGCTTCTTAATCCCGAATTCCATGTCTTCCAAAGAAAAGGTATCTCCCTCTATAAGAGTGCTTTTGATGTAGCTCATGGTGTCTGGGGAGTCATAAAGATTCCTAAGATAGACATCCCATTCCTTTAAGGGGATTGAATTATTTTCTTTCGATTTACAGACAAGAATGTTCCTCCAAAACTTTCTAGGCTCAACTTTAGAGAGGTTAAGGAGATGATCTTGCCTCTTGTTTATATACTCTCTTTTTTTCCTTTGATAAGAGCTTTGTACACCTTGATTTTTTCATCCTTAATAGTTTCGTTGGGAGCATCTCTAATTGCTTTCCTTGCAGATTTACAATCATTTCCATACCATGGGTTGTAAGTCCTATTGTTCTTATTATATGATACCTCCTTAGAGAAGTTATTAATGATAATGGAGAGGATAGTAGTAAAATTATGGTATATGTGATTAATGTTGTCGTTATATGTTAAGGAACCTGGATCCCTCATTAAAACTTTTAAGAAGATATCCATTTTACTTTTATCAAAGCGTATGTGTCTTGGACTTTCATCATTCTTATGCGTGTGGTTGGTTTACATATCAAGGTTAAGGGTTAAGGAGAGAGGTCTATGGTCAGAGTCACGCTCATGGTCGTTTAAGAGGTCAAAATTAACTATACGGTGAAGAACTTGGGTATCAGATATCACATAGTCCACAACACTACTGCCACGCCCATGAATACAAGTCATCTGGCCAAAGGAAGGCCACTTATTGATCCCATTACAAATAATCAAGTCTTGGGAACTGCAAAGCTTAATTAGCTCAGTGCCAAAAGGTTCTTGGTATTGTCTTCAGAATTTCTTTGGAATTTACTAGCCAGAACACAATCCTCATCAAGCCATAAGGGGTTAGGGTTAGAGGTATTACTTAATAGAGTAGCTTGGTTATTGGAAATATGGGCATTAAAGTCCCCAAGTAAGAGAATGTTTCCCTCATTCCTTAGGTTGTGGATATCACACTCTAAGTTAATGAAGGGACAATCCTTATTTAGGTTGTTCTTCTTATAGGAAGTAGAGTTGAAGGGAGCAAAGTAGCAAGTTGCAAGGAAGATTCTATTGGTATTAGAGTCAGAGATGTCAATCCAAACATATTGATTAAGGGGGTCAATCTTATGAAGTCGCATGTGGGAGGCAATGTTATTTTTTATTTAACAGGCTATACCACTAACCCCTCGGCGATAAGATCTCTTGTTCCAAGTAAACCAAAGAGTGAATCCATAAATGTGGGGAACCCTAGATTCATCATGCTCTCGGCTTTCGGCTAAGGGAATAAGATTAGTATCACTCGAGATATAACTTAACATAGGACCTTTGCGCCATGGAAAGCCACGAAAGTTCCAAAAGAGGATCCAGAGTGTTCTTAATTCCTATTTATCACTTTTATTTTGGACTCTATATTTTAATATTATCTTTTCCATTTCGAATGATTCCCCATTTTCCTTCCTTTTTGCCTCCTTTACCTTTTGGACCTCTTTCCTTAGTTCAGCTTGGTCTTCTGGAATAAGATCCTCATTTATAAAGATTCCTGACCCTTTTAGATTGGGGGATGTTTTAAGTATATCTAGTTTGTGGTCATTGCAACTTAACGAAAATTAATTGATGATTATTCTCAAGAATCTTTCCCACCCTTTGTGCTTCTGTTAGATATGTTGTTTGAATTTGTGAGTGGGTTTTCAATTGTTCTTTTACTATTGCTAATGTGTCCTCATCTTCTTGCTCTTTTATACCAACAATGATAAGGTTTAGGGATCTTTTGTGTCGTTCATGATCCAGTTTGATTAATTTGTTCATTTCTTCTTTTATGGGTTTGATATCAAGTTGATTCGTTGTGTTGCTTAGGGTTGGATGGTCATCTAGTTTTGCTTGTAGAGCTTTAATCTCATCTCCTAGGGTGAAATTTCTTCAGCCATTGATTGTTTTCATGTTTTAAATCTTGCATCCTATCTTTCGTTTTTTGAATTTCAGTCTCGAATAAAACATTTTAACTTGGTCAAATTACATAAAACTAAAACTAACAAGTCTAATATGTAGCGTTGTTGCTCAATACCTGCCTCTTATGCAAAAAGTAATTGATAGCAGAAGTATAAAAATTCTCCTCATGCCCATGCATAAAGATCTTAATTTTTTTTAATTATTAAAACTTATGATTTGCAAGGTTCCATTTTGTAAGCGACATTATAATAGTTTAGATCTTCTTCAACTTTTGAATTTAAGTTTCTACTTTAGAATATTAAAACAAATAAAATTGTTAAAGTTTTTAAGTAGGGAGATTTTTATAGTTGAATTCACAAAGTTAAGATTTAATAAGTGTTTAGTTAAAACAATGAAATTTCTATTTTGCATTAAAATCATTTATAACAAAAATTTACACAACAAATGACATTAATTGACTTTTGTTTGTTGTCTATATTCTTAAATAACTAATGCATCTACAAATGTTTATAAGTCTTTACCTTGCATTATTTGACAACTTGATATTTCAAGGCTTTATATGACTCCTACACAAGTTGCCCATAAAATCAAGCTAGTTATTAAAGGTAGGTAAAAATGTTTGAAAGAAAAATATTATATAATATTAAAGGAACACATAATTAATTATGAAAATACATGTTGACTTAGGGGCATACCAAAGAGCTATAAAGATTTATAATGGAGGGGACATTGTTTTTTCTTATCAATACATTATATTATTTTGAAATATGTTGTTAGTAAATGAATAGTTAAGTTTTAGGCATTTTATATTTTTATGGAAAAACAATAGAATTTTTTTTAGTAGTATTGGGAGACTTTAAGTTACTAATAAATTGGATAGGCAATAAATTTAAAATTGAGACTATGATATCAATTCCAAATAGAAATCAATTTAAAATTGAGACTGTGATATATATATAATTCAGCTCAAATGTTGATCATCTACCTGAAGAAGTTGTATTGATGTAGGAAGAGACTCAAACGTAGCAAGAATTTAGAAGAAGAACTTAGATTGCATTTTCAAAAATATATTTATATTGATATAGGAAGTGATAGAAAATAAAAAATGTGTTTGTTGGAATTTTTTGTAGTTGTTGTAATAGTATTAGAG
This sequence comes from Pinus tabuliformis, assembly GCA_031772625.1. NCBI lineage: Eukaryota > Viridiplantae > Streptophyta > Pinopsida > Pinales > Pinaceae > Pinus > Pinus tabuliformis. Next base: position 88,304,266 of record CM062804.1, read on the forward strand.
TCCTAGTAGTAAGGCTTAAAAGAGATTTTGTTAAAGATTTCCCATTATAACTTAGGAATATTTTATTTAAATAGTGACATAATAATTTTAGATGCTTTTCTTATATTAACTAGATTGTATATGTTAATATTATATATAAAAGTGAATCTATATATAAAATAATTTCACACACACACACATATATTATTAAGCTTGGCATGACCTTTTCATTCATCTTCTTCAAAAAGCAAGTTACAACTAGAAATCAAGGGGTTTGGTGGCCTCAACTTGCCCATAGGGAAACCATGTCTATTTTCCATCGAACAACATTGTATATCATCCAAAAACATAAAAGTTTAAGTATGCCTAACATAGCCTTATATGTCTGAATGTCTTGTATACTTCTATGATCTAAGTAACTAGAACATAATCGTCTAACTGAAAGCTTTACCATATATAGTTAAAAAAAATTAAAATCAAACTAAACCAAGCATAATGTTATTCATTAGAGGAATCCATGGGGGTTGGATCTTTCACACTTGAACCCGACTACTCAATTTGGGGAAGGCATAGAATGTGTTTCTCAATGCGGCTGAGGCGAATATTCTACTGCTAAAGTTGTGTTATAGATCTGACCCAGAAATATATGAGAATACAAATATACCCAGAAATAATAAGATATAAATGCTTCTTTATTGATCAACCCCTTAAGGTAGGGAAACACCATACATTCACTCCTTAAGGAAGGAGAACACTCCACAAGCCATATGCATGTTCATACAATATTTCTTCACATCTCTCAATGGGGAGTCTCTAGCCTCTATATAGGCCTCAAACATACAATACCATGGGTCATTATCATCGTTCCCTCAATACCATCTATCTAATACAATGGACTTATTACATTATTGTTAACTACTTGTGGTCCTTTACATGATAAGGGTTAACCACTTTATTTATTACTATGACCCATCCCATTATTACATTATTCCCTTGGGTACCTCCCTCTGTACCCCATACTATCCCCCCTAGGTATACTACATTCCACGCCCCTTAAACATGTTTCGTCCTTGAAACATAAGAAGAACACAAATAATAAAATCTACTCAAAAGAGTAGTTCACTGGTACCATGCACATGCATCTAGCCATCCAAGGGAAAGATGAGCCCTCGATCTAGCTAGTGCCTCACTCGCTTAAGATGGAAGTTAACCCTGGCGGCTCTTCTTTGTTGTTGTGTTGTGGGTGGATTGTCGCCCCTCTCTATCTGTCATGCGGGGGTTGTTGTCCTTGTTGCTGATTTGTTGCCATCTTGTTGGTTGTTTTCTTGCAGGGTGATGTGGGTGGTGATATGCTGAAGTTTTAACCAACAGTGTATCTTTCTTTAATTCACCGCCTAATGGGGCTTGATTGGTATCTGGTACATGTTGTGGTGTCTGTTGTTGTTGCTTATCTTCCAATATTACTTCAACCACAGATTTCGTACCTGTAACATTTTCTGCTTCAACCTCCTTGGACTCTACCTGTTTTTCTCATACCTGGTTTGATGTTTGTGTTTGGTTGTCGACCATCAAGGGCTCATCATCTAATGTGTCAGTCCCTGGAACATCTTCTGCTTCAGCCTCCTTGGACTCTACCTGCTTATTGATGGAAATATCTTGTAATGTAATTTTCTTCTTTTTATACCAGAGCTTCAGGAATTTATTTTCCACATTAATATTGATAGTACCCACAGATTCCATCCAAGGGTATCCCAAAACAACATCCACATTAGCCATATTTGAAGCATAAAAATCAGAATATATACTTGTCCATAGAAATCTTCAAATCTTTATAAACTTGCACCTCCTCATTATTAGCCTGTGTGTGCTCCATTTGTTTTGTTTGAACTTGCAATTTTTTGCCAAATTGACATTTATAAGATTTTGCTTGCAACTAGGATTTATAGACACAATGATCTTCTCCTTCTGAATATATCCATGAATCTGTAATAAGGAGATACTAATAGAAAATAACCCCTCACATGTCTCATTTCGATGTTTTCTAGTATGAGACCATTTGTCCAAAAGGACTTTTTCAAATTCTTCATCTGAAAAATTGAACACCTGGGTGCCAAGTGAGTAATACCATATGGAAGCCTCTTCTTTCAAAGTAAGCCATAAGAAACTTTTCAAATTTTTTAGATGGTTTTTCTTAAGATCTTTTATGAATTCTTCAATATTAGGACCATCATCTTTTTCTCGTAAAACTAAGATCTTTGCTAGGTTTTTTGGTTTCCTTCTTTATAGTATGGGACCATTTGTCCAAAAGTAGTTCTTCAATTTCGTCAGCACAACATAACTTTAGAATCTCACTGTCAAGTGATTTCCACCATATAGCAGCCTCATCTTTCAAATAATACCCTATTTTTTCCATCCAACAGAATGGCCTGTCACACTTCTGATATTGAATAAATTTTTCAATAGTCGGCCCATCCTTTTTTCCTGAAAACATATTGCTAGAAGCCATGAAGAGGGTTTTGAAAACAAATCACTTACTTGACGAAAATTTAAAATGGCCACCGCTCGGTCAATATTGCTCAGAATCCCTATTATCATTTGTTTTTGGAAATTGAACAACCATTTTGCATCTTCCTATGTGATAGAAATCCCGATCTAGGCACTGAAATTTCAAATTCGCGTTGCAATTGTCCCGTCATCACAAAAATTTCTGAAAAAAAGAGCTGATTTTAAATCAACGATATTTCCCTCCTTCAGACTCTAATTCGACCAATTTTTTTTTGAAATTAGGTATTTTTTCTCAAAGAAACCGAATCTGCAATTAGATTCTGTAAATTTTGCACTAGAACGTACAGATCTGATCTGCAAACTCGCCACCCCAAAAACTGTCTGCAACATAGTTGATTTTTAAATCAGCGATATCTCCCTCATCCGGACTTTGATTTGGCCGATTTTTTTTTCAAATTGGGTATTTTTTTACAAAGAACCCATATCTGCAACTATATTCTGCAAATGTTTCCCTATAACGTACAAATCTGATCTGCAAACTCGCCGCTCCGAAAAATGTTTGCAACACAGCTGATTTTTAAATCAACGATATCTCCCTCATCCGAACTCCGATTCGGCCATTTTTTTTTCAAATTGGGTATTATTTTTCAACAAATAATCCATATCTGTAATTAGATTTTGCAAATTTTGCACCAGAGTGTACAGATCTGATCTGCAAAGTCGTTGCCCCAAAAATTTCTTGCAAAAATAAAAATAAAAATTCCGCTTTGCCCAAGAAAGTGCAAATATATGAAATGATACCAATATACCAAATAATTGTAAATAATCACCAGAAATAACAAGATATGAATATAGATATAAATGTTTCTTTATTGATATCAAACCCTTAAGGTAGGGAAACACCATATGTTCAATCCTTAATGAAGGAGACTCTCCACAAGCCATATGCGCGTTCATACAATATTCCTTCACATCTCTCAATGGGGAGTCTCTAGCCTCTATATAAGCCTCATACATACAATACCATGGTTCCCTCAATATTATCTATCTAATACAATGGGCTTATTATATTATTGCTAACTACTTGTGGTCCCTTACATGATACGGGTTAACCACTTTATTTATTACTATGACCCATCCCATTATTACATTATTCCCTTGGGTACCTCCCTCTATACCCCATACTATCCACCCTGGGTATACTACAAGCTGGAATTGAATTAGATGAAGTTCCTTCTGAAGATCCGGAAAACCAGGGCCAGACTTAGAAGGGTCAGCTGGAGAGTTCATGATGGATTTGGCTATAATGTTCTTCATTAACCAATACAAGTGTATAATCTACTTATATTGCGAGGTGCGACCTCTAGAGTGGCCAGGGTTCGGTACCAAGTCTCCCTAATCCTCCAAGTGAATCTTTGTTTTTCCTTGCTAGTTAAGCTCTGATTCCCAATTCAAAATCAACTGTCGAACCTGAGAAGGGGTTCCTGTTTGGTAAGCATGGACGACATCCTGGATTATCCGAGTTGTAGACTTGCGACCTCGACCCCTCAGCTGACAAGGTTGGGCTTAATATATATATATATTAAACCACCAAAAAATAATATCATAAAACAAGTGTAATATGCAGCGTTGATGCTTAGTACCTGCCTCTTATGCAAAAATTAATTGATAGCAGAAGTTATTTTGACTAGGATAACAAATACTATAAAATAAAGTTCACTAAAAATATGCCAGAAACACATAGAAAAAATAGATGAAATAATTACTATATGTATCTTCTTAATATATATATATATATATATATATATTGTTTATTATTATTTTTATTTTTTTTCATTGCTTATTGAATTATTTACATGTTAGCTTGTTAAACACTCTGTTATTATCACTAATATTAACATATTAAAATTAATTATATAAAATGACTTCAACCATTTAAGATGTGCTAAATTTTCATAATAAATATAATGAAATAATAAACCCACTCTTGAGTTAAATAAAATTTGAACTATTCTTAGGAGAGGAGTTTGTAGTTGTAGAGTTAGCAACCATGGTAACCTGAAGCTTATTTAATGTTACAATATATTATTACCAAATATAGTATCATTCAATGTATTTTTTAGGAAAATAAATGAATAGAATATTTATGTTTGCAATTTTGATTGGATGTCCATTTATTAAGGAAGTATGGAGTAGAGAATGGAAATATATGTTGGCATTATGATGCATAATTTGTACTTGATGGCAACCCACTCGTAGAAGAACATCTCACTTATTTATAACTATATAAATCTACAGGAGAGATATCAAATGTGACTGAATGCATGGGATGCAGGACATCTCAAAGGAATCAGATGACAATTCTCAATAATGACAAGTTAGCTTTGCCATCAAGTCCAAAGGGGGAGATTGTTGGCATTATGAGACAAGTGTTGTCCTTGATGGCAAATCACACATATGACAGATCATAGTGCAGTAGGTCAGTAGCAAGTAATTGATGATCAGACTACAAGAATGAAGAGGGAAAAATATATATATGCAGGTTCATCGTGATCAAGCCGCGTATACACGCGGGTTAGACGTTGCAAAGATGCATATGCGTATACACGCACTTTCACGCAAGGAAAAGCGCGTACATGTGGGAGAACTTATTTTTGGTTTGTGGTATTTATTCCTTGGTACTTGAACCTATGGTTTTGGACCATGGTATCTCGTCAGAAGTGTTGATCCCAAGTATTGGGTCCATGGTATTGATTTGTTATGGTTTTGGACCATGGTATTGAGTAAGGCCTAAGACTATAAAAGGAGAAGAAGATCATTAGGCAAGGGCATGGAAAAAGTCTTGAATATCTGATGAAGTATGAGATCCAGTATGCAAGTTATGGGTTTATGATGCATTGCTTGATCTAAGCTAAGGAGGAATCTCAATGGTGGATGGAGAACAAGATCTAAGGATAGATCGGGATCTAATGGCTTGGAATGAATCATCTCTATACGGTTTGATCTTGTTTATTCTAGATCTGTATACTGACACATGTAATGTTCTATAAATGTTATGGGTATGACTAATGTCGGAACATCTGCAAAGTTATGAGAAAATATTTGTAGATCTGTACGCGGGTTGGCTTTAGTGAAAGCGCATATGTACGCGGGTTTGGTTCATCGTAGTAGCGTATACATTATGAAGTATGATATTTGAAGTTGCAGTTGGATCTGATTGTTATTACAGAGTTATGTTGTCTGCTCTGTGACTGTAGTTTGTTGATAGGGTTTTAGTGATTCAGTATTGGGTGATTCAGAGATTGATGATGCTAGTGTTGATTGATTTTGTGCCTCAATGACATTGATGGGTCCAGTATGAAAATTGGATGAAACGTGGCCTTCAGATTAATGTGTTGTGCTTCAGGAGTATTCAGTCTGAAATTGATGAAACGTGGTACCTGGAGGAAGAAAGAGAAGGTTGTAGCCTTCTGTAGGTCGGCACCTACGTACTAGTACATCAGCTAGTACAAGAGCTAAGGGGGTGGTAGCTCCCTTCCAGTAGCAGCAGGAAAACGAATAAAGATTGGAGCATTTCAGTAGGTTGGCACCAACGTACTAGTAAATGGATCGGCTAGTACAAGAGCTAAGGGGGTTGTAGCTCCCTTCCAGGAGAGTCTGGAGAACGAGAGAAGGTTGTAGCCTTCTGCAGGTTGTAGCATGCGTACTGGTAAAGGACTGCACCAGTACAGAATCATTGTAAAAAGAAGTTTCTAATTGAAAGAAGATAGAGACATATTGCAGCAGGTGGTTTTCACCCACATTAGGTTTCCACCTTATATCATGGTGTTCATGTGTGCTTCTTGTGTGTGATGATCTGTTCTGTTTTACTGCACTTGCTTACTGTTTATATGGATAATGAAGTTCTGATGCACTAACTAAAAATCAACATTTAATGGATTAACTGAATAGTAAGTATTCTGGATATACGTTAGTTTCATTAGACACAGTTGCGTATACACGCGGGTTTCATTAACTGAAGTAGCGTATATGTATCTAAGTATGGAAATGAAAAAGTATTATTGAGTTAATAATACTAATTCACCCCCCCCCCCCCTCAGTATTATTTCCAACAATTGGTATCAGAGCAGGTCCTTTGGTAGAAGCTTGATCACTTGAAGGAGATCCGTGGAACAATGGGAAAGAAGCTTAAGAAGAAAGCACCTAAGAAAAGGAAGACATCTCAGAAGAGCTATGACAGTGGGAGTATCGATTGGGGAATATGTGGAAGAAGCACTTCAGATTCAGAATCACTTCAGAATGATGATGAACTATCAGGTATGAATTTGTTATCCTCTGGTGATACAATTATCTATCCATTTGAAGATGATGAAAGTGATAACGAAACAACTGAAATTGCTCTTATGGGTGAGCAAGAAAGATATCAAATAGAGGCAGAATTTAAAAGGCTTACAGACAAAATTAGAGATCAACAAGATCTATTGAACAAAAGGGAATGTGCCTTCAAAGAAGAAGCTACCAAACTAAAAGTTCAACTAGAGGAAGGAAACAAGGTAAGGAAGGTATTCAAGGACAAGGTAGTTCAATGTCAAAAGTTGCAGGATGAAGTGACATCATTAAGAAATGAAGTCAATGAAAGGAGCACAACAATCAAGAAACTCAGAGATAGATCCAGTTATTATGAAAGGCTTGAAGCTACGATCCTCTCGCTAAAGGAAGATCTTGAAGAATCAAAGAAGCAGAATAAAGATCTACTCCAAGCTCTTGAAAAACAAGAAAATGAAGTTCTTGAACTAAAACATCAGTTAGAAGAAGGAAGAAAAGCTGAAGAAAAAATGAAGAAGCAATATCATGAAAAGGAAGAGCATCTCCAGGTTGAGGTAAATATTCTAAAAGAAAAATTAGAAGAAAAGGATAAGCTCTTACGATTTCAAGATAGTACTAAGATCTTGGATGATATTCTTAGTAGTCAAAGGTCTCCTACTATCAAAACTGGTCTTGGTTTTCTTGAATCTGTTAAGGGTGAATCTAGTTCACAAAGTAAGACTAGGGAATCTAATGATAACTCTGAAATGATCAACAAGGAGATGAGAGGTCAACCCCATCAACAGCCAAGGAAAGAAATTCTTCAAAGAAAATCTCCTCCGATGAATAATGTTGAATGTTATGTATGTCATAATCTTGGACATGTTGCAGCCAGATGTAGAAGAAGAGTGGTTCAAGACCGTCATACAAAAAGATCATCACATTCCAGGTACTTTAATGGATATTGTTTTTCTTGCAATATGTTTGGTCACAAAGCTGTTGATTGCTACAGGAGGAATATGAAACATATAAGATGTTATGCATGTAACAAGCTTGGACATATAGCAAAGGAATGCAGGAACAAGGTACGGGCTCCACACGAAAAGGAGAAAACATCATCACACTTGAATATATGGAAGAAGAAGGAAGTACAGCCAGAAAGATGTGGCACAGCACCATATACAGACATAAAACTCAGGGGGAGCTGAAAGTATAAAACTTCAGTGTCCTAAATCTCATACGCAAGTTTCATAAAGGGAAGTCACGTATATATGCGAGTTAGACAGTGCACAGTCGCGTATATGTCAGTCTGAGGAAAAGCAGAAGGGACAGGCTCAGAAAAAGGGTCTGATATGATTCAGTCTATTATTTGCTCTGTTTGATAATGGTTACAATCTGCTAATGATGTGTGGAAATGTCTTGATACTCATAAGATGTTTAGAAGTGTTTTTTATCCTAACTTGATGATGATGATGTCGTGATACTTCTTGCTGATATATGCATGATCAGATCTGATAGTAAACAAATGGCACAGGTTCAGGGGGAGTTTATGTTTTGAATAATGCATTGTTGGCATTATGGTTAGTAGTCCTTGGTGATGATGCTTATATGGCTAAATGATATATCGTGCTATGATATGGTTATGAGTTATCCATGACAAATCTCATATGATTCTTGGGGTTACATAGTTGATGTTCAGATCAGATTTGTGGTTGATTCTCTGATGATGCATATATGGTGTTTACATGGTGATCTTCATAAGGATAAGGAGAAGTAAAAATCTTGAATACACATCTTCTTTACTTGATGATGAGTTACTCATATGCTGCTGTCATCATATGCATATAATACAGTTATGATGCAGGTTTCCTATAATTCTTGGCGCTCATGAGGATTGTTGCTATTGATGATATCAAGAAGGCTTGTCTTGAGCTCTAGATACATAGTGCTATATACAATATGTTGGATACATGGAGTTGCATTGTTGGAGATATGATGATGATGAGTTCTTACCCATATGATGATAGGTTGATACTCACATATGTTGATTGATTATTATCAGATAGGGGATATTCCCGTGTGATGTTACATGGATGGTCATGCAGATCTTGATGATGAGATGACTATGGTATTTTACACATATGATATAATGTGAATGATTTTATGATGATGTTCAAAAGGATGAGTTGATATCTATATGCAGACATACCTTGTTATAGGACATTTACAGATTGTTGATCTGGAAGTGGTTGTACGCGAGTTTCATGAGGAGGATCCGCGTATATACGCCTGTTTCTATGGATACAGTCGCGTATATGTTGATTAGAAGGAAATCAGTGGGCCAAACTTAGGATGAGAAGAGTCTGATATGGGCCTAACAGAGACCATCTGGCACAGATGGAACAGGTGCAGAAGGAGAACATGGTTGTTGATCTGAATAATGATGCTGCTGATATTTGTTATTGGTGACTTTCATAGTCTTTCTCTAAATTTTTCGTCTCTATGTCATGTATATCTTTTCTTGTCAAGGTCATGTAACAGCCTATTTTGGTTTCCCCACTATGCCTGGGATGAATGATGTTATACTCTTGTATTATCATGTGTAAATTTTTGGTATATCCCCACTTTGATGGGAGATGGATGTATGCATGAGTCCTTGGTGATAGGAAGGTCATTTATGATGTATAGAGTCATATTCTTCTTGTAGAACATCTTTTTGCAGACCTTGCTTACAGTTAGGGGGAGCATGAATGGCACACTTCAACAGATCAGAGACTTCAGCATGTACTCAGAGGGAGCATGGTCAGATTGGTACATGTTGGTATATACAAAGGGGGAGCTCATTCAAAGATTTCAGCAGGTACTCAGGGGGAGTATGGACAGCGAAATGTTTATCAAGGAAAGAGAATATCTTGGTCCGCCCTTTGCCCTTGATGTCAAAGGGGGAGAGTGATTTGGTGTTGTTGCCATCAAGTCCAAAGGGGTAGATTGTTGGCATTATGATGAATAATTTGTACTTGATGGCAACCCACTCGTAGAAGAACATCTCACTTATTTATAACTAGATGAATCTAAAGGAGAGATATCAGATGTGACTGAATGCATGGGATGCAGGACAACTCAAAGGAATCAGATGACAATTCTCAGTAATGACAAGTTAGCTTTGCCATCAAGTCCAAAGGGGGAGATTATTGGCATTATGAGACAAGTGTTGTCCTTGATGGAAAATCACACAGATGACAAATCATAGTGCAACAGGTCAGTAGCAAGGAATTGATGATCAGATTACAAGAATGAAGAGGGAAAAATATATATACGCAGGTTCATCGTGACCAAGCCGCGTATACACACGGGTTAGACATTGCAAAGACGCGTATGCGTATACACGCACTTTCACACAAGGAAAAGCGCGTACATGTGGGAGAACTTATTTTTGGTCCGTGGTATTTAGTCCTTGGTACTTGAACCTATGGTTTTGGACCATGATATCTCGTCAGAAGTGTTGATCCCAAGTATTGGGTCCATGGTATTTGATTTGTTATGGTTTTGGACCATGGTATTGAGTAAGGCCTAAGACTATAAAAGGAGAAGAAAATCATTAGGCAAGGGCACGGAAAAAGTCTTGAATATCTGATGAAGTATGAGATCCAGTATGCAGGTTATGGGTTTATGATGCATTGCTTGATCTAAGCTAAGGAGGAATCTCAACGGTGGATGGAGAACAAGATCTAAGGATAGATCGGGATCTAATGGCTTGGAATGAATCATCTCTATACGGTTTGATCTTGTTTATTCTAGATCTGTATACTGACACATGTAATGTTCTGTACATGTTATGGGTATGACTAATGTCTGGAACATCTGCAAAGTTATGAGAAAATATTTGTAGATCTGTACGCGGGTTGGCTTTAGTGAAAGCGCGTATGTACGCGGGTTTGGTTCATCGTAGTAGCATATACATTATGAAGTATGATATTTAAAGTTGCAGTTGGGTCTGATTGTTATTACAGAGTTCTGTTGTCTGCTCTGTGACTGCAGTTTGTTGATAGGGTTTTAGTGATTCAGTATTGGGTGATTCAGAGATTGATGATGCTAGTGTTGATTGATTTTGTGCCTCAATGATATTGATGGGTCCAGTATGAAAATTGGATGAAATGTGGCCTTCAGATTAATGTGTTGTGCTTCAGGAGTATCCAGTCTGAAAATTGATGAAACGTGGTACCTGGAGGAAGAAAGAGAAGGTTGTAGCCTTCTATAGGTCGGCACCTACGTACTAGTACATCAGCAAGTACAAGAGCTAAGAGGGTAGTAGCCCCCTTCCAGTAGCAGCTGGAAAACGAGTAAAGATTGGAGCATTTTAGTAGGTCGGCACCTACGTATTAGTAAATGGATCAGTTAGTACAAGAGCTAAGGGGGTTGTAGTTCTCTTCCAGGAGAGTCTGGAGAACGAGAGAAGGTTGTAGCCTTCTGCAGGTTGTAGCATGCGTACTAGTAAAGGACTGCACCAGTACAGAATCATTGTAAAAAGAAGTTTCTAATTGAAAGAAGATAGAGACATATTGCAACAGGTGGTTTTCACCCACATTGGGTTTCCACCTTATATCATGGTGTTCATGTGTGCTTCTTATGTGTGATGATCTGTTCTGTTTTACTGCACTTGCTTACTGTTCATATGGATAATGAAGTTCTGATGCACTAACTAAAGATCAACATTTAATGGATTAATTAATCATAAGTATTCTGGATATACGCTAGTTTCATTAGACACAGTTGCGTGTACACGCGGGTTTCATTAACTGAAAGAGTGTATATGTATCTAAGTATGGAAATAAAAAAGTATTATTGAGTTAATAATACTGATTCACCCACCCCCCCCCCCCCCCCCCCCCTCTCAGTATTATTTCCAACAATATATGATATATTTAATTTTGGATTGGATGGATTTATTAAGGAAGTATGGAGTAAAGAATGGAAACATGTGAGTTGGTGTTGTGATGCTATAATAAAGATGTTAGAGTTCGTTGTTGGTGTTAGGAAATACTATCCAATATTTTTCTAGAGAAATAAATGACTACAATCTTCCCAATTACCAAAAAAGATTTGATGGGATAAATTTATTAAGAGAGTATGGAATAGAGAATGGAGAGATTTGAGTTTGGTGTTTGGATGCTATAAAAAAAATTGTCGTTGATTATAAGAAAGTGAACTACTAACATAAAAATAAATATTTTTTTTGAATGATTTATCTTTTTATGTTTATTAATTAAATTATTAAATTCTATTATTTACATTAAATTGGTTAATGAAATAATTTCAATAAAAAAATATAAGTTATGATGGAAAATAGGGGAGAGCGAATGGAGGCTGCGGGTTCGAGGTTTAGGGTTTAGTGCTTCAGACCTGCTGAACCAGGCTCAGCTCTGGAAGCGCACAGGGTTAAAATAGAGGATCTGCTCAGAAGAGGACAAGGACTGACCCATCAGATGGTAAACGGGGGGTCCATTGGGACCCCATCCTTTAAACAAATAGTTATGCAAAAGCAAGCAGCGCAGGAGGGAGTAAAGATAACAGGATATGGTAAGCTTAAGCAGGATAGCGAAAAAAGCAAAGAGAAGAAACAAAAAGGACTCAGAGAAACAAACAGCAACCCAAAAATGAAAGAAAAAGAAAGCGATGGAAAGGAGAACAGTGAGAAGAAGGATAATACAGGGCAAAAACACACAGCCCATAAAGAGAAACAATTAGGGGAAGGTGGGGAACGGGAGGAAGGAACTCAGTCGAAAGAAGAAGAGAAGCAAGAGACTGTATCGAACCCCAGCAACAACACAGCAACAAGAGGAGCATGCAAACCAAAAAAAGCAGAAACCCTAAGAGTGGTTATAACAGATCCGGAGATACAAGCCTATAGAGAACACATGTCGGAACATGCGGTAATATGCAAATTCATGGGACTGTGGCCAACTGAAAGAGCGCTATGCCAATGGATCAGGCAGCAATGGAAACCCAAAGGTGATGTCAAACTGCACTTAGGAGCAAAAGGTTTCTTCACTGTTGTTTTTACGAATTTAGAGGACAAGGATAGAGTTTTTGATGGGGGTCCTTACTTCTTCGCTTCAGCGGGGCTCTACATGAGGCCCTGGAAACCCAACTTTGTACCAGAAAAAGAGACATTCACACAGGTCCCTGTGTGGATCCGTCTTTTCTCTCTTCCAATAGATTACTGGGGCCTGGCGGCTCTTAAGCAAATAGGAGATCAACTAGGTACTTTCATCAAAGCCTCAGAAGCAACGATGCAAAGGAAATATACTTCCTGTGCGAGAATTTGTGTGGAAATGGATGTATCAGGCGCTTTACATGAAGGATTATGGCTGGAGTACAGGGATGAAGACTATTTCCAGGCCATCGACTATGAGCAAATCCCCTTTCGCTGCCGAAAATGTCACGAGCATGGACATTTAGTAAGAGAGTGCCCATTAAGCAACATAGGGGAAGAACCTAAGCCAGAGCAAGCAGCAAAGAGCAGGGATGCCTTTATAAAGCCAAAAGCAAGACAAAGGGCTAACAGAAAAAGAACCAACAGAATAGAGACAGCACAAGGAAACACCAGCAACACCTTTGGAATCTTGGAGACAGATACAGACTCAGAAGAACAGAATAAGGTATCAATCACAAGTGAAGGGAACAAAGAAAGGGCAGGTCATGTAACAAAAGAAGGGGAGGAACACCCCCTCAGCACAGTAGTCCTAATGCAGGAACCAATAGAAGAGCAAGAGGAAGATGCAGACATGCTCACCAGTGATGGTGGCAGTGAGGAAATGGAGCTAAACGAGGTTCTAGAGTAGGAAGGAATGAACTTACCAGTCATGGCAGAGATCTGGAAAGCTCAAGGTATAGAGAATATTCCGGAAGAGGAGATCAGAAAGATCAACAATCTATTCATTGCAAGGCAGAAGGCGGAGATGGATAGGCAAAGTAGGAAGTTAGGCATAGCAAAGGGATTAGGCAGCCATTCAAAGAGCCTACTATGCAACTCAACCAGTTCGAAACAGAGAAGGAAGAGAGGCCGAAGAACAAACGGTGAAGTATTGCAGGAACTAGGGATTCTAATGTTAAACTCGGGCAAGATGAAGGCTCTGAATGCCTTCCCGTCTTACCAACAATCTATCTAGTTAAAAATGAAAGTTATATCGTGGAATGCAAGAGGGCTTAATAGCCAAGCGAAACAAAGACTTCTAAAGAGAAAATTCCAGAAAGAGAAACCAGATATCATGTTCATACAGGAAACCAAATGTGCTAACAGCAACATGGCGAATATCAGCAAAAGGCTTGGAAAACATATAGAATTTATGGAAGTAGCCAGTCAAGGATGGGAAGGAGGTTTAGTCACATTTTGGGACTCCCGAGTGATTCAAATCCTCTCAGCAGAAGCCACCAAAGCTTTCATAGCCATGGAGACTCAATTGATAGGTAATTCTGAAACTTACTTATGCACAAATGTTTATGGACCGCAAAAGCTAGAAGATAAATTCTCCTTTCTCTGCTCTCTTTTAAGTTTAAAGACTAGATATCCCAACTCGAAGTTCATCATGGGGGGAGACTTTAATATGATAACCTCTCTTTTGGAGAAGAAAGGAGGAATTAGAAAACTCAATAAGGATGCTGAGCTCTTCGCTGAATTCATTGATTCTGCCAAACTAGTGGACATCCAACCAAAAAGTGGAACTTTCACATGGAATAATAGGAGAGGAGGCGAGAGGCAGATAGCCTCTCGTTTGGATAGATTCCTTATTTCTGAAAGCATTATACTTGAAGGAATAATAGTGGAATCTGACATCCTTCCTAGTGGAGGATCGGATCACTGGCCAATCTCTTTGATAGCGGCCATCCAAGGAACCCCCAGAAACAAGCCTTTTAGATTCGAGAAGTTCTGGCTGAATCACCCTAATTTCATTCAACTGGTGGAGAAATGGTGGAACGAGCCAATGGACATCAGAGGAACAAGAATGTTTAAACTTCAGAGCAAATTAAGACACATCAAAAACAAAATAAAAGAATGGAATGTAACAGAATTTGGGAACATTTTTAAGGAGAAATCTATCATAGAGGGAAGGTTAGAACAGATTCACAAAGATTGGGCAACAGGGCACAACAGTGAGGACTCAGTAGAGCAGGAAAAAGTCCTGATGCAACAATGGCAAGCACGCTGTCAACAGGAAGAGACCTTATGGAAACAGAAATCCCGAATACAATGGCTTAAGGAGGGGGAACAGAACACTAAGTTCTTCCATAGGTCTGCGCTAGACTACAGAGGAGCTAATAAGATACTCTGCCTCAACAATGAAAGGGGGGAAACTTTACAAAGTCACCAAGAAATAGCAGCATTGCTCACACGGCACTTCAATCATATAGCACAGGAGCCGCCAGCAAACAGAACAGAAGCTATTGAGGAGCTTACTCAGGCTATTCCTAAAATTATCACAAATGAACAGAACCTAGCTCTCAGTAGAGAAATCTCTTTGGAGGAGGTGGAAGAAGCGGTTAGAAGTATGCCAAATGATAAGGCACCTGGGCCTGATGGTTTTACCATCAATTTTTACAAAGCCTGTTGGAGCCTTGTGAAAACTGAAGTTTGGGAAGTAGTAGAAGACTCTAGACGATCCTGTTCTATCCTTAAATCGCTAAATTCCACCTTCCTCGCTCTAATTCCCAAGGTAGAAGAGGCCAACTCTCCTGAGAAATTTAGACCTATAGCCCTGTGTAATGTAATATATAAAATCATATCTAAAGTCATAGCCAACAGACTGAAGCCCATTCTTCCTGGCCTCATTTCGGAAGAGCAGTCGGGGTATGTTGAAGGTAGACAGATCTTGGATAATATTCTTCTAGCCCAGGAAATGGTTCATACTCTTCAAACCAGGAAAATAGCAGGAATGTTAATGCAGCTTGATCTCTCTAAAGCCTATGATAAGGTCAGCTGGAACTACCTTGAGGCTATTCTAAACGCTTTTGGCTTTGACGAGCAGTGGACTAAATGGATCCTCGCCCTGATTAAATCCACTAAGTTTTCCATCCTTGTCAATGGCTCCCCCTCCGACCCTTTCTCTCCCTCCCGAGGCATCAGGCAAGGAGACCCTCTGTCTCCCTTCCTTTTTGTAATCCTCATGGAAGGACTGAGCAGACTCATCAGCAAAGCAAAGAACGAGGGGAAAATCAAGGGACTTCAACCCTTTCACTCAATACCTGCAACAACGCACCAGCAATTTGTGGATGACACAATGCTGCATGGAACGCCAACTGTGAAAGAAGCCATGGCTTTCAAGAAAATCCTAGATCTCTTCAGCAAGGCCTCAGGTATGGAAATTAATCTTTCAAAATCCACTATTTTTTTCTTCAATACTCATCTTGCCATTCAGAAGCATCTATCTAGTATTCTTGGATTTCGAAGAGGCAGCCTACCCTCGAGATATTTAGGAGCCCCTCTAACAGACAAACCCTGGCAAAAGATACACTGGGAGAAAATCCTGGCCAACATGAAGAAAAGATGTCAGCACTGGACACACAGAGCACTCAATTTCGCTGGAAGATTAGTCCTCACCAAAGCAGTATTGCAGGCCATTCCTCAGTACCTGCTCTCTATTATCCCTGCCCCTAAAGGAATCCTTCAGCAGATGAGAGCGATCCAGAGATCCTTTGTCTGGAATGGCAATGCGGAAAAGAAAAAATGGGCGCTTGTCGCCTGGAACAAACTCTGCAAATCGAAAGTTTTAGGAGGCCTAAATCTTGTCGATCCCTCCATCATCAACATGACATGTGGAGCCAAACTCTGGTGGAGATGGTTGAAGGAACCCAATCTTCCATGGGCCAGACATTGGAAAGAAAAATATACCCCTGACTGCAACAATCAGGAATTAATAAGGCTGCAGGAGGTTCCTGAAGGGTCTCCTATATGGAATTTAGCAAGAAAGAACCGCGACATTGTGCAGGATCACAGTTTTTGGGAAATCCGAAATGGGGAAACGGCCTTATTCTGGGAAGATGCTTGGCAGCAACTCCCGAAGCTTGAAACACCAGAGCTCGCAGACCTCAAGCGACAATGCCAGGACAGGGGCAGATACACTGTACATCAATACTGGAACCACAGCAGCAGGGACCAGGAATGGAGAGAATGGTTAATCAATACCACTGAAAGCTCAAGTGAGGAAAACAACAATACAAGAATTCTGCTCGATCAACTAAACAAAAGGAAGATAAGAAACGCTGAAGAAAAGGACCAGCTAAGATGGGGCATGAAAGGAAGTGGTAATTTTACGCTCAAGGAAGCCAGGGAACAGCTCGAGAATGCAGAGCAAATGGAGGAGATTCAATGGAGTAATAAGGTCTGGGACACTCTGTTTTGGCCAAAAATCAAAACATTCCTATGGCTCCTAATGCGAAGAAAAACCCTTACGTGGGAGAATCTTCGCAAAAAAGGGTTCCATGGCCCTTCTCGATGCCCCATGTGCAATTCAGATGAAGAGACAATGAACCATCTCTTCAACACCTGTGAGTGGGCTTGTCACCTGTGGATATGGGCAGAAAACATCATGCAAAAAACAGATCGAACCAGGGACTCCATCCAAGATACCATCAAGAATTGGCAGAGCAGGTACTCAAATAATTTAAGAATTAACAGTATATGGAAAACCTTGTCGGGCTTTATAACCTGGACCATATGGAAGGAACGAAATAGAAGAATCTTCCAAAATGAATACAGAGATATAGAGCATTCGCTAGATACTATAATCCAAAATATAAGACAATTAATTCTAGTTAAATGCAGAGTGGAAACAGACGAACAACCTTCGGCTAAAGACTTACACATTTTAAAAATCTTCAAACTGGATAACAGCCAAAGTTTGAGCACAACGAATTGCCAGCAAAACCCAAACACCGCGTCCTGTGGCTGGAAGCGTCCCCCTGCAGGGTTTCTGAAGCTGAATTTCGACGGAGCCTCCAGAGGCAATCCTGGTTTGGCGGGCATCGGAGGCATCATAAGGAACCATGCAGGGGAAATTCTTCACATTTACAGTAAAGCCTTGGGGGAAGGGACGAATAACGAGATGGAGTTTGCGGCCATGGAACAAGGGCTCCGGATTCTCAAAGGCATTCAGGGTGGCACAGCGGTGGTTGAGGGAGACTCAGAGTTGGCAATTACAGCGGCAAGGAAGCTCTACGGAGGAACGAAAGCAAGCAAAGTCACCAAACATTGGAGACTTGCCAAGGTTACAGACAACATAGCAGGTATGCTGGGAGTAATGAAAGGTCTGGTTTTCCAGGCGGTGAGACGAAGAGCTAATACGGTGGCGGACCACCTGGCGAACTATGGAATCGAGCACCCAAACACCATGTGGGACAGCTGTTGGCAGAATATAAACTGCCCGGAATTAAAAGAGAAGTGCATCCAGCTCTCCAGGCAAGATCTGGGTGACGACAACCGGGAATGAGTGGGAGGAAGATCACAACCACGTCACTCTATGATGGGACACGCTGGCACGGCAGATGCCATTAAAGAGTGGCAGGGGGTAGAAGGACACGCGAGTTCGGCGCAATTATGGCACGAGCAGAGGAAAAAGGAAATGAAACCAGATATGATAAGTAAGGATAAGCACCGCCGAGACCAAACCAAGAAGGAGGACACTTGGCAGACTCTGGAGCGAGCGAGAAGAGGTGACCGTAATGAAAAGATTGTGAGCCATTACACAAAAAATCCAGCATCACGCAGAAATTATTATGAAAGGACTTGCAAGTTGCATCGAGCTAGACGGTATGCAACCGGTAACATCCCAAACAACCGCTATTTAACTACAACCAGAGGCAGGGGAAAAAGCAATGTTTTATCGTGTAGCAGACCTGAGCCCATCCATTCTGCTGAAAGCTTCCAGAATTTCACCGTGAGCGTTGGCACGATAATGGAAGGGGAAGGAAGTCGCAACGCGTCGGCAAATAAAGATCTCAAGAATGCCAGAGAAATGTATGAGACGCGAACTTCGCTAAAGAACAAACGTAAGATCATTGACCTGGAAGCCATGGTCCAGGAGGAAGAAAAGAAGCGGTCGGAAGAGGACATTGAAAAGGAAGTGGATTGGCTGCAGGACCCCGGCACTGTGACCAAACGGGCAACTCAGTTTGTCAGGACTCAAGCAGAGAGCTGGCGCATGAAAACTTTGCTTGCTCAAGCCTTGAGCATGCAGGCAAACAACGCAGATCAACTGCAAAGAGACCAGCCTATTTCTGAAGCCAAGTTGGAGGAACACATCGCAATCTTAGAGAGCCTGGACTTTAAGGTTAGTGCGCTGGAGCAGGAGGTCGACAGCATCTCCAAGAAACTCACAGTGCTCATCAAACTCCTCAGGCACACTATTGGACAAGAATCCAGGCAAGCCGAGCATCCGAAGAACGAACCGATGGGAGAGCTTCAAGGCCAGCATCCCAAGCCGGCGCAGGCTGGCATCTCAATTTCTGAACCTGCTCCGGAGACCTCAAGAAATTATGTGGTGCTCAAAATGTAAAGGAATCGTTCGGTTTGTGGTTGGTTTCCTTGTGTCTTCGGTTAGTCCTCTAGGTGCTCGGCTGTTAAGCTGGTTAGTTGGTCTGTTGCTGTTCCCTTCTATTATTCTGATAAGTGTGTCTGTTGTTTCTGTAATTTGGCTGCTGCCTCATGCAGACAGAAGTTTAAGTGTTTATCTTTTGTTAAGATATGTGACGGTGCCACCCTGCGTGGTGTGCTTATGACAGTTTTGGTTAGCCCTTTTTGGTCAATTTTGAAGGTAGGCCTGCAATCTGGCGGCCCTCGATCTGCTAATGCAGATTTTTTGTACCATATTTACCTCTTTTTAATATAAATTTCTGACTTACACAAAAAATAAAAAAATATAAGTTAATAAATATTAATTGATATTTATTATTATATATATATATATATATATATATATATATATATTTAAATTAATATTATATTATTGAACATGAGACAAATTTAAAGAAAAATTAATATTACATTTTAGATATATTCTAAAATCATGAATTTTTACTAAAAAATAAAAATGAATAAACTTAACTAAAAAATTTCACTATTTCAATTTTATATATATAACTTTTAAAACAAAATTTCATGATTAAAATAGTCGTCCAATATTATAAAACTATATTTAATATAGTGTATATGAAAAATATTCCCATTTAACTTAATCTTCCATATCAATTTGTTGCATTTGTCACGTCATAGTCATTTGTTTAATTTTTTTTTTCCCAGGTTTGTAGTTTAAAATCTATTTGCAGAGCCTATAGCAAGTTGACTTGTTAGTATATCCAGAACTCTAGGATATTTCCAGTGACTTAATTTGATATTGTCAGTGTAAAGTACTAGTATAGCCATCCAAGACGTTCAATTGTGAATTGTAAATCAGGGAGGATGCGAAAGGTACCATCATACTTTTTTTTTGAATTTTTTTATTTAAAAATAAGTATGGTATATTAAATTGTTGTACGTGTGTAATTTTTATAAATTTAGTTTTATAATTTATTTTTTATATCTGAGAATTATAAAATAAATATTGTTTATGGGGTCTTGGATAGACAGTGATTAGGTGTTTTGGTAAGACACTTTTTGATATAAAGTTATCAGTTCAATTTTTTGTTGTGATTGGGTGATATATTAGACATAATAAAGATAAAGCCTTGTCAAGCATACAATATTTTTTTTATGAAATAAAACCCATAAAATTAGTCTAGTCAATAGTTTTAGCCAATAAAAAAATAGAATTTCCAATTTTTAATCATTTTAAAAAAAACTCATTTTAAAAATAATATTGGAAAACTTTAATAAGTTTTATAGATTGTTTGAAATTTTTGAAAGGTAAAAGTTTTTTTTACCATAAATTGATTACAATATAATCTTCGAAAGGCATGTATAATAAAATGTGATTGTTAATCCCGGATTTGGGTGTTTAGATGTGTAACAGGTACATGGGCAGCAGATTGGGTGGGCGCGTGGCTTATCACCACCACCACTCGGCCTCGCACAAAGCCGGTCTTTAATTCCCTTGATCTCAACTTCAATGTTGCATTAATGCAGCCTGTCCCTCCTCTCCGGCCTGTTCATCTTCTTATCATGGCGCCCTCAGCTCGTCTCATTTGCACTCCTCCTCTGCGCTCAAGTCACTCCTTTGTCGTTGCAGAGATTCGCTCTCGAACCTGCCTGGGGAAACGTTGGGCTCTGGTTCGTTGGGTGGATTTCTGGCTGGGGCTACAAGTTTCTCACTGCCATATCTGCAAATTCAATAGCTGCTCGTCCTTTGCCCTCCCCTATGCCCATCTGTGTGCTGAAGCCAAGCTATTTTTAGTCCTTTTCGGCCTCCTCAGTTTGGCAGCCCGCTCTGACCTTCCTGTTCTACCCACTATGCCTAGACTTCGCCAGAGAATGAGTTGCAGGAGAGGCAGCTCCCGGGGGCAAGCTGTCTGCCAGGCCTCCTCCTCCACGACGGATTCCTCGACTTTTTGCTCGGACTTCTACTCAGACCGCTATCTTGATACTAGGAGTGGTCGTGGACGGGGTAGAGGGCAGCTCAATACGGCAGCGCGCTCTCTCAATTCTTCTACTAATACGGCTCGGCTCCAGTTCCCCTGTACTCACGGCAATTTCTCCTTCATGGCCTCTGTTACCATAGAGCTTAGCGAGATTACTTCTTGT
This sequence comes from Pinus tabuliformis, assembly GCA_031772625.1. Classification (NCBI taxonomy): domain Eukaryota; kingdom Viridiplantae; phylum Streptophyta; class Pinopsida; order Pinales; family Pinaceae; genus Pinus; species Pinus tabuliformis. Next base: position 88,325,783 of record CM062804.1, read on the forward strand.
CAGGTAGTTGTTTCCCCTGGGGTGACTATGGAAACGATGGTGGAAGATAGGCATGGTACCACTCAGATGGATTACAAGCAGAGTAAGGCTCCGGGTCCGAGTAAGTGCATGGCAACCCAGGTCATGAACGATCAGGCTAGTCCGAGTGTCCCTACCGGCGGTGGTTCTTCAAGCAAAGAGGGCCATCCCTCTGAGGACGAAGACGACTACAAATATGGATGTTGCATCATTGAAGAGCAACCCTCCACCTCTCATGACGTTTAAGCAAGTCTGCGCTCATTGGTTTTTTGATTCATTGTAAGCTCGAGGGTGCTCACTTTTCGCCTATTTTACCGTCATGATATGCTTACCAGTTCTCATGCTCAGTCCCCTAATCCAAAGTCTAATTGTCGTTTTCCCCTGCATCGGCGGCACTCTTCTAGCCTGCGTGTTTTGGTCTCGATTTCGATCTCAGTTGTTTTTGAAGTCTGTCCTCAGTTCTGTTCTGGGCAGTGCTTCTCGATTTACCTGCCGGGGTCTAGTTATCTTGATATGGTTGCTGAATTACCTCTGTTCAATCTTTAGTTTCAAGCATGATAATGGGGGTTTTATGTTTCTTTGTACTAGTCATGGTTATGTTCCTAGCAGTGCTTCAAGTCAATCCTCAGCAGGTCTTTTTGGACAATGTTCAGCTATGCTATGTAAGCTGCCGCATCTCTGGGCTAGATTTCTCGAGGCTATGGCCTCTGTGTAAAATTACTTTATATCAATATAGGAATAGACAAATTCAAAAAAAAAAAATGTGATTGTTAACAAATTTTGTAACTTATTTTCAAAAGTTACACATTATTTAAAAGTAAAACATGAGTTTGACACACTTAGAAATAAAAATTTTCATAAATATTGAGATTTGATGTATATATTATTATGACACACACATACACATATATTTATTTATACATAATGAAATTTTCATAGATATTGAGATTTGATGTGTGTATTGTTTTTCATAAATATTGAGATTTGATGTTTGTATTATTATGACAATTTGTGGCATATATAATTTTTTTGATTTTTTATTTTTAAAATAATTTTTATTTCTGACAAATTATATTTATATCCCCATAAAATTAGTCATTTCATCTACATGAGCCAATAAGAAAATAGAAATTCAAATTTCAAAAATTATTTTTTATTTTCAAAATATTTAGTAATAATTATTTTTTTCAAAACTTTAATAGACTTTATAAAATCTTTTTAAAATTTTGAGAACAAATTGGAAGTCAAAGCATTTTGACTGCAAAATGATTACAAAAAATAGCATTTTTTGTAATAACAGGTATAAAAATATAATAACATTTTTTTCAAGTTGTTTGTGTTCTTCCAGGCTTGACTTGCAGCTTGAGAAATCGTAACCCAGGGGCATCTAAACCGTCAAAATCACCTGGGGATAGCACCCGACCTCGGCCCCACCAACCCTAAGCTAACTAAATTTTAGCATATCTCCTCCCCCTAACATGGGCATAACAACCTCTTTGAGGTTTGATCTTGGGTCGCTTTGCTAATGAGGCCCATCCTCAACCGGTTGTGCTAGTAAGACTTGACAAAATATAATAAAATACAAAATACAAAAGTAACAAATATAAATATAATTAATAATAAAACGATCCATTTTAACTTAGAACGTTGAAAATGATCAAATCTCTTAAGATGCAAACCTCTTTTAGAGTGAAAAGAGATTGGTTTTCTCATTGTTTAAAAAAACAAAATTAAAAAAATAGAGATTAAACCTATTTATATATTAAGAAATTGTAATTTTACCAATAATTATACAATCTAAATTCAATAATAATTTCACTTTAATTAATTGATTAATTATATTATTTTTAAAACTCATAGTCTAACTTATGTTATTTTTAGAACGCATAGCCTAACTAATATATGAAATTGTTTTTGGGCATCTTTTCCAGTTATTTTAAACAAAAACTGCGAAAGATTTTTAAAGTTTTGAGTTTAAATTGTTTAATCTCTATTTGAGTGCCCCAGTTTCCAAAGTGTTAACTCCATTTACGTATTCAAAATGTATTTTGAATAACAAAAATTCACAATCTTGCTTGAAATTGTATCGTCAAATTTTGGTGAAAAAGTTCATTTCGTCTAGAAATTAGATTGCACATTTTTTAAATATATAATAATTTTTAAGGGCAAATTCAATTAATAGATTATTTGGTTTATTTTGTGAGAATTCAATATAATTTTGGGATAAAGTGTGTTTTTTTATTATTTAAAATGTATTTTTGAATACATAAATGAATTCCACACCTTAAAAAAATCTTGAAACGCTCCAATTTTATAACTTACACAACTTAAATTTATCATATTAAATTTTTCTCGCAAATTTCAAATAAATTTAATCAAAAAAATAGTTAGACTCAACTATATTAAAATAATTATGATTTGTTACAAAATTGACCTTAAAAATAACTAGAATATGCTATATTAAAGAAATTGCAAATAATCAATAAATTATAATTAAAATAATAATTGTAATTAATAATAAAATGTATAGTAGTGTTATTTCTGGAGTGCACCCGAAATTTTGGACACAACCCTCGCACCACTCACACAGTGATGATCTCCAAAAACAACACTACTATGATTATGACCTGTGGAAGCCTACACTTTATTGTAAACCAACATTTTAACTCCAGATCTACCAAGCATCAAAAGGGATCAAATCTTTTTTCTCTTTAAAAGAGGTTTGCATCTTAAGAGATTTGATCCTTCTCAATGCTCGCTAGATCCAAAGTTAAAATGATCTAGATTGGATTTATTATTAATTATAATTACGCCAAAAAACGTTCTCTCTATGGGCTTGGGGACAACAGACACTGTTCACCCAACAAATAAGAGACCTTTATTTTCATCCTCCTCGCACCTCTCAAAATCTAACATGTGGAAATGATTTTTCATGAGCCATTTTTCCCGATTACTCCTTCACTACTTCGCCTTTTCTCAGTTACTCCACCTCCACTTCGCCTGTCTCCAATGAAGCCTAGAAATGGACCCAGAAATGGAGGATGAGGTTGAGGCTTCTTCAACTAGTGGAGCTTCTCGAGTGAGAACCTTCAAGCCCACAGGAGTCGAATTTGGAATCTAATGGAGACTGAGTCCATATCCTGAAAAGTGGAAGAGATCAATCGAGACATGGCAGGGGCGTTGGACATGCTTCTGATGGGGCTTCTCGAGGTGTCAGAGGCGGTTCGGGAGCATGCGGAGCTGGTAAGAACGCAGACTAAGAAGACCTTTGACAAGATGATATGGGAGGCTATGGTGGAGGCCGAAGAAAGGAGACTAAAGCGGGAGTTGGATGATACAATGCATTGCTTCGAGATCAAGAAAAATGTCGTATCCAAAAAAGCTTCACCTCGCGTTCCAACAACTCAGGCTCTGCACGACAGACCCAGAAATGGGAGCCTCCAATCTCCAATGAAGCCTAGAAATGGACCCAGAAATGGAGGATGAGGTTGAGGCTCCTTCAACCAACGGAGCTTCCCGAGTGAGAAATGGATGGAGGCGGTTATTTATTTCAAGTCCTTCAGGTTCAAAATTTCCAAAAACCGAAGATCTCCCAAGGAGTTTGAGAGTATGCCCTTCATCTAGGTATCTGATATGAAGTCATCACTGGATATGAGGCCCAACAACAAAATCCCCTAGATGTGTATCGTTTGATTATTGCAAGATACCGCCTGCCCTTGGCAGCATTTGTAGTCGTTCCATGACTTCAAACGTACGGAGGTGTCATCGATAATCCCAACCTTGAAGCACAACAACACCTTGAGGTCTCTTCCCCCACACTGCAGTGGCTTTGTAGTAATGGACGAGCCAATACATTTAAAAGTCAGATTTTCCAATATAATGGCAGTTGTGATGATAATAAAGAAACTGTGTTGGAGGTGTAAGGAGGCCATTAGCATTTTGGATAACAATGGAAGAATGACAAAATAATTGAAAGCGAAGAAGAGGAGGAAGATTGGAACACTCTCCTTTTGTGGCTCCTCAAAGGTGTATTAAAGGCGTCGACGTAACTGAGGAAGGCAGAAGAGGCCTTCGCTCTTCTTCGGATATAACGTGAGTGGAATTCGTGAATGGTTTCACTTGAAGATCTTGGTGATATGCTCCTTTAGAAAGAGCAATGCCTTAATAAATTCAAAACAAATGTTTTCATAAAAAAACCAAGAAGGAAGGTTAAGGAAGGAAATTTGAACAACGAAATTCAAAAGGAGGAATTTCACAGAAACTAGAGAGTGAAACTAGAGAATATTGAAGGAAGAAAGTCCTTTGTTACTATTATTCACAAAAGTAGAGACATTATTCACATAATAGCTACGAAAATAAGTGCAAACAAAATAGGAAGAACTTGTCCATTGTGATCGAAGAAGTAAAAGGAGCACATTGAGAAAGGTGCATCGATAACTTCACTTGGTGTGCCAGAAATAATGAAGGATGCTCTATACATTCACTTCAACACGACCTGACAGATGACTAGGAGAGGAGTGATCCGTTAATGAAAAAGGTATTATAGACTATGTGTGAGTTTGCTTATGTTACTTAGTGCAACGGATCGAAACGATTGTGAATAACATAAACACATAAACAATTTGAAAACACATTCAAACACATCAACACAACCAAATTTAATAAAGGAGTTCACCATACTTTCTGGCTACGTCTCTTGGTCCTTTCCCTTCCAGTGCTGACCTCTTTATTTTGTCTTCAAATGGATGTTACATGTATGAGCTCGAAAACAGAGTCTCAAATAATAAAATGAACATCACCACTGTGTTCAGCTCGAGATTTCGAGTCAAACGAGTATAAACTTGACCATATTTGGCCACTGTGACCTCCAGACCCCCTGGAATGGTCCAAAACCATAATCGTTTTTTAATCTTTCGGTGATATGGTATTAATATACCACATGCAGTTGCAATATGCGGTGAATGTGGGATAATGCGATAACATAAAATCAGAGGACCGACGGTCGTGGGGTTGACCTCGACGTTCGGCCTTTTTCCGGTGGAAATCTCGACACCAAAATAAATACAAGTTTATCATATCCTCCAAATTTCCATCGTCGATCTGTCCCATCCGATCCAACAACTATCGTGTCGTTCGCTTGCCAACTAGCCCGGACGATCTCCACCGTCGATGTGACCTGTCCAATCGAACGGCTATCGCGCAATCTCGTGTGAAATCTTGCATGACTGATATCAGACCAAGAGCGCACAAGAAAAGTGGTTTTCTCGTGCTACATGTCGCACGCCAAGCTTAATCATGTGAATTTTCGAAAAATCGTTTACCACCTTTAGGGCGTGCGAGATACCACTTCCCATTTTCTTGCTGGAACTCAAAGAAGTTAAACTTCTTTTTAATAACCACATCGCGTCCGTTTAGAACGTTAACCTACTTGCGTGTTTTGACGCGATATGCGTCGATCTCTCCTCTGATCAAACGATCATCACTTCCCTGAAATTTTCATTAGTTTTAGCAGTCTACCAAATTTCTTTCTCATCCACCACATTGGGATTTCATGCCAACATTGGGCAAATCTGGGCTGCCATGTGTCAGCACTGAATTGGCCTATGTGAACCAATCACAAATTGCCACGTCACCTTCTCTACTGACATCATCCAGAACCCGTGACTCATTCCCGGGTTGCCACATGTCCTGCTGATGTAGGCATTGACTGTTGACCGTTGACCGTTGACTTGGTTCCACTTTCATCTACATTTGAAGACTTTGATCCACAGGAAAAACTGAATCCATTTTGGATCACTCCTCCCCACTGGAAGCTTTTGGTCCACCAAAAGTTGGTTTTAGCTATCGAGTAAGTGAGGATAAAGTTCCCTCACTTTTCCAATCTCTATCCATCATGATTTTTGAGTCCAACTCGAAGATACTCAACATTTCCTCATCGCGAAGTCCTTATCCTCCTGTCAAGAACTATGTCCTCCTGTAGCTCATTGAGATACTCAGGTAAAAGATCTTCAATGGAAGGTAGCTGACCTTGCTCTTCGGGATCTTCAATCAATGCAGGTTCATACAACTGCAAGTTTTCAACATTTATGATGGAATAGATTTGCATATAAGCTGGTAGATCTAAGCGGAAAGCATTTTCACCAATTTTGTCAAGTATTTTGAAAGGACCATATCTAATTGGTTTCAACTTTTTACCTTCCCCTTGCAGTCTTTATTTGTTGATGCACAACCAGACTTGATCACCAACTTGGAAACTATGCTCAACTCGATGCTTGTCATGTCGCACCTTATACTTTGCTTGGCTTCTTTCGAGCTGTTCCTGTACTTCTTGGTGAATTTCTTAGATTTGTTTAATGAACTTGGTTGCTTTGTCCACATCATTGTGTCCATCAACTGTTATGTCTTTACCAAAGACAAAATCCAAGGGAGACTTCGGTATAAAACCAAAACAAGTCTCAAAAGGAGATCTCTGAGTAGAAGAATGTTTTGCATGGTTGTAAGCATGTTGCACATAACACAAATGCTCGTCCCAATGTTTGGGATGCTTGCTCCAATATCCTCGAAGCAACTTTATCACTATCCTATTGACCACTTCTGTCTGACCATCTGTTTGCGGATGAAATGTCGTGCTCTTCTTTAACTTTGTGTCCAGTAACTCCCATAGACTTGACGAAAATTTCCTGACAAATCGAGAATCTCGATCGAAAACAATAGAAGTGGGTAACCCAAAATGAACCCATACATTTTGAAAGAACAACTTTGCAGTTTGTTCAGCTATGACCTGTTTATTACATGGTGTCAAAATACACATCTTACTAAACCTATCCACAACTACATACAAATAATCATGACTCTTTCTAGACTTTGGCAATCCCCCAACAAAATCCATGGAAACTCTTTCCCAAGGACGAGAAGGAATTGGAAGTGGAGTATACCAGCCTAATTTTCTATTACTTGGCTTGCTTGTAGCACAGATAGTACATCCTTTAATATATCTAAAAATTGTCTCATTCTTTCATGGCCAATAGTAGAATCTTTGTAATTGTGCAACTATTTTACTTACACCAAAATGACTTGATATGAGAGAAGTATGTGCTTCTCGAATTATATTAACTCTTTCAGTTTGTGGAATACATAACTTTCCCAAATGATATAAGAGTTTGTCCTTTATAAAATAATCCAATTCTTCTATCTGCTTGCCATGGCCTAAAGTTGCATATACATCCTTAAAATCTGTGTCTTGAGCATATTGTTCGATGTAACTTTCATGAATTACCGAATTATGCTTAAGTATTGTGGATGCATTTATAATTGGTCTTGATAACATGTCTGCAACCTTATTATTTATGCCCTTCTTATATCTGATAACAAGATGAAATTGCTATAGAAAACCCATCCCCCTGTAATGTCGTGACTGTTTCAATTTAGTTTGTGAGTGTAAGTATTGTAGTGGTTGATGATCTGTATGTATGATTGTTTCTTTACCCATTATGTAATGTTTCCACTTTTTAACACTCTGAACTAATGCATACAATTCTTTATCATATGTAGGATAGTTAACTACTATTGATGTGAATGTCTCAGAATGAAAGCATATAGGCTTCATGTGCTGCATCAACACTGCCCCCATGGCATATTCACTTGCATCTGTCTCGATCTCAAATGGATGTTGAAGATCTGGCAGTGCTAGTACTGGTGTTGTACTGATCCTTTCTTTCAATGTGTCGAAGGCTTTCTGCTGTTTGCCTCCCCACTGAAACACCTGTTTCACACTTGTTAAATCATGTAAAGGAGCTGCAATCAAAGAAAAGTTAGCAATAAATTTTCTCCAATATTGCACTGCCCATAAGAAACTTCTAACTTCTGTAGCAGTATTGGGCTTAGGCCAATTTACAATGACTTCGACCTTAGAGGGATCTATCTTCAATTCACCACCCCCTACAATATAACCCAAATAATTCAAAGATGTTCTGCCAAATTCACATTTTGACAGTTTTACATAGAGATTTTCTCTTTTCAAAACATCTAAAATATGCTTTACATGCTTTACATGTTCATCCCATGTTCTACTGAAAACAAGAATATCATCTAAATAGACTATTACAAAATCATCAATGAATGGTCTAAATACATCATTCATGACTCGCATGAATGTAGCTGGAGCGTTAGTTAAGCCAAAAGGCATAACCATCCATTCATAGAGTCCTTGCTTCGTTTTGAAAGCAGTCTTCCATACATCCTGTTCTGCAACTCTGATCTGATGGTAGCCGCTTCGCAAGTCCAATTTAGAGAAGTAAACTGCATCTTTTAATTGATCTAACAAATCATCAATATGAGGAAGAGGATAACAATTCTTTATTGTGATTTTATTTAATGCTCTAAAATCAATGCACATTCTCCACGAACCGTCTTTCTTTCACACTAACACAATAGGTGATCCGCACGGTGATGTGCTTGGTCAAATAAACCCTTGATTGAGCAACTCCTGTACCTGCTTCTTTATCTCTGCATTCTCTAGAGTTGATAACCTGTACATTCCAATGTTAGGTAGTGGAGCATCTTGATGCAAATAAATCCCATGTTCTATCTCTCACTTGGGTGGAAGCCCTTTAGGCTCTTGAAACATAATATCATAATCAGAAACAACTTTAACTATATCTGCTTTCTGTTTAGGATTACAGCCTTAGAAAGCATCGAATTTATCAATATCCTTTGCTTTTACAATCATAAGTAAAAATTGTTTACTTGAATTTACAATTCTTTTCATCTGTCCTGAATTTATGAGAGAGAAATTATCTTTGAGTTTATGAGCCCTTACAATATATTCAGTTCCATCCTTAGTGAGTTGATACTTATTTTCAGTTCAATAGAAGATAGCATTTTTATTGTACAAGTATGAACTTCCTAATACAATTCCACATATGTCCAATGGGACTATGTCTAACTCAACCTCATCTACAAACTTTGACCCAATAGCAAAACGAAGTTTACATTGTTTCGTAACTTGTAGCTTAGTTTTATCACACACCCAACCTAATGGATATGGATTTTTATGAGGTTTTGTTTCTAGACCCAACTTCTTTACAATTGCTTCAGAAATCAAATTAACTTGTGACCCACTATCAAATAATGTATCAATTTTAGTATGCTTGGAAATGAATCTAATATGAAATAGCTCATTTCCTTTCCTCTCATCATTATCATTATCAACAGAATGCGAAGAAGTACTTGTAGATGCTTTAGAATCTATACCTTTTATACCTGTAGCTGTAATCGTTGTCTCGTCACCTGAATCTGAGTAGCAACATTCTTTCGCTCTTTACTCCCGAACTTCTTAGGTTTCAATTCCAGATGCAATGACCAACAGTGTGCCTCATCGTGTCCTTCCTTCTTACAATGAGTGCATGAAGGTTTATCCTTCTTCACAGTGTTTGTTTTCTTCTCCTTCCATTTAAGTTTCTTCTTGCCTTTATTCTTGCTTTCAATAGGTTTGGATGATTTCCCAGCATCTTGGGTTACATTTTTACCTCTAGCTTCTAGATGAGTTGCTTGAACTGATACATCATCTAAGCTATTTGGATTAAACATGAGTATGGTATGCCTCAAATAACTACGAAGACCACCTATGTATTTCAACAATGTCTCTGGTGAGTCCAATGATATGCCTAATGTTAAAGCTCTCTTACGAAATTCCTAAGTATAACTTTGAACACTTTGACCTTTTAATTGACGTAGTGTTTACTAACTCATCATTGCTTGTTGCATATAAGCCAAAGGGTAAAATTGTTTTTTAATAGCATAAACAAATTCATTCCAAGTTGAAATGATTTTACCATGCTTTTGGAGATCTGCTTGTGTCTTGCCTTCCCACCATACAAGTGCGGTTCCTCCAAGTCGAAGGCTAGCAAGATGGATCTTTTTCCTTTCTGAAACAACTTTCTACAGCCTGGAATATACTTAAATTTGTCTTATCCAATTATCAAGCTTTTCAGCATTAAGTTCTCCATCATAAATTGGCAATTCAAATTTTACATCTAATTTCATCAATGAGGATTTCTTCTTTTTCTTTTTAGAAGAACTAGTTTTATGAGAAGAAGACGATGATGACGATGATGGTGATGATGGAGGAGATGGTGGAGGAAGTTTTTCCCTTGTCTCTTTATCTAGAGGAACAAAAAGAAAAGGTTCCTTTGTTCCTTTGTCTGGTTTAGGTGATGAAGTGCCTTCACCTTTACCCTTTTTAAACTCATTATACATCTCTTCCACCATTGCATGTATCGTCATGAAACTATCCAAGAATTGGGATTCTGACCCAAGTGGAGTTTCATCTGCCATCCTTCTTTGTGAAAAGACCCTTCCAATCTCTAGATTTGCCTCAACAAGTTCACCTTCACCTCGTCTGAGCCTCAACCTAGTAAGCATTCAAATCTCCACACAAACTTGTCAAACCTTAAAAACCTTGCTGCTCTGATACCACTTGATCCGTTAATGAAAAAGGTATTATAGACTATGTGTGAGTTTTCTTATGTTACTTAGTGCAACGGATCGAAAAGATTGCAAATAACATAAACACATAAACAATTTGAAAACACATTCAAACACATCAACACAACCAAGTTTAATAAAGGAGTTCACTAGACTTTTTGGCTACATCTCTTGGTCCTTTCGCTTCCAGTGGTGACCTCTTTATTTTATTTTCAAATTGTTGCTACAGGTATGAGCTCGAAAATAGAGTCTCAAATAAGAAAATGAACATCACCATTGTGTTTAGCTTGAGATTTCGAGTCAAACGAGTATAAACTTGACCATATTTGGCCACTGTGACCTCCAGAGCCCCTGGAATGGTCCAAAACCATAATCGTTTTTTTTATCTTTCGGTGATATGGTATTAATATACCACATGCAGAGTCAAACATAGCAAATTCTGAATGATAGGGAATTTGCGATCGAAGACCTAGCCGCCGACCCAGCTCTGCGATCCTGGCCGCAGGCCAGCCTCAGCCCTCTGTGCTGCATCGGAGGACTTCTCAGGCGACGGTGCTCCGAGGAATTTGTCAAACGACCTACCAGCTTGAGAGAGCAGAGAGTTTGGGCTTCCGGGTGCATGCCTGCGCGGCCCCGCGGATGTAGAGTTTCACTAGCAGAGACTCTCCCATGGAATCCAGCGGGGGCCCTGCCCCTCCACTCAACCCGCCTCCGGAGATTTCTGCATTCAAAGCATTGATTGCCGCAAGTTCGAAGCACCCTCCCACGACTAGTCAGCAGAAGTTTGTCAAGAAACTAGATTCGATCCCTACGATTGCCCTTCCTGAAGAAGAAACATGCAAAGCTGCTCTGAATCTCGCTGAGAGAGGGTTAATAGGCCAATTTACGAGCCTCTGGCCATCCCCAAAGTCGGTAGAGGACTGGACTCAAAGAAACTGGTCTCCCTTGATTAAAGAGGGGGTCAAGAGCTATTTTGTGGGCAAAGGATTCTTCATATTCGTCTTCGAAAACCCAGATGATAGAAGCCTCATCTTCAGAAATGGCCCTTATTTCATGGGACCGCAAGCCCTGTACCTAAACAAATGGTCTCCCGACTTTGATCCCTCCCAGGACGTCCCCTCCGCTGTCCCAGTTTGGGTGCGACTTCCCCATTTGCCCCTCCACTGCTGGAACCAAAAAACCTTCCAGATCATTGGTAACGCTCTTGGAAAGTACATAGACCAAGCTGCAAGAAAAGACCAGTACTCATGTGCCCGAATCTGTGTAGAAGTCGATCTAGAAGAGGGTTTGCCTGAAGCAATTAAGCTCACTGTGGTTGGGTGGACACACGTCCAGGAACTGGATTACGAACAGCTCCCTTTCAAATGCAGACACTGCCATGGTCACGGTCATTTTGCAAAGCACTGCAAGAAAAAGGCAGAGGAGCAGGCAGACAAAATAAACGAGGAACAATGGACAGTAGTCCAAAAAACTGCCCACCAGAAAAAGGGAAATGGCAAAGGGTACACCTCTGGAGCTCCAGGCAGTTCCAAGACCAATCAAGAAAAGGATGCAACCCCGAACGACTCAGAAAAACTCAGATCAACCCAGCAGGCACGATTCAGGAAAATAAGGAACATATAGAAGTCCCTCCTTCCAACAAAGAAGGGAAGAAGCTATACAGGTTGAGGCCTCACAAGGTAGCCCCTCCAACCCATCTTATGCTGAAGTAACAAGGAAAAAACCAGTAGATAGTTCGGGTTCTTCAGAGGATGAAGCCTTCGAGCGTCCCTCCAGAAGAGCAGGCAGGAAATCCCGCAAAGAATTAAGGGAAGAGGAGGTTGAAAGACTCAAAGTTCAAGGAAGCCAGTCCACCATAGAAATGTCCATTGGAAGAAACACCAGACCAAGGCCTTCAAAGGGAGGCCCTATTCCCCCCCTCAAGTAAATTATGAAGCTCGCCTCTTGGAACTGCAGAGGATTGGGGAACGCCTCTAAAGCTAAAGCAGTCATGAATCTCCTGAAAATAGAACCCTCAGACATCCTCATGCTCCAAGAGACGAAGATAGAAGGCCGAGCGCTTCTAGACATCAGCAAGTCAAAGTGGAAGAAAAGCGCAGGCAAAGCAGTAAGTTCAAGGGGATCTTCTGGAGGGCTGGCAACTCTTTGGACATAAGATTTATTTTTGCTAAAAAAATATCATGAAACCCAGCACTGGATTACGAAGCTGACACATTGTGCAAGTAAGCTGACTATCTCTCTATTTAATCTTTATGTCCCTGTCACTTACTTTGAAAAACGAGAATGCTGGACCTCCCTCTCAGCATTTTTAGAACAGCATAATCCAAGTAATATTATCATAGCAGGTGATCTTAATATAGTCCTGAAATCAAAAGAGAAAAGGGGCAGCTCCAACAGCAGAGATCCTATGCTGACGTTTGTGGAAGAACCCTCTCAACAATGGGATCTATTAGACTTCATTCCCATACGCGACCTTTACACTTGGTCCAATAACAGATCTGGGTCAGATCATATCTCTGCACGCCTGGATCGATTTCTGGTCCAAGGCTCCCTTATGATGGATAAAAAGATAATCAAAACCAAAATTCTACCTAAGCTGACCTCTGACCACAAGCCGATCCAGCTTCTCCTTGAAGACGAAGAAGATCTAGGCCCTCTACCATTCCGCTTCAGCCCCTTATGGATTGAGAGAGAAGGCTTTATCGACACTGTAAAAGAAGCCTGGGCCAAATCATTCTCAGGGTCCTCAAGTTTTGTTTGGGAGCAAAAACTGAAGGCCACAAAACAAGCTCTGAAGGAGTGGATAAGGAAACCAGTCCCTACTCCAACCAGCATAAGGAAAGAAGCAGTGTATACTTTGGAGACCCTGCAAACAGATATGGAAAGCAAAGAGATTACAGCGGATCTTTTGGAACAAGAAATAAAGGCTCAATGCTCAACCTATCGATCCTTCCGAAAAGAAGAAGAATATTGGAGAATCAAATCCAGGAGTCTGTGGCTAAAAGCAGGGGATCGGAACACCTCCTTCTTCCACAGACAATATAGAGCCCGGTTGTCCAGGAACCACATCTCAGAAATAAAGACAACAGAGGGCCATGTCAGCAAAGGCTTCACCCAAGTCAAAGTTGTTGCGGACAACCACTTCAGAAATCTTTTTAGTGAGGGAACTCAGGCCTCCGAGGGGGAAATAGTAGAATTCCTCTCGAACATTCCTCATCTAATCAGACCTGAAGACAATGCTGCTCTCACCAGCGAGGTAACAGAGGAGGAAATCATCAAAGTTATCTGGTCCATGGAATCAGATAAGGCTCCGGGCCCAGACGGATTCACGATTCATTTCTATAAAGTCTGCTGGAACATCATCAAAATAGATCTCCAAAAAATGATAAAGGGGTTCATGAGTAAAGCTAAGATCAGTGGAGGAACCAACTCCACTTACCTAGCATTAATCCCCAAAGATTCCAATCCGGAAACATTTGCCAGATTCAGACCCATATCACTTTGTAATGCATCTTATAAAATATTGGCCAAACTGTTAGCAAACAGGATCAAGCCTCTGCTCAAGAGGCTGATCTCCAGTCCCCAAGGTGGCTTCATGGAAGGCAGGCACAAACTCGACAATGTCATTCAAGTCCAGGAGACAATCCACTCCAGCAAAAAGCGAAAAGAGAAAGGTATGTTGATTAAATTAGACATGGCGAACACGTTTGATAGAGTTAATCGCTCTTTCCTCATCAAGGTTCTCCTCTCCTTCGGCTTCTCTCCCCATTTTGTCCAGCTTATAAATTCCTACATCGATAACCCTTGGATCGCCCCCCTTGTCAATGGTCGTCCCTCTAATTTTTTCCAAGCATGGAGAGGCATCAGGCAGGGATGCCCTCTCTCTCCTTTCCTGTATATCTTAATGGCAGATTCCCTCAGTAGAAAACTCACAGTTAAAAGAATTGTTGGCTTTATCCCTGGTCTCAAATCCTCCTCAGATGTCGTTCCTCTGAATCATGCACTCTTTGCAGATGACTCACTTCTCCTCGGAGGTGCATCCCCCAAAATTGCCAAAGTCTTTGATTCGGTCCTAAAAAGCTATTGCAGAGTTTCAAGTGCTCTTGTCAATGAGAGAAAGAGTGAAATCTACAGCTGGAACACAGGTCAACAAGAGCTCATTAACATCTCGAACATTCTGGGGTTCAGAGGTCATGCTAGTTGGGAGCGTATTAAATATCTCAACCTCCCTATCACAAATGGAGTCAATAGAAGGTCACTCTGGACAGATATCATTTGTAAAATCAAAACAAAAATAGCAGCATTGGGTGGCTAGTGGTTAACCAAAGGAGGAAAAGTCATTTTAATCAAGTCTCAGTTGTCCGCGCTCCCAATCTATCAAGCCGCATTCTTATTGGCCCCTAGAAACATCATGGAGCAGATATCTAAATTATTAAGGGACTTTTTATCGCAAGGAGTGAAAGGTAATAAAGCAAGTTGCATTTAGCAAATTGGGACTTGGTTAGACGGCCGATCGCAGAGGGGGGTCTCCAAATTTGAGATCCCTCCCTTGTTAATCTAGCGTTGGGAGGAAAACTCCTCTGGAAAATGGCTCACGAGCCCAACCACCCGACCAGCAACACATTGCTGTCTAAATACGCTCGCAATTCGTCCTACAGAAACCTGCAATTTGATTCCTCTGTCAACAGTACGCATGTCTGGAAACTCTGTTGCAAAAGCAGCATTTTTTTTAATAAATCCTTGTACATAGTGTCGGGCAATGGCAAGCATATTAATTTGTGGCAGGACAGAGTAATGGGGAGCGATCCGTTAGAGGGGAACGAGGATATTGTCGACATCAGAGAATGGCTGATACACGCAAGCAAAAACAGTCTATACGACCTCTCGGTTTGGGATTGCCGGGGAGAATGGGCCAGTTGGGATTTCAATGGCGTCCCAGATTGGTTAACACCCCAAAAAAATCTTCTTGTTGAACTGTTGGAAGGCTCCACACCTAAAAAATGCCATATGAGAGACAGCTAGGCTTGGGGACTGTCAGGCACCTATACCGCAGCAGCAAGGTACAAAGCTCTTCAGGACCCAAAGAACAACAGTCACTCTCCGGCCTTCTGGAAGCTAGTCTGGGACAATCTAGCTCTCCCTAAAGTGAATTTCTTTTTCTGGACGCTGGTGCATAACAAACTTCTTACAGGAGACAATCTAGAGAAAAGGAATATTGCAGGGCCTCATAGGTGCGAGCTATGCAGAAGCAACCTTGAAACTGCCCAACACTTATTTCTGGAGTGCAATTTCGCTAAGGAAGTATGGGGTCTCACTCTTTTGGATCTGCAGATTCCTGCTTTCCCTCAGAGCACTGTTGCTGAACTGTTCGCCTCTTGGAGCAATTTCTATCCTCATAGCATCCCCACCAAATCCTTCTGGCGTAAAATTTGGACAGCAATCCCCAAATTTGTTTGCTGGCAGCTATGGTTGGCTCGTAATGACCAAATCTTTAATGGAAATAGACACTCCCCTCTTCAGGTTGCAGTTAAAGCTAAAGCATTCCTCTTGGAAGTAGCCCAACAGCAGTTCTTCAAAGAAGATCCACTGCTCCTTCCTGAAGAAAGGAGATGGCTTTGCCCCCTTGAGCCTTCTCCTCGTAAGCTCCTCCTCACTCCTCAAACAGCAAATCCGGAATGGAGAATAAGAGATCCCGAGGAATTTTTCATAAACTGGTGGAGATCCAAAAAACTCACCACAATCTTCTTTGACGGGGCCTCCAAAGGAAACCCCGGGAACGCTGGTGCTGGAGGGGTCATTTACTCTTCGGATGGGATTTCAAGAGACTGCTTCTACTGGGGTCTAGGCCAGAAAACCAACAACCAGGCAGAGATTTTTGGTCTCCTCAAAGCTTGTCTAATAGCAAGAGAAAAGGGGGTTAAAGACCTCCAAGTCTTTGGAGATTCAGAGATACTAATAAAAAAATTAAACACGGAGGACCTCTTCAACAATGCTAGTCTCAATAAAATTCTGGGCAGATTGAAAAGAGTCCTTCAAGAATTCACCTCCTACAAGTTCTACCACATTCTTAGAAATCTGAATGGCGAAGCGGACCAGATGGCGAACAAAGGATGCTCACTCATGAAAGGGCAGCTACTTATTAACGACGATAACTTCTTTCAAATTCCTTGAAAATGTTGTAACTCAAAAGCTGAATTTGCTGGCTGTTTTCTTTGTAACTGGGGCTGCCTCGGCAAAGACCCCTCCTATCTTTTTCAAATAAATAAAACACATAACCGTTACAGTTAAAAAAAAATATACCACATGCAGTTGCAATCTGCGGTGAATGTGGGATAATGCGATAACATAAAATCATAGGACCAGCAGTCGTGGGGTTGACCCCGACGTCCGACCTTTTTTCGGCAGAAATCCCGACACCAAAATAAATACAAGTTTATCATATCCTCCAAATCTCCACTGTCGATCTGTCCCATCTGATCCAACGACTATCGTGTCGTCCGCTCGCCAACTAGCCCGGACGATCTCCACCGTTGATGTGACTCGTCAAATCGAACGGCTATCGCACAATCTCACGTGAAATCTCGCACAACAAATATTAGACAGAGAGTGCGTGAGAAAAGTGGTTTTCTCGTGCTACATGTCACACGCTAAGGTTAATCGTGTGAATTTTCGAAAAACAGTTTACCACCTTTAGGGCACGCGAGATACCACTTCCCATTTTCCTGTTGGAACTCAAAGAAGTTAAACTTCTTTTTAATAACCACATTGCGTTCATTTAGAATGTTAACCTGCTTGTGTGTTTTGACGTGATATGCGTCGATCTCCTCTGATCGGACGATCACCACTTCCCTGTGATTTCCGTTAGTTTTAGCAGTCTAAAAAATTTCTTTCTCATCCGCTACATTGGGATTTCATGCCAACATTGGGCAAATCTGGGCTGCCATGTGTCAGCACCGCATTAGCCCGTGTGAACCAATCACAAATTTCCATGTCACCTTCTCTGTTGACATCATCTAGAACCCGTGACTCATTCCCAGGTTGCCACGTGTCCTGCTGATGTAGGCATTGACTGTTGACCGTTGACCGTTGACTTGGTTCCACTTTCATCTGCATTTGAAGACTTTGATCCAGAGGCAAAACTGAATCCATTTTGGATCAAGGAGATTGGTCTTACAGTTTGCCCCATCTAATATGGGAGATAATATGTTTGGAGATGACAAGACTGTAGTTTATTAATTGTGCAAATTTGGTATAAGTAAAAAATTAATTTGTATATACAACTCAACATGCCAAGAATTTACCTGAAACTCAACCATTGAATCACATCGCAAAGTTGGAAACTTAAAAAGACAATTTTCACCTGTTGTATCCCATGCATTCTTGTAAAGGAAAATACAATAATAACCTCGATCAAAAAATCATTTAGATATGAACAATAATCAAGAAAGTAATATTTATAAAACATAATACCGCATGAGATGTTGATGAGTAGGTGCTAAGGGTGGACAATAAAGAGGAGAATGGTTTGCAGTTCACATGATGCATTTCCCAGGCAATTAGAAATTTTAGAAGAGACTTACAATTGGAAGGTCTTGTCAAAACAACCTATGAAACAATTCTGCAGCTAGAAAGTTGAACATCCAAAACCAGTTCCTTTAATACATCCAATGCAATAGTATCAATCACTACTGTAGATATCCAATTCAACTCCCAAACAAGTGGTTTCCATTCATTTTGTCCAGGTATCCTATCAATCAGAGTAACATCAAAGCGAATCTTGAAATAATGAGTGTGGATAGAACCTATAGCTGTTAGATAGTTGAACACCCAAACTCAAATCCTTTAATGCCCAAAACCAAATCGTTTAATGAATGTCAAAATTTTGCTCGAACAAACTTGATGGAAATAAAACACACCGGAAATTAGGTAGGACCAAAATTCTGTATATACAACCCTATAATCCAATGCTTTGGGTAAAGCAACAATGAACATAAAATGGCAAGTGTTAATGTATACAACACATAGCATCACATGTGATGGGCGCGTGCTAACACGCGTTAATATAAAATTATTTTAATGAAAATGACATTAAAAAAATAATAATATCTAATTTATAGAATAAATATTTTAATACCAAAATTTTCCATATATATTTTTTTAATCTCCTTTAAAATTCATATATATATTTTTAATCTCCTTTAAAATTCCATAAGATTAAGTAAACAAAAATCAAAGAATTTCATTTATAATAATAAAAGAGGAATATGAAATTCTATTCAACAATTATTTTAATCAAATTTACTTAAAAAAAGGTTTTTTGAATATTGATTTATATTTTTATTCTTTAAATTAAATGAAATTAAATCAAATTATTATAGTAATGTTATTTTTGGATATCTTCATTGTGTATTTGGTACAATGATTGTGTCCAAATTTTGGGTGGACACTCCACCCATCCTCATCGATCAAATGAAGCAAAATTATTATACAATAATGAAAATAAGATTATATAATTGACACGAAATGAGAGGAGAATGTAAAGTTTCATAGGTCAAAAATGAACATTAGAATTTAACCATCAAAGCTCGATCTGGTCAATCAAAAGAATGCAAAGAAATTTTAAAGTATACATTAAATAATGAGTTTTAATTCCATATTCTTGTGGAACCCCCTACATTGGTGAGACTGGTTGTTCTATTTCTCAGAGAATTCAAGAGCACGTGTTAGACACTATAGGAATCACTCCTCTGCTCTTGCGGAACATGTTGAATTGTCGAAACACCATATTTGCTTAGAGGATTCTAAGGTCCTCGATAGAGTTGATCATTTCCATCACAAAAAATTAAGATAAGCCATTGAGATTGAAAAGAGAAGTAAAACTCTTATTAGGGACGATGGATGGAAGTTAAGTAACTCATGGGTCCCTTCTGTTTATTCTTAACCCCCTGGATTTTTCTCCCCTCCTTTGTTTCCTTCTCTTGTTCGTGTATGTGTTTGTTTTGTTCTATGATCTTTTTTCTTTTATTTGTTTTGGTTTTATTTTGAATCTTGTTTAGTGGTTTTTTCCCCTTTCTTATTAGATAGATATAGTTTTCAATCCATCATCATTTATTATTAATATATTTTTAAATAGATATTTGATTCTTAATATATTATAAGGTAAAATAATAAAAAATGTTAAAGTCATAATTTTTCTAATTAAATTATAAATTAAATTAATTAAAAATAAATTCGAAAATTACTAATAAATTAATCACTTTTTATCCATTAAGGTATTTATTTATTTATTTTTCTTTTTGACCGTTGGAAATTTACCGTTGCATCTCTGATATAAATTAGTGATTTGTTGATCTTGCTCCTCATCCTTGTCCTGATGATGAACCTAGATAGAGGTTCGAAACATGTTGATTCTAAATTTTCTTTGTGATTTCTCCGGAAGATCTTCTTAAATCATGAATCACAGAAGCATCCATTCTGAGATTTTAAATTAACAATTATATATATAGATATATAGATATATATAACAATTAATTTATTTTAAATTATAATTGAAAATAATTGTGGTCAGGGCTCTTGTTCATTTGTATGCCAAATATAGCAATACAAACTTAACAAGTCATGTGTTTGAAACATTGTGAGAAAGACAGATAGTCTCATGGAATTCAAAAATTATAGGTTACTATCTGAATGGAAATTGCAATGATGATATGACACCCTTCCATCAAATGGAAGAGGCGGGGATCAGGGCAAATTTGGTAACTAGGAATCTGATGATTGCAGGGTTGCCTCTTTTGATTGGAGTTGTAGTGGCATTTGCAAGTCTGCAGAGAAAATTAATGAAGTGCATTTCCACTACAGGGAAAGTGGCAATGTTGTATGGAATGCATCTTTGTAGGGCTTAATCTCAACTACCAAAGGAGTTGACATCACCATTAGCACATTAAGCGTATGTATCCATCACTATATGATTAGATAGGAGAAGCAAGATTCATACAAGTTGAGACTAATACCTATCAAATTGCTTTCATCTCCAGTATAAATAGTGAAATTTGTTTGATATTGATATATGATTTCCATTTGTATGCAGCTCAAGTCAGATTTGGATAAGGAGTGTTTCTCACAAGGTAAGGGTTTTTCCTTCTCTTGCCATGGAGATGACCATAAACAAAAACCCTGGGATTTTACTTCAACTACTCTTATATTGCCCTTTTTGCCAGCTACCTGATGGCATTTGTGAAACCGACAGGGAGATTGTTGCTCACTGGCAACAAATAAAGAACACATATTATGCACCTGAAAAGTCACCTCTTGTTGACTCTAACAATGACTTTGTTCCTAAAATGCAACCCCATTTCTTGATTATTGCCTTCCACATTCCCCGTTGATCCTATCGGTGTTCCTTTGCACCTCTCGGTGTAATTACTAGTTATAATTATTAATAAAGTGTAGACTTCCACAATCCATAATTATAATAGTGTTATTTCTGGAGATCATCAATGTGTGCATGGTACGAGGATTGTATCCAAAGTTTCTGGTGGACAAATAATAATTGTTATTAATAAATAAAATGTAAAGTAGTGTTGTTTTTGGAGTGTCCACCCAAAACTTTCTACAAAATCCTCACACCACTCACACAGTGATGATCTCCAGAAACAACCCTACTATGAGTATGAACGATGGAAACCTACACTCTATTATAAACCAGTCTAGATCCATTTTAACTCTAGATGTACCAAGCATCGAGAGGGATCAAATCCCTTTTCACTCTAGAAGAGGTTTGTATCTTAAGTGATTTGATCTCTCTCAATGCTTGGTATATCCAAAGTTAAAATAATCTTGGTTGGTTTTATTATTAATTATAATTATAACTATTAATTATAATTATTGTAACACACCACCTCTTGATCCCAACCATAACTAAGGTTAGGGGAAGGCCGTTTTTGTGCTGACCCAACTCCTAGGGTAGTGTTATGGAAATGGGGTCTAAATTTTTCACTTCTCATTACTCCTTCAATACTCAAAATGATCAATACCATCGCATTTGTCTCATTGAGATGATTCCAACGATGTACAATTTTTATTTTTTTTAACAGAAACGGGTATGAGGCTTTCATTAACTAATTGGCAAAATGCCATAGATTCGGTTACAATAGCTGAGACTGGTTTCTTGAAATTTCTCCAACCAGCTGAACATGGCACACTCACTTATGAATCTCATTTTTTTACAATTTTTTTCTTGATCTTTTCCAGCTGATTTCCCAAGCTTATGTATACAAACGAATTGCTTCAGCAAAAGACGATAGAACATAGCAATTTTTAAGGGATTGGGTCCCATGAGACTTCATTGTCTCTGAGGATAGTTCCAGCATCTAACTGGGCTGCCTTATTTGCTTCTACATCTGCTTCTTTATTGTTGTTTCTTAGGACATGGAAAAATTCTAGCTTCAGAGATTTGATCATGCCTTTAGTTCTTGAGATTGTCCTAGCCAGCCGAAGATCTACCAAATTTGTTTTGGTCAACATAGCATTAATAATGACTTGTGAATCTCCCAATACAATTGCTTCTGTGTGTCCCAGGGTCTTAAGCGTTTTGATCCCTTGGAACAGCGCCATGACTTCAGCTTGGATACTAGTGGTGTGGCCTAGACCTCATGCAAATCTGTGTGTGGAAGAATCTTTTGGGTTTATAATTATGCCTCCTGCTCCAGCTCTTCCTGGATTTCCCTTAGCTGCCCCGTCGAAGAACAGGGAGGGAAGGGCTTGATTGGATAACCAAGCTTGAAACTCTGCTCCGTTTTTCCTTATTTGCCAGTCTTTAAGGCATCTGAGAGGTATCATCGACGTTTGGAAGCTAAGATTGAGAGCGGCTCCGAACTCTCTGTCATCTTGGCTTAGGTTTGTGTCATCATTTTTATCACTCAGCCATTCATTTAACTTCCCCTTGACTGTATTTGCAACTACCTTGTAGTTGTGATCCTTACCTCTGAAGATCCTTTTGTTTCTCTCCAACCAGGTTTTCCAACTGATAAATTTGGGCAGGGCAGTCCAAGCAAGTTTGACAATCTTGTTTTTTGGACCTGGGCCTGGGAATCTTGCCAACCACCCTTTGAACAAATTCGGGACAGCGTGGGGAAGGATGAGCATTGAATTCCACGATCTGAGGAGCTCCTGCCAGACTTGGACTGTGAATTTGCAATTCAGAGAAATATGACCAGCAGTTTCAGAATTTTCTTTGCATAGAACGCATCTTGATGGACCATGGAAACCCCTTTTCTGTAGCCTATCTTCTGTTAATATTTTTTGATGGCATAGCAGCCAACAGAAGAAGTCAATCTTTGGAATAGTGGGGAAATTCCAAATGTTGTTCCAAGGCGCCGGATTGGGGGGAACGTGGGGTCTCTCCCTGATTTTGGTGTAGCCCTGTGATACCGAATAACCAAACTGTTTTTCTCCCCAGCCTCTCGAATCCTTCTTTTTTGCATGCGTAGGGGCAGCTCCATGGAGTAGCTGAAGCAGCGTGGCATATTCTGGCATCCACGCAGCTGGGACATCTGATTTCCAGCCTGCCCAACTATCGCCATGCCAGGTCGATATATCCCATAGCGTTTTAATGTTGGCCTCGTCCATCCACGTTTTCAACTCTCTGCTTAGGCTCGAGTTTGATAGAGGAGGTCTGTTCATAATGTTATCCTCCCAAATTTTGATGAGTTTACCATTCCCAGGAATCCAATAGGCGTTATCTCTTATAAGTGGCCCGACTTTGGAGATTAGGTTGCTGAGAGGGGTTCTGAAGTGCTCTTTTTGTTGTTCCAAACACCTGAGTCTCTGGCCTCTGAAGTATTTCTTCCACAGCACCAACTGAACCCAACCAGGCTTTGGCGCTATAATCTTCCAAATTAGTTTGGCTCCCATTGCTAAATTCTGAGTGTTTAGATCTTTAAAATTTAGTCCTCCTTCTTGTAACGGCCTTGAGACTGTTTCCTAGTTTACTAAAGAGAGCCTTTTCTCATTATTCTTGCCTCCTTTCCAAAGGAATTTTCTGATTAGCTCCTCTATGCTTTTTATGATTCCCATTGGTGCCAAAAGAACAAAAAATTGAAAGAGAGGCAAGCTGCTCAACACTGATTTAATTAGCACTGATTTCCCGGCCAAGTTGAGCCATGTTGACCCCCAGGCCTGCATTTTGGCTTTGATTTTTTCAATCTGAGGGAGCCAATCCTTGCTTGTAGCTCTCTTATGAAAGACAGGTAGCCCGAGGTATTTGAAGGAATTCCAAGATGCTGAAGCAGCAAAGCCCAGACATCTGGCTATGGCACTAGCAGCAACTGTCGGGACGTTCCAGCAATAAGTATGGCACTTACCCCTGTTTAATTCACTGCCTGAAGCTTGGCAGTAGTCTTCCAGAACTTCTTTGAATTTCCTTGCCATCCGTTGAGAAGCAGCCCCCAGGAGCAGCGTATCATCTGCAAAGAGGGCATGGTTGATACTTTTTGTCCCTCTTGCTATGCATAACCCAGCTATCTCTTGGTCTTGTTGTTTCCTGTTTAAGTGGAAGCTAAGGACAGAGGCTTGCAGCACGAAGAGGAGAGGTGACAGGGGGCACCCCTGCCTCAGCCCTCTAGATGCTTTAAAGAAATCTGCAGCCCTGCCATTCACAAGAGGGGCAATCCAGGGTTCAGAGATACAAGCTTTGATCCATTTAATGAAATTTTGTCCAAAACCCAATTTGTACATTACATCAAACATAAATTTATGTCTCACACGATCAAATGCATTAGCTAGATCGAGTTTAATAACCATACCTCGTACTTTGCGGCGCTGACTCGAGTGGATCGCCTCTTGGACCAAGATAAAATTGTCTACCAACTGTCTGCCTTGAATAAAGTCGCCTTGGTTCTCCGGGATGACTTTAGGGAGGATTTTCTTCAATCTGTTTGCTATAACTTTAGTGTTCACTTTGTATCCAATGTTGGATAGGGATATTGGACGGAATCTGTTGAAGGTGTTAGCGCCTTTTTCTTTGGGAATAAGGGCGAGAAAAGCTGAGTTTGTACAGGCCCCAATTTTCTTGCATTCTTGGGATTTTTGTATCATTTTCATAAAATCCTTCTCCACTATCTGCCAGCATACTTGAAGAAACCTGGGTGTGAATCCATCAGGACCCGGAGCTTTGTCGGGTTCCATAGCAAACAGCACTTCTTTGACTTCCATTGTCGAAATTTTATCTTCTAGCATCTGGTTCATCTTTGCGGTGATGAGCTTGGGGACATTGTCTAACAAATTGCCGTTTTGGGTGATCCCCTCGACTTCAGAATACATTTTTTCAAAGTGTTTTGATGCAGCCTTCTTGATGCTGACGAAGTCTTTTAAGGTGTTCTCCTCATTTTTAATTTCTGAAATACTGTTACGACATTTTCTAGCTTGGGCCTGCTTATGAAAAAAGGAGGAATTACGGTCTCCAACCTTGAGCCATAGACTCCTTGACTTGAGCCTCCAAAATTCCTCTTCTGCCAGGCGTACCCTATGGAATTTTTGCTGCAACTGGTATTCCTTGTCTAGCTCTTCTTTGGTGATATCGGCAACTTCCAGATGAAGGTGCTGAATTTCCAGATCTTTTTGAATTTTTTTCCTGTCCACTGCAGGGTTAGGTAAGGTTTTTACCCAACCCTTTAGCATCTTTTTTACCCTGCGCAGCTTTTCTTCCCAAACAAAGAATGAAGATCCCTTGACCGGCTCCTTCCAGCATTCTCTAATCTTTTGCATGAAATCTGCCTCTTTGGTCCATAGGGAACTAAACCTGAATGGTATAGGCCCTAGATCCTTAGAAGGAATCAGTTCTAGACAGATGGGCTTATGATCCGAGACACTGCTTTGGAGGATGCGCATTTTAGCCTCCAGCCCCAAGAGAAGGAAGGAGCTTTGGACCAGAAAACGATCCAGTCGTGCTGCTATGTATCCCGGCCCCACTCTCTTGTTTGACCAGGTGAACGTGCCTGTGACTGGTTTTATGTCTAGCAAGTCCCATTCTTGCATGAGATCTTCGGCCCATTCTCTTGCCGGATCCCTGACTATGATGCCTCCTCTTTTTTCTGAGGCTCGGAGTGTGAGATTTAAATCTCCGGCAATGATAATATTCCCCAAATTTTCTAGATCTGCTAGGTTTTTGATGGAATCCCAACAATTCTTTTTCTCACCTGCATTGTTAGGAGCATACACATTGAATATACAAATAACCTCCTTTGTTTCTAGATGCTGTAATTTTAAAAAGATCCAATGGGTATTTAGGGATTCAGAAATTAGTAAAAACTTGTTTGAGTTCCAGAGTGTCCCAAGTCCTCCCGACGCTCCCCGGGCCGACACTGCATGCGCTCCATTCTTTTTCCACCATTTTTTGCTTGCTTGGAGGAAGGTTGATTCCTCCAACTTGGTCTCCTGGATGAGGAGGATATCTGGGGATTCCAATCTTATTAAGCTGCTCATTGCTTCTTCCTTTGCTGAGGTACCCATTGTTGAGATTGCAACAAGATGATGGAGCTTAGTGAAAAGAGTCGCCTTCACTAAGTGGGCCCGCAGGCTATTTTTGGCGCAAGTCTATTTTTAGACTATGTCTATTTTTAGACATATGGATCATGTCTATGGATTGCAAGTTGCTGTTTATGGATGATTGATCAAGTTGGGAAAAAATAGATGGACTTCTATTTTTTATGAAAGTGTGAGTGATCACAGTGTGAGTGATCACAGTGTGAGTGATCAAAGTCTATTTTTAGACTGGCTGTCAAAAATAGAAAAGTCAAATATTATTATCTCACAATAATATTTGGACTATAAACTTAATCTTATTCTCTTGGAGCACTTCAGTTTGAGCTACAGAGGTGGCACATGCAGCTGTCAGAAGGAAATACGTTTTTCTTATGAGTCAGTTGAGTTGTTGCATGCATGACTTCAGTTAGAACTCAATCAGTTGAGTTTGGTGGAGTTGATTGTGGAGTTGATGGAGTTGTGTTCAGTTTAGCTTTGTTAAACTGGTTGTATTTAGTCTAACTGGCAAATAGAATAGAGATGAGTTGGGTGAATTAGTTATTAATTAATTCACAAGTTATTAACTCATAATACAACTAATGAATACATCAGTTAACTCAGTTGCATGTCAGTGCATGTTCAGTTCAACAAGGACAGGTGGTAGAGAATCAGATTGCTATCGGTTGTGACTATAGTTGTGCACCAGATCTTGCACAATCAAGGGATTGAGTATGCCAATGAGTTTGCTCACGTATTTGCCCACATTATAGCTTGTGCTCACGTCCAACAAAGTGTGAGTGACTATTTTGCAGGTGAAAAACGAGTTTGGTGAGCCATTCTCATCAGTTCTTGAGCAGGTATTGAGCAGTGGAGGCAGGCAAGCAGTGGAAGAGATTTGGAGATTAGATCTAAGCTGTATTGTGTGTAACAGAGGTGGAGATACTTGTGAGAAGTATTATGCTGTGTAATGTTACATGACTCAATCATTAATATACAGATAGTTGGGGTTTTTAGCGAGATGCTTTCCCCGGGATACATACTGTGTTAATGTGTGAATGCTCTTGATGTTTTATTATTATTGATGCTGCTATATTGATGATCAACGTAGAGGAGCTTATGTATTGTGTATGTTTTCCGCAATAGTACATGATCAGGATAATCTCTATTGAATATGTGTTAAATTATTCAAAATTTCTACATGGTATCAGAGCTGCTTGATTTGTAGAAGAGATTTTTACAGGATATCAAGCGAGGATTGATCATCAGATCTACTATTCAGGAAGTGTTTACATTCTATTTTTCTAGGCAGAGTCTGTAATTGGGCCAGGTAGCCTCTGGATTCATCCTTCCTTTGGAAGGTGAGATATCCGGTAAAAGCCCATACAGTCAATCTCTGTACGAGAAATATTTTGTTCTCACGAATTCTAGATCGAAAGCGGTTGAGTTGGAGCTAGTGGAAATTCGAATTTGCAACAGTGTTGTTGAAAATGTCTTTCAACGGATTGCAAATGTTATTCCAAAGCAAGAGCGACCTGGCGCTCAAGGATAAACTCAGAAATAATAAAGGTGAGAATGGATCTTCATCAAAGGTATCTGATGAAGAGAATTGTGCTTTGGTTGCCAAAGCAAAGAAAGGGAAGAGCAAGAAAGCTTCTCATTCCGGTGCGAAAGGCAAGAAGCAGGATATGTCCAAGGTGAAGTGTTTTCACTGTCACCAGCACGGACACTATGCCACAAATTGTCCGCAGAAGAAGAAGAACAAGCAAGGTGCTGGATCTGCAGGGGGAGAGGCCTTAGCTTCTCAGTTTGAGCTTGATTTTTCATTGATCGCATGCTTGTTTTCAAGTGTGATGGGATCAGTGTGGTTCTTGGACAGTGGTGCGTCTTTTCACATGACGGGAGATAGAGATTTGTTCTCTGATCTGGAGGACAAAGATCTTGGAGTGCACATCGAGATGGGTGATGATGGTAGATACAGTGCGACCGGTATCGGTACCATTTCCTTTGAGAGGGAGTCTGGTAAACCCTTTGTATTGAAGGAAGTCATGCATGTTCCAGGATTGAAGAAGAATCTCATCTCAGTGGCGATGTTAGAAGACAAGGGGTATGATGTTGTTTTCAGCGAGGGAAGGCCTTCCTGCGCAGCAAGACAACTGGTGAGACCCGGAAGATAGGGGTTCGAGTGAGGAACCTTTATCAGTTGCATGTAGATGGATGCGCAGCAATGGCAGGCAAGGCAGAAGGATTGGTGAGCCGGGATGATGGCGAGTTGTGGCACAGGAGATTGGGTCACCTTCACCATGGAGCCTTGAAGATACTGCAGCAGATCACTACAGGGCTTCCTAAAGGCACACTTGCGCAGTCAGATCAGTGCAAGGGGTGTACTTTGGGGAAGTTTGTGAAAGCCACCTTTCACGAGAAGGATAGTCGCGCCACAACGATCCTTGAGAGAATTCACATAGACGTGTGTGGACCTTTCTCAGTTGCTTCGACAGCAAAACACAGGTATTATGTGATTTTTGTTGATGATTTCTCTCGTAAGTGCTGGATCTTCTTCATGCAGAAGAAGAGCGAGACATATTCAAAGTTCTGTGAATTCAGAGCACTGGTCGAGAAGGAGTCGGGGAAGAAGGTGAAGGCTCTTAGGAGCGATAATGGTGGTGAATACATCTCGGACGAGTTCAAGGATTTCTACAAGACAGAAGGGATTCGTAGAGAGCTCATAGCTCCCCATAACCCACAGCAGAACGGGGTAGCTGAGTGGAAGAACAGAACGATTGTGGGTGCTGCACGGGCAATGTTGCATGATCAGGGCCTACCCCTTCACTTGTGGGTGGAAGCATGCAATACAGCAGTTTATGTGCAGAACCGTTGTCCTCATAGGATACTTGGCATGAGTACACTCGAGGAGGCTTATTCTGGTAAGAAGCCTGATCTTTCTCATTTGAGGATTTTTGGTGCCAATGTTTACATGCATGTGACGAAGGATGCCAGGAAGAATTTGGAGCTGACCGCAGAGGTTGGGATATTTGTGGGGGTACACTGATATGCCCCACAACTATCGTGTGTATTTGCCAGACAGTGGTAAAACTGTTGTGCGACGGGATATAAAATTTCAGGAGGAGAAAGCCATGAAGTGTTCGCTTGAGAGGGAGCTACACTTGCATGCAGATGAGGAGCTATTAGTTCCTAAGGATGAGCTTCAGGACGTGGATCAGCCACAGGACGAGGTTCATGGAGTGGAAGAGACCACTCATGCAGCGCCAACCATCAGAGGGCGAAAGCGCTTGACAGAAGCTAAGCGACTGGCTCAAGATGCAGAGAAAGTTGTAGGACCACCTACAGCCCAACGCAGGCAGAGATAGTCACCTGATCGGTACACTGGATACATGGCTCTTATGAGCAAGTGTATTGTGACTGAGCCATCCTCTTTCGAGGAAGCTGTGGAGGATCCCGCATGGGTAGACGCCATGGTGGAAGAGTATGATTCTATTGTCAGAAACAGTGCATGGGAGATTGTTCCTAGACTGGAAGGGAAATCAGTGGTGGGTTCGAGATGGATCTACAAAGTTAAGCAGGCAGCTGACGGGAGTGTGGAGAAGTACAAGGCAAGATTTGTTGCCCGAGGCTTTTCACAGATTGAGGAGATCGATTATGAGGAGACCTTTGCACCTATCGCAAGGTATTCTTCCATACGGACGATTCTTGCTCTCTTAACGCAGATGGGATGGCACATTCATCAGATGGATGTGAAGACTGCGTTCCTCAACGGAGTCATTGAGGAGGAGGTGTACATTGAGCAACCCGAAGGCTTTGAAGTCTTCAGCAGCGATCCGCATGTGTGCAGGCTCAAGAGAGCGTTGTATGGGTTGAAGCAAGCACCACGTGCTTGGTACACACGGATAGACAGCTATTTCACAGGACTTGGATTCTCCAAGAGCGAGGCGGATCCGAACCTATACCAGATTGTGGTGGAGGGTAAGTTGCTTATCATTGTACTGTATGTTGATGATTTGATTCTAACGGGTGATGAGTTGTTGATACTGTCATGCAAGAAGGATCTTGCTACAGAGTTTGAGATGAAGGATTTGGGCCTCCTTCACTATTTCCTGGGATTGGAAATATGGCAGCGCAGTGGTGGACTATTTGTTTCTCAGGGCAAGTATGCTCGGGAGATACTGGAGAAGTTCAACATGCATGGCTGCAACACTGTTGATACTCCTCTTCCTGGAGGTTGGAGGAAGGAGGATGCCACTTCGGGAGAAGAAGTGGATGCCACTATTTATCGACAGTTGGTGGGGTCGCTAATGTATTTGGTCAATACACGACCTGATATATGCTATGCAGTTAACCAGCTTTCACAAGCTATGGTTAAGCCTACCAAGCTCTTCTGGAAGGCGGGCAAGCATGTATTGCGCTACTTGAGAGGCACATCGGGATATGGTTTGTGGTACAGACAGGAGGATGAGGTGAAGCTATGTGGCTTCACGAATGCAGATTGGGTAGGGAGCCCAACAGACAGAAAGAGCACATCAGGAGGGGTCTTCAGTATTGGATCGGCAGCAGTTTCTTGGTACAGCAGGAAACAGAGATCCGTGGCACTCAGTTCAACGGAGGCCGAGTATATGGCAGCAAGTTTGGCTGCATGCGAGGCTATATGGATGAGGAAGATCCTAGTTGGTTTGTTCGGTTCTCATTTGGATCCTACTGTGATTTACTGTGATAACCAGAGTTGCATTAAACTCTCGGCTAATCCTGTATTTCATGATAGATCTAAACATATTGACATCAGGTACCATCATATCAGAGATTGTGTGCAGCGAAGGATCATGTTACTTTCGTACATTCCAACGGAGGATCAGGATGCTGATATTCTGACAAAGGCTCTCACCAGGAGCAAATTCGAGTACCACCGAGGTAGGATAGGGGTTGCTAATAATCCATATCTTGTCGAGAGGGACTGTTGAGATTGCAACAAGATGATGGAGCTTAGTGAAAAGAGTCGCCTTCACTAAGTGGGCCCGCAGGCTATTTTTGGCGCAAGTCTATTTTTAGACATATGGATCATGTCTATGGATTGCAGGTTGCTGTTTATGGATGATTGATCAAGTTGGGAAAAAATAGATGGACTTCTATTTTTGATGAAAGTGTGAGTGATCACAGTGTGAGTGATCAAAGTCTATTTTTAGACTGGCTGTCAAAAATAGAAAAGTCAAATATTATTATCTCACAATAATATTTGGACTATAAACTTAATCTTATTCTCTTGGAGCACTTCAGTTTGAGCTACAGAGGTGGCACATGCAGCTGTCAGAAGGAAATACGCTTTTCTTATGAGTCAGTTGAGTTGTTGCATGCATGACTTCAGTTAGAACTCAATCAGTTGAGTTTGGTGGAGTTGATTGTGGAGTTGATGGAGTTGTGTTCAGTTTAGCTTTGTTAAACTGGTTGTATTTAGTCTAACTGGCAAATAGACTAGAGATGAGTTGGGTGAATTAGTTATTAATTAATTCACAAGTTATTAACTCATAATACAACTAATGAATACATCAGTTAACTCAGTTGCATGTCAGTGCATGTTCAGTTCAACAAGGACAGGTGGTAGAGAATCAGATTGCTATCAGTTGTGACTATAGTTGTGCACCAGATCTTGCACAATCAAGGGATTGAGTATGCCAATGAGTTTGCTCACATATTTGCCCACATTATAGTTTGTGCTCACGTCCAACAAAGTGTGAGTGACTATTTTGCAGGTGAAAACGAGTTTGGTGAGCCATTCTCATCAGTTCTTGAGCAGGTATTGAGCAGTGGAGGCAGGCAAGCAATGGAAGAGATTTGGAGATCAGATCTGAGCTGTATTGTGTGTAACAGAGGTGGAGATACTTGTGAGAAGTATTATGCTGTGTAATGTTACATGACTCAATCATTAATATACAGATAGTTGGGGTTTTTAGCGAGATGCTTTCCCCGGGATACATACTGTGTTAATGTGTGAATGCTCTTGATGTTTTATTGTTATTGATGCTGCTATATTGATGATCAACGTAGAGGAGCTTATGTATTGTGTATGTTTTCCGCAATAGTACATGATCAGGATAATCTCTATTGAATATGTGTTAAATTATTCAAAATTTCTACATGGTATCAGAGCTAGATAATTGTAGAAAAAGTTTCTACATGGTATCGGAGCAAGCTAGATAATTGTAGAAAAAATTTCTACACCCATCCCCCTACAATTCCAGGAGACAAACTTCGTTATTTATTTCTGCCTTGGAGGGCTCCCTTAGAGCCCTGTGATTGAATCCTAGTCACCTTCGGGGTTTTTGATAGGAACTTCTCTAGCGTTGGCTGGCTGCCTTGGAGTTTGTCCTTGTAAGTTTCTTGTTCTCTTTTTTCTTTTGTCATTTTGCGCCCTCGTGTAGATCTTCTGGGAGAGGACTGGGATTCCCCAATTTCCCCTTCTTCCTCTGATTCTTCGGACTCTTGGGTTTCCCCTTCTTCTTCGGAGGCCTTCTCCTCTGGTATACTTTTGATGGAGGGGGAAGCTTTTGGGGCAGAGATCTCCTTTGGCACTTCTGTTTCCTGTGTGGTCATGGCTTCAGATCCAAGGATTTCAAATTTGTTTCCTTGGTTTTCCCTGGCTGATTTTTGAGCAATGCCCTCTTGCGGGTTCTTGGCACTGCCATTTGTGTTCTTCCTGTGAGAGGTTTTGGATCTCTTTTCCTGGTTCCATCCCTCTTCCTTTCCTTTTTCTTCCCCCCCTTTGGACAGGCAGTCCCTTGTGAAATGCCCGTAGACGTGGCACTTCCGGCATTTGAATGGCAGCTGTTCATAATCCAGTTTCTGTACATGAGTCCAGGGACCAACCACTATTTTGACGGCTTCCGGTAGTCCGACCTCCAGATCTACCTCTACACAGATTCTGGCGCAGTCATATTGATCCTTGTTGTTGGCCTTGTCTATGAATTTTCTCAGGGTGTTGCCAATGTGCTTCAACGAATCCCAGTTCCAGCAATGAACTGGTAGGTTGGGGAGCCTCACCCAAACTAGGACTGTTGTTGGCACGTCCACCGCCGGATCGAAGTCTGGTGTCCATTTGTTTAAGTACAGCCCTTGGGGGCCCATGAAGTAGAGGCCATTCCTGAAAATTAGGTCTTTGTCTTCTTTTGCAGAGAATTCAAACAAGAAGTAGCCTCTCCCGAGGAAGTAAGAGGTTACCTTATTTTGGATCAGAGGTGCCCAGTTCCTGGCAACCCAGTTCTCAGTCGTCTTCGGGGAAGGCCAGAGTCCTGTAAACTGTCCTACCAGTGCCCGATCTGCCAGGGAGAGAGCTACTTAGATCGGCCCTTCCGGCAGGAGGGCGATCTCTGGGATATCCTCCAACCTTTTCACAAACTTCGCTGCTTCCGAGCATTTCTTCTTGGGCAAGGAGGCTAGAAGGGCTTTGAAGGCCTCCGCTGCAGAAGGGGGGGGAGGAGAAGGCTCCTCCATGGAGAATCTAAATCACCAGCCAGGGCAGCCGCGGCCGGGAGCAGGTCTCTCGGCGGATCCCCGCAGGCGCAGAAACGAAACCTCTGCGAGAACCCACGCAGGTTCCAGGCAGGTCTACCCGGGGGCACCTACGCAGTCTCAAGGCGCGAGGGGAGCGGCTGCGCACGCAGTCTCGGCTCCCGCGGGTTGCGGGCTTCTCAGGTTGCAGAGCTCAGGAGCTCCAAGTCCAAATTTCCAGTCTCTTTAGTTTAATAATAAAAAAATCAAAGGCAAGAGTCCCAACGATGTACAATTTTACCCCATTAGGAGTTTTGGATGGCAATTTATGGCCATCAAATGGTTGGCCTACCTACTAGTACCATGCCATGCGACCTTGCCATGTGGTGATCCTTACAGCCCTCACATGGTGCCCACATGACACGTCTCAATACCTTTTATATATATATATATATAGGCTTGGTCAAATTTTAACTCAAACCCTCAAAAATTGCCACCGAACCACCATAACCAAGATCTATGTTATAATTAAAAATGGCCAAGTAGGGTGGCTTCCTTTATAATTTCGTAGATTCACTATATCATAGTTGGAGTTAAAACTCCCAATGGGTAGTAGTTAGTCCTAACCTATGCAACAGAGGATATATATATATATACTCGATGCGGCCCCATTAGATTAGTCCTCAACGCTTAAAATATTTCGCTCATGCAACACAACCAAATGTTAGGCCTTGGCCCTTGACCCTTAAATTCTTGTGCAACCTTTCATTTGCCCAAGATATGTCACCTCTTATGTTGGTCTCATCAACAAACATGCCAACCCCATGACGTTACCCTTTCCACGTCACCCTAGTGTTGAGTCACCCTGATTATTTCATAATTGGCGTGAAAGGTTTACCACCGGGGATACAGACTCCAAGAAGGAAAAATTCCTATTAATTGCAACACCCATTCCTCCCTCTATGTGGACCCCACCTCAGTCCTTTTAATGATGCACCATATTGCTCCATGTGGTTGTTATGTTCTCTTGTTGTCCAAGCATAGGCTCCAACTCACTCCAACCTCTTCCACGTTGTCCCTGTCCTTGCCATCCTGACGCTCCCACCACGTGCTCCTCCTTTTAACTTCCAAGACTTGTCACCCCCAGATCCTTTGCCTACGATGCACTTAGCGCGATCTCCAACTCACCCTGATGTTCTCCACATTGACCAACTTCTGCGTCAACCCGATCCTCATCATCTTTACGCTCCTCTTTGAGTGCTCTTCCTTTGATATTTTAGCGATGAGACTTCTGGGACACGTCACCCCCCAACTTCTTCCTTTACGACACATTTCGAACCTTTGGGAAGCCTATTTTCAGGGGTCTATTTCAACGAGACTTTGCTTCTATTTAACCCAACTCCCCATTAATTGGCAGTTTTTTTCAAGGCTAAACAAAGGAAGACATATATAGTTACTCCAACGTACTTTGATCCCAACTTTGTTAAAGGTTTCAACACAGGGTTTTACGAAGGCTATTGTATAGACATGGCACCTCTAACCCTAGCTATGGGGATTAAACTGAAACCAGCGTGAGACAACACTCTTGCAACACCTTGATATATATATATATATATATATACTTCCAAGAATAGAGAAAAACGATTGTAGAAAGATTGGTTTGGTCATAAATGAACTCAAATACACTACATTCCACATTGCCTATTCTTCTAATGATAAGCAATAAAACAAGCTCATGAATACACACAATAATCCATTCATTTACTCAGGAATTACACAAGAACCAACATTCCTTAAACATGTAGGGAATCACATTCCATGACACATCACGAGTACTAGACCAACACATTGAATTCATACCAATACAAGCCCTAAGCATACACATTTAACATCTACTTGACATTCAAGGTGCAAAGTGTTGAAAATTGTAACTAGGTTCGATCTTCATAATGACATATGTAATTGTGATTTTATGTAATTGATGAAAAGAAGAAAAATAAAATTATTATTGTAATGCTTGTCTCATGGGTTTCATGAGCAAGGAATTTTATTTTTAGTGATGGCTCCCATTGTGAGCCTTTATGATTTGTCATCTAGTCATAAAAATCAAATTGAGTCTATGTCATGTATGAAGGACCCTTCTTGGGCATGTTACATATTTATATAAGTCATTAAATAAGTAAGAAATCCCTCCAAGGCCAAACAAAAGTATCTTCTTCAAGTCGGTTTCAAGATGGAATAAAAGATTTTCACCAAAGGACATGTTGGCTCACCCTCTCTCAAGTTGGCTTATTATGAGGCTCCAACAATTATAAATAAGGAAACACAACCTCATTTCAAAGCAAGAATTTCAGTCAAGGTCTGGAGTTTGTAAGTGGTGTGAAGGTCATGGAAAGGGAGCCTTATAATCAGGGAAAGGAAGGGAAGGAAGAGCGAAGTCCCTAACATTGTTTTGGGTATGTTTTAAGGGCTAAAATTATCTACGCGTGCTAGGAATCTTGGTTGTTTAAACTGCAGAAGGGTGCCAAAGTATCATAGTCATATAAAGGAGAAAGTCAAGGTGATACTCAAGTTGAGTTCAAGGAGAAGAAGTCTCCTTCTAGACCAAAGGAAAACAAGGGTATAAGATGGTCCATATTCATGAGTTATAGTTTTTGATCTAGGATCGAAAGTTGCAGGTTTGTCCTTGGGAACCAAAACTCATATATATCGCCAAGCAGGAGGAAGAATTGTGAAGTGTGTCTATCGTTGACACAAGGAAGAAGGAACTCATCAAGGGAACTTTGTGACTTGGTCTTGGAGAGTCAAATAGGTCAAGGGTCTTGGTCTTGGTATTCGTCAATTGGAATCTCTATAAGAAGAAGAATTTGTTCGGGTTTTCCTCTCTAGAGTGAGAGGTTTTCGCCCTAGTTGATATCCTATATTATGTGTTTCTTGTCTCTTTATAGTTTATGCATTGGTAGCTATATGATGAAGAATAACATTATAATAACATAAGTAAAAGAAGATCATAATCAAGAAGTAAAAAGCATTCACAAGAAGTTATCTAACAAAGAGAAATCACCTAATCTCGATGCCCTAGATTTCTCAACATGGTATCAGAGTTAAGGCGACAAAGTCAACGAAGGGCATCTTATCAAGGGGCACTCAAGGATCAAATCTCGAGAAAGGCATCCAAGCAAAGATCATCTTAAACTAAAGATCTACAAAGGAAGAATTATAACCCTAGATCGAAGAAGGAGTCTACAAAGAAGTCTTGGGATCATCATCAAGAAAATAAGGCCAAGTTGAAGAGATCTACGAATCAAGGTAAGAGAAGCACTTCAAGGTCAAGATAACATCATCATCAATCAAAGAAGCATTCCTGGGATCTGCACTCAATCAGTTTGAAGTTAAAGTGTCTTGACAACTATTCATCCAAAGGAAGCTAGATAAAAAAGCATTGTCCTCAAGATTCTAAGGTGATATCTCTCTCAACCAAGATCCCTACCATTGAAGACATCATCAATAAGTCATCATTGATCTTCATCATCAAAGTCTCCACCATCAAAAGATCCAAGGGATCTCCCTCTCTCTGGGATCAAGGATCATTATTGAAGAAAACTATCTTCATCAAGGAGAAGTTTTATATCCTCTATATCATCATCAACATCAAGGAAGAAACAAGAAGAAGGAGAATTCTATCAAGTAAGCATATTTATGTCCACATTTGAATCTGTCAAAATGTCCTTTTTCCAGGAAAGCAACAAATTGGTTGGGGCTTCTAACTATCTTGCATGGAAGAAAAGGACAGATTTGAATCTCACTGAAAATGAGGTTATGTAACATGTCAAAGGATTTATCACTAAACCAAGAAAGGAAGATTCTCAATCTCTTGCAAAGTATATGAAAGGTGAAGTTAGGGCTCAAAGGATTCTCATAGAATCTATCAAGTACCCCCTCATCCCATATGTATCCAAACTCGAAACTTAAAAGGAAATTTATGACAAATTGGTAGAGTTGTATTCTGTAAGCATTGCTGGAGAAGTCATCTCATTAAGGCAATAAATCTACAAGATGAAGATGTCAAGGGAAGACGGAATAGCCTCATACTTTATGAGGATATCTGAAATCTTGGATCAACTACAAGATCTGGGAGAAGTCGTGTCTGATAGAGAAATGACTACAGTTGTATTAAATGCACTATTGGAGGAGTGGAGTAACTTTAAGTATTTATGGGAAGAAAGAAGCTACTCCATTCTAGGATCTATGGTCACTGTGCAAGATTGAAGAATCTAGACTAAAGGCCAAATCTGATGTGGGATCAAGTGAGCAAAATCAAGCTTATGCTACAATGACAAGAAGAAAGGGAAAATTTGGAAAGTATAGTTCTAGGAAAAAAAAAAGGGACATCTCTAAGATCCAATGTTATGGGTGTCAATACTATGGGCACTACAAAAGAGATTGTCCTAACATCAAGAAGGACAATAAGAAAAGAGGAAGAGAAGAAACTCATATCACTGAAGGAGTGGAGGAAGCTAAAAAGAAGAAGTCCAAGAAAGAGGAAGTAAGAGATCTCTACTATGACTGAGATAGTCTTCCTCACCTAAGTTCTTCTCAAGTTCCTAAGTCCTCCATTGTAAGACAGGCTATCATGATTCACTAAGAAAAATGATGGGATGCATCATGGCATTATAGAAGCAGTGAAAACACGAGCTCGTAACATCATCATAGAGAAGCATGAAAGATGGTTGGAATATATGGAAGTCAACAATGAAGGATATAACTCTTGGGAACCTCATTTGAAACATAAGTAACAATTATGGAAAAGAAATAAAAAGGCCATCTAGTACAAGGTTCATCATACATCTATCAAAATGAAATATCTACTAGATGGGGATACTCTACATCCTTAAGATTCTCTGATGGAATCTTCATCGAAAGGTTCACCGATCAAGAGAGGAAGCAAGTGTTTCATCAAGAATTCCAAACTTGTGGAATTCATGGGATGATGGTATAATGACATAAAAGGTGAAGCAGATCAAGAGATTGAAGCTCCTTCAATCAAGGAAGTTGTTGCAGGAAGTCTGGATGACCCAAATAAAAATGAGGTATGTATGCTTACAATTGATATTGTAAATTTATGTCATATGATTGCAGGTAACATGTGGATCAATGCTCTATCTTGAGAGCATAATCAAAGGAAGGATCTCCTTCTTCAAAGGGATGCAAGAATGCACGGGCCACACATTCACTAGATGAAATCAACATAATATGTCCTCATATGTAATATGAGGTGGTTGACATTAATTGAAATAACTCTGATTGGAAGTTCCTCGGAATGAAATGCGTGAAGAAAGGAAGGAAGAGATCATGGATATGAAACCATGGAAAAAGGGCAATCAACATCCAAAGACCAAGAATATTTGACTAGGATATTTCCATGGAAGATATGAAGACTCTGATGTAGTATGAAAAAGAAAGAAACCCTTGACAATATATATATATATATATATATATATATATTTCTTTGGGAGATGTGTCGATATGTATGTTGGATGCTGATGCAAACTAGAAATGTCATGATGAAAGACCATCACAAAGGTAATTTCGATTTAATGATCATTTCCTTATTTTGAACAAATATATGAATGTGCTTATGCAGGGATATCAAGGGAAGATCTATGGATATCTTCCACCACCGATGCACATGAAGTAGGATGAAAGATCCTTAAGAAAACATGGCATGAAGGAAGGCCGGATATGAACTAATGGATCACTTTCCAATGATGACATGACTGACTCATGGATGAAAGTGATGGATGGTCCATGCCCTACGAAGAAGTCCCAAAACATGAAGATTCCTGAATAATGAAAACAAGTCTAGGACATTGTGAGGAGGATTTCTTCAAGAAGTTGTTTGTCCCATCATCTCCACCCGAGGAGTTGTTTTAGGTCCCTAATTAAGAGAGCCCAAAAACAAGTTTCTTACTTGGTAGAAACTTGGAAGCATAATTCCTAGGCCAGGAGGGAGCTTAGGTACATTCCTTCCATAAGAATGAGTACATTCCTTTATTGGAATAGGTATGTCCTCTCTCATTAAGAGGGAGAGATAGACACATCATTCTTGTCTTCATTTGGGAAGACAGAATGGAGGATTAGGTAAACATAGAAAGGATACTCTTTGAGGATGAGTTAGGGCATCCAAGATAAGAGTAGTCGTAAAGGACCAATATT
Source organism: Pinus tabuliformis (assembly GCA_031772625.1). Classification (NCBI taxonomy): domain Eukaryota; kingdom Viridiplantae; phylum Streptophyta; class Pinopsida; order Pinales; family Pinaceae; genus Pinus; species Pinus tabuliformis. Next base: position 88,365,509 of record CM062804.1, read on the forward strand.
CTTTGAAGATTTGGAATCCAAGATAAGAATAGTCTTGGTGGAACACACCCTCAGAACCTGGGTGACGTATGTTCTGAGAGAGACAATGATAAGGATGTATATACATCATTGATCTTGCCAACATTGTGCTCAAATCTCGTGGAGAGATAGAGATGTTAGTCAAGGCCTTGCTATGTGACAATGTTGGTTGATATGATGCTAAACAGATGGGTTACCAATCTGACTCTTCTTATGAGAAATTCTTCAGATTGAGAATGACCAAGTATCATTATGAATACCTCCCTAGTTAAGAGGAAGTGTTGACAAGTGTAACTAGGTTCGGTCTTCATAATGACATATATAATTGTGACTTTATGTAATTGATGAAAAGAAGAAAAATAAAATTATTATTGTAATGCTTGTCTCATGGGTTTCATGAACAAGGAATTTTATTTTTAGTGATGGCTCCCATTATGAGCGTTTAGGATTTGTCAAATAGTCATAAAATTCAAATTGAGTCTATGTCATGTATGAAGGACCATTCTTGGGCATGTTACATATTTATATAAGTCATTAAATAAGTAAGAAATCCCTCCAAGACCAAGCAAAAGTATTTTATTCAAGTCAACTTCAAGGTGGAATAAAAGATTTTCACTAAAGGACATGTTGGCTCACCCTCTCTCAAGTCGACTTATTATGAGGCTCCAACAATTATAAATAGGGAAGCATGACCTCATTTTAGAGCAAGAATTTTAGTCAAGGTTTGAAGTTTGTAAGTGATGTGAAGGTCATCGAAAGGGAGCCTTATAATCAACGAAAGGAAGGGAAGGAAGAGCGAAGTCCCTAACATTGTTCTGGGTCTATTTTAAGGGTTGAAATTATCCACACGTGCGAAGAATCTTTGCTATCCAAAATGCAGAAAGGTGCCGAAGTATCATAGTCATATTTGAGGTCATATCAACGAGAAAGTCAAGGTGATACTCAAGCCAAGTTCAAGTAGAAAAAGTCTCCTTCTAGACCAAAGGAAAACAAGGGTATAAGTTGGTCCATTTTCAGGAGCTAGGGTTTCTAATCTAGGATCAAAAGTTGTAGGTCTATCCCTAGGAACCGAAACTCAGAGATATAGCCGAGAAGGAGGAATAATTGCGAAGTGTGTTTGTCGTTGACACAAGGAAGAAGGAACTCATCAAGGGAAGTGACTTGGTCTTGGAGAGGAAAATAGGTCAAGGGTCTTACTCTTGGTATTCATCAATTGGAATCTCTATAAGAAGAAGAATTTATTCGGGATTTCCTCTTAAGAGTGAGAGGTTTTGGCCCTGGCTGATAACCTATATTCCATGTCTCTTATCTCTTTATGGTTTATGGATTGGTACCTATTTGATGAAGAATAACACTATAATAACATAAGTAAAAGAAGATCCCAATCAAGAAGTAAAAAGCATTCACAAGCAGTTATCTAACGAAGATAAATCACCTAATTTTGATGCCCTAGATTTCTCAACACAAAGCTTGGGTATACTTATCTGATTAAATGTGCTCAACAACTGAGATTGAGACTCTAACTCTCCCCCCAACCATAGAAAATCTATAATCACTATCACTTGTAGCTGTCACCCCCGAGCCAAATTCCAGTGCTTGAGGATGAGTGTTTTTAAGGAAACAACTGAATCTCCAGCTGAAATAGGGTGTCCAAAGTCACACTGCCTTCACCCACAAAATATTTGAACAATCAATGAACCAATGAACCTTCACTTATACACATCCAATGCAAATGGCATGTTTTAACCAATATCATAATTGAAACAGGGCATCCCAAGGCAACACATTCGCCCACCAACTATCTAAGAAAATTACAACATCGTGGCATCATAACAAAGATCCCAACACTGAGAGTGCAACTCCCTTTAGGGGGAGATTTCTAACTTAAATAAGAAGGCTCTTCGGTTGGCTAAGCTACCAAGGAGTACAAGGGGCATCCTTTCATTTGTGGTTCACCAGTGGAAGCAAGCACTAGTGCTATTAGGCCCCCAAGGCAACACCATGGTAGTTCACTAGCCCCATAAGCACCAAGATTCCCTTTGCTCCCAACATGTACATTCATCAATCTAGTTTGCATCCCAGTGGGTTCCTCAACTAGTTTTCTTCCATTGCTTCTGCGTGCCCTCAGAGAGCTAGTTTCTTTGCATATCTTATACACTTGCGTGTGTGAGTGTGCGAATAAATGAATGCCTTCAATTCTCCAATAGACTAACAACCCATTGTTCTCCATGATTGCACGCCAATCAACTTTCTAGGACAACACAACTCATGTTGTGTTTAAGTTTTATCCTCTTCTTGCTTGTTTTTGGAGTTAAAGGACACCTGGACCCATCCCTCCTTCTTTAAGTTAATTTATGGCATAGTCAACCAATGGTTGATTTTTAAAATAACTAGCTCCCCAAGCAATGGAATATGTTTGTCTCTCTCAGCCATTTATTAATTACAATCATTTACAATGAGGGAAATGTTAACTAAGGGATAACATAGTCCTCATTCTCTTTCATGCACACAATCATTAGTATAAGAATTCCCCGTGTTTTAAATTCACGTGAACACTATCCTTCTTGAAATTGGCAATGATAGAACAAGGCTTGAGAGCCAGCCTCTTAAGTGCACAAAAGAAACTTGACAGATATTTGTCCATTCATTCACACTTAAGCCCATTGCCCCAATTTCAAACTAATAATAGTTCAAAGGTCTACATGCCTCTCCAACTAATGATAAGCAACAAAACAAGCTCATGAATACATACAAGAACCCATTCATTTACTCAGTAATTACATAAGAAACCAACATTCCTTAAATATGTAGGAAATCACATTCCACGACACATCACAAGTACTAAACCAACACATTGAACCCATACCAATACAGGCCCCTAGCCTACACATTTAACATCTACTTGACATTCAAGGTGCAAAGCTTGGGTATACTTATTTGATTAAATGTGCTTAACAACTGAGATTGAAACTCTAACTCTCCATCCAACCATAGAAAAGCTACAACCACTATCACTTGTAGCTATCACCCCGAGCTAGATTGCAATGCTTGAGGATGAGTGCTTTCAAAGAAATAGTTGAATCTCTAATTGAAACAGGGTGTCCAAAGCCACACTGCCTTCAAACACCAACTATTTGAATAATCAATGAACCAGTGAACCTTCACTTATACATGGCCAATGCCAATGGCACGTTTTAACCATTATCACAACTAAAACAGGGCGTCCGAAGGCAACACCTTTGCCCACCAACTATCTAAGCAAATTACAACATTGCAACATCATAACAGAGATCCCAACGCCGAGAGTGCATCTCCCTTCAAGATAATATTTCTCACTTAAATCAGAAGGCTCCTCAATTGGCTAAGCTGCCAATGAGTACAGGGGGCATCCTTTCATTGGTGGTTCACCAGTGGAAGCAATCACTAGTGCTATTAGGTCCCCATGGAAACACATCGTGGTTCAACAACCCCACAATCACCAAGATGCCCTATGCTCCCAACAGGTAGATTCATCAATCTAGCCCACTTCCCAGTGGGTTCCTCAACTAGTTTTCTTCCACTACTTCTGTGTGCCCTCAGAGAGCTAGTTTCTCTACATATCCTATGCACTTGCGTGAGTGAGAGTGCGCGTGAATGATTGCCTTCCTTTTTTCAATAGACTAATAACCCATCGTTCTCCACGATTGCACGCTAGTCAACCTGCTAGGACAACGCAACTCATGTTGCATTTAAGTTTTATCCTCTTCTTGCTTGTTGTTGGAGCTAAAGGAAACTTGGACATGTCCCTCCTTCTTTCAGTTAATTTATGGCACAATCAACCCATTTAAACCCACTCAGTCAGCCAATGGCTGATATTTAAAATAACCAATTCCTCAACAACCATTTAATAATTATAATCATTTACAATGAGGGAAATGTTAACTACCTACCACAGTCCCCTCCCCAATGAGAGAATTATTAACCCGGGGATGTCACAATTATTAATAGATTGTAGGCTTCCACAATCTATAATTATAGTAGTGTTGTTTCTGGAGATTATTGTTGTGTGCGTGGTGTTATGATTGTGTCCAAAGTTTTAGGGGGACACTCCACCTATCCTCAGAGTTGGACACAATCCTAGTGATGATCCCCAGGGAACAACACTACTATGCATTTTATTTGTAATTACAGTTATTATTTTTAATTATAATTTATTAATTAATTACAATTACTTTAATATAGCATATTCTGATTATTTTCAGGGTTATTTTTGTAACTAATTACAATTATTTTAATATAGTTAGGTCTAAGTATTTTCTTTTATTAAATTTATTTGAAATTAATAAATCTAAGAGCAAATTTTAAGTTGTGTAATTTATAAAATTGGTGTGTTTCAAGATTTTTTAGGGTGTCCAATTCATTTATGTATTTAAAAATGCATTTTAAATTACAATTTCACAAAAAAATGTATCTTTGAATTCTCACAAAATAATATGTTAATTAAAGTGTCCCCTTAAATACTATTATATATTAAAAAAAGACCAATCTAACTTTTAGATGAAATGACCTTGTTCACCATAATCTGAAAATACAATTCCAAACAAGATTATGGTTTTTTGTTATTAAAAATGCATTTTGAATGCATAATTGAATTTAGCACTCGAAAAACACATGGGTCACTAGATTTCTAGAGATTAAACAACTTAATCTAAATATATATTAGTTTTGGTTTAAATTAATGAGAAAAAGACCAAATTTTTTAAAATCTGGCAGTTTTAGTTTAAATTAACCAAAAAAAAAAGGTAAAAAAAAACCATTTCATCTATTGATTTAAATTAATAGAAAATTCAAGTTTTTAAAATTTTTGGTTTAAATTAACCCAAAGTAATGCAAAAAATAGCCATTTCATCTTGGACCATCTATTTAAAAAATAACATAACTAGCATTTGCACCAGATGTTGCAAAGGAAACACCGTAAGTCGGTAGCGCATATGGAAGAAGAGCATAGATGAAAAAGGATGTGATATGTTACATGATCTAACTATAGCCGAATTTAAGTGAAAAATAAATACTAATGTTAAATGTAATACAATCAAACAATCTACTCAAAAAAGAGGCACGAGCGACTTTCTTCCTAAGTGCTCAATCTAAGAGTTTATTTTCAATGATAATTGCATCCCAGACGAGACCTCCTTTGTCTTTCATAGTCTTCCTAAGTGCTCAATCTAAGAGTTTATTTTCATTGATAATTGCATCCCAAACCAGACCTCCTTTGTCTTTCATAGTTTGAGCCACGCTGAACCCTTACCCTCATACGGTAATGGTTCTAGATCAAATTTCTTTGTGAGTAATCTCTAGAGGCATTTCCATTTATACGCGTCTCCATTTATACACAGTTTGCCTAAAACATTCACCAATCTCCAAGCAGAGAAGCCAAATATGTGTGTCGAAAGCGAATGGAGCAAATTGATCCTTCTTTCTTCTTTGCAACTTCAAATACAATATCCTTGAGAGTGTAGTAAAAATTGGGCATAGGTAACCTAGGAAGTTCGACTGATATTTATGAAATGGACCAATGTAATATTCCCCCCTGAAGATAGATATACTATAAATTCTCTACATTAGGCAGGAGGGCATCTAACACATTACTCAACATTCAACATTCTTCCATTGCTTGCACAGTTCTGCTCATATTGCTTGCACAATTCTGCACCTCTGCTCATATTTGTCTCTCTGCTAACCTAAACAATCCATAAGAGATGGGTGACATATATAAACATTAAAATACTAATAAAAAAACAACTTAAAAATTCAAGAAAGTGAGATCATGTATTATAGACTAAAACATTAAACATACAATAAATCCTCAAGGAAATTCCACTTCATATAAATTTTCCAAAGTTTGTTTATATAAATTCATATTCTCAAAAGTTTTATTTTATAATTCAATATAAATAAAAACAACTTAAAACCTAAAGAAAGTGACATCATTTATTTTATATTCAAACATTAAACATACATTAAATTCTTAAGGGAATTCCACTTATTTTTTATTTTATAATTCAATATAAAAAAATAAAAAAACTTAAAACTTGAAAAATAATGTGATTATACATTATAGATTAAAACACTAAACTTATAATTAATCCTTAAAAAGAATTCCATTCACATAAAATTTGGAAAGTTACATAAATTCATATTTTCAAAATTTTTATTATAAAATTCAATATATAAAACATAAATATTAAAATAAAAATAAAAATATGTATCCCATTATAATTTTTTTAATAGACAAATTTACAAACCAATAAAATATTAATAATATAACAATAAAGAGATTCAATTTATTATTTTTATTAAAGAATTATTTACTTGATGTATAAAGGACAAAAAAAACAAACAAACAAACATGTTTAATTTTTAATATTTAAACAAAAAAGAAAAAAACTGAAGCAAAAAATATCAATCAATAAAAATTGCATTGGAATATATTTTAAATTTCATTAATATTTAATATAAGATTGTTATAATATATTTTAATATAAAATTGTTACTATATATATATATATATATATATATATATTTAAATTTTAAATATGATGATGATGACGGTCCGCTGAGACCAAACAATGGTCTATCCGACCTAAAGAAACAAATTATTTATTTTGATTTAAGATTTTATTCCTATGTTCAAAAAGCTTGGAGAGAAGCCTCCCGAGCTCACTATAATTTTGACATTGTAAAAGGCTAGGAAGGTTATTGTAACAAAGATTGTGAAACTGAGATCTAATGTGGTTATACGGGAGACACTCTAACACGAAATGGTTTTCATCCTCGATGTTCCTATTCTCACATATATGGCAGATCCTTTCCATCCATGGTGTTTTAGGAACTGCCCAACGACCTATTTCACTATGAAGCTTATGAAAATTCGTTCTAATCTTTATAATGGTTATAATATTGTTACAATCAAAATATATATATATATATATATATAATTTTTTTTAAATATAATATTGTTATATATATATATATATATTTTTTTTAATTTTTTTAAATATAATATTGTCAATTTGGTATTGAATTAAAAAAATCACCGTTTAACATAAAAATTTGCATATAATTCTCCAGAAATATATGGGAAGCGAAACCAATTTATTTATCTTACTAAGTTTTGTAATTTGTAAGGTCGACCCATAGTGTTTGGGATTAATTTAAAGCAGGGTAATGTATCTTATTTTGGCATTGTTATTATTTAATTTTTTAATTTAACCATCCTCCCGGTGCCTAAACCTACCATTGACGGTAACCCTGCACCCAGGTTACACAGAACCTTCTCGAATCAGGATCCTCACTCGCCAGGTGTCAGTTGCATGGTCAAGGGTTCACTCTAACCGTTGGATCACCGAGCTGAACATCGCACGGTCGTGGGCTGCCGAGAGTTTGTTAGGGTAATGAAATCCTACCCCGTCGCTTTACTAGCAGTTCATTTGGGTCTGGACTCCGCGGTGCGGAGCTCTGCAAATTCGACAACCTCGCCTAACCTCGCCTGCTGGCGGTTTCAAACACAGGCTATAGACATTCTGATTACTAGAATCAGTATTTCTCTCATGCTGCAGGGTACTATTCATTACTTCTTTTGTGTACAGGGTTTCAATGTCTCCTTACACAGGGTATAACGGATAATGCAAACCTCCCTGTTTATCTCATGCTGTAGAGATTACCTTCTCGATACCCTTCGCAGACAGTAGTGATGGCTTCCCTGGAGTTTCGATTCCCTCATTCACACAGTTGCCCAACAGGCATAGCCTTTATCATGCCCTGAGATGTTTAATTTAGATTTTAGCTCAATTTCCCACGTCTAATCTGAGTTAAATTTACTGTGATGCGTAGGGTTCCTCCCTGGTTGCCTGAATCCATCACGCAGATGACTTCCCTGCTGAATCCGAAGACCCTACAGGAAAATTTTTGATCTAATGTGGAGTGTAAACCCTGGTAAGTGATGACTGACAATTGCAAGAATTCGATTTTTTCTCCAATTAGGGTTTTACAAGAGTTTCCTTATTTCTTCTCTGGGTTGATCTGCAAATTTGCGGTGCGGAGCTCTGCAAATTCGACAACCTCGCCAAACAAATTCGACAACCTCGCCAAACCTCGCCAAACCTCGCCTGCTGGCGGTTTCAAACACAGGCTATTTTTAATTATTTATTTTTAACTAACTATTATCATAAATTATTTTTAATTACTAATTTAACATAAAAATTTAATTATTTATTAATAATTTTTGACTAACTTTTATCATATAATAATTTTTTTATTTTATTTTAAGGGAGGTTCATCTAAGAAGTACCAGAATATTAGATGAACCATTTTTAGGGTGATCAGTCTGGCCACATAGTAGTTTCAATGCCACCACCATGTGGAATCCCCCCGGTGACCGTTGGGGGAATCTACTGACTTTGGTTTTAACCTATGGCCTCTTGAACTGTAACCTGCCTTGTGCTGTGGTTCAACCAAATGAGCTTATAACTCTTATGGCAGGGTCGTTTTGTGCTCAGAACTGCTTGCCCACTTCTCTTAATGATTTGCATTAAGAAACATTTGACTTGGGCTTTGGTTCAACCAAATGAGCTATAATCCTTGTGGCAGAGTTGTTATGTATGTCTATGCTCAGAGCGGCTTATCCACTTTTATTGATAATATGCATTAACAAACATTGTCTGGTTGCAAGTTTGAGTCGTCCCTTTCTTGCATAAATTGGACATGTCAAATTAGCCATGTATGCTGGCTGAAGACAAAAATAAACATATCAGTGGTACTCATAAGTAATTTGAAAGTTCAGTTTATATTCCTATTGCTATTTAATGCAGTACTAAGTGCACGTTTCAACATACCATGTTTGTACATGCTATGAACTGTCAACCTAATGTTAGTTACACTGTATTAATATCTTGAAATTGTTCTCAGGAAACTTTTTTGAGCTAGCTGTGAAACTACTTGAAAAGTCTATATGGCAGGCCGTGATAGATTTGTAAGTATCACTTATTGTATTGTTCAATCAAAGTCACTTGGCTTTTATTGCTAAACTGGTTTTGAGTTTTGCTGTGTCTTTGAAAAAGTGTAACAATGCGCATTTGATAATTTTCAGGACTTCTATAGGAAGAACAGAGATTATTCAAATATTTTAGATGAAGATGTTGAACCAGAAGAAATGGAAGAGGGAGAAGAGGAAGAAGAGTATGAAGAGGAGGATGATCAGGAGGAAGGACAGTATGAGAAGTCAGAACCAGAAGAAGATCCTGTTGCGGTCAGGGAACGCCAGGAGTATTTACAGAGGAGAGAAAAATTAAAAGAAGTTGAGCGGCAGAAATTGAGGCAGAAACTGAAGCAAAAGCTTTCTGATCAATTTTATTTGGAAAATGATCAAAAGAAAAAGCTCTCAAACAATGATGAGTAAGCTTAAACAGTGTGCTTGGATTTTCATGTTTGTATGAAGGGTACTAGTGTTTTTCAGTATCTAGTTTGCATTGTAATGAAAAGTTCCTTTATTGCAGCTATGGTTCTTTCTTTGGCCCTTCTGAAATAGTGGTTGCCAGAAGAGTTATTGTAGAAACACGTGCAAGGAAAGAAGCTAATTGTATTGCAGCTAAGGTTTCCAAGGAGGACCCAAAAGTATTTTGCAGAACTCTCATTGCTTTTGCTTATGAACATATATAAAAAGTTTTTAGATGTTGGTTTTGCTTTTTTGCATTTACCTTTAAATCTGATTTGTGTCACAGTGAGTTTGTGGCTTTTCACTGTTTTTTTGCATGTCGGTTCTAGGGAATATCTGAACCTGAATCGGATACAAACTTTGAAGAAAAAGAACCACCTCCACGCAAGGTTGTTGATGAGGTATAGAAGAGAACTAGAATACAGTCATAACTCTTAGAATTTAGTGTGTCTATTGTGTTAAACTGTTTTTAAAGGCAAGTCTAAGATTTATTGCATTCCCAGAGGCAAACAGCTATTGTATGGTTTGTGTAAAAGTCTTCTCGCACAAAATTTGTTTATGCCTGTATTTACTAGAGGATCTCTCTTGCAGACCAAGACAAAAGCACAGCAATTAAAAGCAATCAGGGACTATTCCTTCCTCTTTTCTGATAATGCTGAAATTCCTGTTCCTGATAAAGGGTCCACATCTGATCTTAATTCTGTTACAAAATCCATACCGGGTAAGTTCAGTTTTATAATTATTGAGATTAACCTGCTGTTTTTGGCTTAAGCATTTTTAAAGAATCACTGAAATAATTGACTTTTACAGATAATGCTCAGAAAAAACAACCAATTGGGAAAAATTCAGTTGGGGCATTAAAGAAACCTGTAGTATCCAGTAAGCCAGTCTCCTCTTCCAAGGAATTTAAAGGCATTGTAAAACCTTCTGGACAAATGTCTATCAAGCCTGGTTCACGAACAATATCTCCACAACCCAATTTGAAAGGATCATCTAATGCAAAGAATCAGGCAGGCAAGCCGGGATCTGGATCAGGGCGTTCTGTTATTCAGACCAATGGTTCCTTGTGTCAACTCGGGAGGAACGGAACAAAGACTGTAAATTCTGGGAGTAATGGTGCGAAGGGTGTAAACTCGGTTACTATGAAGAAAAAGGAACCTTTATTAAATGCTAGTAAAAGTGGGAAGGATCAACAGCGTTTATCAGGCTCTCGGCCTACAAATATGCAGAAGACTGTTCCTATGAAGGCTCCATCGCAAACATTCCAAGTGGAGCAAAGAAAGCCTACAGTAATGGCGAAGTTGTTGTCCAAACCAGTGCAAAAGATGGAGACAAAACTTCCACCCAAACCAACACCAAAACCGGCACCGAAACTACTGCCAAAGTCTCAGGTCTGACCAATTCCGTCACAGTTTTGAACTTCTTTGTTTGAGCATTCTGCATTTCATTTCAATGTCTGTCTGATTGCAATTTTGTAATTTCATTTCTTTGCCTTACAGGTAAAGCCTGCAAAAGCCCCCTTGTCTCGTGAATCGCATTATGATCGACCCAAGAAGAGGAGGCCTGTAGATGATGACTATGATCTTGAAGATGGTGGTAATGTTAGTAGCATGATCAGACAGATGTTTGGGTAATGTCTTACCTTTCCTTGATGAAATACTATTAACATGATTGAAATCTGGCCTTTGGTACTGTGGTTTTATGATATTGTCTGCTTGGCTTTCATATATGTGATCCTAACAAGTGCTTAATACTTTCAGCTACAATCCAAACAAGTATAGAGATATGGATGATGAAGATGACCGTGACATGGAGGTTGGATTTAGTAGAATACTAGCTGAAGAGAGAAGAAGGTAATATTTAGTTCCATTCTTTACGAGTAGATTAGTTTCATGTTTTATTTCTTAGAGGGGCAGTTTACTTTTCTACATGTAAATTTATTTGTTGCTCAATTAAAGTGTGTTTTTCATGGTTACATTTGCAGTGAAAGAATTGCTAGGGAGGAAGATGAAAGGGAGTTGGCATTAATTGAGGCAGAAGAAAGGGCAGAGAGGGAGAGAGCACTGAAGAGACGAAAACTGCAGAAAAAATAGTCGTGGAGCAACAGAAAATGAATACGACTTTTTCTGTGGCCTAAAAATTTCTTGGCAGGTTTGAAACAGGTCAGGGATTCTTTTACAGAGGACATGAATCTGGGAAGGATGTCTGTTCTTTCTGTGAAGCATTAGAGAGCTGATTCGATGAAAAGCAGATACCATACATACAGATACCTGTCTATGGTCATTGCATGAGAGATTATTAAGATTGCTGGGCCATCTGTCTTGATATTGGTGGTAACCCTATGGGTTCACTTGTATAATCTTTGTATGGAAGGGAAACAGACATCATCCGGTACTGTGGCTGCAGAATTATGGATGGGGGATTGTGTGTTTGCTATTGCTTTGTTTTTTCATTGTAGACCAGTCATTGGTCTGGTTGATTTAGTTCCCACAGCAAACATTACCTTAATATTTTAAGGTCGAGACAATTCTTAATGCAGTTTTGAGGCAATACTACATTCTAAACGTCTGTCGTTGATCAGAGCTGGCTATTGAGCACTTGACATTGCATTTGGAGTGTAATTGCAACTCCAATGTGCAGGACCTGGTGATTTGTAAATTCCAAAGAACATATTACTTCCGTTTATGTGCATTGAACTACAGGTCCAATATATAAATTGTACAGGAAATGTGTCTGAAGACAACGTTTCTATTTTATGGAGAAAATCTCAAATGTACACCAGGGCCATTGTTTTCTTTGCCAGCATCATTTTATATTTTAGTCTGTTTCTTTAATTAAAACAGACTTTGCAAAGAGATGTCGAATTAACCACAAATTTTGGATAAATAGGAAATTCTGAAAGCTATTTTTAACATGGAAAATGCTGAATCAAAAATCATTGTAACAAGAATCATTTGATGACGACATTAGATACTAGGAGAACATTTAATTCATTAGTGAATAATAATATTCCCAAAATAGATTATTTACTATAAGAGGAAATAAGCTTCATTAGTGAATAATAATATTCCCAAAATAGATTATTTACAAATGATTTTCGCCGAAAAATCTCTTCCTAAAAAAAGGCCGAAAAATCTCTTCCTAAAAAAAGGAAATAAGCTTGTCAAAACTGATGAAGATTAGCAGAGATGTGCCCGGGATATTGTACTAAATTACAGGTCCAGAATATGAATTGTACAGGAAATGTGTCTGAAGACAACGTTTCCATTTTATGGAGAAAAGCAGAAATGTACACCAGGGCCATTGTTTTCGTTGCCAACGTTTTATATTTTATCGTGCTCCTTTAATTGGAATAGACTTTGTAAATATGTCAAATCTGAAAGCTATTGTTAACATGAAAAATGCTAGATGGAAAAAATGGAAAATCTTTGTAATAAGAATCACATGACATCGACTTGCTACATTATACTACTTTTGTTACCAGTAAAATATTTATTCATTATGGAAATAATAATAATATTCCGTAGACAGGTTGTTTACAATAGGAGGATAGAAAGCTTGTTAAACCTGAAGGATTAACAGAGATGTGCCAAGGATATTTTGTACTAAACTCGATGGGGAATAATAATCAAATGGTGCAATGACTAGATGGGGTATAACAATCAAATGGTGCAAAGATTAGTTGGGGATGAAAAAGTGTTGGTCAGATTAGTTTCAATAATAAACGAGGGAAGCTGCAGGGCAGCAAGTCACTGCCTTGAGCGGGGCTGGGAAAAGATTGAGCAGGATGCACTTGACGTATTGTGATTATCACATAGAGTGAATTTAGGGCAGCACTATTCAGCTCTTCCTAAGTCCTCCCTTATGCAATACTCGTGTGTAAAAGTTCTTTAACCCCTAGCAAAAAATGGCACCTAGAACTCAAATCGGATCCCAACTATAGGGACAAAAGCACAGAATCCCGGCTGAAAGTGAAAAATGTTGATAGAAGTTTCAAACTTTCACCCAATTTGCAGGGGCAGAAGCACATATGTCAATAATTTCGATGTAATATTTACACTTTGGAGTATATTCTCTGCACGGTCTTTTGTACGAAACCCAAGGTTCTTGTTAAGCCCATGCCTTACATTATCACCGTCAAGAACATAATTGAGCTTTCCTCTAGAGTGCAATATATGACTTAGTGTGCAAGCCAATGTACTTTTGCTTGCATTGTTTCTATATTATTTTTCCTCTAGAGTAACAAAGAACACAACTGAAAGGGCCAAAAGCTCCAGTGGGCAAGCAAGATACATAAAACAGCTCATATCATGCCAATTGGTAGAAGTGATGGACGCTGGGTTGTTTGGGGCTGTTTTAGGAGGCGGAGGAGGGCGGAAGGCGAATTGCACATGCTCTTTGAAATGGTTGAGGTTGTTCTAGGAGGCGGAGGAGGGTAGAAGGCAAATTGCACATGCTCTTTGAAATGGGCCATTCAAGGCTTCAATTTCTCAACTTTCTCGGAGAGTAGATTCTAGCCACGCCAGACCCCCACCACATGTTCCCGCGTATGGCACTAAAAATAGTGCATCTAGTTCAGTGTCATGATAAGCTCTGCATGTTCCTCTTGCCTTACGCTCTGCGGTAGCCAGGGTATCCATAATTTTCTGGATGAGGTCTCAGACAACGGTCCATGCCGCATGTTTGTTGCCACTCCCTCACGAGCAGACCCCTCTCAGTGGTGGCTTCTCATGGTGTGGCCACCTTTGCCACCAATTGAAACTCCTAGGCCTATGCCTCCTCAAACCTTTGAACCATCCTTGCAATCGCTGCTAGATCTTCCTCCTCCACGGCCTGTTGAAGCCAATGAACCACCATGTCCTGTATGTTTTCCATTGGATGTTAGCGCCCTCAGGGATTCGCTGTCATCACCCACAAGCTTTGCCGAATTAGGCTTCAAATGGGATGACTTGTGCGAAATGTGAGGTGTCAACCTCATTCCAATCCACCATAAAACACTGATCGAAAGAGCCAATGGAGGGCTTCCTTTCTTCCACTACTAGGACTATCTACCTACTATCCGAGCCGAGCTATTGGACGCTCGGTCTCAGCACCAACAACACAGAACCACAAACGCGTGAGGGGAAAATGTTGCCAGCCACCCAATGTTCCACCCACGGTGCACTACGACACCAAGACAAAATTACCCTAGCTGAAGAACCAGTGAGGGCACCAAGAACAGAGTCTCTCCACGCTTGAACACGCACCTCCCTACCCCAATTGTTCGGCAAAAGAATTCCCCACGCTTTGTTGAACCACTTTTGCTCCAGGATAAATGAATTATCCCATTGGCTGCTTTGACTCACTAAATGTATGGGCAGGCTTAACTAATGTTTCACTAGGTTATACCCTCATGGGAGCCTGAAGGATCGTCGACGGTAAATCCGCCACCTTTCCCACACTAGTCTTGCTCGCGACTTAGCAATTTCCCTCTCCAACTTCACACACCAAGTGCTGTAATAACACCATCCACCATTCAAGATTTTGAAATTGACCTAGGCCCTATCTGGGATATAACAAGCCTCCTCCCCGGCCATGAACGTTCCTCTAACTTCACCACCTGTTTCGCACAATCATGGTTCAGTGCCCCCGATTTCAAGGTACTTGGAGAAGGCCTAGGGGCAGGCCCTCGTACTTGCATCCACGTGCCCATCAACAATACCTACGCGGTCCTTCCGGGCTTGCAATCACGTTGTTCAACACCCTGATTAGGGAGACCTCCTCCAAGGCCACAATTTTGCTAAGCTCTTCCAAAATACCCCCCTGGGGCGGAGTGGGCCATCCACTGACAAAATCCTTACCTTGGTGACCACTACCCCAATTGGTGAGCTTATTTGTTGCTTTGTGTCCCTCCCGATCTACATGTTCGGCGATGATATAATTAATGGAGGAGATTCTTGACATGATCTTCTTGCCGATGTATTCCAAGCGCCAACTCACCTTCTCTAGGGGGGATCCATGTATTAGTTTCTGCGACATTGATATGGCAATTTTTGAATCACCTGTCCCTGTAGAGTTAACACTCCTTGCCCAACAACGGTTTGAAGTCCTTTTACCATTGTGAAGAATTCAACCACATTGTTAGTGGTGCTGCAACATGAGGCTGCATAGAACTTTACGACACGCCCCTTGTTGTCTAGAATGACTCCTTCGATTCATGCCTGACCTGGATTCCCTTTGGAAGTGTCATCAAAATTAAGTTTGTGAAATCCTTTTGGGGAAAGGGGGGAAGGAGTTTGGCGAACGCTCCTGCATATGTTGAATGTTTGTTGATTTTGTAGTAATGGCCCCTTGGGCTAATTCTAACGCTACATGGATTCTTTGTTCACTGCCTTCTGCGTTCCAGTCCTCTTTTGTCCACCGGCCTATGGAGATGATTTCTTTGATGTTTTGCATGACTTTTTGACCATCTCTGATCGGTCGGTAGGCTTTTCGAGTAACGCTGGATGGTTCCTTGCTTTCTAGATATTCCGTAGGACGAAGCCTTGACGGAGACACTACGCCCTATTGACGATGGGATTTTTGAAGAGCGGCCAGCGCCATGCCTGCATAGATTTATCGAAGCTATTCAGTGACCTGTCGCATACCCCAAATAGAGATGCAACCCGTTTCCTTAGAGCTTGGGCCTTTGCGCAGGTTTTTAGAAGATGATCTGTTGTTTCCTTTTCGGTTGCGTAGAGAGGGTATTTAGATGGGCCACAAAAACCTGTTGGAAATAAAATTGGGAGGGGGGGTGAATTAGTGTTTACAATTCAATAATTTTTCATTTCCCAAACAGAGTTATATACACTACTTCTGTGAAGTGAATTTGCATGTACACGCTACTGTGGTTAGAGAAACTAGCGTATACCCAGAGAAATTATGATTTATTAGGGAGTTTAGACTTCTGTGATCCATAACATTGTTTAGATAATCTTCGGCAAAATCACATAACCACTTTTTTGTCGACGCGTTTCGAACCAACCAGTGTGGTTCATCGTCAGGACAAGTTGAAGAACCAATCCGGCTTAGCTTGATTAAATTGACTTATGATTTAGTCAATTTATCATGTGTTGAACTTTAATCAGTGCATCAATAACTTATTAAACAGTGCAGTAAAAATATAATAAACCATCACACATAAGCAACACACATGAACACCAAGATTTAAGGTGGAAACCCAATGCGGGAGGAAAACCACCTGTTGCGGCTCTTTCTGTCTTATTTTAATATTAAGAAAATATGTTTACAATCTTGTATTGGTGCAGACTCATACCAGTGTGTAGACACCTGTTATCACCCCATGAAACTCACCTAGGTTGCAACGTAGAGATGCTCGGGAACATTACAAACTCAACTCAATGTTAGAAATAGATGAATGGAAGGGATGATGCTTGTTCAAGTCAGATAACCACTTCTACTTTGCTTGACTCTAGACATGCGTGAATACCCCTAGACTACAAGGCTTTAAACAACCAATTACTCACAGTTTAAGGATTGGGTGAATTTGGAGAACACTAACCACACCAACAGATGCACAAGACCTTGTGATGGCCGGCTGCAACCAATGAAGAGATCTGCAAATCTATTTCCCTAGTGTACAGACAGGATGACAGCTTTCTATCACTAAGTGAAAAGAAACCTGAATAACACATTCACTAATACATGCAAGATTTTAACACAGAGGTAGGATGACAACTCCTCTAATGCTACCCATCAAGAGTTCACGAAATGCACCAGGTACAGGTAGATGGTCATCTTCGTCCTTCGGGCGCACGGAAAGATCAAGGTGAGGGGAATGCATGGCAAACGTATGAGTAGGGCGAAGGAGAGATATCAGCCATTGGATCAAACAGATAGATGGCGGGGATCGCTCTGTGGAGAGTATCAGGTGATGCGGAGGTGGAGTGAGTGCGGGTCGTTGGATCTCGGGTGCGCAGATCCAACGGTCATCGGGTGGAGGAGGCGCACGAAATTTAATGGGCGGGAAAAGCGGTTTCGGCGGCCGGCGGTATTGATCGCACCGCTTTAGGGCCTACGGCGGTAAACGTACATTGGTGTGCGATTCCACTTAAAGTGCGACGCGTGGCGGCGGGGAAAGGGAAAACCACCCTCCCATCGCGCGTTAACGCGCTGTCAGCTTGCGGGCGCGGGGAGAGCGATCGTCGTCTGATTGTGGCGGAGGTGATCGGACGGTGGGAAACAAACGGGCAGGTTATTCATTGAATACGGCGGGGACCGTTGGATCGGGGTACATTGATCGACGGTTATGATTATGGCGGAGGGTTTGTGAAGGTGGGTGGTCGTGTGGGCGCGGGTTCATAGGTTTAAGCGCCCGGGGCTTAAGAAAATGGGGTTTTATATGTTTGTTTTTTAACGAAAGGGCGTAGGGTATGGGGATGAAATGAGAGCGCAAGAGGTAACGGAGAAGGTGAGAATGATCAGTAGAGGCCTCCTTTTAGCAAAACCAAGGATTGAGCTCACTTTTGCTCTTTGAGTATCAGCGATATGCAGCGCAGCTAACAACACCCACCTGTGGAACGCTGCAACTTTCTTTCGTTTTCCAACTTCTATTGGAAGGGAGTTACAACTCCCTAGCTTTTGTACTAGCCATTGTGTTTACTAGTACGTAGACGTTGGCCTACAAAAGGTTACAACCTTTTCTCTTCTTCCAGGGACCACATTTCATAAATTTTCACACTGGATGTTCTTGGTACACAACCATACAAATGAAGGTCTCGTTTCATCAAATTTCCACGTTGGACCCATCAAAATCTTTGAAACTCAAACTGCATCAACCAACAATCAATTAATCTAAACAATTAGATCACTGCCACCGAAACACTATGTTGAACCCAGAAACCTGCGTCATCATTCAGAACTAGCTGTAACCTCAAAAACCATGCATCATAATGTATACGCTATTTTATTGAACCCAACTTGCATGTATATGCTACTTTTTTTAACCAAACCTGTGTATACCTTCAAAAATACTGAAACATAAAACCTCTGAATCAACTCTGTACCAACCAACAATGCACTGAACATCTATTGTCAATTTACAGAGCTTTACATAGTGAGTAGTAGAGATAACCCTTTTTACTTGGACAATCAATCAATCAAACACCAAACTTCTTATGCATTCAGTGTTACATTTAGATCTAAGAAGACTTCATTGACAGACAACAGTGAAACAACAGAACTAATAAGATAGATAAGTTAGATTTGAAGAATAGGTTTTTCTTTTGTATACGCTATTTGGAAGAGTAGAACTTGTGTGTATACGCGCTTTTACCGAGACGAACCAGTGTATAGATCTGCAAATATGAACTCATAACTTCGCTGTTATTCCAGACTTCATACAAACTTAGATCATGACATTTAAATAATAAAACAGGGGTACAAAATCAAATCTAGCCCAACCAATATCAGATCATTCAATGATAAATCATTTCCGGTTTCATGATCTTGATCCAACATTGAATTCAAGGTGCATATAATATTTAAGATCAAATCACAAACACAACCCCTGCAACATAAAATATACTTTAGATAGAAGTATTTCTGAGAAAACCCTTTTACTTGCACACTTTGGCCTTATGATCTTCTCGTCCTTATATAGTTTGAGTTCTTTCTCAATACCTCAGACCAAAACCACTTAGGACCCGTGGTATTCTTGGATGTGATCAAATAGTTGTTACTCCTCTCAATATTGTGAGCTAATACCATGGAATTGACCCCTGGTATTCTTTGCTGTTGATTTTCCAACATATACACGCTTTTCTTCTTGTGAAAGTGCGTGTATACGTATACACTCATTTTGTTTTGTGAATCAACGTGTATACGCTGTTTTGACTAAGTGGACCAGCGTACACATCTTAAACTGCTTTACACCATTTTTTCCTTCAATTTCTTTATTTTGATCAGTAGACCTTAGTTCTATCTACCTGTTTTTCTGTATCAATGCCCTGTTACATCTAAATAGACTTGTTACACTATGAGTTTCATTTCATCAAAACTGCACTGACCTGTGAATGAGTTTCCATCGAGGACAACACTTGTATCATAATGCCAAAAATCTCCCCTTTTCGACTTGATGGCAACCATGATTGTGTTGATTACTGCAAGCTGTAGAAATTTTTAGAGATAACATGTAACACCAACACCAAAATACTTTCCCCCTTTGACATCAAGGGCAAAGGGCGGACCAACTTACTATCCTTCTTTGATATACATTATGTTGTCTATGCTCCCTCTGAGTACACGCAGAGTCTGCAGAGATATGTTTCAAAATAATAACATGACTCTACAATTCAACTAAGTATGACCTCCCTAAAACCAATGACTCATACATACATCAATTACCCAACCAAGTGGGGATACACCACATTTGACTCATCCACCCAACCAAGTGGGGATATATCAATTGTTTATACATGACAAAAATGCAACAATTATTACATCATCCATGCCAGACATAGTGGGGAAACAAATTACATCATATGTCCAATAGGACTCATTCAAATATAGATTATGACAGAAGGAGTCATATCACCCCGTAGATCTTTACATGACTTATGCAACAAATGATATAAATATCTAAAACCATAGTTGAACTCGGCAACCATAATGCCAACAATGCAGAATGTGTGTGAGGCTAAAGCTCCGCGTGAACCTATGCATAGTCAACAAGTCATTCATCAAGGCATCTTTGTTAGTGAGATAAAAATCAATGAACAAAGCATATTGTTAGACTGTAATCATCAATATTAGATAGAGCACCCATATCAGAGTCTGTCCCACCGTTTTTCTCTTAGAAAAACATATACGCTACTTTAGCCACAGAAACCTGTGTGTATACGCGACTATACTTCATGAAACCTGAGTATAATAACCTTCCTCTGAAAACTGGATTTAACAGAAGGATGATGCAAAACTACTCCTAGCGTTTTGTAAGGTAGGGAATATCCTAGCGCTTCCCCTCCCTCCTATTCTTGGCTGAAGCGATACATCCATACCATAACTAAGTAGGTAATTTGAAGCCCACCCATGCAACAATGAATCCTCCATAGGGCAGTTCCGATCCGACGATACGACCCAAGCCATAGCTCATCTTTAGCAATCCCAAAGCAAGAAGCATGAATCTAACCACCCATGAAGCATCAACCTCAATCCCCTTCCCTTCCCTTCCTCTCAAGCCCCCTCCCCTAATCAACTCATAAGCCAGGATGAAGCTAAGCATGTATTAAGCCAAGCCCGGATTCATCAGCATGAACCAATCCTCATCTACCCGGACCAAGCTCATGGCCCCTAATCTCAACCCTTATGCTCTTGGATGGAGATAATGAAGCTAAAGCAAGATACCAATCCTTCCCCAAAAGCTCATCAAGCCTTCAGCAAGACGTCTACGTGTTTTCAAGTCTATCAAAGAGTTGGGTATAGCACCCAAAGAAGAGAGTCTAATAGGCCTAAGGAGATCTCTCAAAGTAGAATATCAGATTTGATCCAAAGTATAAGGCAGGTAGGCCAACGCGAAACCAATTCCCTGAGCATATCAACCATAAGTCGCCGCAGCAGGCCGACGCTCTCTATAGTCCCCCCTTCCAATAACGTAAACTCCACGATGTGTACATCTCCACGACTCATTTCTTCCCGTCAATCACTATATGGTTGGTTGTTTGCTTGTGAAGCAAGGAAGGTAGCATAAGGGTCTAGAACATCAAATCAAAAAGGGAGTGGTGTAGGGAGGAAGGGAGGAGTTCCGCCCAAGCATAGAACACCATTCCCTGACCATATCAAGCAGTGTCCGTAGTGGTACCCGCTATGCCTACCAGATTCCCTGACCACCATATCGTGCACCATACTATGCCTCTATATCCATGACTCATTTAGTCCCCCCCAATTGCTGTGACTGTCTGCTTGGTTGGTTGGGTGACAAATAAGTAGAACAATAGAAGGACTAAGGCTCAAGTAGCTCAAGGGTGGTTTTTTGTGTAAGGAAAGAGGTGATGTCCTACAACGAACCATCCAAAATGAGTAGCGAAAAGGGTATCTGTCTAATGTCCAAGTAGTAATAAGGGTTCGGCATTCATGAGCGGGGGTTCACTATCAGTAAGGGTCATTCCTTCCTTTCTTTTCTTTCAACCAGGGCTGATTATTTTGATCTTAGTAGTGTATAATGGACCACCCATAAGGACCACTATTCAGATAATTCCAAGCAGTTTGCGTATGATTTCCCGTATCATTTAGCCGATGCCGATGCTCATCCAATATGGGACCTAACGTAACCCCTTCCAATATGGATCTAATTCAATTTCCATCCATAAAGCTCTCTAACTCGTACCGTTCCGCCAATAAGGCTCCTATAGGGCGGCGTGAAGTTTCTTTGGTTGTGTTATTGTTGAATGATTTAGTACACTGATTTCTCATACCTGACAAGCCCTGAACTGACCTCTCAACCTGTAGTTAAGCCCGCCCTGTAGATGTTGTCCTGTGGAGTTTTGTTTGTTTAGACCCTGGCCAGTTTGTATTTCTCGTATCACTTGCTCTCAGCCGTGTACCATACCCGCTGCTATCATACCTACCCTGAGCCATACCCATACCTTTGCTACCATACCAAACCTTTTGACTAGACCAGATTGTCAAGATCTCCCCTACAGGGCTATCTGTGTAACAATGACTGTTTCTCTTTGTTTTCCATTTGAGTGAATAACCCCACTCAAAGGTCAACGAAGATGAGCGAAAACCCAACAATTCCCTGCCAAGAGGTGAGCGTAGTATTGTAGTATGACCATCTCAGAGCTATAGCGAAACTTCATTTTGAGTGTGGTTGGCATAGTCGCTCAAATTGGAAAGTAGGGAAAGTAAGTAAGATGAAAAGCTTTGCCAAGGCAGTTTCAATCTACCAAAGAAATCAGATGCATGCATAGGGTCAAAAGGCTTAGTGTGAGGTTGTTCCCAAGGATCATTTTGAAGATTTTTCCATAGGTGTGATGCAGAGTTTGTAGAAGTTGAGAAATATTGATATGAGTATCTAAGGTGTGCGGTACAAAACTACCATTATATATGAGATTCTGCCATTTCTTCATTTTCTTTTCTTTTCCCCAACCTAGTTTCTGAAATGAGAGCACCAAAAATGAAGTCTCTATAGCAGCATGATCTTGATGAAAAGGAAACTGTCATATTTTGAACAGTTCAAAAAAGAGAAAAAAAGAATAGCTCCATCGGTTCAAAAAGGTGAAAAGAATACATAATACCCACCATATCACCATCCTAAGTAGCGTTGTTTCAATCTTGGTTCATTCATGAATCCGTAAGGCCAAGGCTTCAATGATATTCAACCCTTGTCCTGTGAAAGTAAGGGTCAACGTAGGAGGAAGTCCTGTCAAGGTAGGCCGCAATGACCCAACCCAAGCCCAAGCGAAGGTATAGGTATGAGAAAAAAGCAGCGGCAAAGGCATTTCCAGTCTTAGTGCTAGTACCAGCACCATGATTCTTCTTCCCGGTATCATCATTCTTCCCAGCGTTCCCAGCAGCGTCGAACGGGATAATTTGCGGGAGCATTCCTCTAAGCAGTGGAAATAATGATTCAGACATGATGTTTTTCCCATCAACAAAAAAATTGGCATAATTTGGCATCAGTTTCACGAGGGATGCAGGGAAATAGCTTCCTTGCATGGTAAGGTGACCAAAGCAAGTGATGTAAATGAACCTCGGCCGTCTGCCTGACTCTCGGTCCTGACTAACCTACTTGACTATACCATCCCAAATAAGACTTAACCGGACACGCTGCTATCTTTCTTTGGCCAGGCCCTGCTCAAAGTGGCGTTGTTTCGTATTTTGCGGATGGATGAAGCCTCTACTACTACCTTAATGGGGAAGCAGTATCCGTCCATCCCTCCTTGCGCCTAGCGTTAGCGCCAATTGACTTGCGCTATGATCCTAACTACCCAGACCTAACAGGCTACCGTACCCATATAATGCCTGAGCGGACCTTATGATGACTATATTGTACGTTACCCGTATGACACGCAGCCTGACTTTGTTACAATCGGCCTGACTAACCTGACCAGCCCTGATATAAGTGCCGGTACCTTAGTTCCTAACTGGAGAAGATGGGTCCCCACCCCACCGAGATAAGACCAGCCGAGATGACCCCGCCGTACAATACCATACCGTAGGAGATTGAATGAATTCTTCCTCGGTCGGCCAATCATGTTTGAAATTCAAAGGCCCCTTTCAAAGAGGTAGTAAGGTAAACCGAGCTTCCCTAATAAGTCAATTTCTTCCCGGCAGGAGGCGAGCGTCGTAGTACTTCAGTATTATAAACTCGTGTGCTATTCGAAACAAAATGTTCCCATCCAGTGTGTGTT
The DNA here is from genome assembly GCA_031772625.1 of Pinus tabuliformis. Lineage (NCBI taxonomy): Eukaryota > Viridiplantae > Streptophyta > Pinopsida > Pinales > Pinaceae > Pinus > Pinus tabuliformis. The sequence goes on from CM062804.1 coordinate 88,389,389, forward strand.
CTGGTTGACCGTTGTAAGGCTGCTCAAAGCGTTGAAGTAGGGGTGATAGGGTGAAAAGTCTAATACAAGTCTTCTTTCCTGGTTCCCGCCCAAGACGTAGGTGTTTTCATAGGCATAGAAACCAAAGGCTTATTGTCAGACTGTTTCTTATACTAAGGCGTTGACCAGGGCAGATTCAAAGTCTGATTTTTCACTAGATTTTCCAATCATTGTATGAGTTTCCAAAGTATTAGGTGCATCCCATTATATATAATATGATGCAAATTTGTGAATTGGTCCAAGTGACTCCTTTCTCAATTGCCTCGATCCGTGTCAAAAAGAAAATAATGACTATGGTATCTCTTTATTGCTGTCTAGCCTGCCGCGAATATCCAATAAAGAGAATCCTAGCTTCTTTCAATAGCGTAGAAGGCTCAAAGCAAAGCGTGGTAGTACCCTCGCGCATTCATCTATCCAAAGGTTACATAGAAACGTCCAGAAATGGCAATATTTCTCATCAAAAGTGTCTTTTCTTTCCCGCGATGAGGTGAGCCCGACCCCCAAAAAGGATTTCAATCAAGAATGTGAAATTAGAGCGTTTTGTGTCATTGGTATCTATAAAGACGAGTTGGTGGTTGCTCCCGACGTTGTAGCTTATAAAAAAGCGTATCATAGGTGTGGTAAATCACCTTATCTACGAGCCCATTTTGGTGTTTTCCGTTCCGTAATTCCTTCCCGGCATAATGAGAACCGGCATAATGATTCCCAGGAGCGCAAGGAGCCCCAGCACAAGCAGCAAAACGACAAGCCTAAATCCCAGCATCATTCGGACACGGTCATTTCCATCGGCATAATTTGAACCGGCAGCTGTGCCAGAGCGCTACGTCTTATTCCCAAGAGTAGACAAGGGCTTTCAAGGGATCGGCTATGATTTGGGGCTTTAACCAAGCTCGCTGCTATCTATCTGTTTTGAAGCTTCTGTGAAAAGGAAGGTAGGTCTCCAGGGTCACGATTAATGCGGTGCCAGGCTCAAGGGGTAGGGGATTGATAGGGATCTGCTGCCATCAAGCGATATGGCTAAGGGTCTATCCAGTGGGCTCAAGGTTCCCCCCCATCAAGGGAATAGGCTAAAGGTCAAGGGCTTTCGACCAAGGTAGATATAGCGAAAGGGTATAGGTATGTGGCTGAAGGTTCAATCAAACCAGCTCAAGGGTAATGGGTGCACTTCAAACTGGGACTGCATCACTCACCTCCCTGAATGGGACTACCTGACTAGCGTGAATACCACTCCCTGACCAGGATGAAATGCACTACCTCCTAGCCCCTTGCGGAGGATAGCCCCCCCTCGCTGAATACACATTGCGTATGAAGCTAAAGCATTGAATCATAATATATAACGCTTCATCATTATTCCTTCCATCCATCTAAGTAAGGTACGGTCTTGATCCGATAGGCCAGAGTTGGCTATCTAGTAAGGGGGAAAGCTAGGAGCGATAGCGAATGGATGGGTTGAGTTCTTAGACTGAAAGAGGAAGGCAAAGCTGAGCTTGACTAGTTGTGTTCTGCGAAGCTCGCCCCTTTAAGGTGGCTCTCCGAAACAAGGCAAGAAGTAGATTCAACCTCGCTTGACCCAATCAAATTCCAACTCTTCTTGCTGTTGGATCGCCATCTGGCTAACAAATGATGGTTTCTCGCTATCTCCGGTTACTCCGACTCACTTTCTGAATAAATAATTAGGGCTTCGTTCGTCTTCCGGTTTCTCTTCCAAGCTCCGCCCAATTTCGCATGAAAATCTTGACGGGATAGAGCTGCTCCTATTTTATCCCAAATCACAAATTCCACCACCCAACCTAAGAACAGACTCAAGGACAGACAGATTCCACCACCCAACCTAAGGACAGACTCAAGGATAGATGAACACACCCAACTTGACACGGCAACAGTATGTGCAGATTCAGCCACCAAACTCTATCTCATCCATTCAACTTAGAAGAGAAGGTAGGGTAGGGAAGCCTCTCTCTCCCTCTCATGAAGCTTATAAAGGGAATAGAAAGGTTGAACTCTCTAACTCACATCACAAAGCCAGAGACAAAGCCAGCCAGTTACTACCCCCCCCGCTAGCCAGTAGCAAGCCAGAGAGATAGCTAGCTAGCCATTTCCCATTTAGCCAGCACTGCCAGAAAGAAAGCCAGAGGGTTGGTCCCATCCATCTCTACCCACTCTCAAGTTTATAACAAACCAATTCTACGACCATGTTTCAGGCATTCGAACCTACCTTGCCTTGATGATCGATTCGGTAGTTCCAGGTCATCTAGATCTTCTTTTTGAAGTTTTGCTTAAGGATTAGATAAGCAAGAAATAAAGGTAAGGGAAGACAACCCCGAAGGGGCATCTTCTCACTGTTAGAAAGGAAGGTAAGAAAGAATAGTAAGACGGATTAGATAGACAGTAAGGAAGACTAGTAAGAAAGGTTTAACTAGTTCTGACTGACTAGAGACTGGACAGAAAAAGGTTGGACAACAAGGAGGTAAGGACAAAGAGAAGCTTTCTTTCTAGACCATACTGGCTTAGATAGGACAAGACAGACTCTTCTACCGTACTAGTATTGGACTAAGAGAGAGAGGTTGTTCTGTCCTTATAGAGATGGAATACAAAAGGTTAGACGGCAAGGAGGTAGGGACTAAGACAGACTATCTGACTGGACTAAGAGAGGGACTGGACTAACTAGTCTGGTATACTTATATCTAGTGACCGTACTAAGAAAGCTACTGGAATAGATATCGACCTAACTAGAGAGGGTAATAAATACTAAGAGTATGGAAATAGAGTCTAGTAGACTTCTATCTAGGTTCTAGAGGTAGGAAAGAAAGACTAATAGACTGACTAAGAAAGACAGACATATAGGTACTTATACCTGATTGAAGGGAGGCACAGAAAGGAAGGTTGTATGATTTGAATAATAAGGTTTGGAATAGGAAAGCACTTATACTCTCACCATCTTATTTTGCTAGATTCTCCCAACGTATAAGGAATTGTCATCCCATCTAAGGAGAAAGATGAGAACCGAGAAGGAATTCAGACTAGAGGCACAAGTGGATGGCTATTATCTCTAGGATATGATGCTAGACCTAGGATCCGATGTGAATATTTTGCCAAATAAATCCTAGGAAATGATGGGGAAATCGGTTTACTCTCCTATTCAATTGTGTCTGGCCAACCAGTACCGCATCTTTCCTATTGGGTGGTAGGATAATGTGTGGAGGTCATCGAGATTGTGGATGAGAGGGATCCCTATCTTGCTTTATTGGGGATCGAGTGGACTTTTTACAACAACACTGTCTTTGAAGAAAGAAACTATTAGAGGTAGATAGTACCATAGTAGTACAACCTCTAGATCCTTATCAGGGCCCAAGGTACACCAAACCTACCAAAGACAATTTGAAAGATACCATTATGAATCAGATCTACAATCTAACAACAGGATGGTGATAAGAGGATCTAAACCCTACTGCAGATGGGTTAGTTAGTTGGCAGAGTATCCATTCTTTTGACGATGACTTTGAATAAGTGATGTACAATTGGCGGGGCCGTAACCATGAGATTTCCACTCGACAGTGTGTTTCACTAAAGTTTGTTCATTGAATTGGATCTAAGCTTAGAGACCCTCCTATTTATGATGGGATTGGTAATGTAGAAGATTTCCGCTCTGGAATATAGAGTTTTGGAAGAACAAGGAGTACCTGTGTTAGATGTGGTATTGAAGGCTACCCCTTCTCACTGGTGGGCTATGCATAAGGAGACTCTAAGCACTTGGGCCATAGTTCAACTAGCTATAGTACACAGGTTAATTCCCCCCATCCTCGACTTCAAATATAAGGATTTTTCCTTAGCTAATGGGGAATCGATGAAGTTGGTAGAGCAGTATGAAGGGGAGAGAGACCCACCCTACAATTCACATAGAAAACTTTCTACAAAAGTGGGGGCGGGAAGGCCTTCAACGTGAATATTGGGTGCATAGATTCCTGTATACCTTAAGGCCTATTCTGAGGGCTTGGTATCTTCATGAAGAGTCCAGGAAGCAGACTAAGTATGCTTCAATAGCACTTTTGTGCTTCTTTTTATTATAATAGCAATACTCCTGAGATTACAACAACACTAATAGTTATAAAACCACTTTTGTTCACAGATAAGTTGCGGTACTAGTTCCTCACTGTGATATGCTCACAACACCACAAGATGGCTAGTTTCAAATATTTGGAACGACAGTTGGATGAACCACTCTGTTGTAGGAAAGTGGGGTAGGATGAAGGAGAAGATGATGATCTGGAAGAGTTGCAGATTCTATCCTTCTAGGAGTTAGAAGGTTCAATACAAATGAAAGAAAACAGTGCAAATACATATGAGTAGCCTTATTAGTAGCTTGTGAAGTTGCACAAGATGAACATAGGAAGTTCGGCTTGAAACCCGAATCCTGCTTGACATGGTAACCATAAACTTTTGATGGTTGTATCTTCTGTGCACAGATTATGGTAAAGATAAGTTGCTTCACTTTATGCTTACATCATATCAAGCTTGTTTCCCTTTCACTAGGGCCTTCAAGAGAGAACTGGGTGGGCCGAAGATAAAACCCATCCACCTATAATGTCATCACTGTTGCAATTTAGTCTGTGAGTGTAAGTATTGTAGTGGTTGATGATCTGTATGTATGATTATTTCTTTACCCATTATGTAATGTTTCCACTTTTTAACACTCTGAACTAATGCATACAATTCTTTATCATATGTAGGATAGGTAACTACGACTGATGTGAATGTCTCAGAATGAAAGCATATAGGCTTCATGTGCTGCATCAACACTACCCCCATGGCATATTCACTTGCATCTGTCTCGATCTCAAATGGATGCTGAAGATCTGGCAATGCTAGCACTGGCGTTACACTGATCCTTTCTTTCAATGTGTCGAAGGCTTTCTGTTGTTTGCCTCCTCACTGAAACACCTGCTTCACAATTGTCAAAGCATGTAAAGGAGTTGCAATCAAAGAAAAGTTAACAATAAAATTTCTCCAATATTGCGCTACCCCTAAGAAACTTTTAACTTCTATAGCAGTATTGGGCTTAGTCCAATTTACAATGACTTCGACCTTAGAGGGATCTATCTTCAATTCACCACCCCCTACAATATAACTCAAATAATTCAAAGATGTTCTACCAAATTCACATTTTGACAGTTTTACATAGAGATTTTCTCTTTTCAAAACATCTAAAATCTACTTTATATGCTTTACATGTTCATCCCATGTTCTACTGAAAACAAGAATATCATCTAAATAGACTATTACAAAATCATCAATGATTCAAAGATGTTCTACCAAATTCACATTTTGACAGTTTTACATAGAGATTTTCTCTTTTCAAAACATCTAAAATCTACTTTATATGCTTTACATGTTCATCCCATGTTCTACTGAAAACAAGAATATCATCTAAATAGACTATTACAAAATCATCAATGAATGGTCTAAATACATCATTCATGACTCGCATAAATGTATCTCGAGCGTTAGTTAAGCCAAAAGGCATAACCATCCATTCATAGAGTCCTTGCTTCATTTTGAAAGCAGTGTTCCATACATCCCATTCTGCAACTCTGATCTGATGGTAGCTGCTTCGCAAGTCCAATTTAGAGAAGTAAACTGCATCTTTTAATTGATCTAACAAATCATCAATACGAGGAAGAGGATAACGATTCTTTATTGTGATTTTATTTAATGCTCTAAAATCAATGCACATTCTCCACGAACCATCTTTCTTTCGCACTAACACAATAGGTGATCCGCACGGTGATGTGCTTGGTCGAATAAACCCTTGATCAAGCAACTCCTGTACCTGCTTCTTTATCTCTGCATTCTCTAGAGCTGATAACCTGTACATTCCAATGTTAGGTAGTGGAGCATCTTGCTGCAAATAAATCTCATGTTCTATCTCTCGCTTGGGTGGAAGCCCTTTAGGCTCTTGAAATAGAATATCATAATCGGAAACAACTTTAACTAGATTTGCTTTCTGTTTAGGATTACAGCCTTTGAAAGCATCGGATTTATCAATATCCTTTGCTTTTACAATCATAAGTAAAAATTGTTTACTTGAATTTACAATTATTTTCATCTGTCTGAATTTATGAGAGGGAAATGATCTTTGAGTTTATGAGCCCTTACAATATATTCAGTTCCATCCTTAGTGAGTTGATACTTATTTTCAGTTTGATAGAAGATAGCATTTTTATCATACAAGTATGGACTTCCTAATACAATTCCACATATGTCCAATGGGACTATGTCTAACTCAACCTCATCTACAAACTTTGACCTAATAGCAAAACGGAGTTTACATTGTTTCGTAACTTGTAGCTTAATTTTATCACACACCCAACCTAATGGATATGGGTTTTTATGAGGTTTTGTTTCTAGACCCAACTTCTTTACAATTGCTTTAGAAGTCAAATTAACTTGTGACCCACTATCAAATAATGTATCAATTTTAGAATGCTTGGAAATGACTCTAATATGAAATAGCTCATTTCCTTTCCTCTCATCATTATCATTATCAACAGAATGCAAAGAAGTACTTGTAGATGCTTTAGAATCTTTACCTTTTATACCTGTAGCTGTAACTGTTGTCTCGTCACCTGAATTTGACCCCAAGTCCTTTTGAATAGCAGCAACATTCTTTCGCTCTTTACTCCCAAACTTCTTAGGTTTCAATTCCAGATGCAATGACTAGTAGTGTGCCTCATCGTGTCCTTCCTTCTTACAATGAGTGCATGAAGGTTTATCCTTCTTCACAATGTTTGTTTTATTCTCCTTTCATTTAAGTTTCTTCTTTATTCTTGCTTTCAATAGGTTTGGATGATTTCCCAACATCTTGGGTTACATTTTTACCTCTAGCTTCTAAATGAGTTGCTTGAACTGATACATCATCTAAGCTAGTTGGATTAAACATAAGTGTGGTATGCCTTAAATAACTATGAAGACCACCTATGTATCTCAACAATGTCTCTGATGAGTCTAATGATATGCCAAATGTTAAAGCTCTCTTACGGAATTCTTGAGTATAACTTTGAACACTTTGACCTTTTAATTGACGTAGTGTTTTCCAACTCATCATTACTTGTTGCATATAAGCCAAAGGATAAAATTTCTTTTTAATAGCATAAACAAATTCATTCCAAGTTGAAATGATTTTATCGTGCTCTTGGAGATCTGCTTGTGTCTTTCCTTCCCACCATACAAGTGCGGTTCCTCCAAGTCAAAAGCTAGCAAGATGGATCTTCTTCCTTTTTGAAACAACTTTATGCACCCTACAATATACTTCAATTTGTCTTATCCAATTATCAAGCTTTTCAGGTTAAGTTCTCCATCATAAATTGACAAATCAAATTTTACATCTAATTTGATCAAAGAGGATTTCTTCTTTTTCTTTTTAGAAGAACTAGTTTTATGAGAAGAAGACGATGATGATGATGATGAAGGAGATGGTGGAGGAAGCTTTTCCCTTGTCTCTTTATCTGGAGGAACAAAAAGAAAAGGTTCCTTTGTTCCTTTGTTTGGTTTAGGTGATGAAGTGCCTTCACCTTTACCCTATTTAAACTCATTATACATCTCTTCCACCATTGCACGTATCGTCATGAAACTATCCAAGAATTGGGATTTTAACCCAAGTGGAGTTTCATCTACCATCCTTCTTTGTGAAAAGACCTTTCCAATCTCTGGATTCGCCTCAACAAGTTCACCTTCACCTCATTCGAGCCTCAACCTAGTAAGCATTCAAATCTCCACACAAACTTGTCAAACCTTAAAAACCTTGCCTCTCTAATACCACTTGATCCATTAATAAAGGTATTATAGGCTATGTGTGAGTTTGCTGATGTTACTTAGTGCAACGGATCGAAAATATTGTGAATAACATAAACACATAAACCATTTGAAAACACATTCAAACACATCAACACAGCCAAATTTAATAGAGGAGTTCACTAGACTTTTTGGCTACGTCTCCTGGTCCTTTCGCTTCCAGTGATGACCTCTTTATTTTGTCTTCAAATTGTTGTTACAGGTATGAGCTCGAAAACAGAGTCTCAAATAAGAAAATGAACATCACCACTATGTTTAGCTCGAGATTTCGAGTCAAACAAGTATAAACTTGACCATATTTGGCCACTGTGACCTCCAGACCCCCTGGAATGGTCCAAAACCATAATCATTTTTATATTTTTTATTTTTATTATATATATATATATATTTTAAATCTTTCGAGGATATGGTATTAATATACCACATGCAGTTGCAATCTGTGGTGAATGTGGGATAATGCGATAACATAAAATCAGAGGATCGGCAGTTGTGGGGTTGACCCCGACGTCTGACCTTTTTCCAACAGAAATCCCGACACCAAAATAAATACAAGTTTATCATATCCTCCAAATATCCACTATCGATATGTCCCATTTGATCCAATGGCTATCGTGTCATGTGCTCGCCAACTAGCCCGGACGATCTCCACCGTCGATGTGACCCGTTCAATCGAACGACTATCATGCAATCTCACGTGAAATCTTGCACGACCGATATCAGACTGAGAGTGCGTGAGAAAAGTGGTTTTTTCGTGCTACATGTCGCACGCTAAGGTTAATCGCGTGATTTTTCGAAAAACAGGCTACCACCTTTAGGGTGCGCGAGATACCACTTCCCATTTTCTTGCTGGAACTCAAAGAAGTTAAACTTGTTTTTAATAACCACATTGCGTTCATTTAGAACATTAACTTGCATGCGTGTTCTGACGCGATATGCGTCGATCTCCTCTGATCGGACGATCACCACTTCCCTGCGAATTCCGTCAGTTTTAGTAGTCTGCCAAATTTCTTTCTCAACCGCCACATTGGGATTTCATGCCAACATTGGGCAAGTCTGCGCTGCCATGTGTTAGCATCGGATTGGCCTATGTGAACCAATCACAAATTGCCACATCACCTTCTCTACTGACATCATCCAGAACCAGTGACTCATTCTCGGTTGCCACGTGTCTTGTTGACGTAGTCATTGACTGTTGACCGTTGACCGTTGACTTGATTCCACTTTCATCTGCATTTGAAGACTTTGATCCAGAGGCAAAACTGAATCCATTTTGGATCAAGGAGATTGGTCTTACAGTTTGCCCCATCTAATATGAGAGATAATATGTTTGGAGATGATAAGACTGTAGTTTATTAATTGTGCAAATTTGGTATAAGTGAAAATTTAATTTGTATATACAACTCAACATGCCAAGAATATACCTGAAACTCAACCATTGAATCACATAGTAAAGTTGGAAACTTAAAAAGACAATTTTCACCTGTCGTATCCCATGCATTCCTGTAAAGGAAAATACAATAATAACCTCAATCAACAAAGCATTTAGATATGAACAATAATCAAGAAAGTAATCTTTATAAAACATAATACTGCATGGGATGTTGATGAGTAGGTGCTAAGGGTGGACAATAAAGAGGAGAACGGTTTGCAGTGCACATGATGCATTTCCTAGGCAATTAGAAATTTCAGAAGAGACTTGCAATTAGAAGGTCTTGTCGAAACAACTTATGAAACAATTCTGCAGCTAGAAAGTTGAACATCCAAAACCAAATCCTTTAATACATCCAATGCAATAGTATCAATCACTACTATAGATATCCAATTCAACTCCCATACAAGTGGTTTCCATTCATTTTGTCATCCATGTATCCTATCAATCAGAGTAACATCAAAGCGAATCTTGAAATAATGAGTGTGGATAGAACCTGTAGCTGTTAGATAGTTGAACACCTAGACTCAAATCCTTTAACGCCCAAAACCAAATGGTTTAATGAATGTCAAAATTCTGCTCGAACAAACTTGATGGAAATAAAACACACCGGAAATTAGGTAGGACCAAAATTCTGTATCTACAACCCTATAATCGAATGCTTTGGGTAAAGAAACAATGAACATAAAATGGCAAGTGTTAATGTATACAACACATAGCATCGCATGGGATGGGCACGTGCTAACACTGCTCTTCGTCGGATGTAACGTGAGCGAAATTTGTGTCATTGCATTAACTTGCTTCGGTTTCCCGATCCGACTATTTGATGGATGAGTGCGGCGTTTCCAAAGGCAACAAAAAAATTGAGCGGCGGTTGTATATGCCCACCGTTCGATTTTGCCAAGGCCGAAATCGAACGACGAGCATATACAACCGCTGCTTAATACAACCCGATAGCATATGATTTATTTGTTTCCTTTTCAGATAAGCGCAAGTAATTAAAAAAATTGCAAACACCTTTTTGGCAATATGTACACGCCAAGCTCTTTATTGAAATGAAATTTACTATTATATATGAAGCTAAAACATAAATTTTGCATTTTTTCTTGAAAATTGAGATGGCAATGCTTTTTTTTTCATTTAGAATATTTTCTGCTTTGTGGCATGAATAATGCATAAAAAAATAATTAATTTTTAATTTCATAAGCTAATATGTAACTCCAAAACCAAGTAGAATTTATTTCCAATTTTTTTTAAATAAATATAAATTATTAAACTTTAATATAAAATTATTTTAGTGAAAATGACATTAAAAAAAATAATAATATCTAATTTATAAAATAAATATTTTAATACCAAAATTTTCCATATATATTTTTTAATCCCCTTTAAAATTCCATAAGATTAAGTGAACAAAAATCAAAGGAATTCATTTATAATAATAAAAGAGGAATATGAAACTCTATTCAACAATTATTTTAATCAAATTTACTTAAATAAAGGTTTTTTTGAATATTGATTTATATTTTTATTCTTTAAATTAAATGAAATTAAATCAAATTATTATAGTAATGTTATTTTTGGATATATTCATTGTGTATTCGGTACAATGATTGTGTCCAAATTTTGGGTGGACACTTCACCCATCTTTATCGATCAAATGAAGCAAAATTATTAGAAAATAATGAAAATAAGATTATATAATTGACACAAAACGAGATGAGAATGTAAAACTTCATAGGTCAAAAATGAACATTAGAATTTAACCATCAAACCTTGATCTGGTCAATCAAAAGACCGCAAAGAAATTTTAAAGTATACATTAAGAATAAATAAATAATGAGTTTTAATTCCATATTCTTGTGGAACCCCCTACATTGGTGAGACTGGTCGTTCTATTTCTCAAAGAATTCAAGAGCACGTGTTAGACACTATAGGGATCGCTCCTTTGCTTTTGGGGAACATGTTGACTTGTCGAAACACCATATTTGCTTAGAGGATTCTAAGGTCCTCAATAGAGTTGATCATTTCCATCACAGAAAATAGAGATAAGCCATCGAGATTGAAAAGAGAAGTAAAACTCTTAATAGGGACAATGGATGGAAGTTAAGCAACTCGTGGGTCCCTTCTGTTTATTCTTAACCCGCTGGATTTTTCTCCCCTCCTTTGGTTCCTTCTCTTGTTCGTGTATGTGTTTGTTTTGTTCTATGATCTTTTTTCTTTTATTTGTTTTGGTTTTATTTTGAATTTTGTTTAGCCGTTTTTTCCCCTTTCTTATTAGATAGATATAGTTTTCAATCCATCATCATTTATTATTAATATAATTTTAAATAGATATTTGATTCTTAATATATTATAAGGTAAAATAATAAAAAATGTTAAAGTTATAATTTTTTTAATTAAATTAATTAAAAATAAATTCGAAAATTACTAATAAATTAATCACTTTTTATCCATTCAAGTATTTATTTATTTATTTTTCTTTTTGACCATTAGAAATTTACTGTTGCATCTCTGATATAAATTAGTGATTTGTTGATCCTGCTCCTCATTCTTGTCCTGATGATGAACCTGGAGAGGTTCGAAACATGTTAATTCTAAATTTTCTATGTGATTTCTCCGAAAGATCTTCTTAAATCATGAATCACAGAAGCATCCATTCTGAGATTTTAAATTAACAATTATATATATATATATATATATATATATATATATATATATATATATATACAATTAATTTATTTTAAATTATAATTGAAAATAATTGTGGTCAAGTCTCTCGTTCATATGTATGCCAAATATAGCAATACAAACTTAACAAATCATGTGTTTGAAACAATGTGAGAAAGACAGATAGTCTCATGGAATTCAAAAATTACAGGTTACTATCTGAATGGAAATTGCAATGATGATATGACACCCTTCCACAAAATGGAAGAGGCGGGGATCAGGGCAAATTTGGTAACTAGGATGATGATTGCAGGGTTGCCTCTTTTGATTGGAGTTGTAGTGGCATTTGCAAGTCTGCAGAGAAAATTAATGAAGTGCATTTCCACTACAGGGAAAGTGGCAATGTTGTATGGAATGCATCTTTGTAGGGCTTAATCTCAACTACCAAAGGAGTTGACATCACCATTAGCACATTAAGCGTATGTATCCATCACTATATGATTGGATAGGAGAAGCAAGATTCATACAAGTTGAGACTAATACCTATCAAATTGCTTTCATCTCTAGTATAAATAGTGAAATTTGTTTGATATTGATATATGATTTCCATTTGTATGCAGCTCAAGTCAAATTTGGATGAGTGTTTCTCACAAGGTAAGGGTTTTTCCCTCTCTTGCCATGGAGCTGACCATAAACAAAAACCCTGGGATTTTACTTCAACTACTCTTGTATTTCCCTTTTTGCCAGCTACCTGATGGCATTTGTGAAACCGACAGGGAGATTGTTGCTCACTGGCAACAAATAAAGAAAACATATTATGCACTTGAAAAGCCACCTCTTGTTGACTCTAACAATGACTTTGTTCCTGAAATGCAACCCCATTTCTTGATTATTGCCTTCCACATTCCCCATTGATCCTATCAGTGTTCCTTTGCACCTCTAGGTGCAATTACTAGTTATAATTGTTAATAAAGTGTAGACTTCCACAATCCATAATTATAATAGTGTTATTTCTGGAGATCATCAATGTGTGCATGGTGCGAGGATTGTATCCAAAGTTTCTGGTGGACAAATAATAATTGTAATTAATAAATAAAATGTAAAGTAGCGTTGTTTTTAAAGTGTCCACCTGAAACTTTGGACAAAATCCTCGCACCACTCACATAGTGATGATCTCAAGAAACAATCCTACTATGAGTATGGACGATGGAAGCCTACACTCTATTATAAACCGGTCTAGATCCATTTTAACTCTGGATGTACCAAGCATCGAGAGGGATCAAATCCCTTTTCACTCTAGAAGAGGTTTGTATCTTAAGTGATTTGATCTCTCTCAACGCTTGGTATATTCGAAGTTAAAATAATCTAGGTTGGTTTTATTATTAATTATAATTATTGTAACACACCACCTCTTGATCCCAACCATAACTAAGGTGAGGGGAAGACCGTTATTGTGCTGACCCAACTCCTAGGGTAGTGTTATGGAAATGGGGTCTAAATTTTTCACTTCTCATTACTCCTTCAATACTCAAAATGATTAATACCATTGCATTTGTCTCATTGAGATGATTCCAACGATGCACAATTTTACCCCATTAGGAGTTTTGGATTGTAATTTATGGCCATCCAAAGGTTGGCCTACCTACTAGTACCATGCCATGCGACCTTGCCATGTGGTGATCCACATAGCCCCCACATGGTGTCCACGTGACACGTCTCAATACCTATATATATATATATATATATATATATATATATATATATATATATATATATATATATATAGGCTTGGTCAAATTTTAACTCAGACCCTCAAAAATCGCCACAGAACCACCACAACCAAGATCTATGTTATAATTAAAAATGGCCAAGTAGAGTGGTTTCCTTTAGAATTTCCTAGATTCACTATATCATAGTTGGAGTTAAAACTCTCAATGGGTAGTAGCCAGTCCTAACCTATGAAACAGAGGATATATATATATATATATATATATATATATACATATATACTCGATGCGGCCCCACTGGATTAGTCCTCAACGCTTAAAATATTTCGTTCATGCAACGTGACCAAATGTTAGGCCTTGGCCCCTTACCCTTAAATTCTTGTGCAACCTTTCATCTACCCAAGATATGTTACCTCTTATGTTGGTCTCATCAACCAACACGCCAACCCCACATCGTTACCCTTTCCACATCACCCTAGTGTTGAGTCACCCTGATTATTTCATAATTGGTGTGTAAGGTTTACCACCAGGGAGACGAACTCCAAGAAGGGAAAATTCCTATTAACTGCAACACCCATTCCTCCCTCTATGTGGACCCCACCTCAGTCCTTTTAATGATGCACCATATTGCTCCATGTGGTCGTTATGTTCTCTTGTTGTCGAAGCGTAGGCTCTAACTCACTCCGACCTCTTCCACGTTGTCCCTATCCTTGCCATTCTGACGCTTCCACCACGTGCTCTTCCTTTGAACTTCTAGGAATTGTCACCCCCAGATCCTTCGCCTATGATGCACTTAGCGCGATCTCCAACTCACCCTGATGTTCTCCACATTGACCAACTTCTGCGTCAACTCGATCCTCATCATCTCGACGCTCCTCTTTGAGTGCTCTTCCTTTGATATTTTAGCGATGAGACTTCTGGGACACGTCACCCCCAACTTCTTCCTTTACGACACACTTCAAACCTTTGGGAAGCCTATTTTCAGGGGTCTATTTCAACGAGACTTTGCTTCTATTTTACCCAACTCCCCATTAATTCACAGTTTTTGTCAAGGCTAAACAAAGGAAAACATATATAGTTACTCCAACGTACTTCGATCCCAACTTTGTTAAAGGTTTCAACACAGGGTTTTACGAAGGCTATTGTATAGACATGGCACCTCTAACCCTAGTTATGGGGATTAAACCGAAACCGGTGTGACACAACACTCTTGCAACACCTTGATATATATATATATATATACACATATATATATATATATATATATATATATATAGATATATATAAAAATGTACTATATATATATATATGGTTATATGTATATATATATATATATATATATATGTATTCCATATATATATATGCTATACATATATAGATATATATATGTATATATATATATATATATATATAGATATATGTATATATGTATATATATATATATATATATATATGTATATATATGTATATATATATATGTATACATATATATACATATATACATATATATATAGATATCTATATATATATATATATATATATATATATATATATATATATATGTATATATATGTATATATATACATATATATAATATAATATGTATATATATATATATGTATATATATACTTCCAAGAATAGAGAAAAACGACTGCAGAAAGATTTTTGGGCATAAATGAACTCAATTACACCGCATTCCACACCGCATATGCTTCCTCATGGATATATATATATATATATATAATGTGAACTTCTATAATTTATGTGCTCATTCTCTCTCATGCACACAATCATTAGTATAAGAATTCCCGGTGTTTTACATTCATGGGAACGCTATTCTTCCTGAGCTTGGCATTGATAAAAGAAGGCATGATAGCCAACCTTTTAAATGCATAAAAGAAACTTGACAAAGACTTTTCCATTCATTTACACTTAAGCCCATTGGCCCAATTTCAAACTAATAATAGTTCAAAGATCTACATGCCTATTCAGCGAATGATAAACAACAAAACAAGCTCATGAATACACAATAATCCATTCATTTACTCAGGAATTACACAAGAACCAACATTCCTTAAACATGTAGGGAATCACATTCCACGACACATCACGAGTACTAGACCAACACATTGAACCCATACCAATACAAGCCCTAAGCATACACATTTAACATCTACTTGACATTCAAGGTACAAAGTGTTGAAAAGTGTAACTAGGTTCGGTCTTCATAATGACATATGTAATTGTGATTTTATGTAATTGATGAAAGAAGAAAAATAAAATTATTATTGTAATGCTTGTCTCATGGGTTTCATGAGCAAGGAATTTTATTTTTAGTGATGGCTCCCATTGTGAGCCTTTAGGATTTGTCATCTAGTCATAAAAATCAAATTGAGTCTATGTCATGTATGAAGGACCCTTCTTGGGCATGTTACATATTTATATAAATCATTAAATAAGTAGGAAATCCCTCCAAGGCCAAAAAAAAGTATCTTCTTCAAGTCGGTTTCAAGATGGAATAAAAGATTTTCACAAAAGGACATGTCGGCTCACCCTCTCTCAAGTTGGATTATTATGAGGCTCCAACAATTATAAATAGGGTAGCACAACCTCATTTTAGAGCAAGAATGTTAGTCAAGGTCTGGAGTTTGTAAGTGAAGTGAAGTTCATCGAAAGGGAGCCTTATAATCAGCGAAAGGAAGGGGAGGAAGATCGAAGTCGCTAACATTGTTTTGGGTATGTTTTAAGGGCTGAAATTATCTACACCTGCTAGGAATATTTGTTGTCTAAACTGCAAAAGGGTGCCAAAGTATCACAATCATATAAAGGAGAATGTCAAGGTGATATTCAATTTGAGTTCAAGGAGAAGAAGTCTCCTTCTAGACCAAAGGAAAACAAGGGTATAAGTTGGTCCATATTCATGAGTTATAGTTTCTGATCTAGGACCGAAAGTTGTAAGTTTGTCCTTGGGAACCGAAACTCAGATATATAGCCAAGAAGGAGGAAGAATTGTGAAGTGTGTCTATCATTTACACAAGGAAGAAGGAACTCATCAAGGGAACTTTGTGACTTGGTCTTGGAGAGTCAAATAGGTCAAGGGTCTTGGCCTTGGTATTCATCAATTGGAATCTCTATAAGAAGAAGAATTTGTTCGGGTTTTCCTCTCAAGAGTGAGAGGTTTTCGCCCTAGTTGATAGCCTATATTATGTGTTTCTTGTCTCTTTACAGTTTATGCATTTGTAAATATTTGATGAAGAATAACATTATAATAACATAAGTAAAAGAAGATCCTAATCAAGAAGTAAAAAGCATTCACAAGTAGTTATCTAACAAAGAGAAATCACCTAATCTCAATGCCCTAGATTTCTCAACATGGTATCAGAGTTAAGGCGACAAAGTCAAGGAAGGGCATGTTATCAAGGGACACTCAAGGATCAAATCTCGAGAAAGGCATCTAAGCCAAGATCATCTTAAACTAAAGATCTACAAAGGAAGAATTATAACCCTAGATCGAAGAAGGAGTCTACAAAGAAGTCTTGGGATCATCATCAAGAAAATAAGGCCAAGTTGAAGTGATCTACGAATCAAGGTAAGAGAAGCACTTCAAGGTCAAGATAACATCATCATCAATCAAAGAAGCATTCTTGGGATCTACTCTCAATTAGTTTGAAGTTAAAGTGTCTTGACGACTATTCATCCAAAGGAAGCTAGATCAAAAAGCATTGTCCTCAAGATTCTAAGGCGATCTCTCTCTCAACCAAGATCCCTACCATTGAAGAAATCATCAATAAGTCATCATTGATCTTCATCATCAAAGTATCCACCATTAAAAGATCTGAGGGATCTCCCTCTCTCTGGGATCAAGGATCATTATTAAAGAAAACTATCTTCATCAAGGAGAAGTTTTATATCCTCTATATCATCATCAACATCATGGAAGCAACAAGAAGAAGGAGCATTCTATCAAGTAAGTATATTTATGTCCACATTTTAATTTGTCAAAATGTCCTTTTGCCAGGAAAGCAATAAATTGGTTGGGGCTTCTAACTATCTTGCATGGAAGAAAAGGACAGATTTGAATCTCATTGAAATGAGGTTATGGAACATGTCAAAGGATTTATCACTAAACCAAGAAAGGAATATTCTCAATCTCTTGCAAAGTATATGAAAAGGGAAGTTAGGGCTCAAAGGATTCTCGTAGAATCTATCAAGGACCCCCTCTTCCCATATGTATCCAAACTCGAAACTTAAAAAGAAATCTATGACAAACTGGTAGAGTTGTATTCTGTAAGCACTACTGGAGAAGTCATCTCATTAAGGTAATAACTCTCCAAGATGAAGATGTCAAGGGAAGATGGAATAGCCTCATACTTTATGAGGATATCTGAAATCTGAGATCAACTACAAGATCTGGGAGAAGTCATGTCTGATAGAGAAATGACTACAGTTGTATTAAATGCACTACTGGAGGAGTGGGGTAACTTTACTTCAAGTATTTATGGGAAGAAAGAAGCTACTCCATTCTAGGATCTATGGTCACTATGCAAGATTGAAGAATCTAGACTAAAGGCCAAATCTGATGTGGAAGCAGGTGAGCAAAATCAAGCTTATGCTACAATGACAAGAAGAAAGGGAAAATTTGGAAAGTCTAGTTCTCAGAAAAAGAAAAGGGACATCTCTAAGATCCAATGCTATGGGTGTCAAGACTATGGGCACTACAAAAGAGATTGTACTAAGATCAAGAAGGCCAATAATAAAAGAGGAAGAGAAGAAGCTCATATCACCGAAGAAGTGGAGGAAGCTAAAAAGAAGAAGTCAAAGAAAGAGGAAGTAAGAGATCTCTACTATGACTGAGATAGTGTTCCTCACCTAAGTTCTTCTCAAGTTCCTGAGTCCTCTGTTGTAAGATAGGCTATCATGATTCACTAAGAAAAATGATGGGATGCAACATGGCATCATAGAAGCAGTGAAAACACGAGCTTGTAACATCATCATAGAGAAGCATGAAAGATGGTTGGAATATATGGAAGTCAACAATGAAGGATATAAATCTTGGGAACCTCATTTGAAACATAAGTAACAATTATGGAAAAGAAATAAAAAGGCCATCTAGTACAAGGTTCATCATACATCTGTCAAAAGGAAATATTTGCCAGAAGGGGATACTCTACATCCTCAAGATTCTTTGATGGAATCTTCATCGAAAGGTTCACCGATCAAGAGAAGAAGCAAGTGTTTCATCAAGAATTCCAAACTTGTGGAATTCATGGGATGATGGTATAATGACATAAAAGGTGAAGCAGATCAAGGGATTGAAGCTCCTTCAATCAAGGAAGTTGTTGCAGAAGTCTAGATGACCCAAAGAAAAATGAGGTATGTATGCTTACAATTGATGTTGTAAATTTATGTCATATGATTGCAGGTAACACGTGGATCAATGCTCTATCTTGAGAGCATAATCAAAGGAAGGATCTCCTTCTTCAAAGGGATGCAAGAATGCATGGGCCACACATTCACTAGATGAAATCAACATAATATGTCCTCATATGTAATATGAGGTGGTTGACATTAATTGAAATAACTCTAATTGGAAGTTCCTGGGAATGAAATATGTGAAGAAAGGAAGGAAGAGATCATGGATATGAAACCATGGAAAAAGGGCAATCAACATCCAAAGACCAAGGATATTTGACTAGGATATCTCCATGAAAGATATGAAGACTCTGATGTAGTATGAAAAACAAATAAACCCTTGACAATATATATATCTTTGGGAGATGTGTCGATATGTATGCTGGATGCTGATGCAAACTAGAAATGTCATGATGAAAGACCATCACAAAGGTAATTTTGATTTAATGATCATTTCTCTATTTTTGAACAAATATATGAATGTGCTTATGCAAGGATATCGACGGAAGATCTATGGATATCTTCCACCACTGATGCACATGAAGTAGGATGAAAGATCCTTAAGAAAACATGGCCTGAAGGAAGGCCAGATATGGACTAATGGATCACTTTCCAATGATGACATGACTGACTCATGGATGAAAGTGATGGATGGTCCGTGCCCTACAAAGAAGTCCCAAAACATGAAGATTCCTGAATAATGAAAATAAGTTCATGACATTGTGAGGAGGATTTCTTCAAGAATTTGTTTGTCCCATCATCTCCACCTGAGGAGTTGTTGTAGGTCCCTAATCAAGAGGGAGCCCAAAAACAAGTTTCTTACTTGGTAGAAACTTGGAAGCATAATTCCTAGGCCAAGAGGGAGCTTAGGTACATTCCTTTATTGGAATAGGTATTTCCTCTCTAATTAAGAGGGAGAGATAGACACATCATTCTTGTCTTCACTTGGGAAGACATAATGGAGGATTAGGTAAACATCAGACATCCGATACTCTTTGAGGGTGAGTTAGGGCATCCAAGATAAGAGTAGTCGTAAAGGACCAATATTCTTTGAAGACTAGGAATCCAAGATAAGAATAGTCTTGGTGGAACACACCCTGAGAACTCAGGTGACGTATGTTCCGAGAGAGACAATGATAAGAGTGTATATACATCATTCATCTTGCCAACATTGTGCTCAAATCTCGTGGAGAGATAGAGATGTTAGTCAAGGCCTTGCTATGTGACAATGTTGGTTGACATGATGTTAAACATATGGGTTACCAATATGACTCTTCTTATGAGAAATTCTTCAGATTGAGAATGACCGAGTATCATTATGAATACCTCCCTAGTTAAGAGGAAGTGTTGACAAGTGTAACTATGTTCGATATTCATAATGACATATATAATTGTGATTTTATGTAATTGATGAAAAGAAGAAAAATAAAATTATTATTGTAATGCTTGTCTCATGGGTTTCATGAACAAGGAATTTTATTTTTAGTGATGGCTCCCATTGTGAGCCTTTAGGATTTGTCATCTAGTCATAAACTTCAAATTGTGTCTATGTCATGTATGAAGCACCATTCTTGGGCATGTTACATATTTATATAAGTCATTAAATAAGTAAGAAATCCCTCCAATACCAGGCAAAAGTATTTTCTTCAAGTCAACTTCAAGATGGAATAAAAGATCTTCACTAAAGGACATGTTGGGTCACCCTCTCTCAAGTCAGATTATTATGAGGCTCCAACAATTATAAATAGGGAAGCACGACCTCATTTTAGAGCAAGAATTTCAATTAAGGTCTGAAGTTTGTAAATGATGTGAAGGTCATCGAAAGGGAGCCTTATAATCAACGAAAGGAAGGGAAGGAAGAGCGAAGTCCCTAACATTGTTTTGGGTCTATTTTAAGGGCTGAAATTATCCACATGTGTGAGGAATCTTTGTTGTCCAAAATGCAGAAAGGTGCCGAAGTATCATAGTCATATTTGAGGTCATATCAATGAGAAAGTCAAGGCGATACTCAAGCCAAGTTCAAGTAGAAGAAGTCTCCTCTAGACCAAAGGAAAACAAGGGTATAGGTTGGTCCATTTTCATGAGCTAGGGTTTCTAATATAGGATATAAAGTTGCAGGTCTATCCCTAGGAACTGAAACTCAGAGATATAGCCGAGAAGGAGGAAGAATTGCGAAGTGTGTCTATCGTTGACACAAGGAAGAAGGAACTCATCAAGGGAACTTTGTGACTTGGTCTTGGAGAGGAAAATAGGTCAAGGGTCTTGGTCTTGGTATTCGTCAATTGGAATCTCTATAAGAAGAAGAATTTATTCGGGATTTCCTCTTAAGAGTGAGAGGTTTTGGCCCTCGCTGATAACCTATATTCCATGTCTCTTATCTCTTTATGGTTTATGCATTGGTAGTTGTTTGATGAAGAATAACACTATAATAACATAAGTAAAAGAAGATCCTAATTAAGAAGTAAAAAGCATTCACAAGCAGTTATCTAACGAATATAAATCACTTAATTTTGATGCCCTAGGTTTCTCAACACAAAGCTTGGGTACACTTATCTGATTAAATGTGATCAATAGCTGAGATTGAGACTCTAACTCTCCCCCCAACCATAGAAAAGTTACAATCACTATCACTTGTAGTTGTCACCCCCGAGCCAAATTCCAGTGCTTGAGGATGAGTGTTTTTAAAGAAACAACTGAATCTCCAATTGAAATAGGGTATCCAAAGCCACACTGCCTTCACCCACAAAATATTTGAACAATCAATGAACCAGTGAACCTTCACTTATACGCATCCAATGCCAATGGCACGTTTTAACCAGTATCATAATTGAAACAAGGCATCCCAAGGCAACAACTTCATGCACCAACTATCTAAGCAAATTACAACATCGTGGCATCATAACAAAGATCCCAACACCGAGAGTGCAACTCCCTTTAGGAGAAAATTTCTAACTTAAATAAGAAGGCTCTTCGGTTGGCTAAGCTACCAAGGAGTACAAGGGGCATCCTTTCATTTGTGGTTCACCAGTGGAAGTAAGCACCAGTGCTATTAGGCCCCCAAGGCAACACATGGTAGTTCACTAGCCCCTTAAGCATCAAGATGCCCTTTGCTCCCAACATGTAGATTCATCAATCTAGTCTACATCCCAATGGGTTCCTCAACTAGTTTTCTTCCATTGCTTTTGTGTGCCCTCAGAGAGCTAGTTTCTCTGCATATCTTATACGCTTGCGCGTCTGAGTGTGTGCATGAATGAATGCCTTCCTTTCTCCAATAGACTAACAATCCATCGTTCTCCACGATTGCACGTCAATCAACTTTCTAGGACAACACAACTCATGTTGTGTTTAAGTTTTATCCTCTTCTTGCTTGTTTTTGGAGCTAAAGGACACCTGGACCCGTCCCTCCTTCTTTCAATTAATTTATGGCATAGTCAACCAATGGTTGATATTTAAAATAACTAGTTACTCAAGCAATCTCCTTCCTCAAGCAATGGAATATGTGTCTCTCTCTCAACCGTTTATTAATTACAATCATTTACAATGAGGGAAATGTTAACTAAGGGATATCATAGTCCTCATTCTCTTTCATGCACACAATTAGTAGTATAAGAATTCCCCGTGTTTTACATTCATGTGAACGTTATCCTTCCTGAAATTGGCATTGATAGAACAAGGCTTGATAGCCAACCTCTTAAGTGCACAAAAGAAACTAGACAGATATTTGTCCATTCATTCACACTTAAGCCCATTGGCCCAATTTCAAACTAATAATAGTTCAAAGGTCTACATGCCTCTTCAGCTAATGATAATCAACAAAACAAGCTCATGAATACACACAAGAACCCATTCATTTACTCAGTAATTACACAAGAAACCAACATTCCTTAAATATGTAGGAAATCACATTCCATGACACATCACAAGTACTAAACCAACACATTGAACCCATACCAATACATGCCCTTAGCCTACACATTTAACATCTACTTGACATTCAAGGTGCAAAGCTTGGGTATACTTATCTGATTAAATGTGCTTAACAACTGAGATTGAGACTCTAACTCTCCATCCAACCATAGAAGAGTTGCAACCATTATCACTTGTAGCTATCACCCCGAGCTAGATTGCAATGCTTGAGGATGAGTGCTTTCATAGAAACAGTTGAATCTCTAGCTAAAGCAGGGTGTCCAAAGCCGCATTGCCTTCACCCACCAGCTATTTGAATAATCAATGAACAAGTGAACCTTCACTTATACATGGTTAATGCCAATGGCACGTTTTAACCATTATCACAACAAAAACAGGGCGTCCGAATGCAACACCTTCGTCCACCAACTATCTAAGCAAATTACAACATCGCAACATCATAACAGAGATCCCAACGCCGAGAGTGCATCTCCCTTCAAGATAATATTTCTCACTTAAATCAGAAGGCTCCTCAATTGGTTAAGCTGCCAATGAGTACAGGGGGAAACCTTTCATTGGTGGTTCACAAGTGGAAGCAATCACTAGTGCTATTAGGTCCCCAAGGAAACACATCGTGGTTCAACAACCCCACAATACCCAAGATGCCCTATGCTCCCAACAGGGAGATTCATCAATCTAGCCTACTTCCCAGTGGGTTCCTCAACTAGTTTTCTTCCAGTGCTTCTGTGTGCCCTCAGAGAGCTAGTTTCTCTACATATCCTATGCACTTGCGTGAGTGAGAGTGCGTGTGAATGAATGCCTTCCTTTTTTCAATAGACTAACAACCCATTGTTCTCCACGATTGCACGCTAGTCAACCTGCTAGGACAACGCAACTCATGTTGCATTTAAGTTTTATCCTCTTCTTGCTTGTTGTTGGAGCTAAAGGACACTTGGACATGTCCCTCCTTCTTTCAGTTAATTTATGGCAAAATTAACCCATTTAAACCCACTCAGTCTGTCAATGGCTGATATTTAAAATAACCAATTCCTCAACAACCATTTAATAATTAGAATCATTTACAATGAGGGAAATGTTAACTAACTACCACAGTCCCCTCCCCAATAAGAGAATTATTAACCCGGGGATGTCACAATTATTAATAGATTGTAGGCTTCTACAATCTATAATTATAGTAGTGTTGTTTCTGGAGATTATTATTGTGTGCGTGGTGTTATGATTGTGTCCAAAGTTTTAGGGGGACACTCCACCTATCCTCAGAGTTAGACACAATCCTAGTGATGATCCCCAGGAAACAACACTACTATGCATTTTATTTGTAATTACAATTATTATTTTTAATTATAATTTATTAATTAATTGCAATTACTTTAATATAGCACATTCTAATTATTTTCAGGGTTATTTTCGATATAGCTAGGTCTAAGTATTTTCTTTATTAAATTTATTTGAAATTAATAAATCTAAGAGAAAATTTTAAGTTGTGTAATTTATACATTTGGTTTGTTTAAAGATTTTTTAGGGTGTCCAATTCATTAATGTATTTAAAAATGCATTTTAAAAATTACAATTTCACAAAAAAATGTATCTTGAATTCTCACAAAATAATATGTTAATTAAATTCTCCCTTTAAATACTATTATATACTAAAAAAATCTGGCAATTTTAGTTTAAATTAACAAAAAAGATTAAAAAAAACCATTTCATCTATTGATTTAAATTAATAGAAAATTCAAGTTTTTAAAATTTTTTGGTTTAAATTAACCCAAACTAATGAAAAAAATAGCCATTTCATCTTAGACTATCTATTTAAAAATAACATAGCTAATTAAAGTGAAATTATTATTAAAATTAGATTATATAATTAATGATAGAATTATAATTTCCTATATTTTAAATTTATGGAAAAATATATAAGAGAAATTTTTAAACTAGAATGTGTAACATACTCTTAGTTATTAAGAGTCGGTTTGATATAAACAATGTATATACGTTTGTGCTCAAGTCAGAGCGGAGGGATACACGTCGTGTATATGTTTATAATGTTCGAGGAAGGTAATATTGACGTCGCGTATTTACGCTTCTTGGATGCATATAAAAGGAACTTCCCGTCTTGCCCAAATTCTGATCGCAAAACCCCCCTTAGAAAATGTGTGTTCAAGGAAGCGACCGACGGCCCTTTAAAATATTTAGGGTTTTTAGTTTTCATGGAAGAAAAATCCCGAAAATGCATAAACGCGGTAAATACCAAAAGGAAACCTATATATATGTAGTGTTCGGGATATTGTGCTTGAGGTATCTGGCAGAAGGAACAAAGGAACGAGGGTTTGCATCGACGGACCAAAATCGAGGGTTTTTTTTGGCGAAAAAAATTCTGGTCATCTTCGTAGGGTGTCGATCTGACGCTTGGTAAGAGTGTTTCTAGTTTTTTTTTCTGATTTTTTACGTTTAATTTTTTTGCGTGATTAGGGTTTCCAGAGAGAATTGCATAATTTTGAGGTTCAGATGATCATCTTGATCCTTTTTTTGGATTTTGATTCCTATTTTTTTCCGTATTTTTTGTATGCAAGGTTGATTTTACGGGATTGGGGTTTCAAGAGAGAAAAATGCTTGGTTAAGAGTGTTTCCAGTTTTTTTTCTGATTTTTTACGTTTAATTTTTTTGCGTGATTAGGGTTTCCAGAGAGAATTGCATAATTTTGAGGTTCAGATGATCATCTTGATCCTTTTTTTGGATTTTGATTCCTATTTTTTTCCGTATTTTTTGTATGCAAGGTTGATTTTACGGGATTGGGGTTTCAAGAGAGAAAAATGTATTAGTTTTGATTTTCGGATCTCGAACTCTTTGCATTTTTTTTTCCCTGTTTTTATTTTTATTTTTTTCCTTCGTATTAACTCCCGCGGGCTTAGGGCTTTTAATGGAGGAATTACATGCATTTCGAGGTCGAGGTCAAGATCTTCGTCCTCTCGCTCTTTTTCTTTCTATGTGTTGGAGATTATTTTGTTCGTAGGGTTAACTTTTCCGGCCATAGGGTTTTTACAGGGAAAATGCATGTATTTTTAAGTTCGCAGGAGTATCTTTACTCTTTTATTTTTATATTTTATATTTTTCCTCTTTTAATTTTTTCTTTTATTTTATCTTCTTTGGGATAGTTTCTGCAGCGTCAGGGTTTCGAGAGAGGAAAATCCATGTATTTTCAGGTTCGGATGAGGATCTCGATCCTCTGTATGTAAATGTGTTCTCTTGATGGTTTTTGTCGGTCTTTGGGGTAACCTGTCTGGCAGTCTAGGGGACCTATCTACTTCTAGAATTAAAATAGAGAAGGAATATATCATCCGGTTCGGATGGATGGTAAAGGGTTTGTCTTGATACAGTTGGGTTTCACACTGATCTTGTAATTCGGGAATGCAACCTGGATCGATGTAATTAAAGCTTTGAGTCATGATACTTGGATTTAGATACACGTTAAGAGGATATGAACCTATTGTGAAGAAATAAGACACATATAAGTATTGTGACAGATTTTAGATTGGTATTAAGTTAACTGATGTTCGTGATTTAAAGTGATCCCCTCCAGTAGAGCGGATTTTAGGGTAAATATTTAACGCTTCCAGTACCATAGGTTTTATTTTGGGTATGGATCATGATCCCATCCAGTTCTATGGAATTTGTTAGGTAAAACATGGTGTTGCAGTAGCAAAGTAACTTGTAGAGAGTATTGGTCTCAGAGAATTGGGCTATAATTAATTAAAATTAACTACATTCAAGTGATATTAAGCAATATTTGCAAGCCATCAATGATTCTTAGGTTGCTTCTGGCACAAGATCACGAGACACATAATTGTGATCCCTCGAATGGTGTCATGGTTGTGTAAGATTTCCATGTTCGTGATTTAATGTGACCCACTCCAGTGCCATGAATTTTAGGGGGTAAACCATGACCCATCCCAGTACCATAGATTTTCCGTTTTTAACCATATCTCGTCCAGTTCCATGGATTTTAGTGTAAACTACGGTGTAGTAGGAGAGGTAGCTCCTAGAGAGTATTGGTGTGAGAGGCTTGGCCTAATTAATAGAAATTTTTTTTGAATGCCAAGTGATTTTAAGCATTTGCTGCAAGTCATCAATCAATGGTTATTAAGTTGTTTCTGGCTCAAGATTGTGGGACTAATGGATAAAGAATGTGGAAGGTACAAGACAATCAATCTTTGGTAGTGGCTAGGTTTTTGACATGAAGTATGAACTTTGTGCAAGTGCACAAATAATGAATTTATCAATGGTAATTGTCTCCACAATGTTGAAATAATCTTCAAAGCATACCTATATCTCAATCTATTCCTTCAAAGGCTATAAGTAGTATTTAGCAAATTATACAACTAAGTGTGTCTGAAGTAGGGGAGGTTGAATTTTGAGGATTGCTACAAAAGTACAGCTATTTTCCAAAAAAAATTGGATACAAACTGTGTAGTGGATTAACCCGGTCCGACGTTTCAATGGACACTTCAGCTATCATCTTTTAGCTTTCTGGTCCCTGATGATGATGGGTGGAGTGTTTCTTGACAAATATGAATAACTGTGGAAATCTCCACTAAGTACAGCTATTTTCAGGGTAATAGGACCAACTAACATGGAGACAACATTAATAGAAATATACACACATATAATGCAATCCATAGAAATGGGCTCAAAGTACAGCTATTTTTAGGGTGATAGGACCAATTAAAATGGAAACAACATTTTATAGAAATGGACACACATATGATGCAATCCTTAGAAATGGATAGCGGTTGTTTTCTATGGGTTGTTGGTATGTTATCCCTTTTTTCATTTTTATACTCTCCAATAGTGCAAATTTTACCTGTACAAATATGCTATTGAATGCCTTGTATACCGTTGAGAGTGTTTGTTTTATATGGTTTGTGTGATACGTTGGATTATCCTTTTTTTCATTTTTATAGACTCTAGCAGCGCAAATTTTACATGTACAAATATTGAATGCCTTCTATATCTTTACAAGGCCAGGGGAATAAGTACCAGAATATTAGATGAACCACTATTAGGGTGATTTGTCTGGCCACATAGTAGTCTCAATGCCACCACCATGTGGAATCCCCCCGGTGACCGTTGGGGGAATCTACTGACTTTGGTTTTAACCTATGGCCTCTTGAACTGTAACCTGCCTTGTGCTTTGGTTCAACCAAATGAGCTTATAACCCTTATGGCAGGGTCATATTGTGCTCAGAGCTGCTTACCCACTTTTCTTAATGATATGCATTAACAAATATTTGACTTGGGCTGTGGTTCAACCAAATGAGCTATAATCCTTGTGGCAGAGCTGTTATGTATGTCTATGCTCAGAGCGGCTTATCCACTTTTATTAATAATATGCATTAACAAACATTGTGTGGTTGCAAGTTTGAGTCGTTCCTTTCTTCATAAATTGGACATGTCAAATTAGCCATGTATGCTGGTTGAAGACAGAAATATACATATCAGTGGTACTCATAAAATTTGAAAGTTCAGTTTATATTCCTATTGCTATGTAATGCAGTACTAAGTGCACGTCTCAACATACCATGTTTGTAGATGCTATGAACTGTCAACCTAATGTTAGTTATACTGTATTAATATCTTGAAATTGTTCTCAGGAAACTTTTTTGAGCTAGCTGTGAAACTACTTGGAAAGTCTATATGGCAGGCCGTGATAGATTTGTAAGTATCACTTATTGTATTGTTCAATCAAAGTCACTTGTCTTTTATTGCTAAACTGGTTTTGAGTTTTGCTCTGCCTTTGAAAAAGTGTAACAATGCGCATTTGATAATTTTCAGGACTTCTATAGGAAGAACAGAGATTATTCAAATATTTTAGATGAAGATGTTGAACCAGAAGAAATGGAAGATGGAGAAGAGGAAGAAGAGTATGAAGAGGAGGATGATCAGGAGGAAGGACAGTATGAGAAGTCAGAACCAGAAGAAGATCCTGTTGCGGTCAGGGAACGCCAGGAGTATTTACAGAGGAGAGAAAAATTAAAAGAAGTTGAGCGGCAGAAATTGAGGCAGAAACTGAAGCAAAAGCTTTCTGATCAATTTTATTTGGAAAATGATCAAAAGAAAAAGCTCTCAAACAATGATGAGTAAGTTTAAACAGTGTGCTTGGATTTTCATGTTTGTATGAAGGGTACTAGTGTTTTTCAGAATCTAATTTACATTGTAATGAAAAGTTCCTTTTTTGCAGCTATGGTTCTTTCTTTGGCCCTTCTGAAATAGTGGTTGCCAGAAGAGTTATTGTAGAAACACGTGCAAGGAAAGAAGCTAATTGTATTGCAGCTAAGGCTTCCAAGGAGGACCCAAAAGTATTTTGCAGAACTCTCCTTGCTTTTGCTTATGAACATATATAAAAAGTTTTTAGATGTTGGTTTTGCTTTTTTGCATTTACCTTTAAATCTGATTTGTGTCACAGTAAGTTTGTGGCTTTTCACTGATTTTTTTTGCATTTCGGTTCTAGGGAATATCTGAACCTGAATCGGATACAAACTTTGAAGAAAAAGAACCACCTCCATGCAAGGTTGTTGATGAGGTATAGAAGAGAACTAGAATACAGTCATAACTCTTAGAATTTAGTGTCTATTGTGTTAAACTGTTTTTAAAGGCAAGTCTAAGATTTATTGCCTTCCCAGAGGCAAACAGCTATTGTATGGTTTGTGTAGAAGTCTTTTTGCACAAAATTTGTTTATGCCTGTATTTACTAGGGGATCTCTCTTGCAGACCAAGACAAAAGCACAGCAATTAAAAGCAATCAGGGACTATTCCTTCCTCTTTTCTGATAATGCTGAAATTCCTGTTCCTGATAAAGGGTCCACATCTGATCTTAATTCTGTTACGAAATCCATACCGGGTAAGTTCAGCTTTGTAATTATTGAGATTAACCTGCTGTTTTTGGCTTAAGCATTTATAAAGAATCACTGAAATAATTGATTTTTACAGATAATGCTCAGAAAAAACAACCAATTGGGAAAAATTCAGTTGGGGCATTAAAGAAACCTGTAGTATCCAGTAAGCCAGTCTCCTGTTCCAAGGAATTTAAAGGCATTGTAAAACCTTCTGGACAAATGTCTATCAAGCCTGGTTCACGAACAATATCTCCGCAACCCAATCTGAAAGGATCATCTAATGCAAAGAATCAGGCAGGCAAGCCGGGATCTGGCTCAGGGCGTTCTGTTATTCAGACCAATGGTTCCTTGTGTCAACCTGGGAGGAACGGAACAAAGACTGTAAATTCTGGGAGTAATGGTGTGAAGGGTGTAAACTCAGATACTATTAAGAAAAAGGAACGTTTATTAAATGCTAGTAAAAGTGGGAAGGATCAACAGCGGTTATCAGGCTCTCAGCCTACAAATATGCAGAAGACTGTTCCTATAAAGGCTCCATTGCAAACATTCCAAGTGGAGCAAAGAAAGCCTACAGTAATGGCGAAGTCATTGTCCAAACCAGTGCAAAAGATGGAGACAAAACTTCCACCCAAACCAGCACCAAGACCGGCACCGAAACTACTGCCAAAGTCTCAGGTTTGACCAATTCTGTTACAGTTATGAACTTCTTTGTTTGAGCATTCTGCATTTCATTTCAATGTCTGTCTGATTGCAATTTTGTATTTTCATTTCAATGTCTGTCTGATTGCAATTTTGTAATTTCATTTCTTTGCCTTACAGGTAAAGCCTGCAAAAGCCCCCTTGTCTCGTGAATCGCATTATGTTCAACCCAAGAAGAGGAGGCCTGTAGATGATGACTATGATCTTGAAGATGGTGGCAATGTTAGTAGCATGATCAGACAGATGTTTGGGTAATGTCTTACCTTGATGAAATACTATTAACATGATTGAAATCTGGCCTTTGGTACTGTGGTTTTATGATATTGTATGCTTGGCTTTCATATATGTGATCCTAACAAGTGCTTAATACTTTCAGGTATAATCCAAATAAGTATAGTGATATGGATGATGACGATGACCGTGACATGGAGGTTGGATTTAGTAGAATACTAGCTGAAGAGAGAAGAAGGTAATATTTAGTTCCATTCTTTACGGAGTAGGTTAGTTTCATGTTTTATTTCTTAGAGGGGCAGTTTACTTTTCTACATGTAAATTTATTTGTTGCTAAAGAAGCATTTAAACGTGGTATTAAGTGTGTTTTTCATGGTTACATTTGCAGTGAAAGAATTGCTAGGGAGGAAGATGAAAGGGAGTTGGCATTAATTGAGGCAGAAGAAAGGGCAGAGAGGGAGAGAGCACTGAAGAGACGAAAATTGCAGAAAAAATAGTCGTGGAGTAACAGAAAATGAATACGACTATTTTCTGTGGCCTAAAAATTTCTTGGCAGATTTGAAACAGGTCAGGGATTCTTTTACAGAGGACATGAATTTGGGACCGATGTCTGTTCTTTCTGTGAAGCATTAGAGAGTCGATTCGATGAAAAGCAGATTCCATACATACGGATACCTGTCTATGGTCCTTGCATGAGAGATTATTAAGATTGCTGGGCCATCTGTCTTGATATTGGTGGTAACCCTATGGGTTCACATGTATAATCTTTTTGTATGGAAGGGAAACAGACGTCATCGGGTACTGTGGTTGCAGAATTATGGATGGGGGAATGTATGTTTGCTATTGCTTTGTTTTTTCATTGTAAACCAGTCATTGTTCTGGTTGATTTAGTTCCCACAGCAAACATTACCTTAATGTTTCAAGGTCGAGACAATTCTTAATGCAGTCTTGAGGCAATACTACATTCTAAACGTATGTTGTTGATCAGAGCTGGCTATTGAGCACTTGACATTGCTTTTGGAGTGTAATTACAACTCCAATGTGCAGGACCTGGTGATTTGTAAATTCCAAAGAGCATATTACTTCTGTTTATGTTCACTAAACTACAGGTCGAATATATGAATTGTACAGCAAATGTGTCTGAAGACAACGTTTCTATTTTATGGAGAAAATCTCAAATGTACACCAGGGCCATTGTTTTCTTTGCCAGCATCATTTTATATTTTAGTCTGTTTCCTTAATTAAAACAGACTTTGCAAAGAGATGTCCAATTAACCACAAATTTTGGATAAATAGGAAATTCTGAAAGCTATTTTTAACATGGAAAAGCCGAATCAAAAACATTGTAACAAGAATCATTTACTAGGAGAACATTTAATTCATTAGGGAATAATAATATTCCCAAAATAGATTATTTACTATAAAAGGAACTAAGCTTGTCAAAACTGATGAAGATTAGCAGAGATGTGCCCGGGATATTGTACTAAATTACAGGTCCAGAATATGAATTGTACAGGAAATGTGTCTGAAGAAAACGTTTCCATTTTATGGAGAAAAGCTGAAATGTACACCAGGGCCATTGTTTTCGTTGCTAACATTTTATATTTTATCGTGCTCCTTTAATTAGAATAGACTTTGTAAAGATGTCAGATCTGAAAGCTATTTTTAACATGAAAAATGCTAGATGGAAAAAATGGAAAATCTTTGTAATAAGAATTACATGACATCGACTTGCTACATTATACTACTTTTGTTACCAGCAAAATATTTAATTCATTATGGAAATAATAATAATATTCCCTAAACAGGTTGTTTACAATAGGAGGATAGAAAGCTTGTCAAACCTGAAAAGATTTAAGAGAGATGTGCCAAGGATAGTTAGTTTGTACTAAACTCGATGGGGAATAACAATCAAATGGTGCAATGACTAGATGGGGTATAACAAATCAAATGGTGCAAAGATTAGATGGGGATGAAAAAGTGTTGGTCAGAGTAGTTTCAATAATAAACAAGGGAAGCTGCAGGGCAGCAAGTCACTGCACTGCCTTGAGCGGGGCAAAGATTAGATGGGGATGAAAAAGTGTTGGTCAGAGTAGTTTCAATAATAAACAAGGGAAGCTGCAGGGCAGCAAGTCACTGCACTGCCTTGAGCGGGGCAAAGATTAGTGGGGATGAAAAAGTGTTGGTCAGAGTAGTTTCAATAATAAACAAGGGAAGCTGCAGGGCAGCAAGTCACTGTCTTGAGCGGAGCTGGGAAAAGATTGAGCAGGATGCACTTGACGTATTGGGATTATCACATAGAATGAATTTAGGATCATTTGGCAGCACTATTCAGCTCTTCCTAAGTGCTTCCGTGGTAGCACTATTCAGCTCTTGCTAAGTGCTCCCGTGTGCAATACTCGTGTGTAAAAGTCGTTTAACCTCTAGCAAAAAATGGCACCTAGAACTCAAATCGGACCAACTGTTGGACAAAAGCTCAGAATCTCGGCTGAAAGTGAAAAATGTGGATAGAAGTTTCAAACTTTCACCCAATTTGCAGGGGCAGAAACACATATGTCGATAATTTCGATGTAATATTTACACTTTGGAGTATATTCTCTGCACGGTCTTCTGTATGTAACCCAAGGTTCTTGTTGAGCCCATGCTTTACATTATCACTGTCAAGAACATAAATGAGCCTTCCTCTGGAGATTGCAATAGATGACTTAGTGTGCAAGCCAATGTACTTTTGCCCGTATTGTTTTTGTATTATTTTTCCTCTAGAGTAACAAAGAACACAATTGAAAGGGCCAAAATCTCCAATAGATGACTTAGTGTGCAAGCCAATGTACTTTTGCCCGTATTGTTTTTGTATTATTTTTCCTCTAGAGTAACAAAGAACACAATTGAAAGGGCCAAAAGTACCAGTGCGCAAGCAAGATACATAAAACACCTCATATCATATCAATCGACAGAAGGACGCTGGGTCATATCATATCAATTAGCAGAAGTGATGGAGGTTGGGTTGTTTGGGGCTGTTCTAGGAGGTGGAGGAGGGTGGAAGGCAAATTGCACATGCTCTTTGAAATGGGCCATCCAAGCCTCCAACTTTTCAATTTTCTTGGAGAGTAGATTCTAGTCACGCTAGGCCACCACCACACGTTTCCAGGGATGGCACTAAAAATTGTGCATCTAGTTTAGTGTCACGATAAGCTTTG
Organism: Pinus tabuliformis; assembly: GCA_031772625.1. Taxonomy (NCBI): domain Eukaryota; kingdom Viridiplantae; phylum Streptophyta; class Pinopsida; order Pinales; family Pinaceae; genus Pinus; species Pinus tabuliformis. The sequence continues at coordinate 88,423,459 of CM062804.1, forward strand.
CATGTTCCTCTTGCCTCACACGCTTTGCGGTAGCCAGGGTATCCATAATTGTGTGGATGAGGTCTCATGCCGCATGTTTGTTGCCACTCCCTCACGAGCAAACCCCCCTCAGTGGTGGCTTCTCATGGTGTGGCCACCTTGGCCACCAATTGAAACTCTCGGGCCTCTGCCTCAAACCTCTAAACCATCTTTGCAATTGCCACTAGATCTTCCTCCCCCACAGCCTGCTGAAGCCAATGAACCACGACGTCCTGTATGTTTTCCAATGGATGTCAGTGCCATCAGGGATTTGCTGTCATCACCCACAAGGTCTACCAAATTAGGCTTCGGAAGGGACAACTTATGCGAAATGTGAGCTGCCAGCCTCATTCCAATTCACCATAAAACACTGATCTAAAGAGCCAATGGAGGGCTTCTCTTTTCCACCACTAGGACTATCTACCTACTATCTGAGTTGAGCTGTTGGGCACTTGGTCTCACCACCAACAACACAGAACCACCGACGCGTGAGGGGAAAATGTTGCTTGCCACCCAGTCTTCCACCCACGGTGCACTACGACCCCACCAACAACACAGAACCACCGACGCGTGAGGGGAAAATGTTGCCTGACACCCAGTCTTCCACCCACGGCGCACTACGACACCAGGACAAAATTACCCTAGCTGAAGAACCAGTGAGGGCACCAAGAACCGAGTTTCTCCACCCCCGAACACACACCTCCTTACACCAATTGCTTGACAAAAGAATTCCCCACTCTTTGTTGAACCACTTTTGCTCTAGGATAAATGAATTATCCCATTGGTTGCTCTGACTCAGTAAATGCATGTGCATGCTTAACCAATACTTCACCAGGTTATACTTTTATGGGAGTTGGAAGGATTGTCGACAGTAAATCTGCCACCTTTCCTACACCAGTCTCGCTCGAAATTGATCCAGGCCCTATCCGGGACATAACCAGCCTCTTCCTCGGCCATGAATGCTCCTCTAACTTCACCACCCACAACGTACCCTTCGAGCGATTGTTTCACACACTCAAGATTTAGTGCCCCCGATCTCAACAATACCTACGCGGTCCTTCGGGGCTTGCAATCACGTCGTTCAACACCCCAATTAGGGAGACCTCCTCCGAGGCCACAATTTTGCTAAACTCTTCCAGAATACCCTCATGGGGCGGAGCGGGCCATCCACTGATAAAATCCTAACCTTGTTGAGCTTATCCGTAGCTTTGGTTCTCCTCGATGTATTCCAAGCGCCAACTCTTGATCACCTTCTCTAGGGGGGATCCATGAATTAGTTTCTGCAACATTGATATGGCAATTTTTGAATCACCTGTGACTTGTAGAGTTAACAATCCTTGCCCAAAAGCTGTTTGAAGTCCTTTCTCCAATGCCAAGAATTCAACCACACTGTTAGTGGTGTTGCCACATGAGGTTGCATAGAACTTTATCACACGCCCCTTGTTGTCTCGAATGACTCCTCCAATTCATGCCGAACCCGGATTCCCTTTGGAAGCGCCATCAAAATTAAGTTTGTGGAAATCTTTTGGGGGAAGGAGGAAGGAGTTTGGGTAATGCTCCTGCATATGTTGAATGTTCGTCGATCCTGCAGTAATGGCCCCTTGGGCTAATTCTAATGCTATTGGGATTCTCTGTTCACTGCCTTTTGCTTTCCAGTCCTCTTTTGTCCACCGACCTATGGAGATGGTTTCTTTGATGTTTTGCATGATTTTTGACCATATTTGATCGGTCGGTAGACTTTCCGAGTCAAACGCTGGACAGTGCCTTGCTTTCTAGATATTCCGAAGGACGAAGCCTTGACAGAGACACCATGCCCTATTGACGATGGGATTTTTGAAGAGCGGCCAACGCCATGCTTGCATAGATTCAGCGAAGCTATTCGGCAACCTGTCGCATACCCCAAATAGAGATGCAACCCGATCCCATAGAGCTTGGGCCTTTGCGCAGGTGTTTAGAAGATCTGTTGTTTCCTTTTCGGTTGCGTAGAGAGGGCATCTAGATGGGCCACAAAATTCTGTTGGAAATAATACTGAGAGGGGGGGTGAATCAGAGTTTACAATTCAATAATTTTTCATTTCCCAAACAAATTTATATACACTACTTCTGTGAAGTGAACTTGCGTGTACACGCTACTGTGATTAGAGAAACTAGCATATTCCCAGAGAACTTATGATTTAATCAATTTATCATGTGTTGAACCTTAATTAGTGCATTAGTAATTTGTTAAACAATGCAGTAAAAATATAATAAACCATCACACATAAGAAACACACATGAACACCAAGAGTCAAGGTGGAAACCCAATGCGGGAGAAAAACCACTTGCCGCTGTCGTCTCTGTCTTATTTTAATATTAAGAAAATCCGTTTACAATCTTGCACTGGTGTAGACTCATACCAGTGCGCAGGCACCCACTTGCAGAATACTACAACCTTCTCTCGTTTTCCAGCTTCCACTGGAAGGGAGCTACAACTCCCTAGCTCTTGTACTAGCCAATGTGTTTACTAGTACGTAGGTCCCGGCATACAAAAGGCTACGACCTTCTCTCTTCCTCTAGGGGCCACGTTTCACGTGTAGAGGAGGAATGCTTGAGTTGAGGGGGCATTGTTGGAGGATGGCCATCTTGCTCAAAAGAGTGTTATGACATGTAGACACCTTGACTAGGATGGCACACCACCTTGGTTGCACAAACCCTATTGTGCCATGTGGAATTCATGCTTAGCGTAGCACTCTGCTTGGAGCCTTTGTTGTTGACATAGCCTAGGGTTTTCTTGTGGATTTAGTTCATGTTTTATTGTTGGTTTCACTCACTATTCTACATATATATATACATATATAAGGATGAAAGTACCCTTCATGTCATAGAAAATTTGTGGTTGGTGTGGTAGATCTTAGAAGAACGTGCATTCACTCTTCTAACAGGAGAAGCTTGGGAGGAATCCTTGCTTGAGAGGAGCGGATAGGACTTATTGTACTAATTTGGAATGAACTGAGGTATACTACCTTATCTAATATATCGTGATAATGAGGAGTTCTACCATTGTTGTCTTAAATTCTCTTTTATTGCAGATTTGATATTTATGTGTTTTGGGAAAGTTTAATGGTTGTTTGGATGTTTTGGTTTGTTGAACCAAGAAGACCGAAATGTTGAATGATTTGGCATGCCATTAGTTGACAAACTCAAATTTGAAATGTGTTGTTGTATTTTTGCTCTCCATGAATATAATTTTCATATTTGCATATTTGATTAACTACCCCCTAAGGGATGTTGTATTGATCCATTTTTGAAGTATTTTCTTTGGTGTTTATCTAGTTGAACTTGCCAAGACTAAGGTTTGGATATGTAAATATTTTAGTGCATCCCTAAGTTTGGAACTTTTGTGTGATAAATTCATGACCTAATTTAAAGTGAGGTGGAAGGGTATTAATTTCTCCATAAGAAGGGATGGAACTAATAATGCGTTGAGAAAATGACTCTTGCCTAATTGGTGATGCATTGAAAGTTTTCATCTAACAGTGTACAGTGATGTCAAGTAGCTTTAATTATCACCTCACTTTGTGTCTTGAATACTAATTTAAACATTACCTTCTTAACAAGCCCAATAATGAGTGCATTGTAAATAAATGTAACACCATATCCTATAATTTCGTAGCCCGTTTGAGTCGAAATTTTGGATTAGTGGAATCATTTCGACGAGATGAATCTAATGGCGATGTTTGTTTTAAGTAAGTTTTTTTCTTGTTGTATATGGTCATAGAACATTGAGGACGATGTTCCCCCGAAGGGGAGGGGTTGTAATGACCCCAATGACGAGATGAATCTAATGGCGATGTTTGTTTTAAGTAAGTTTTTTTCTTGTTGTATATGGTCATAGAACATTGAGGACGATGTTCCCCCGAAGGGGAGGGGTTGTAATGACCCCAATGATTATACAATTATGCTAATTGTCTGGTGGTCATGCACTCATGTAGATATGGTAAATGTTGTCTTGGTTACTTTACATGGCCATTGTAAATACATTGTGGGTTAGCTTTGTAAATATTGTCTACAACTTGAAAATGGTAAATATACGTATATGCCATGCCTTTTTGGTTATTTTTGTAAATATTGCCTATGATAAATACACTTGCCTCCTTAGTCACTTCGCAATAGTGTGAATACTTGCTGGACATGTCCAAATTGCATAAGTTTAGCTATATGTGTCTCAAATTTAAATTTAGTGGGGAAAATCATTGTCTTGGAGGTAACACATAGGTACATGCAAATTATGTAAACCTCATGAAAAAAATTGCAAGAAAAAATAAATCTAAAATCCAAGGATAGAGGGGCATTTTTGGTTGGTCTGGAGGAGATGGGCCAGGTTGGACCCTAACCAACCACAAACAAAGAGCGAACAACAGAAAAGAGGGGGAATGGAGTTGGGAAAGGGCACATGAAAAAAAAAAATCAGAGAGAACAATGGAAAGGTAAAAGAAAAAATCAAAGGACATAACTGGGCAATGATGGGGAGATAGAGTGTGAGACAACTCTTGCGCCATGTGTAAAATCGAGGATCGCCACAGAGAGGACAATGCAATGACTAAGTAATTAACATTAAATTTTTAACCCTTAGAGTCACGTTTTCTTAAGGGACCGTGCTTCGTTGAATCTCCTTATATGCGGAAATTGCAGTGACCTTGATCACTTATTCAATTTTAAGGTCACTGTGTCCATTTTTTTCTCATTATTACATTCACCTGTGCATTTGCTTTGGTGGTTGGACAAAACTATTGTCAATTATAAGATTGTGTGATACTAGTTTCTCACCGTATAGTTGCACATGCTCATTACTGTGTTTTTCATGTGCATTTTCTCTTGTGGTTGGACAAAACTACTATCAACAAGACTCTGTTACTAGCTTCTCACTATAGAATCTCATTGCTGCATTTGCCTGTACGTTGGCATAAGCCATATGACTTTGGTTTTTGGGCAAATTATGGTTGCTAAGACTATGTGTTCACTAGCTCCTCACCTTGCAAATTTCGTGGCAGTCTTCACATACATGTTGCGGATGGATTCTTTTACGAAAGCCTGGAGGGAAGTGCTACAAATTGCATATCTCCTATTCAATGTATTTCACTAGTACTCGACCTAACTAGTGTAATGACTCTTAAATAGTTGTTTGGCATTAGTATTGGCATACACATACTAATGGAAACGGGTCTCTAAAGTCCCTAAATTAACTGAGGGTGGAGGAAAACCTTTGGATTCCTTGAACAGCATGAGGATGGAGGCCTTCACCTCTGGAGTACCTTATTGATTGCTTGGTAGAGGTGACCTAACTCTAGAGTCCCTTAGTGGCTAGTGAGTGGAGTAAGTCACTGCCCTGGACTAGCCTCCCTTGACCGGAGTACTCAGATTACAGTAGAGTTACTACAACATCAGATTCAGGGTGGAGGAAAACCTCTGGAGTCCCTCACTGGCTGGTAGGTGGAGGTGACCTACCTCTGGAGTCCTTGGACTGGCATGAATATGAGTGCTATAATACTAGAAGGGTGGAGGTGTGATTGACCTCTGGAATCATTGGTATATCTGGTACTATGGTCATTTGGAACAATCTACAGAAGCTAGGGGGCGATAGTTGCATGAGAAATTTGATAGCAGTCTATCTATGGTCAGGTGGTGAAAGCAGTGTCCCTATTCCAATGTTGATTTGAGAATACTAGATGTAGATTGTGATGACTTACTTATGAATAAAATTTTGGTTAAGATGTTGGATACATGATTACTATTATCCTTCTATAGTTATATGTTCTTTTACAAGTATCATTACTAAATTAGTTAATAAACCTTGTAGACCATCAATGACCATCAAATTTTAAGAGATAGGTTCTTCATACATGCAGGAACATACCCTATGGGCTAGGTGTGAATGGTTTGTTGGCCTTGTCTTGCAATTCCTAGTATCTGGATTGTATTAACATGAGGAATATATACAACCTTGTATCTCTGCAAGCATCTGTCATAAGGAGTGTAAAAATGTCGTAATCATAGTGTATATGTCACATTAATGCAAGGTTTGATATCACCACTTTGGAGTGATGTACTCAGTGGCCTATGTAGTTGTTGTTATAAGGCTGAACTTACATTACTGGCTAAGGTCTATGGACAATATTGAAATCCACCAATTGGATAGCACCATTAAATTATTAATTATTCAGTTCAGCATACACCAAATCTGAACCATAACTGAAATTATACTAAATCGACTTGAATTATGCCTGCTGCTCATTACATAAGGGCTCTGGTTACTTCATGCTATAACTTCATGTTATTTTACTTAGTAGTTTGTTACGCTGTGGTTGGTACAATTCCTATTATCGTTGAGAAGTGAGTTGTGTGCTACCCTTTGCAAAAACAAAAGAAAATGTTCAGAATTCTCATTACAGGTTGTTGAATGGTTTTAGCTATCTCTGGGGTCCAACTGTGATGTATGTATAAATTTAATTGACAACCTTGAACAAGCATACGCTACTTTCAATATAATAGGTGAAAGTACTAGCAGAAAATAAAAGTATTTCTTCCTTCAATTAATCAATAGGAGCATTTATTTGCACTCTTTTTAGCTTATCATTATGCTCCCTAGAGTAAATTACCATGGGGATTGATTCCCTCATTTGGTTATGGGCAATGTCTGAGCATCTTGTCAAAACAAATTAAAACATGGATGATAGAGTACAACTTTTACCTTTGAATTTAACCCCAAACCAATGCCGTGTTTGAATGTAAAGGGAACACCCATTGATGAAAATGATTTACAACAATATGCCAAGCAATTTTCCAAACTCTTGCCTCCATTCCATATAGATGTACCATTTTGAGATGCTCCTATGTCAACAAAAGTTGATAGCATCAACACCACATATAATAGTGAGCATAGAATTTGAGATCCATGCACAAGTATTGGTGCATTCAATTATGTTTGTTTTCATTTAGTGAAGGGTTGTTAAAACAACAAAAAAGATGCTAGTGTTAGAATTGCATTCAAATATGACAATGTCGATGACCATGTTGTACAGGATGACATACACTTTGGACCGTCATTAGGATAGATTGCACATAAAGTTGCCTGTTCCGATCTAGCACTTAGGGGAGAGATGTCTAATGTTGTGCAGGGACCAATAATTGATATAGTACTGGTCCCACCAAACCACCAGAAATTGAGAGATGTGCAACCAATATTTAAACAAAAATAAATAACATTAAGTGCAAATATGTTTTAATTTATGTCCAAAATTTCCCAAAACATTGACTGGGCCCACAACTGTCCATAAATATATCTTAATACTTAAGAGTACAATGACCCAACTAGAAAATAGATAAAACCATAAATCCTTCTAAAATGGTCTATTCCAGAAGAACAAAGTAGCAGTGACTTGAACCTCCACTCATCACAACTGAAGCTATGTATCCCAAATAAATATCGATACCCGCAAATAATAAAAGTGAATGTATGTCAACGATCACTGTTTTGTTGTTCAACATTTAAATCCACTGTGTTCAATAAATGACACCCAACTCAATAACATTTAAACCCATTGTGTTCAATAAATGACACCCAACCCATTCTATTTCCCATTCAAATAGATCAAAGCACATGGATCAACAAAAAAAATTCCCAGCCATTGGATCACATCCAAATCAATCCAAATCACACATTCAAAATGAAGCCATGGCAATCTATGTCCATCCTTGCCACCAATTAAATTCAAGTGCAAAAAAATATAAAAGAAGTTCAACCACTGCTGAAGTTGCATGTTTGTTAAAATTGGAAACTAGGGCCAAACTCCATGTGGGTCAGCTTATTTGTGGCAACTGATATTTATTGGATCCCTCTCGTCGAGAGGTGTAGGATTGATCTAAAGATCATCTGATTCCGATAAGTATTTATGGAGATATGAATTTATTTTGATTATAGAATTATTATCACGTCGACGAGCAATTTGAGTAGGCTCAGAAACCCAATAGATGTGTCTATTCATCATCTACATTTCAGTATAAATAGAAGAGGATTTAAAGTCATTTGGCAACTCTCTTCAAGTGATCTCCTCTCCACGTCTTGGGTTTTTGGAGAAGGAGAGAACTCTAGAATACGTTGGCCTAGAAGGAGCCCTAGCTGCAAAATGATGTCCTAAAATACAACGACGTGATGCCCTAACAGCAGCAAGTCGCAGGGTTATGAGGAAATCTTATACACTGTCCAATAGCACTTAAACACAGTCAAAAGATGGAATCTCTATACATTGTTCAAGGAAACCTATACGCTGTTCACGGTGAATCTCTATACGCGGATACACTGTAAACCCTATACACTATAAGTTGTTCATTGAAGACATTTATACGCAGGGCTCCATACACGTTGTTCATAAAAGACTCATACACAGGGTATGGTGCAGACATGGCATGTAGAATTGTTGACACTCTCGATGTATGCAGATCTATTAGCGTAGATCATATATGGAACCCGCAATTTGGAACGCAGTCATAGAACCCGTAGTTATATATGGAACCCACAGTTATATATGGAAACACTGTTAGCCACAACCAAGGTATGAAGCCGCAGAGGTATTGGGTCAAGGAATGACTAAATGCTGTTAACATAGAAATAGTGAATGAAGACAGTTACACGCTTATGGAGTTTCGGTCTTCTCACTGTCTTGCCTCCTCCCAGTCTCAATGATCTCTGAAGAAACATTACAATCTTGGCACGCCATTGATGAAGTAGATCCAGGAGGTACTCCTGAAGTAGTCTCAGCATAATAGCCAGCAGTGGTTAGGGTTTGAAGCAGAAGGACTACATTCTCTGCATAACTATTAGAGCATAGAAGATCACTATGTATATCTCGGCATTCTCCCAGTGATTTGTAGGGATATGAATTATACTTGGTGATCAATAAGTATATAAGGAATGATCTTTGTATGTACTTATGATCTCGATGGCTCTAATATGAATGTGCATCATGATGATCTCAGTGGAAGGAATGATGAAGTAAAGATGCATCATGATGGGTAAGTAAGGAACAACACAATGGGAGCATCATGATGAGAGTAGAGCAGCTTAGTCACCAAAGTCCAACGCTGTGATGGTACAACATGGTGCTACACGGTAAGATGTAACAAATGGACGAAATGCAGAATCAGTTGAAGCAAAATGTCTTCAACTGATCTCATGTATCATCGTTATAGGAGATGATCTATGCTCAAATCTAGATAAGTCAAAGTGTTGACTTCTGTTGTAAATTGTTGGGTCCCTATAATACTAGTGATTACCCCATTATTATTGTAGTTGTATCCCTTATTAATATTGTTGTGCCCCTATTGTCCCCATATTGTTATTACTATGCCCCATAGAATCCCTATATTGTTATTTTTGTGGCTTTATATTATTATTGTTAGGTCCGCTGGGTTATATTGTGACTCCTTAGACTTCTATATATAGAAATGAGGTTTTGTCATTTGAATCATCCAAGAATTGCTCATTTATGTAATGTAAAGGAGGTTGCCCCCTCGAAGAGGCTGAATTCTAAGGCGTGGATCTCTCTTTTCTATCTTTTTGTGAGCTGGTTTCATAACATTTGGTATCAGAGCTTTAGATTCTAGGGTTTCACTGCTCCAAACAGGTCATCGTGGCATTTTCGCTATAAATTTTTTTTGCGATGTTTCAAAAGCTAAAAAAAAACCCATTTGAGAAGAAATCTCACTGAATCTTAGGTCTGAATTGCAGAGCTTTTCACGCTATATTTGCAGAGATATGATCTGAGGAAGTTGGTCTTTTTGCAGACTCCTGAATTACATTCCAAACAGGTGACCTGGGAAAAATTGTCATAACTTTCTCTCTGAGCATCAGATTGAAATTTCGTAAGAAGGTACAAAAAGATGACGAACTGTGGTTTCTTGTATATCTTTTCAGATTCAAAGGTCGAAAAATGACTCGTGGCACGTCGTACAAGTTCGCTCTACTGAACTAGTATATAATCAGGTCATCTTGGGATATTGTGCATAACTCTTCCTTGAAGAATCCAACTTGGATCGGACTGGTGGCATTGGAAAGAGGATACAGAGTGCTACTACAGGTCGCAATTCTAGAAATGGATGATTAGAAATTGCAGAGATACATCATATTCAATATCAAGCTTCTACAAAGTGAAAAAATGTGTGTAGTTTTTTTTAAATTTTTGCATAAGCTTGGTTTGAAAAATTAGTTTGAATCGGTAATTGATGCCCCGAGGAAAGAAAATGCAAACACCTAGTAAGCAACCTGAAATCTCTAACATGACTTATGAAGAAGAGAAAGAAATGCAACATGATATATCAAAATTACGAGACCAAGTGCAACAAGTGTCACTTGCACAAAAAGCAACAGAATCTAAGATGGATTATTTAAAGAAAGGTGTAGAAGCTAAGATGGATGGCATGGAAGCTAAGATGAATGGCATGGACGTTAAAATTTATGGCATGGATGATAAGATGGAAGAATTGAAGATAAATATGAATAAGTTGCTACAAGAAATGGTCACTAATGGTGAAAGGGTAGTAAAGGAAACTCATGATGAGAACAAAAGAAATGTTAATCATGATTCCATAGACTCTCATGTTGGATCGAATACCCACCATATTCCAAAAATCGATATGAAGAAGTTTGATGGCAAGGATCCCACAACATGGATATTACAGATGGAGCAATTTTTCGATCTCAATAATGTGTAAAACACACAAAAGGTGCGTATTGCAACTTTATATTTGGAACCAAATCAGTTTGTATGGTATCAATGGCTTTGCTCTTGTAAAAAAATTATCACTTGGACAATTTTTACAGAAGAATTGACAGCACATTATGAGGATACAATAAGTAACACTTTTTTTAGCTAATTGATAAGTCTCAAACAAAAGGGTTCAATAATGGAGCACATTGAGGAGTTCCAAAAATTGAACATAAGGGTAAAAAATATTCCAGAGGAGCATAGGATTGATGTGTTCATAGGGACTTTAAAGGATAATATCCAACATGATGTTCGCCTTTGGGAACCTGATTCATTAGAGAAGGCATTCAGGTTAGCAAGAAAAATGGAAAGCAAAATTATGGCAACCAGGAAGCATACCACTCACAACTATAAAGATGAAAGTGTTGTTGCCTAGTCTTCCACAACCTATAAGGCTGACACCACAATAATTGGAAGAAAAAAGAGAAAAACGGCTTTGTTATAGTTGTGATAGCAAATACACTAAAGGTCATAAGTGTGCTGAGAAGAAATTATTCTACATAGATTGTGAAGAGGAAGAAGAAAAGGAGCAAGAAAGGTCAAAAGAAGAGGATATACTCCAGGAACAAAGCTTAGATAAAGAAGAAATGAATCCGACCATATCTTGTAATGCATTGGCGGGAATTACCACTCCTCAAACCATCAAGATAGAAGGGAAAATCAAGAAGAAAAGGTAATAGTGTTGATTGATTCAGGAAGTACCCACAATTTTATATATTGTAAGGTAGCAAAAGAATTGAATTGCTTCTTATATCCAGCACCAGAGTGTGAAGTGATGGTTGCAAATGGAGGAACAATAAATTGCTCTGGAAAGTGCCATAATATCAAGCTATCCATGGGAGAATATGTATTGACTAGCCCAATGTTTTCCATTCCAATGGGAGGTGTTGATGTTGTACTAGGAGTCCAATGGCTACAACCCTTGGGTACAATAGCTTTTAATTTTCAAGAACTTTTCATGAAATTTTCTGTGGAAGGAAAGGAAGTTGAATTAAGGGGTATTGCAGGGAAATCGGGAAAGATAATCAGCTCTAACGGTATGACAAAGCTTCTAAAAAAGGAACAACGAGGTGTAATTGCACAATTATGTTCGCTAGATGTCTCCACATTGGAATAATCTATTTCTCCAGATCTCCAAAAAATCTTGGACAATCATTCCAAGGTATTTGAGACTCCCAAAGGTCTCCCACCTATTCGTGATCATGATCATGCTATTCATCTGATTCCAGGAAGTGTTTCTCCAAACATCAGGTTGTACAGATATCCCTATGCCCAAAAGAGTGAAATTGAACGTATGGTTGCAGAAATGCTAGAGGCTGGAATAATTCAACCGAGTCAAAGTTCTTTCTCTGCTCCAGTAGTATTGGTGCACAAGAAGGATGGATCATGGCGCATGTGTCCGGATTATATGGAGCTCAACAAGCTCACTATTAAAGATAAGTTTCCCATTCCTGTCATTGATGAATTACTGGATGAATTGCATGGATCAATTTATTTCACCAAGTTGGATCTTCGTTCAGGATATCATCAAATCAAAATGAAGACTGAAGACATTCCGAAAACAACATTTAGAACTCATGAGGATCATTATGAATTTTTGGTCATGCCTTTTGGCCTTACCAATGCACTTTCAACATTTCAAGGTTTGATGAATTCCATTTTCAAACCATTCCTTAGAAAATTTGTGTTAGTATTTTTTGATGATATACTAATCTATAGCAAGTCTTGGAAGGATCATGTTGAACATGTTGACAGGGTGCTACAACTATTGGAGGAGAAACAACTATATGCAAAAAGATCCAAATGTTTCTTTGGAGTACAAGAGGTGGAATATCTGGCTCATATTGTATCTCATGAAGGAGTTAAGGTAGACCCTAGCAAAATTAAAGCCATTAAGGAATGGAAAATCCCCACACCCATAAAGCATCTGCGAGGATTTCTCGAGTTGACAGGGTATTATCACAAGTTTGTTCAGAATTATGGGAGAATAGTAGCACCTCTAACAACATTATTGAAGAAAGATGCATTTTCATGGACTCCAGAAGCAACAAAGGCCTTCGAGCATCTTAAAGGGGCAATGTGCCAAGCACCGGTCTTAGCTACACTAGACTTCACAAAAACCTTTATTGTGGAATGTGATGCTTTAGGAAATGGAATTGGTGCTGTTTTAATGCAAGATGAAATACCCATTGCTTTCGAAAGTCGTCCAATCAAGGGAAAGTTTTTACACAAAGCTATTTATGAGAAGGAAATGTTGGCAATACTCCATGCACTGAAGAAATGGCGACCCTACCTAATGGGAAGACACTTCAAGGTAAAAACGGATCATGATAGCCTTAAATACTTTTTAGAACAAAGATTATCCTCTGAAGAGCAACAAAAGTGGGTCACAAAGATGTTGGGTTATGACTTTGAAATCATCTACAAAAAAGGGAAGCAAAATGTGGTGGCAGATGCACTCTCAAGAAAGGATGAGGATGTGGAAGCATTGTTGTGCGCCATTTCTGTTATCCAACCAGATTGGATAAACGAAGCAAGAGAGGAATGGAAGTGACGAAGCATCCAATACTATGGACCGAAAAAATCACGTCCAATACCATGGACCAAAAACCATTACGTCCAAAAAACATGTGCGAAAATCATGCACAAAACCATAGGTGGGTCCGCCCAACCTAACATAGGGTCCAAAACCAAAATTTTTCGAGGCGCTGCCCTGGACCCCATAAAGTCAGCTTACGGGTACGCCTCAAACCCCTGTGACCCCCCCCCCGCTACATAATCGGCGTAACAAAGGGGGGCTCCGCCCCCCCTCTAACCCCCCGGTTAACTACGTGGGCTAGTCGTGGAAAGAATATAAAACAACCCAACATTCTCCCACTTGTTGTTTTCTTTCCACAGGGGGCCACAAGAGAGCTTAGTCATTTTTCCAGCCCTGAAACGCCCATTGTCTCTCTACACCAAGAGAACTTCTCATAGCTCACAAATTTTGTCAATGCATCTACAGTATTCTTCAAAGTGTCCACCTTTACCGACAACACATTTTTGTCTTCTAACATATCCCTCACAAAGTGATACTAAACATCAATTTGCTTTGTCTTTGAATGATATGCAGGGTTCTTTGCCAAGAAAATTGCACTTTGGGTGTCACAGTCTATTCTTATAGCTCCTTGTACTAACCCCATACTTGAACACAATATCTGCAACCAAACTGCTTCCTTTCTTGCATGAGTGGCTGCCATGTATTCTGCCTCTGTAGTTGATAGTGCCACTACAAATTGTTTCTTACTCATCCAACTGACTGCACCTCCAAATAGGTTAAACACATACCCACTTGTAGATTTCTCTGATCCAGATCTCCTGCCCAGTCAACATCAACAAAGCCATGAATATCCAACACTTTGTCCAATCCTGGTCTTCCTTGGTAGCACAAACCATAATTGTTAGTGCCACGCAAACACTTGAAAACCCGCTTCACTGATGTCCAATGCTCCTTTCCTGGTTTTGACATAAACCTGCTCAATACTCCCACTGCATGTGCAATGTCTGGTCTAGTACAGACCATTACATACATCAGGCTACCGACTGCACTTGCATATGGAACACGAGACCTGTCCTCTTCCTCTTCTTGTGTCTTGGGACACTGTTCAGCAGATAACCTCACACCTACAGGAATAAGAACCTTCACCGGTTTATTATCCTACATATTAAACCTCTGCAATATTTTCTCAACATACTTCCTCTGGTTTAACTAGAGCTTCCTCTTTTCCCGATCTCTTTTAATTTCCATGTCCAAAATATAGTTTGCAGCACCAAGATCTTTCATGTCGAATTTGGAGGACAATTGGGTCTTCAAATCCTGGATGATTTCTTTGTAATTTCCAATCAACAACATATCATCTAGATACAAGACCAAATAAATAACACGGTCACCAATTAATTTAAAATACACACAGTGATCTACTTTGCTTCTGGTGAAGCCAAGTCCCTGTATAAATGTATCAAATTTCTGATACCACATCCCTGGTGACTGTTTTAACCCATACAGAGACTTCTTTAACTTGCATACCAGTTCTTTCTTACCCTTCACCGGAAAGCCTTCAGGTTGCTTCATGTAGATTTCCTCTTCCAGATCCCCGTGAAGAAATGATGTCTTCACATCCATCTATTCTACCTCAAAATCAAAAGCAGCAACAACAGATAAAAATAATCTAATAGAAGTTACCATGGCAACAGGGGAAAAAATTATCACCAAAATCAATTCCCAGCACCTGGGAATAACCTTTTGCTACCAATCGAGCTTTATATTTCTCCACCTTTCCTTCTGCATTTGTCTTCTTCTTGAACACCCATTTGCTGCCAATGGGTTTCCTTCGAGCTGACAACTCCACCAAATCTCAAGCCTCATTTTTGTGCAAAGATGCCATTTCATCAACCATGGCCTCTTTCTAGAGTTTTCCATCCTCTAAATCTACTGCTGCCTTCACAGTTCTAGGATCATTATCAGTAATAGATAAAGCAAAATTTGAACAGAAAGCAGGTGGACTATACCTTTCTGGTTGCCTTATTTCTCGAACTGATCTTCTTACACTTGGAGTTTGTGGCTCTTCATCTTCTGATTCCTCCTCTGCTATAGAGTCTGGTTCTTCCTCCTTTAGCTCAAACTCTATCTTCTCAGGTTCCTTTGGTTGGACTTCATTTTTAATAACATCTTTCACCTCTCTGAACACCACATCTCAGCTGTACACAACCTTCCTTGTTGCTGGGTTGCAAAGCTTATAACCCTTTAAACCATCCTTATACCCAATAAAGATGCACTTTTCAAATTTACTATCCAACTTGGTTCGTTTCTCCTTTGGAACATGTACATATGCATCACATCCAAATACCCTTAGATGTGAAAGAGAGGGTTTCTTACCAGTCCATACCTCTTGTGGAGTCTTATCCTCCAACGCTGATGAAGGTGACCTGTTGACTAGGTAACATGCAGTATCCACCGTCTCTACCCAGAATTCCTGTCCTAACTCAACACCACTGAGCATGCTTCTTGCCCTTTCCATCAACATCTTGTTCATTCTTTCTGCAACTCCATTTTGTTGAGGTGTATATGGAGTAGTCTTCTGTCATGCTATATCGCACTTCTTACAGAATTCTTCAAATTTCTTACTGCAAAACTCTCTACCGTTATCTGTCCTCAACATCTTTATCTTCTTCTCTGTCTGTTTTTCCACCAGAGCCTTAAATTCTTTAAACCTGTCAAAGACTTTAGATTTTTTCTTAAGCAAATATATCCATGTATTCCTTGAGAAGTCATCTATAAATGATACATAGTACACAGACTTACCCAGTGATGGAACCTTCACAGGTCCAAACAAATCACTGTGCACAAGCTCTAATATCTGTTTCGCCCTCTTAATACCAGAGGGGAAACTCACCCGATTCTGCCTCCCATATACACAATTTTCACAGAAATCAAAATCTAGAGAGCTATTACTCATACCTTCTACCATACCTTTACCATGAAGTATTCGAAGGCCCTTCTTTCCAATATGTCCAAGCCTTTGATGCCACAACATGGTCTTCTCTCCAGAGACCACTAGATTTTCTACTCCACTTTCAGGAACCACGAAACTGTTGCACCCATCAACAACAGTGCTACCTTGCAGCTTGTACAGAGTTCCAATTCGAACTCCCTGCATCAATACCAGTGCTCCCCGAACCATTTTGAAAGTATCCTTCTCGAACATTGTTTTTACACCTGCATCATCCAGCTTGCTTACAGAAATCAGATTTCTGGCTAATGCAAGAATATGCAGAACACCCGGAAGTGTTCTAACCCTTCCACCTTGCAACTTCAACTTTACTTTTCCGCGACCAATGATTCTAGCATTCCTATCATCCCCTAAGAAGATATCACCACCATCATATTTCTCATACTCGCAGAACCACTCTCTATGGGGAGTGAAGTGAAAGGATGTGCCTGAGTCAATCAACCATGCCTCATGATCTACATGTGTACTTGAAGAAGCCAAGTACACATCCCCACTTTCATGTGAGGTGGTTTTCGCCTCTGCAGAAGGAGCATCATCAGATCCCTTTCCTTTATCAGGAGCTTTAGATTTACAGTCCCTTTTGTAGTGCCCTTCCTTTCTGCATTTCCAGCACATCACCTTTACAGGTTTTCCTGGAGATTTAGATCTCCCATTCGATGACTTATTTTTGTTTCTGTTCTAGGACCGTCCTCGTATAAACAAGGCATCACCATTCTGGCTCCCCATATTTTTCCATCTCATTTCCTCCGTCAACAAGGCTGAGACTATTTCATCAAACTGCAAGGCAGTTGCATTGCTACCTATTGTAATAACCAGACTATCCCACGAATCTGGTAGAGAACACAACAAACTGATGCACTTATCTTCATCTGAAATTTTAATATCAACAGATGCTAACTGACTTACCACAGTATTAAATGCATTCAGATGCTCTGTCACCGAGTCTCCATCTTTCATCCTCAGGTTATACAGCTTTTTCCGTAAGAACAGTTTATTCACCAGAGACTTAGATTGGTACAAAGTCCCTAACTTGTCCCACAAAGCCTTCATCGTAGCTTCCCCTGATACATTCAACAATACTGAATCTGAGACACACAATCATATTGTGCTCTTTGCCTTCCGATCCAACTTCTTCCATTCTTCATCGGACACTCCCGTTGGTTTAGTACCTGGATCTATCGCAATCCACTGATCTTTATCCACCAACAAATCCTCCATCTTGAGTTTCCACAACTCAAAACTCTGACCATTAAATTTCTTGATCTCTATCTTTCCATTGCTCGCCATCTTCTTTCACCACCAGAATCGATCTCGCAGATCTCCCATTGAACAGGGTCTACCACAGGCCCGAGCGAAACCCCTCAGCAACAAAGGCGTCCCCTTGAAGCCAAAACAGCTCTGATACCAAATGTAGGTTTTAACACCGTACAGAAATTGCCTGCATACGAATTCTAAAACACATAAAATAAACAATGCGAGAGCATAACAGATAAAACACATATACACAGAGATTTTCCCTTGGATCCCAAAACTGGGACTACCAGATTGATTTTTCATTATATTCCTTTCAATGTTATAATACATATTTATACATGTCGAAGCGTCCAATACCATAGACTGAAAACCATCACGTCCAATACCATGGACCGAAAACCATCGCGTCCAAAAAACATGTGCGAAATCAAAACCAAATTTTTCCGGGGTGCTGCCTCGGACCCCATAAAGTGGGGTTACGAGTATGCCTCAAACCCCCTATGAACCCCCCCCCCCCCTGCTACACAATCGACGCAACGAAGGGGGGCTCCGCCCCCCTCTAACCCCCTGTTAAGTACGTGGGCTAGTCGTAGAAAGAATATAACACAACCCAACATTTTTTATCTTCCAGGACCACTCATGGTAGTTCTCTTTGTCAATGAGAACTACTCCCACTATGGAAATAATGGAATGCATGATAAAAACTTATATGGGCCCAAACTAATAACAATACTCGCACAAAAATTTGATGTCCTTCCAATAAAAAAATTTCCAATTAAAAATGTAGGCTCTCATATTTACCACTTTATATGAACCATATGTATGAATCAACACATATATCAAACCATATATGCCTTTAATGCCATATATCATGCTTGATTTTATACCATTTCATACCGTACTCTCTTTACTTCATACCATATAAATATCATTTATATATTATATACCATACACCTTAAGGCCTTTATAAAACTTTAAAGCACCCAACATACAATATGTACCATTAACCAACCATAAGACTACAACAACAGGGGCCATCTTGTTGAGTCAATTTGGAAACTACAATGTTGAGTTTATTTGATGATTCAAATAAGTAGCTTGGTGTTGCCCATGGCTAGTGAGTGCAAGTGGGAGAGAGAACCTCTTGTTGCAAACATCGAACCCCGATTGGTTATTTATACTCCTCCTTTAGTGTAATGGATGTCCTTGATGCAACTTATGGCATGAACTCATGGTATTAACTTTTGCATGAACTCACGATGTTGATTATTAACAATGTCCATTCTGGGACTTGTGACATTTTCAAATTCCTCTATTACATTTCCAGCTAGCTCCAGAGTATGGACTATCCTCTTTTCGACGCGATAGAGGTGCTGCAACGATGTAGATCGTGCAATTGCGATGGTGTTGATGGGATTTGGGGTCACTACTTAACTCTCAGGGCATGCAAATGTACCAACGCTTGAAAGTCCTACAGTGCCAACACGATGCCAATGTGCCTCAAGATTTTAAGCCCGACAATATTATGTTCGATGACTACCATGAGTAATATTTTGTTCGATTTTGATTTCCACACTCACCGCACCATGAATAGAAAAAAAATGGATACTCAGGTTAACACTTAAAATTCAACAAAGGGGCAGAGAATAATGGCAGGAAAAATGAGGACAGTGGCAGGAGTTACAACAAAAAGGATAATTTTGGGAGTTGGCTCTAATACCATGTCAGGCCAAGAGTAACTCCATGAATTTGAATTGATTTTCATTGAGGGAGAATATGGATATATACAAGGAGATGGAGACTACTGGGTTTATCTCCCAATGTCTCTTCATCTTCCAACTTCCTTTTATTTTTACTATTTACAATATTTACATCAGTTTACTAAATCCTTAAGATTAGGTGTCAACAATCCCAAAGAAAAACAACTTCCATATGCGTTTTATCTTTCCACCACATTGTCAGCCAGTGAGCATCAAAATATCCACATAGCCTCAAATTTCCGACATTATATCTCATTCCATAGTTGATAGTGAAACAAATATATCTTCAAAAATTCTTTGCAGCAACCCAATGTACATGATGATGCCCAACCATAAATTGGCACAAATTATTTACAACAAAGCATATGTTCAGTCGGGTGTTCACCAAGAACATCAAGGCCCCCATATGTTGTCTATATTCAGAAGGATTTGCCAATTTTTGACCAACAACACTTCCACATAGCTTCTTGAAATTTAGTTTCATCATAGTAGACACAGACTTGCATTCCACCATACCACATCTTTCTAACAACTTCACAATGTATTTCCCTTGAGAAAGGAAAATCTCTCCTGCCTTTTGTGAGACCTCAAAGCCTAAGAAGTAATGCATTAGTTCCAGGTCCTTCATCTTGAATTCAAAAGTCAACTCCCTCTTGCATTGATAAATGAGAAGGTATTCACCAATAAAAAATAGATCATCGACATACAATACCAAAATAAGTGGCACGTCCTTTTCATCCTTGAAGTATAAGTTTGGATCAACATAACTCCTTATAAATCCCAACTTCATAAGATAGTTATCAATGCTCTCATACCAAGCCCTAGGGGATTTCTTTAACCCATAAAGGTCTTTCTTCAACCTGCATACATGTGTCTTTCTATCTTGCACTTCAAACCCCTGAGGTTGTTCCAAGTAGACTTCCTCCTTAAGTGAGTCAGGAAAAAATGTAGCCTTGACGTCCATTTAATGTTGGCTCAATCCTTTATTGGCAACAAGAGTAATTATGATTAACTAGTGGTGTATCGAGCAACTGGTGCAAATATTTCGTCATATTCAACTCCTTCCTTTTGAGAGAAAACACGAGCCACAAACCTTGCCTTATATTTTTCAACACTTCCATCAGCTCCATGTTTAATCTTGGAGATCTATTTTGAAGTGACCACAAACTTGTCCTCAGGTCTAAGAACCATTTCCTTGACATCATTCTTCGTGATTAACTCATACTCCTCAGTCATCACATCTTTTCATACCTGCTGCTTTATAATTTCTTCAAAAGTGCAAGGTTCAGTTTGAATGATAGTACTCATGGAATCCATGTATCCTTGATATTTGTTAGGCTCTTACTTTCTAGAAATGTTCCTCTAGGAGAAAAATGTTTTTCTGCATCTTGAAGAGTATCTCAGAGACATAGTGGTCTTTTCTTTGAGGTAGAGGGATCACAAGGAGGTGGATCAAGAGGATCCATCGGGCATAGGTTCATCCATCATAGGTTCTTCTTGTTTTTCAGCAATATCATCATCCTTCCTTGAGATGGGGAGATCTCTGGCTTTCCCAAGGGCAGTGTATTCATCAAAAGTAACATCTCTACTTACTTATACTTCTATTTGACCAGGTACATAAATTCTATATGCCTTTGAATTTTCATTGTATCCAATGAATACACTTTTCTTCCAAGAAGCTTCCAACTTGTTTCTTTTCTCTTTAGGCGCATGAAAATACACAGGACAACCAAAGATTCTGAAATGAGAAACATTAAGTTTCTTACCAGTGAAGACTTCTTCGGTTGTCTTGAAATCCAAGGCTTGATGAGGGCTCCTATCTTGAACATATACAAAAATGTTAGCAACTTCTTGCAGTAGAATTTCGGTAAACCTTAATCATATATCATGGCACAGGTGGCTTCTATAATAATTTGATTTTTTCTTTCAACAACTCCATTTTTCTCTCAAGTATATGGAACGATTGTCTCCCTCTTAATGCCTGCCCCTCTACAAAAGTGATTGAATTCATTATATTCATATTCAATTCCATTATTAGTCCTTAATGCTTTGATCTTCTTTCCTATTTGATTCTCTACCAACACTTTAAAAGAATGAAACCATTTGAACACTTCATCCTTCTTCTTCAAGAATAAATCCATGTTTTGCAGGAAAATTCATCCACAACTATTGCATAGTATGAGTATCCTCCTAATGAAGTTACGGGCAAGGCACCAGATAGGTTAGAATAAATCAATTGAAGAATATAAATTGTATTGCTCTCACTAGAAGGGAATGGTCCCTTTCTATATTTCCTAGTTGCACAACCTTGAAAGACTCCTTCATGATTCATATGAAACTCGAGCATTCTGATGATCCTCTTCCTTACCCTAGGTAAGGATTTGTAATGTAAGTGGGAAAATCTCAGGTGCCATAGGTCACATTGAATAGAGGTATCACTTGCCAATGCTCCCAAAGGAATTCCACCAACTTGATAAAGATCATCAACCCTAAACCCAAGATTAAAAGAATATTTGAAGTTCCTATGCCACGCATGTACATTTTCATCGATGAAAGCTACCTTGAAACCTTTGTCTTCCTTCGTAGAAATAGACACCAAATTCTTCTTCAAATCAGGCACATACAAGACTTCTTATAGATGTATGATTTGACCATAGTTAAAGTGAAGAGTAACAATTCCTATCCCCTTCACGGGGCAGGGGGCATTATCTCCAAGAATAATATTTAGATTAGTCTTCCTCTCAACTAAATTTAAGAGAACCTCCTTATATCCAGCGAAATGCCTTGAGGCTCCACTATCAATTAGCCAATGATCCAAGGTGTCCGAAGGAGAGGCAGTAGATAAAGCAAAAATAAGATAGAACTCATCTTATTTTTCTACCACATTATTTTCATCGTACCTAGCATTTCTTATCCTCTTGGGAGGTCAATTATTTCCTTCTTAGGTAGCAAGAGCATTCATTTTTCCTTTATTTTTATATTTGTTGTTTCTTTATTGTTGTCGTTGTTGTCCCTTGGAGGATTCTTCTTTTTAGGACATTCTCTTGCATAGTGGCCAGACTTGTTGCAATCGTAGAATCTTCCTTTGATTTTTCCTTTGAATCCCTTCTTAGATCCTTGACCCTATCTCCTTGAATTAGATGGACCAACATTATTCCTCCTCTTAGCATGTGCAGATAAAGCATTAGGTTAATTTCCATTGTATCTCTTTCCATCATCCTTATTTCCTCTTGAGTGCAGCTAGCCAATAGCTCATCAAATCTAGGTATCCTATCATTATCGAGAATGGTGGTGACAAATGTTTCCCATGGTCTTGTAAGACCTCCAAGTGCAATAAGAGTGAGTTCCATGTCAGCAGTAACTTCTCCAATAGACAACAAACCATCCTTGACTTGATTTATTCTCATGAAATAAGCTTGTATAGACTCCCCTTTGTCCATCTTGATATCCTTTAACTTGTTATTAAGAAAGAGGATTTGATTTGCATTATTGACTTTGAACATCCTAATCAACTTATCATACATTTCCTTATAAGTTATCAGATCAAAAATATAGACAAATAAATGCTTTTGAATGGAGTCAATTAATATTTTCTTAGCTTTGATCTCACATTTTCTATACTTCATTCTAGCAGCAACAAGTGCATTTGAAGGAGGCTCCACCATTTTCCCTTGCACATAGTCCAATACTTAATGTTCTTCCAAAGTCAAATCTAGTGTCATCCTCTAAGCATGATAGTTAGACTTGTCATTGAGGTTATACTCAGTTTTGAAGTAGGAGGTGGCCATGGAGACTAGTCCTCGTCAACAAATATCTCAGTGATTTCCTTTCACTCTTGCCTGGGCTTGTCCTCACTTGGGCTCTAACACCATGTTAATTTTGACAATGGTATGTTCTATGCTTACAACAATTACTCCAATGTACTTTTATTAGCCCAATGAAAAATTCCACTTATATTTCAGTAACAATCACATTATCTATTAGATCAACATTGACAATAGCTGTAGATAGAACATAAACAATAAAATGCAAAAGACAAGTCAAGACAAGATAACACAGATATTTAGGCTAATGTCAGAGCAAAACCCACAAGAGGAAAACCCAATCAATCTTTTCTTCTTAATAAATACCAAATGTTCAAAGAGAGAGAAAGTTCAATAATGTACAATGATATTGAAGTCAAAATAAAACCTTTGACCATTAGAATGAACACCAAAAACCCAACCAACAGTTGTCAAAAGGATAAACAACAAACCAATAAAAAGATGCCAAGTGTCATCTCTGAAATGCCTCAAGGGGTCTGAATTTCAGACTATTCCAAACCTCTACAATTCGGTCAACTATGCACAGTTGACCTGCAGTTAACATAGGTTAGAAGGAGGGTTTGAACCTGTGAAAGAATGCCTAGAAACACAGTCAATCAGTCTAGGAATTTGGTCAAAGTAGCCTCCACAAACTGTCTTCCTGAACTCAGTCAAAGAATCCTGTCAACGAAAGTCAATGGAGAGAGAATGCTGGAAAATAGAGAGAATGTATTTACACGTGCCACAAAGAATTCTTCTTCTTCTACCTAATATCTGAGCTTCTTGTGATGCAATGATGTGATATGAATGTGCCAAATGAGGTGAACATGAGGCTATATTTATAGTGGTTGGTGTGGGCGAAGAGACATGTCTTTTCAATAAGAGGGCCAACATGAATAGGGGCAAACCTGAGCCAACATGAAAAAGAGGCATTTATAGGTGGACAAAAATTCCAAAATTTCAAAAGAAGAAAGATGACAAGAAGTGTGCTTCAAGGGTGAAGAGTGCCATCAAAAGAAGAGCTTTCAAATGAGGGAATTGATCCCTAGTTTCCAAATTTAGCATAATCAAACCCATCTTTAGAATGTCAATTATATACTTGAACATGGAACCAACACCCCCAAAGTTATTGTTGTTTTCGCAAGTGATGGGGCTATGAAAAGTAATTAAACCTTTTCACAAGTGAGGAGGCCATGAAAAGTAAATAAATCTTGAAATTTAGGTAAGTCATGTGTTGCATGATTGAGGGCATGGAACATGAAAAATAAATGATATTCATTCTCAACAACCTCCTTTGCGTTACAAAATTTACAAATTAATCTATTTCAAGTTTTTTTTAACTAGATCACCCACAAATGTCACTATGAAGGTCTTGAACATGGATCCTAACTTTTTTATCTGAACTCAAAACTTTGGAAAATTCATAATGGTGAAAACACAAGTTTTATTAATTAAACTAAGATTTGTAAAATTTTGATAATATTTTGATTTCCTCTTATACGAGATATATCAAATATATTAAACAAAAATTATATATGTATATGTATAAGCATAAACACTAATTTGAGTGGTTAAGTTATTTGAGCTTCATATAGGAGGTCTCATGAATAATTCTTTGAGTTGGTCGCAACCTTAATTTTGTACCTTACTTAACATTCCTAATAGTTGGACACTGTTATTTGTAGGAATTTACAGGGTAAGTTCCTCAGAAAGAACACCAAAAGGACACCGCTCACAACCAGATCACAGATCAATACACCAGTATTTTTGACGTGGTTAAAACCCTCAAAGAGGGAAACAGTCCACAGCCTGTGCCAACGTGGCTACTACAGGCAATTTATTAATCAAAGAATGAAAATTTACATAAGCTTCTCTCATGCACGGATTACCCGAACAATGACCCTCCATGCGCTTTAAATAGAACTCATGGACCAATCGGGTGTCAAGCCACGGATCAAGTGTCGGTAATACCGAGGAGAGAGTGAACCGTCGGATCACTACATATCGTGACCATCGGATTGTAAGTTACAAAATGTACAACGGTAAAGAAACACATTTTACCTTACTCTATACCTAACTCTATACTAGACCAAGTTGAACTTAACTATTTCCTATGTGTCAGAATATCCTAACATCCCCCCTTAAGAACAACTTGGGATAGGATTGAAGGATTTACAAATATGACACAATAGGAGAAGGAAGGAGGCACTAGAGCCTATCCCCCCTTAGTGACAACTTCCTGAACTCCAAGCATATATCGAAGTTTAGTGAACTTCGCCTCTGTGAGAGCCTTTGTGAAGATGTCTGCAACCTGATCATCTGTTGAACAATATTGCACTTCAAGAACATGGTCATGAATGAGCTTTCTGATGAAGTGCATGTGTAGTTCAATGTGTTTACTGCGCTGATGCTGGACTGGATCTTTGCATAGCTGAATGGCACTTTGATTATCACACCAAAGTGTGGTTGGATGCTGCTGCTCAAAGCCAAACTCTGATAGGATCTGACGAAGCCACAAGGCTTCCTTACTAGCTTCCACGGCACCACGATACTCTGCTTCTGCTGACGAAAGAGAAATGGCAGCCTGTTTCTTGCAAGCCCATGTAATAGGTCCTGAACCAAGAGTGAAGACATAACCGGCAGTAGACTTCCGATCATCAGGGTCACCAGCCCAATCAGAATCAATGAAACCAACTAATAGAGGAGCTGCTTTGGCACTGTAATGAATCCCAAACTGTACTGTACCTCGAACATAACGAAGTATTCTTTTAGCTGCTTTCCAATGACTTTCACGGGGGTTTTGCATAAAACGAGCAACAAGGCCAACAACAAAGGAAAGATCAGGACGAGTATGGGTTAAATACAAGAGTTTTCCTACAAGTTGACGGTATAAGGTAGCATCAACTTCAGGAGAAGTACAAGAGACTGAAAGTTTGACTCCAGAATGAAAGGGAGAAGGGGTTGGCTTACAGTCTTCCATGTGAAAATGACGAAGAATATCACAAGCATACTTGGACTGGGAAAGGGAAATACCCTCCTTGGATTGCAAGACTTGAAGACCGAGAAAATAGTGTAAGTGTCCTAAGTCTGTCATTTCAAATTTCTTTTTAAGGCTGGACTTCACATGGTTGATAAGGTTGGGATCACTACCAGTAAGAATAAGATCATCAACATAAAGAACAAGGATGATAAGAGAGTTGCCCACTTTCTTGGTGTAGACAGTATTGTCAGAATAACACCGAGAAAAGCCAGATTCTAAAAGAAAGCTATCCATTTTGGCATACCAAGCCCGAGGAGCTTGCTTGAGACCATAGAGAGATTTCTTAAGTCGACATACAAGGCTGGAGTCTGTTTGGATGAAGCCAATGGGTTGTTCCATATAGATTTCTTCATGCAAGTCCCCATGCAAGAAGGCAGATTTAACATCCATCTGATGGACTTCCCATTTTAAAGAGGCAGCAAGGGAAAGAACAAGGCGGATAGAGTTCATTTTGGCAACAGGGGAGAAGGTTTCAGTGTAGTCAATGCCTTCAACCTGTGAAAAACCCTTAGCAACAAGACGAGCTTTATGTTTATCAACTTTCCCATCTGGTCCATACTTGGTTCTGTAAACCCATTTACATCTAACAAGTTTGCGTTCCTTTGGTAGAGGAACAAGATCCCATGTATCATTTGTCAACAATGAATGATATTCTTCATTCATAGCTGCTTCCCAATGTGGATGGCCTGAAGCTTCTGCAAAAGTGTCAGGATCATGATTTACTGGAGCTTGAGCCAGTAAAGAAGAGGCTCTTTCAAACTGAGAATGTGTACGTCGCTGATCTGTAGGATCACCGGCAAGATCACCTGCTGCATCCCGAGTAGCACAGACCCATCTTGGAAGTTGAGGATCCTGAGAAGGTGGGGGAGGATTATCATCCTCACTTTCATCATCTGAAGAAGAAATGTTTTCAAAAGTAGAAGAGATAGGAAGAGGTGGCACATCCGCTGGACTAGGCTCGCAGGCCGATTTATTTTCATCAAATTTTACATCTCTTCTAATGATAACATTTTTGGACTTAAATGGAATAAGTCTATAACCTTTTACATCTTCAGAATATCCAACAAAAGTACATTTCTCACTCTTAGGTTCTAAAGCTTTATGCTTTTCATCTGGAATATGGGCCCATGCTTCACTTCCAAAAACACGAAAGTGACTTACATCTGGTTTAATGGAACTCCAAGCTTCTTCTGGAGTGATATTCTTTAGAACCTTAGTAGGAGTGCGATTGATTATATAATTTGCACAATTAATTGCTTCGGCCCAAAAACTAAGACTGAGTCCTTTAGATTGCAGCATACAATTAGCCATTTCCTTTAAGGTGCGATTTTTCCTTTCAGCTACACCATTTTGTTGTGGAGTGTATGGAACAGTATGTTGCATTTGAATTCCATTTTCGGTGCAAAAGTTGATGAATGTGTTTTTAACATATTCTCCACCATTATCAGTTCTTAGCTTAAGAATTTGATGTCCAGATTGTTTTTCAACAAAGGCTTTGAAGGCCAAAAATGTGTTAAATACTTCGCTCTTGAGTTTTAAGAAGTATACCCAAGTGCGTCTGGAGAAATCATCAATGAAAGTTAAGAAATACTTGCAGCCAGAGAATGAAGCAACAGGAATTGGACCACATAAATCACTGTGCACAAGCTGTAAAGGAGCTGAGGCGTGCCAAGAGGCACGTTTGTCAAAACTGTCCCGATGATGTTTTCCGAGTACACATCCGGAACAAACACCATCTCTGCAAGATACCATAGGAAGACCTATCACCATATTTTCTTTACATAGATGCTGAAGGGAGCGATAGTTTAAGTGACCAAATCGCTCATGCCAAAGTTTGCTCACTTCATCATTGTGAGCAACAAATACTGAGGGAAGATTTGATGACCCAAAGTTGTGAAACTTATACAACCTTGTGGAATCATCAGCAATACCAGTAGCTAGAATCTGTTTAGGATCTCTTAGATCCTTGATTACAACATCATGAGGTGAAAATTCAACAATTTTACCTTCACCTGAATGAGTTATCTGATATATAGATAGAAGGTTGCAGGATAAGGTTGGAACACATAATACATCATTAAACTGACCATTGTCTAGATGAACAGTTCCAGTCCCTACAACATTAAGAGATCTATCATCACCAACATATATATTTTTGGTGTTACAATCATTTAAAGAAGAAAACATGGCTTGGTTTTTGGCCATGTGATAAGAGGCTCCAGAATCAATGAGCCACTCATGAGAAGGAGAAGAAGAAGATACATTTAATGCATAACCAGACTGAGATGATTGACAACGACATGCAGAAAGTGCCATTCCGGAAGTTGAAGTTGAAGTATGCTCCACATGGATGTTATGTTTCTTCATTGTGGCTTCCAAGGCTTCCATCTTCTTAAAGCATTTAGATTCTAAGTGGCCATCTCGATTACAAAAGTTACAATGTCTATCAATCTTCTTCCATTTGTTTTTATTGGTCTTATCATTTTGCTGAAATGATCTTTCATTTTGAGGCTGAGTTTGCTTAGGACCCTTGTTTGGTTTAGGACCATTCTTTTTAGGATATGGCTTCTTAGGATTCTTTGAATTTGGTTGCTGCTGGGCGGCTAACGCTTTCTTGGAAGAGTTTCCAAGATTAAGAAGACCAAGGTGTAAGAGTTTTTCTTGTTCTCTTATTAAGGAATCACAAAAGGAGTCAAAGGAAGGGGCCTTGTAGTATTTTCCTTGACAAATGAAAGCTTCCCTTGTAGAATGGAAAGTGGAAACAAATACAGAGTAGGCTGGTCCCAACTTAGTAAGGATGGAATAAATAAGGTTACCATCTTCTTTCTTAACCTTAACACCTTCCAAGAGATATCTAAGGGTCTTGAATTTGGACAAGAAATATTCAATGCAAGAAAAATTATTAGGATCCAAAGTAAGCAACTCATTTTCAAGTTGATGGGCTCTAATTTCATTTGTAATCCCAAAAACTTTAGCGATTTTTTCCAATGCTTCATGAGGAGTCTCAAGTTCTGCAATATGGAATCTAAGATCAGGAGAAATAGACATCCCTATCAAACCACGTGCTTGATCTTGTCTATTTTCCCATTTTGCAGCCTTGTCTTCATCTTTTGGTTTCTTCTCTTGGTCTGTGGCTATTCTGTAGAGACCTTTACTTCTAAGTAAATCTTCCATGTAGGCTATCCATTGGAAGTAGTTAGTGCTGTCAAGAATGACTTGGCATGGACTTTCCATTTTTTTAAAAAAACTGAAGCTGAATATGCTGAAAGTAAGTGTTCCAATGGATAGATCTCGAAAAATTAAGCTGTTTTAAAAAAAACGGCTCTGAAAAAGGCTTCCGGATGAAGAAGTTATGGCTTTTTGAAAAACAATTGTTGAAGTTGCCGACAAAGTGCGCGAATGTGCGGGAATGAAAAAATCCGCCCCCACAAAATGGAGACTTGAACCCAAGACCTCTACTCTCTTAAAATAGCTTTGAACCAATTGATCTATACAAAAAATTATAGAGAGAGAGAGAGAGAGAGGGGGGGGCCTTGGTTTGCGTGCTTGCCTTGAGAAAGCTCTTTTTCCCTACAAAACACAAAACACAAAACCCAACACGAATATGCAAAGAAAAACGAACCTTGCGGCTCGAAGTTAGCTTTAGCCAAAAAACTAGATATTTAAAAAAATGAACCTTGCGGCTCAAAGTTAGCTTTAGCCGAAAAACTAAATATTTTTTTCAATGGTTCTGATTTTCCGAGATCACACTAAGGTGCAGGGAAAAGAGCATACGCATGAGAAAAATCCTTCCTTTCTGTTTCTGATTTGCCCAGATCGCACAGAGTCGCAGGGCAAAGAGCATACGCAGAAATGAAAGGTATAGATCCGGTTAAAAAAAAAGGGCTAAATAAACCAAACCGAAATAAGCAGAGAGAAAATAACAGTAAACTGCAAAAACACTGTATACCTCCCGATCTGAAAAATGACGCAGCTAGGGCTACCGGAAACCTTTTCGCGTGAAACGAAAGGGGTTCCTCACTGGAACAGATGCTCCGAACGCAACAGAGCAGTTCTCTCGGCCCGAAAGCAGTCAGAAACAACAGATCTAGGAAACGACAGCCGCATGCAGTTCTACCGGCTTCAGATTTGGATCACCAACGGACGCGGCCCTCAAATAGCTCTGATACCATGTAGGAATTTACAGGGTAAGTTCCTCAGAAAGAACACCAAAAGGACACCGCTCACAACCAGATCACAGATCAATACACCAGTATTTTTGACGTGGTTAAAACCCTCAAAGAGGGAAACAGTCCACGGCCTGCGCCAACGTGGCTACTACAGGCAATTTATTAATCAAAGAATGAAAATTTACATAAGCTTCTCTCATGCACGGATTACCCGAACAATGACCCTCCATGCGCTTTAAATAGAACTCATGGACCAATCGGGTGTCAAGCCACGGATCAAGTGTCGGTAATACCGAGGAGAGAGTGAACTGTCGGATCACTACATATCGTGACCATCGAATTGTAAGTTACAAAATGTACAACGGTAAAGAAACACACTTTACCTAACTCTATACTAGACCAAGTTGAACTTAACTATTTCCTATGTGTCGGAATATCCTAACATTATTAGTGTTGATAGATTTACACTAACTTCCAGTTGTGAAATGTTGTGAAGTCGATTCCTTTGCAAAGTTTATCTTGGAAAACATAAGTTTTACAGTATTTTATTTTCCTTTATTAATTGTTGTTGTTATTATTATTGTTAATTTATTAATTTTTGTTTGTACATATATCTTTTATTTGTTGGTTTGTCCCTGAATCATGTGATTGACCTTTTGTCTAAGAAATTGCATCCTAGGGGCAATTGAGTTGTCAAAATCACCCGAAGATCACACCTAGTCTGGGCCATGTCAACCCTTGACATGACTATATTTTTTATGCCCACGGGGTTTCAAATTGACAACATTCCCATGAGAAGTGCCCCATCAAAACACCCCATTGTCGATTGTTCTACATATTGCAGGTAATTTTTATTTATATATTTATTAATATTATTTTAGAAAACAATTATTTAATTGTTTATATATATATCCAAGTAGAGCAAATTCATTAACAAGTATCATAAATGTGCAACCACATTACCCTGGAGCTAGCACAAGCATCTAGACCATTTGTATCTCTATGGTCAATGGTCATGGTTCAAAGAAGACCCTTCATAGACATCGCATAATGATGACAAAATCTAAGCAATACCTTAATAATCTTGTGTATTGTTTAGAAGTGAGCATGCTTCAACACACCTAGATTAATCGAGAACTCTAACTTTTGGTGTTTAAGTATCTCACGAAGACTAGCACACATTCTATATTATTTATTCTTTGATCAAAGATAGTTTTAAATGGTTCATCTCATATATATGAGTGTATGTGTATGTGTGGGAAAACTTATCATAGCTTAATTTTCAATTAGTAATGAGGGCAACCATCATTGGTTGTTATTTGTGAATGCACGTTAACTCATCGCTATTATTCCAGGAAAATCACACCACCTGAAATGATCCAATGTTGCTTTGAAAGGTGGTAAACATTTACTCCTACCACATGCCTTTGGGTCTTGGGTTGCGTTGAAGCCTCGAAATTCGCTGCAACAACATGGGGGATGACCATCCGGTCTAGACCTTAAAACAACTCATTTTCCGTTTGGAATGGTGGCTCCGACTGGTTCAACTAGGTCCAGTTACCTTCTCTCAATCTCCAAAATGGCTTACAATATGACTTTCATCCACCAATGGAGAAGAGACATTAGATCAACCCTCTTGCTGATCAGACAAGAAAGCGATCCTTAAGCTGATATGGGCTCAACCAAGCCACAACTAAAGTTCACCTCTTTGGGAAGACGACTTAGAAGAATGTAAAATTAAATCTAAATGAAAACTTATTCTATAATGCAAGCAAATTGAACTAAATCCTAATTCTATCTCAATTAGGCAGATATAGATCTAACCCAACCGAGAGCAAAATATTTAAATGATTGGCATTTAAATATGTCTGGTTTATGATGAATATCCAACTAACAAAGTAGTTCAATTAACTGACATTATGTATACCAAGTCACATTCTATTAAGAGACCTCTTGATTAAAATAATCAACCAACAAAATTTAGGAAGAAGTTCACAAAAATAATATTGATTGTTTAATCAGTAATTCGAATAATTAAACAATAATATGAGGAAGAAGTTCACAACGTATTACTATTTGTTAAACCAGTGTTAAAAGATAGATTTCTGAGTAAATATTTACTCAAAAATCAGAATTCAACCCATAAGAGCAGAAATAAATAATAACATATAATTAAGACAAATTACTCATACCGACAAAAGTGCACAAATATGAATAAAATGACACATTACTGTCATCATAAAATGAAACTAGTATTAAAACAATAGTATTTGAAATACCAATTTATTGAATCCATTTCTCTGGCCCTAGTCTCCAACAATCTTTTACATTGCTTGAATTTCTGTTGTTACAACAAGAGTTGCCGAAGTGCAAACTCTGCCCATCACACATAATTAATGCAAAAGAAAAATTCTCAATAATCCTCAGATCCGAGATTTTCTCTCCTCCCGCCTACAACTCTAAATTTCTATTACAGAAGTGCTTTTAGAATTGCAGAGGAAAAAAGTCCTTATTACATTCTACAATTTATTATTTATAATATTTACAAAGGAATTCAGAATAGGAAAGTTTGTTGAAGAAGAAATATGTTTAATCAATTTCCATTGGCTCAAAATTCCATTCTTGTATCGTTGGAGCCTTCTCATTGATTGAGATTCTTTTCTCTTCATCTCTTCAATTGCTTTCTTGCAAAACAAATCAAAACATAATTAAAATACAAAAATAAAATCAAAACGCTAAATCTGAAATTAAAAGAAATCCAATCAAATTCAATTAAATAAATAATTGAAAATGAAATTCGAGCTTTCTATTGATGCCTATGATGATTTAATTGGCCAAAGATATCATTGACGAATGGATTTGCATTCAGAAGAGGCTTGGGCAAATGAAAATGCAGAAAACAAAACTCAGAAAAATTAGTTTTATTTAAAAATTCGGAGCTTGATCTTCTGCTGGATTTTAGACCCAATAAATGATCAAATATGTTAATGAAACATCCTCAGAAATGTTCTCCATGATTTTATCTCTCAAATGAGCCATCATGGCCTCATTTGGTCAAGTAAAACTCAATCTATGAGTCTCCAAAGTTGATGAGTCAAATCTGACAGAATTCTGGAAATTTTGTTGCTTAGGCCAAAAAATTCAGAATTTTTAATTAATTTCTAATCCTAAATTAAACTATAATTATTAATCAAATAATTCTAAATAAATATTTTCAAATTATTAATCTTAATTAATTATTAACCACATTTGATTTAATATTTAATTAAAACAGTGTTATATATATATATATATATATATATATATTATAATTAAAAAGATATAATAAATATATAATTATTATAATATTAATTTAATTTTTTAAAATTACAAAGTCTTTGTTTTTAACAAATTATGTATATGGAAGGCGGAGGTTTGGGATAATGGAGTGATAAGGAATATGGAGGTGAGTGGTGTGTGAAGTGGGGTGGAGGCATAAGGAGTGTGAAAAATATAGGACATAAAAAAGGTAATTATTGTATTTTTTCTTGAATAGTATATTGGAAGTTTTAATACTGGTGCGTAAAAATAATAATAATAATAATAATATGCGATTTGCGATGTATTGTAATCGCAATTTTGATCGTCGTTTTAAAATTACAATTTTTGGAAGGAAGGAAGTGATATGAAGTGGGACCCACGTGGAATTAATAATGCTGCAAATTGTACTATAGCCACTTTGCAATTTTCAGAATGTGGTTTTGACAATTTGTTTTAAAATAATAAATGGGAGTAAATTACCAAGATTCTGAAACATGTCTTCATACGTTGTATGATTTCACTGGGTCATTTTGTAGGACTGTTAATCAAAATATGAACAATTAATAAAAGTTAACTAAAAGTCAATATTTACAATGGATGACTATTGAACTTAATTAGTTACAAAAAATTGAAATATTATACATTTATTTACAATTTTAGTCGAGGTGAGAAAATGATCAAACTTCAAAGTAGTGCCATTTACAAACCGGTTGACCAAATGAGGCGAAACAAGTATCGAAGGAAAGCTTATGAAAATTTGGATTCAAAAAAATAGTCAAAACATAAAACCAAAGAAAGTAAAAAAAATAAAAAAAATTATAAAAGTTGTTTTGCCAAAAATTAATGGAAAGGGTCCCCATTATTTGAAGTAATGGGGGTGTTGGGTTTTCCCTATAACAATGGCGACACACTGAGAAAAACCAATTATCTCTCGTTAAAGATAACTAACTTTAATTTATCCAAAGGTTAAAAATAATGGAGTTTATGAAATCGTTTAACAGTAGAATATTTTCATAGGTCCCACATAAAATAGATTAAGCAATATGAGTTTGTAAAGATAAGTACTCAAAGAAGACTAGAGTAAAAGTCATGAATCCAAATTTGGGAAAATTTGTTTTAAAATTACCTCATATAATAATAGAATAAGGTAGAGATAGGAGTTTTTGATAAAGCATATATCCATTTTATGATTGTCTTTGACATTGCTTCACTGCCAGCGAGCCTGAAAAGTACCTTGACAAAGTTGTCTTTTATGCCATACAAGCCTAGTCCCGCTGCCAACGAGCGTCCATAGCCCCAACGGGTTTACTTATATTTCTCATGTTTCCTCTTTAATTACTCTTTTGATAAGCGCATTTGCAATCTTTTATTTTATAATGTATTTGAGTGAAAGAGGTGGGATGGTAATTTATGTTTAATGGACATAATACTTTCATAATGTTTGCTCCAAATTCTTTCCCTGCAACGATCAATCAGAGGCTTTTATGTGGAGGGGTGGGAAGGATTCATTGTTTTAAACTCAAATCAATTATTTTCTTGAAAGAGTAAACTCAATCATCTAGAAAGGATGTGTGTTTCTCCATGAAAAATATTTAAAGCCACATGATCTTATGGTTCCATAAGGATATGCCTTTAATGATAAATGAAATTCACTGATATAGGTATAGTTAAGATTTCTCTCTGTATGCCAACCGTTATTGAACAAGAAAGGTCATTTCACATATATCATGGCAGAGTCACCAAAATCAAAACAAAACTGAAAAGAAAAGAGAAAGAATTCCTAAGCTAAAACAAGAAAAGAAATCAACAATCAAAAATAAAAATAAAGAAGGTGAAAAGAAAAATCCAAATTTTTAAAAGATAAACTTCAACAACATAATTTATATCAATTTCTCAACGAGACAAAGTAAATGAAAATATTCATGTGAATGTTCTTTCTTTTGTTGAGATTTAGATAAATTTTATCTTGCAGCGTTATAAGCGTTTTGGCTTTCGATAACAGTGATGATAGAATTCAACGACAACGAAAAAATTCGTCTAGTGTCAATTGTTTTATTTCAAAGCATCATCTTAACCATTTTCTAACAAAAGAAATGCTTAAATAAACAAACTAAAAGTTCAGAAACTCCCTAGTGTAGCTGATTCGATGAGGATCATCATTGAATAAAGGAGAGCGAATTTCAAATCTGATCTGGTGGAAGCATTAGAAGTTTTATGAGGAGCTGCAAAATAGAGTTTTATTCAGCAAAAATTTAAAAACAAAACTAAAACTAAAAGTAAATAATCAAGGTGGGCACATGGAACTTACCATTTGGAGAATTACGTTCAATCTTACCTGAGAGGTATCATTTTCTCCAACAAAAGGTAACTTCTTCCTTTAATTAGAATTAAATGCATGAAAAAGTTGAACTAACTGTAATCTTATAACCTAAAATCATCATTTATTAAATCTATACTAAAAACAAGTAACAAACTAGAAGAAAACAATGTTTCATGTTCAAGAAATCTAAAGTGAACTGAATTCATCGGAGATGATAATGAAAGGATGTTTTTTAATGAATTACAATAATGAATGTTCTCATAATATTATAAGTTTCATATCAACTCCATGATTTTCATAAATATTTCAAAATTGAGACCAAATCCAAGATAATGAAATACAGATGTGTAGATGGGAAGGTCTTGAATTTCATATATTAAATATAGAGCAATATATCTAAAACTCAAATATAAGAGAAATAAAAATGATTTAACGATGATGAAATTTTCTTATTGGTTGCTTCATTACCATAATGATCACCCAAGAGTGCCTTAAAATATTTTGTACAACACAACGCTTTATCAGATGTTTCGCATCACAAGTTTCTTTCCCATGCATAAAATTCAATCTGCATTTTTTTTACCTTTGAAGATATGCGATTGAGTAATATATGATAGTTAATTCATAATGGCAGAGAGACATATATCAGAGTTTATCACATTTGTGAATCTTAAGGGAAGGCTTTATTTGAGTTTTGCGATGTGATATATTTGTTGCGATAACAAATTTGCAATATGGGCATATGCTATGTGAAAATGCGATATCGCAATTGTGATGTGAATATATGTGATAGCGTGATCGCAATATCAAATAATCAAAGATAGGAGTTGTTAAAAGGACACGTCGATATTATTTTTCGATTGCGGGGATGCGATGGATGATGTGGAAAATTAGTGGGTCCATCTTATATGTGTGGTATAAAAATTATGATATGAAAGATTGGCGAGAAGATATATCGGGGATCTCGTATCGCAGGTTTCGTATCGGGAATGCTTATGATCAAATTTTGCGATATGGATTGTGCGACATCGTGAAATTTTTTATTGGAGATCGGAGGGGATGGGAGTATCACATGATCAGAGATATTTGGTGCATTCATATGTGAAAACCTAAAATATGCAATGTAGAACAGATGCAATAGTTTTATTAAATGGATTCAATCTCTTATCGGATCCGGGATATCATAACTTTTAAATGTATGTCCCAATTGAAATTGTGATTTTATGAGCGGATGCAATATCTTTTAAAATTGAATTTAAATGCCATATCGGGTCTAGGGCATCAGAACTTTTAAAACATGTGTTTCAACTAAATTTGCGATTTATAAACGGATGCAATATCTTTCAAAACTAGAATTAAATGTGGTATCAGGTCCAGAATTTGGTGGATATCGCAATACTTCAATTGATGTTTTATATAAAATGTCCCGACATTGGGATGCTTTGATAATGCTATACGACAATATAACGAGATTGGGATGCTTTAAAGTATTCAAAATAAAAGTGCCCAACTCATTTTCCTTTTTATAAAAACTCCATTAAATAATTTGATTAACCATCGAATTATTCGATCGGAGTAAGATGTTATCGCAACTTTCTTATGAGGAGATTTGTGATATTATAATGATCCAACATGAATTTTCCGATTAATTTTTTTTTAAAGTTTAAACCGAATTTTAATGAAATATATAAGGAAAATTAATAAATCCTCAAATTCTAACAAAACAACTAATACTCCCCTTAGCATGTTACAGATCTAAAATAGTTGTCTGCTTGTTTCATGTCTCCAAAATCAAAGCAACGAAGACCTGCAAAAATAAAAAGAACATAAATAGGCAATAAATTATGAAAAAGAAAATCAAACAATAAATGAAGATGAACCTTTTAAAATGCGTACTTGGAAGAAATTTTACTATAAATTTACCTCATGAATCTTCAATTTCTCCCATGTATTTTTCAAAATTCCCATATGTTCAAGGTCATCTATTTATTTAATCTAAAATTCTAAGTAATGAACTTTCATATTACATCCACCTCCAATTTACATCAAAAGACAAGAGCGATGAATCTGAGCTCTTTTTCAGACGTACTCATGAATAAAAAAATTGTCAAGTTGTAGCAAAATATTTCTTAATGTATGATCGATATGATGAATTTTTTGTGAAACAAGACAATTGAGGGCTTTAGAAATATGTATGATCTAATAGCTTCTACAATGTTTTAAGCCGCTTTCCAAAAATGAAAGGGGATGCCTAGAAGAAATTAGATTCATTACTTGCTTTATTGAAAATTTGAAATAATGAAATAAGTGCAAACAGAAAAGAAATCTAATATGAATCTATTTATTCCTACTTCTAATTTAATTAAGGAGACATGACTAGGTATAGTCATACTTCCAATGTCACTACTTTCTCATTTTAATTCTTGCATGTATGTATAGATCAATCATTAATAACAAAAATACAAATAAAATTAAACTCAGGAAAGTAAATCTGAAAGAAAAATGTACAATTATTGTTAATGGTTTATTTACAATTACCATCTCTTGAAATGCCATTTCCAGTTGAATTTCAATTGGATCATAGAAATCTGAATGAATTTCTATTGATGATTGGAAGAGGTTCAAAAGAGAACATGACAGACCAGATCATGAGAATGAGCTTTTAGATACAATGGCCTGCATAAATTTGTTAGTGTTATGTACAAGTGTTAAACTATTAACAATCTTCCCTTAAGGAAAATTTTCCAAATATTTTTCAAAGGGGTCTATGAACAATGGATGAAAATATGTTAAATAGAGTGGAAGATTATTAATTGAATTAAATTGTTGGTCATATTGTGAAAACACACTCTCTTGTTGGCACTGCCTTTGAGAAGGTAGAAGTAATTGATAAGAAATGAGCATTAGTTGAAATTGGAAGAGAAATAGCTCTTGATGTTCACGATTAGAATCTGAAACTTCATTTTCCCATTTGGACAACACATCAATTGAGTGCTCAATACTGAGCTGCTCAATATGCCAACACAAATTATCTAAAAATTGAAAATTAAAAACAGAAAACAACTCTGAATTTAAACAAAATAAGTGAAGGAAAAATAATAAAGTCAAATCATAGTTTACACTAGTGTTACAACACAATTGGGAATGATTTGAAACAATTTCATTTTCACAAAAATTGGCCAGAATAATATAATTTGAATGATTTTTAATACCAACTTGTGAATTAGAAAGAGAATCATGACTATGAATAGGAATGAGATCTTGATCGTCATATAAATCATAGATTGGAATGTTTTATCGAATGCTGAAATCATGAGTATGATTAGTTATTTGAAAATGAGAACTATTTGAAACAATTTCTGAATTAGAGCGTTCTTCATTTTCACATTTGATTTGAATTTGATCGTGAAGATTTAATTGTGAAGAAGACAAATCTATATCTTGAATTGCAAAGTAACTATCATAAATGACCTGACGACATTCATTAGAATTCCCTTCAATTTTACCCAATGTATCAAGAAGGAATATGAAGCACATGTTCATTAATGCTAGAAGAATGATCAATAATTAATTCCTTATCTTGATAAAAACTAATTGGCAATTCATTAAGATCAACCTCTATGTTTTTTGAAATATCATTAATATTAAAAGGGGATAAATTACTATCAACAAAAATATCAGGATAAAGGGAAAAATGAGAATCAGAAGCAATGGATTTAAAAGTCTCTTTTTAGGGACTCTTGTGCATTCTGCTCATTGTAAATTTCAGATTTGGGATCATTCATTTGTGTACTTGTTCTTTCTTGAAGAATGTTGCTTTGTTGTCTCGAATTTGGCATTTGTTCATCATAAAAGATTTCATAAATATGTACAACAGATTGCGTGTTATTGGAAACTCGCTTCGGATATAAAACTTTGAGTATTCAGAGATGCCCTTGTTATTCCTAATAACATGGTTTGATAGTAGATTGCCTCTTCCAGAGCACGATCCATTCTCTGTGCTCGTGATAATACAATGAGTTCCCCCGGTGAAAAAACATTAGCCGTTCCATCTTCTGAAATTAAGACTTTCGATGTCATTTGGCGTACAATAACCTCTATATGCTTATCACCAATTCGTACCCCTTGGGATCGGTAAACTTTTTGAATCTGATTGACCAAATGAATCTGACTTTGTTCCATAGTTATCCTAGCGCTTATGAATAACCCCCAAAGACTTCCAAGAAATCTTGTCATATCTCCGGTCCAATTTTCAAAACTTTCTTTCAGATTCATCGATATTGAATTATTCAAACGGGCTTCTGACAATTGTTCAACTTTAGGAAGACCTTGAATTATATCACTGGATTTGAACCTTTCATATATCAATGTTATCAATGTATCTCCTTTGTCAAGAATTTTTCCATAATGACTATGGACAGTTGCTTTTCGAGTAGCCAAATAAGGTTTAGCTGATCTAATGACTAAAGATTCCTCATCAACTGCTATAATTTGACCAGATTCGGGGAGTGGTTCATCCTCGGATATCCATACACTTTTAGGAATCAATTGTCCAAGACTAACTACTGGAAAAAAAATTTCGCAGAATTCGGATTCGGATGAGGAAGAGCACCAATTTGGACCCAATAGATTGGAAATGATGTTCCTG
Source organism: Pinus tabuliformis (assembly GCA_031772625.1). Classification (NCBI taxonomy): domain Eukaryota; kingdom Viridiplantae; phylum Streptophyta; class Pinopsida; order Pinales; family Pinaceae; genus Pinus; species Pinus tabuliformis. Next base: position 88,464,119 of record CM062804.1, read on the forward strand.
CACGGATCGAAATGATAAATTATCATATTTTCGTCCATGAAATAATATTTAGGTACTTGGAAAGTATTGAAAGAATTGTGGAAAATGGAATGTTTCTTTGATAATACTTTTTTATAAGTTAGAAAATGGGAGGATGGAAAACGGTTGGTTATACTATGTAAATTACCCAAGAGACTTGAAAATTCAATGATTTTTCTCATAGGATCCTTTCTATTTGATTGATTTCCCGTATCATAACATTTAGAATCATTGAATAGAACGATTCGAAAATAGTCGGATGGTGATAGAACCATAAAAGATCCACTGTCTTCTTCCCCATTAGATAATGAACAAATAGTTCCTTGATGCTTACTAATTAATTGACTCGCCCCATTGGAAGATAAAAGATTAGTGTGGTCCAAATTGTTATGGAACATCAAATTTGGACTTGTTTTAGATTTCAAAGCAATATTTTCTTCAATATTGTTTCTAATATCTTCTTGCATTTGAGTAGTAAAATTTTCCAAGCTTTGTGATTGAGATTCACTGGCATGTGAAGGCGCATCTTGATCACTATCAATACTGTAAGAGGTGTGCATTAAATGAAGAAATTGATCGTACATAATAGAAACACTTCATCATCATTTGTTTGCATCTTCATATTGGAATTTTCAATTGTGTTAATGTAATTGGAAGGAGTTTGAGCAAAGCTTGAAATAATTTCACATGGATTATGAATTGGAGGAAGAGAGCAAATATGTTCATAACAATCTAATAATTCCTCATCCGAAAGCTTTTCTTCAATCTTAAATCTCAAGCAATTTAAACGAAATCGAATGGTAAAATCAATCAAAGACTCATTTTCAAACCTTCTTAAATTTTCGATTTCGTCACATACCTGTTTGTAGTTATAGCAGTCAAATTTGCAAAGGAACATTGTAACAAATTGATCCCAACTATGAATTGAGGCAACTGGAAGCGATTGACACCAGCTTCTGGCTTTTGCCAAGAATGTAAGAGTAAAAATCCTGCATAAAATACCATCATCAATTCCTTGAGGAGTAAAATTTGAAATTTTTTGAATAAATTGAAAGGCATGATTAAAAGCAGAAGAATTTCTCTTACCATTAAACTTTACTTGAGACAAGAGTCTTACCACTTTTGGTGGAGTATTGGAAGATGCACGTCTAGAAATACAACTCCAAATTGGAAGTTTAAGAGGAGCCATTATAATAAAAATAAGATGTTAGAATACAAAGACTCCAGTAGACAACAAGTTTCAGACCCTCCTTCTACCGCCAAAATGTTGAAGTCTTGAAATTCGCTGCAACAACATGGGGGATGACCACCCGGTCTGGACCTTAAAACAACTCCTTTTCCGTTTGGAATGGTGGTTCCCACTGGTTCAACTAGGTCCAATTACCTTCTCTCAATCTCCAAAATGGCTTACAATATGAATTTCATCTACCAATGGAGAAGAGACATTATATCAACCCTCTTGCTGATCAGGAAAAAAAACGATCCTTAAGCTGATTTAGGGCTCATCCAAGCCACAACTAAAGTTCGCCTCTTTGGGAAGAGGACTTAGAAGAATGTAAAATTAAATCTAAATGCAAACTTATTCTATAATGCAAGCAAAAGAAACTAAATCCTAATCCTATCTCAATTAGGCAGATATAGATCTAACCCAACCGAGAGCAAGATATTTAAATGATTGAGATTTAAATATGTCTAGATTATGATGAATATCCAGATAACGAAGTAGTTCAATTAACTGACATTATGTATACCAAGTCACATTCTATTAAGAGACCTCTTGACTGAAATAATCAACCAACAAAATTTAGGAAGAATTTCACACAAATAATATTGATTGTTTAATTAGTAATTCGAACAATTAAACAATAATATGAGGAAGAAGTTCACAACATATTACTATTTGTTAAACCAGTATTAAAAGACAGATTTCTGAGTAAATAGTTACTCAGAAATCAAAATTCAACCCATAAGAGCAGAGATAAATAATAACATATGATTGAGACAAACTACTCATACCGACAAAAGTGCACAAATATGAATAAAATGTGTTAGTGTCAATGTTTTCATACTTCCATCAGGAATCAAAATTTGCTCTTTTGCATTTTCATAGTATTAGTCCCATACTGTAAATTTTTCATCACTCCATTAAGTCATGATATATGGATCCACTGATGGTTGTTTTCTCTTCAGCTCCTCCCTCATAGACTATACTTGTTGATCCTCCTTCATATTGTTTTCAGTCATAGTTTATAAACAATATGCAATTCATTTCATTAGGTCTAGGGTTTCATTACCAAGGTCAAGAAACTGATTTTCAAATGTAAATAAAGGTCAACAAGAGTACGAGGATGACAAATAAATCAAGCATGATAGCTTGGAAGTCATAGCCTACAGAAAATATTATCTTTTAAACCTAATGTAATTTTCACCTCAAAAACATGTTTTTGAGGTGAAAACAGAATATTTTGATTTTATTTTTCATATGTAATTTTACAGTTCCTATATTTAATAATGGATCTCAGTTGCATTAGAATATTTCTCCCTCCTACAAAACACACCAGCACTACAAAATCAAGTTAAGATGAGCATTTATCCATTTGCAAAGACACAATGAGAAAAGGCATTAAAAAAACAGAGTTTTGAAAAGGACAAGAAACATTTGAAAGTGGGTTAGTGAAAAACCAAAATGTACTCCTATTCAAACTCTCACATTTCATCTTCTAAAATCATTATGTTCATTTAGCAAGCAAGGAGTCCAAAGGTGAGAAGAAAAGGCGAAATTCGAGTGAGTTTGGGTGAAAGAAGATTGGCTTTGCACGTTCACTGAGAGGCGTTGCGCTTCTGAGTAGAACAGGTTGGCGTTGTGCGTTGGGGACAAGGCACTGCTCGTAGAGCTAGGCGCTGCATGTCTGGAAAAGTTTTGCAGTTCAAATTAACACGGGTGCTGCGCGTAGAGCTAGGCGCTGCACGTCTGGAAAAGTTTTGCAGTTCAAATTAACACGGGTGCTGCGCGTCTGGGCAAAGGCGCTACGCGTTGAGCAACAAGCCTCCTAACCCTCCATAACTTCAAAAAAATCATCAAATTGTCTACTCTTTTCCTCTTTCCAAGTAAGTTACCCTCCTCTCCTTCATTTTTACTTGCACATGAAAGTCATAAGCGCCATTCTTCATGATTTAAATTAAACCCTAGTTTGCTCTATTTATTCTGCAAAACCCTAAACCCCTTTGTTTCTTCCCATCACCTATCGTTAGAGCTTGAAACCCCTCTTTACATCACTACCTGTCCCCTCATCTATATTCCTTCATTATATCCCTCATCCTAAACCCCCTTCCCTCACTCTCATAATCTACCCTTCATTGTCTAATCTACCCTAGTACATCCCTTCACTCCTAGAAGATTCCCACTCATTCCCTTTATCCCTTTCTAGGAGTGTGCCACCAAAAAAACCTTGAAAACATGGATAGAGAAGACTATGACTATGAAGAAGAAAACACAGCTAGTGACATCTCAGTAGATAGAGCTAGGCGACACAAAAAACCTCATAATGGAGGCAGAAATTACAAGAGAAGAGCCATCAAACCTTAGGGAATTGCAAGCTTCTCAGTTGGTTGTTTCATGTTTTAGATATCATGGATGCTATGAGTTTTTTGAAGAAGTGGAGAGAGTCTAATATCACCCAGAGCTCACTAGACTCTTTCTAGCTCATCTTCAAAACAACAAAGTGACTCTTGTTGGGGTAATTTTCACAGTTTCACCATCCACCATTTCAGATGCCACCAAGATTCCTAATGTTGGTGAGAAGTGGTATAAGGCCTAGGATCTTAATGAACATTATTTTGAGCCTTACATTAAACCTCAGTACAGAAATAAGGTGAAGAGGCTCTTTTCTTTCAAATTTCTTGAGAACAAGTATGTCCCCTTGATGAAAATCATCATCAAATATTCCACTTGTGAGGGCAGATTCTCCAGGCTATACACTTATCACATTAGGCTCCTCATGCATTTTACCAGGGTGAAGATGTTAAACCTCCCATACTTTTTGTTCAGGAACATTAATAAGATGTCTTATCTTGTGCAGAAGAAGCCATACCCTCAGTAGATGAGTAGCCTATACCACTACTCCTTGATCAAAATTCTTGTTCTTCATCATCTCAGCCTCCTCAACATCCCTTGGGAGACATTTATTGCTCATGACATATTTAGGGGTCCTCAAATTCCCCCACCAGTGTCTCAAAGAGCAGGGGAGCCTTCTAGCAATGCAAAGGTGAAAATACATGAGGTGGCCCAGGAGACAAGACCTACTGAGGTGCCTAAGACCTACATGACATATCAGAGGGGCACTAGGAGATTATTTGCAGTAGCTAGGCAAGTGTTTTCTCCACGGGATGTGGAAGGGGCCTTGCCTTCTTCATCAACACAACAGGTACAGGTACAACAGCTTCATAAAGGGAAGGAAAAGGTCCAGGAGGAAGACCTTGATGATGAGGAGGAAAGAGACTTTGAGCTAGCAGAGCATGATGAGCCGGAGCAACATTATACTCATCATGGAGTGGAGATTATTGATTTAGAAAACCAAGATGAAACTACAGTCCAAAACATGCTTATGATGGAAAAGGATGCACACATCCAAATGTTGATGGACAATCTGGCAAGGGATAAATATGTCATTACATACTTAAAGCAAGAAAATAAACAGTTGAGTGACAAACAAGTCCTCATGGAGCTGGAAATGCTCAAGGCAAAAAGGCAAAGTGGCAAGGAAACACAAGTCACTTTAACCTCTATTGAGTAGGAGATTGAAAAGGATAGGGAGACTTGGCTTGAAAGAGTAAATCTACACCTTGAGAAGCTGTTAAAGAAGGCCAACAGGGACAACAAGATGCTTAGACACATGGCTTATCACTACATGACTCGAAACAAGACCTGCAACATGAGGATCAAGAGAATGAAAACTAAGCTAAAGCGGGCCTTGGAAGGCAAAAAGGAGGGGGATAGGCTTAAGATGTTGGTTGAAGCCTCCTTGGCTCATCAAAGTACATGATGGTGGTGCTTCACACAAATTTTGGGCAGGTTTGAAACAAATTTTGTCATTTTCAATTTTGAAATTGCATTACACAGAAAACTAGCCTATAAGCGTAGCGCCACCTGCACTGCGTTTTTCCTAGGGGCATCCAATGGAGGAATGGTTGAAAATTTTGGATTCATAATGATGAGGACATGCACCCTAGAAATTTTCAGAATTTTTGGAGCAAAACTGGTCCACTCAAAGGTCCAAAAACACCCTAAAAATGACCTTTCTGCCATTTTTGGGAAACAGAGAAGCAACCTTAGGAGAATTCAGTTTTGAAGGGTCAAATGAGCTCCAAATGCAGAAATTCTAGGTGTTCTGGAAAGTAGACTTGAAGGCCTTTCCAATGCGCTATCATGGGCTCAATTTGGATGATGGAAAGGCCTCCAAAAGTGACCTGAAAGTGGTGCTGTGATTTTCCCCAGTGGCACTGCGCTTTTCCCAAATTTTGCTCAAGATGCCTATTTTTCCAGTTTTCGGCTATGATCATGGATTCTCTCTCATGGTGGATGATTTACTGTTGTAAATGATGTCATGGCTTGTAAATATGATTGTTAAATAGTTGTAGAGGGTAGATTCATTACTTAGGAGTTAGTTTGAAGTCAAATGAATCAGTTTTTCACTTTTAGAGGCAAGTTGTTAATGATGTCTATATTCATGTTCCTTGTTTAGTATTAGTTAGATCAGCTCCTCATCTTAGGGATTCGACCCTTGAGGATGGAAGGAGGTTGAATACTTGTCTATATCTTCTTCTTTTTTTCTCTTTGTGAGAGGTTGGACTCACTTGGATGCTCAGAGCTTGATTGTACATTATTGTAAGAAGTTTGGCAAGGAGATTAATCAGATTTGCAGCTATTTTTATGGGATTCCTGTGGTATGGAGTTTTAGCACAGTTTCTTCTTTTGTAATCATTTGTTTACATGTTTTTATGTGTGCCATCATTCATTTCACTGCTTTCTTATTGAATGTTATTAAGTTTGATAGGTAGAATCCATTGTAACAGTGTTATGCCTTGGGAAATCATTCAATATTTCATGTTTTCTACTGTTTGAGAAGGATCCATGATTGCCACATGCCCTCCTTGGCTCCTCATCAATCTTAAACACCTCACACCATTAAGCCTAAAGTGCTAAATCCTATGCCTACCTTGCCCCATAGAACACCCTGCATTTCTGACCTAATTTCCCAGACCTAAACTGCCCAGCTCCATCTGATCCAACGAAACACCAACAAAATTCAATCAAAACCTTCGAGCTACTATACCTAGCCTAAAATCCTTTACCTGATCCAGTCATCTTGACTGAGATCCTTAAGGAGAGAGCCCTCTCCTGGCCTAGTAGGGCTAGCTACTAGGCTAAGCTTGGTTTGTGGTTACCCTAGCTTGCCTTCCTTCAGCCTAAGGTCAATCTAGGTGATAACAAAATGACACATTCATGTCATCATAAAATGAAACTAGTATTTAAAATAGTAGTATTAGAAATACCAATTTATTGAATCCATTTCTCTGGCTTTGGTCTCCAACAATCCTTTACATTTCTTGAATTTATGTTGCTACAACAAGAGTTGCAGAAGTGCAAACTCTGCCCATCACACATAATTCAGAATGAAAAAGAAAAATCCTCAATAATCCCTGGATATGAGATATTCTCTCCTCCCACCTACAACTCTAAATTCCTATTACATAAGTGCTTTTAGAATTCCAGAATTGCAGAGGAGTGAAGCCCTTATTACATTCTATAATCTATTATTTATAATATTTACAAAGGAATTCAAAATAGGAAAGTTTGTTGAAGAAGAAATCTGTTTAATCAATTTTCATTGGCTCAAAATTCCATTCTTGTATTGCTGGAGCCTTCTCATTGATTGAGATTCTTTTTTCTTCATCTCTTCAATTGTTTTCCTGCAAAACAAATCAAAATGCTAAATCTGGAATTAAAAGAAATCTTATCAAATTCAATTAGATAAATAATTGAAAATGAAATCTAAACTTTCTATTGATGCATGTGATGATTTAATTGGTCAAGGATATCATTGGCGAATGGATTTGGATTCAGAAGAGGCTTGGGCAAATGAAAATGCAGAAAATAAAACTCAGAATAATTAATTTTATTTAAAAATTTGGAGCTTAATCCTCTGTTGGATTCTAGACCTAATAAATGATCAAATCTGTTAATGAAACCTCATGAGAAATGTTCTCCATGATTTTATCTTTCAAATGAGCCATCGTGGGCCTCATTTGGCCAAGTAAATCTCAATCTATGAGTCTCCAAAGTTAATGAGTCAAATCTAACAAAATTTTGGAAATTCTATTGTTGGGGCTAAAAAATTCAAAAATTTTAATTAATTTATAATCTTAAATTAAACTATAATTATTAATTAAGTAATTCTAAATAAATATATTTAAATTATTAAACTTAATTAATTATTAATATCATTTAATTTAATGGTTAATATATATAGATAATTTAATTCAAGAACTTCTTCAAAAACCTAATTGATCCATACACCCTTGGTCTTCAACCTGCAAAAAGACTCCTTAGATGTGCTCAAATAAGCAATTAGAGGTCACCATTGGATACAAAATGTCCCAAAACCCTTGGGTAGACTCTTCTTGAGCTCCAAAGCACTGAAAACTCCAAAAGATATGGCTCTACAAGCTCTCTCATGAGTTTTATTGTTAATTGTCCTACAAATTGGACCAATAGTCTAAATGTCCTACAATTCCGCCCTGTGCTTCGCTAATGAGGCAACAAATCCTTCCTTCTCCAGTGCAATTTGTTGGACAATTAAATTGCCCGATAACCCTTGAGGTTGAAAAATACGGCCATATGGCCGCGAGTTGGGCCTTAACGCCCATCCCTGCCAACCTAGTGCCTTAAATTTCAGGCTACGATTATATGGTTGGCCACGGGACTGAGGGCTGAGCTAACGACCCCCCCTTCCTGTCAGGCCCCTTAACTCTTGCACGCTAGTCACATGGGTGGTCATAGGACCCTGGGGTTGGCCCCCTCTGTCGCATCCTTCGATTAGCGCCTTCCGCCCAACTCTGGTCCTGTTTGGTGGCATATCCCCATGGGGCTGAAGCTTTTTTCGAGAACCTTCTCCATTGGCGCCTTTATTCGGAGCTTGTGGTCTCGTGGAGGGTCAAGTGACTAGGGGTCAGGGCTAGTCCCCGAGCCCAACCCCCAATCTTAAATTTCAAAAAGTTTAAATAACAATTTGCCACTATGGTTAACAAGAAACACCAACAACGCGATGGCAGAGTGCTGCATTGTTTGCCATGAGGTCATCAATTCAAACTCAGTTGAGGTTAGCACGACCTTAACACAATTTTTTTCACTCCCATGGTGCCATGTGGCAACCCATGATTGGGCCACATGGCACCCAATCATTGTTCCACCAAAACAAGCCATCAACCAATCAAATTTTGCCAACATGAACCAATCAAATGAGACCACTTGTCATTCTATCATTAGCCCGAGGGTGCACAATCAACCTGCGAACTCACCGTACGGTCACCTAGTCAACTGTCCATTCAACAGACTTGCTAAAATTTTAGTTATTGGGCCAAACGGTCAGCACGCAATAACTTGAGCATATGGTGTCGGATTGAAGTGAAACGAGCGTTGTTGGATTTAGAACAACGAGCACTTCGACATGACGCCAATTTCAAGACTTTCTGGGCACTTTCATTTTTGAGCTAAAATTTGATCAAGTGATCACTTAATTTAATATTTCTCTTAATGTAACTCTTTCTTATTTTATTCCTTTTTACTTTTTGTTAACTTTACTTATTCTTACTATTTTTATATTTTACTTTTACATATTGTTATTTAGAACTCCAATTTATTATTTACTATTTTATTTATTTATTATTATTATATTCTCCTCGTTATTTATTATTATTATCTTCTCTTTATTATTTACTATTATTATCTTTTCTTTGTGTTTATTATTTATTTACTTATATTTTAATATTATATATATATATATATATATATATATATATTATTATTAGGGGAATTACTACTCTCCCTCCTCTTTAAGAAACTTCGTCCCGAAATTAAGTTGAGTCATTTAACATTTTATTTTATTTAGTTATTTATTACTTCATGTTTTCCCCACACCCTCTGTTGAACTAGTATAACCAATAGGCATCGAAAGTTTCCACAACACCCGAGAAATCCCAAGGAATCTTTGTCATTTTTCCCACTTTTAGAACTAGGCATAAGCCTCATCGGTCTATACCATAGCCTATGACTGCCCCTAAGGCTTAAACCTCATTTGCCCCAAGGCAAACATCTGGTCCCAATACTCAATGACTTAGTGCATCTCGTACTGGCCCACTCCCTCCACACTCACTAAGGTGCACAACCCCAGACATCGAAGTCCTTACACCCCCACCAGACTTCAACATCCCAATCCAATATCAGACACTTGGCCTACAATATTAGGCACTTAGCCTCCTTAAGATGGTCCCATAGCCCCTCAAGAGCTATCCATCAAGAGCTATACAAGACAAAGGACCCATTGGCATATGTAGTGTTGATTGAATTTATCCCCAACCCATATGGTGTTACATATTCTCTCTCGCAGGTACGGGCTCCCACGAGATCATCAAATAAATCGGCCCTCTCGACCCATTTGTGGAGTTTCTGTCAGTCACAACACCTCAACATGCAACCAATGAATTAGTTATAATCATAATATCAAAGAAAATAATCCATATGCCCACTCTTGCATTTCATCTTGATAACATAACATCATTGTTATCATAACATTATAAATAATGAAGAACTGCATGCTCTTGCATGTCGTAAAATCTTCAGCTTCACATCATAAAATACCCTCATAAGTTATAACATCAACATATTTGCATCAAATATATATCATGACATCACATAATAAATGAACCACATGTCAATATACATCATATTATAACATCATGATCCTTATACATGTCATATCCATCATGAGCATTCAACATCATTATCATGACAAATAAATAAATAAGCACCACATATACATCATTAACCTCTTATCAGAATTATATCCATTTACCACATACCATCACATCATGAAACATCATTAATATGAGAATCATCTCAATACTTATCAAATATAGAGCAACAATACACTTTAAGCATTCTTATCATGAATTAATTTCATTTACTTATATAAACAATGAATACTAACTATTAATTAAGATTATTCAACATCCCTTTAGGATCTATGTTATCTCATCAGTATGATTAGTGTCATGTTTTCATCAAGGCACTAATTACTTTTCAATAATCATTTTTTGCTCTTTCTATTAGGAAGTTTGCCATTTACACTGTAGGTATACTCATCTAAGTACATCGTTAAATTTCCTATCAGCCTCATCATCTTGAGCCTTAATCTCTCATCAAATATTCTTCCTTCCCCAAGGAAATTTTAGTGAAATTCATTGTTAAGATATTACCGTTTGTACAATCATTTAAATCATCAATATCAAGTTAAAGTTCCATGATCACTATACATATTTTGCTTATTCATTCTAGTACAATTCTACTTAATGACAAACATACACTAGGCCATATTTGTTTAAGTTTGTTATCTTGCTTAATCAACTTGCATGAGGGTTTTTTGATCCCTAGTAATTTATCCATCATTGTGTAATTATCACTATACATCCTCAAAATGCCTACTTATCTCATAAAGTTCTTATCTCAATACTACTTGACCTCACTTCTTTTATCAATTTGTGCATATTCTTCTTGAAGTATCATTATAGAATTTCCAACAACATATGTTCGTATGCTTCATGCTCAATGTTTTCTCATTAATCTGCCTAGTTTACTTCCTTTTCCATAAGTTAAACAATCGTTATCCTTAAAACATTTTTCTAGTTTATCACTTGTCATTTCTCACCAATTACAAGTATTCACAAATTCTAATCTTGACACTTTTAAATTTTGTAGGTCATCACTATGACCCTTACCAATCATGTTGTTAAATCCACTCATCACTATCCTTAAGAGAACATTCCACTTGAGATAGATCCCATAATTTAGTCGTAGACATTATTACATTTTCACATTTCCCTTCACACTTTAATGTTATGCACCTTAAGAACTGTATGAACTTTAATTAACTACTCCAATCTTAAAATTTCATATTTTTGTTATTCACATTAGCACCATGCTCAACTATCACTAATGTTGGAGTTACCATGCAAACAATAACTTAATGCTACGACATTTTCCCAGTTTCTGCTCACAAAATCTTCCCAATTTCTATTTTTTGTTTCTTTATTCCTATCCTGCAGACATTCATGGATTATGTAATCATAGGTTACCATAATTCCTACAAATCTAATTGACTTCATTATTATCACGATCATTAACTTTATTAACTATTATCAATGCCTATTGCAAAATCTTCCATCATATTTTAGGACAATTTATTACTTCTTGCTAATTTCTTATGCTTGCTTGTGAAACTTCCGCTTATTCCCTTAAGTATCTATCCAATACTATTCTCTATTTATCTCATTATTCAAAGTTGGTCATGGTCACTGCGACTACCATTGATTATCATTAATAATAAAGTTGTAAGTTCCTCTCTTGCCATTCCTTCTTAGATAACTTCATTAAACATACACCGTTAAGATTAAGGATCAATCTTAGAACCCAGCTTTTTTTTCTTTTAATAAATTTTGATGGAGTTGTCTTTAGTGCGACTTTTTGGAAGCTTCTCTGGTGGATTTCCAGTGGATTTTTCCGGTTTAATTTTTCTAAAATCCGGTTGAATTCATTAAAATCACAAGATTGATGGGTAAATCCTACACAATAGAAGTGCCCTAGGGGTTTTTCATGGTGTTGAATCCATATATACAGTAAAAAAAACTAGTTTAAATAACACAAATCAAGACCGCAATTTTTCCACTAGATTCAGGCACCAGAAACTCCAAAAAGTCACACTATAGACAACTCCAATTTTAATACCCTTATCTCCTTATACTTATTTTTCCACAATGCTAGTTGTTTGCACTATTATTTCAATGTTGTATAAATTTCTTTCCCCTTTTTAAGAGGAGATATCCTCGAAACAAAGTCATAACATCTTGAATTCTATTCTATAGGCACTTTAAATATATCCCACATCCACTTTAAATATTTTCCACATCAAACTCCCAATTCTTTATGGATTGTGTATCGTACTAATATTTTACTTTTGATAAGAAAACATTACCGCTTTTCATTTATATCACTAAATTCTCACTTCCAAATTACATCATTCCTAATTGGTTTTCATAGTAATCATCACCCCATAGTCTCGTCATAAATAAGTTTGAAAAGTTTGTTGTGGATTGGTCCTCATCTCATTGGGATATAAAAAAGCTTAAAATACTTCAACCTTCCAATATTTCGTTAAGTTTCCACAATGCATCACTCTAAAAGGTGTGTCTCTTAAGAAGTGCAAACATAAAGATATTAGTGACAATGCAATTCCTATAATCATTTTTTAATGCAACATCTTTAAGATACACACGACTTACATTAATTTCAAAACAATCAATTTGTGCATAACCCACCCGAATTCACTCAAATATGATTTTCCACACCTAGTTTGCACATGTAACTTGGCAAATTCAGCCTATTATTAGTCTCGAAAGTTACTTCATATTGGATGACCCCTTCCTAATGTTCATAGCTAGGATTCCATTACCATTCTTTCCTTCCTCAAGAGGCTACATCCTTAGAGAAAAGTCAACCAAAAAACTACCAATATTCACCATGAATCCAAAATTTCAATCACTCCATCTTACTTAACCAACTAATTCACATCATTATTACTAGGTTTTTGTTTATTCACTTCTCCAATGCAAGTAATCAAATATGATCTCCTTGCATTTTTTCTTCTTTTATTTCATCTTTTCATTTTTTTTTTCCTTTTTTTTAATATTCAAATAATTCTTCATGAGTTATTAATTTACACTCAAATTTCTTATCAAATCAAATACTACACTCATAAATATTATAAATAATAATTTTATAAACCTTCATACAATGAAATATTACAACATACTTCTAATAAATAATAAAATAGAATAATAACTTATCAATCCTAAGATAATATCTTAATATTAACTAAAGAAATTCAACCTTCATTACCCATTTCAACATAGTAATTTAATAATAATTAAACAAATTCAAGCCCTTTCATTCAGTTTATTAATTGGATGAAGCCAAATCTTATAAATTTCTATTCATTTTTATACTATATATTAATATATATTTTACATAACATTTATCATTAATATTTAAAGTGATTCTTTTTATTTATTTATTATATAATTAGAATTACTTTTCCAAATAACAAACTCCTTGAAAACCAAATTTTAGACACAAGCTTTATTATCCCTAACCTTATTTAAACTAATTCTTTATTTATTTATTTATCATACAACTATAATTACTTTTCTAAATATCAAATTATTTCAAAAACAAAATTTTAGACACAATTCATATTTTTACACGTGATGTTTTTATTTTCCACAATATTTTATAATCAATTTCATATTTTTATTTTTTTATATTTTCCACAATATTTTATAATCAATTTCATATTTTTATTTTTTTACACGATAGCCACGAATACACATTCAAGTGGACAAAAGGTCAAAGAGAAGTCCAGGGAGGTGCATCACGACAATGTATACTATTGGAGTCCCCTCGGCCCATGTACTAATCTGACCTGAAGCACTGTCGGGTAGATTCGACCTTGTGACCTTCTGTATGGCAAGGCATTGCTTTGACCGGTTGAGCTAACTCTTGGGTTAAAATTTTGATTTAGTTCATTAAAAGATAATTTAAATAATAAAATTAGAAATAAATAAATATAAAAACATTAACACAACTAAAAAATTATCATGTTCTACATTAAATAATTGATCTCATTTTCATGTAAATCTATCCATAGTAAAAAGAAAATCATTACTCTTTTACGATTCTCTAAACAAATTGAATTTGATATTTGTGGCTCAAAAATTATATATATATGTTTTTGTAGTTGAATCCTTTTAAATTATATATTCCGTATTTATGTTTTTGGAATTGAATTCTCTTTGAATTTTTCTAACTACAACAAAGATTTTGGGGACGACTCTCGACCCAACCATAGGCTCAAGTGCACATAATCTTTCTACAGATGGCCACCCCCGAGCCCTCAATCAATGTACTACTGCCAGGAATCCTTTGTTGACCAAAAAATGGAAAGGGCTCTACATGCACACATTCTATGTGTCAACATGCAACTTTTATTTCTTTATTTTAAAATTTACTTAATTTAATAATTTCTCGTAATTTAACTCTTTCTTATTTCATTCTTTTTTTTTTTCACTTACTTATTCTTACTATTTTAATAATTTACTGTTATATATAGTTATTTAGAACTCCAGTTTATTATTTATTATTTTATTTATTTATTATTATTATATTCTTTTCCATATTTATTATTATTATCTTTTATTTATATTTTAATGTTATATTATATTATTTATTATTATTAGAAACATTGCAAAAACTAGATGTTAAATTAATTTCATTTATTTGTCATAACTAGTGTAATTGACAATTGAGATGGTCTCATACTTGTGTGATACAAGATTGATTTTAACCCAAGAAATCACATAGAAAACTTAGGGTCCACGTGTTTCGAACCTCTATCTAAGTTCATCATCAGGAACAAGATCAACATACCACTAATTTGTCTACTACCATTAAGATTGATTTTGTCCACTACCGCTATAAATACTACTAATTACAATATGCCTAACATAAACATGAGTTCATCATCAAGAACATGATCAACATACCACTAATTTGTCTACTACCATTAAGATTGATTTTGTCCAATACCACTATAAATACTACTAATTGCAACATGCCTAACGTAAACATGAATAGATTAAAAAATTAATCTAAAAACTTTATAATATTTTACATAACATGTTTACATGTTTTATCAAATATACCACATATTCCACGCATCCAAATTTTCTTTAGCTACCTCCTTAATGTTCACTGAAATTAAACTTTATCCGTTAAGAAAAAGCTTCCGATTTCTACCATTGAAAATAATCCTTTTAAACTAACAGTTGAAAATTGTAAATTAACTTCCAGTAAGTTAACTTACAGGAAGGGAAAAAATGAAAGTCCTATATATATTCCTTCAAGGAAGGAAATAATTGCGAGTTTATTTTTCTCTCACAATTTGAGTTTATTTTCCTCAAATTGTGAGTTTGTTTGGTTGGGCAGCACTATTATTATCCTCTCTGTCATCGGTCGATTTGCTGCTGCTATTTCTCCTCTCTGATGGAAATAATCGACCGCGGTTAGGGGTTCGATTTGCCTTGCCAGGAATCAGAATCGACTGAAGAATTAAAAGGTACCATGAATAGCCGATTTTTTTTGGTTTAACCAGTTGGTTTGATTACTTATTTAGAAGTTCTTATGAATTTTGTTTCATGGATCCCACGTATTATGGTCGTTAAATGTCTGATCTCTGTAGAAAAATAAGTACATGCTGCTCTTTAACAAAACTTTCAGTGTGTTCATGGTATGTTATAATGGGGGGTTTTTGGTTTAACGGTAATGCGTGTGATTTGTTAGTGCATGATTTGGTAGAGTTCGATTGCTGTGGAGTCATTCAAACCCTTGTGTGAAGCCACCCTTGAAACCATTGAACATACACCCAGAATTCATTAAAACTCAGTCATGGACTTGAAACCCCATTTTGGGGCTGCAAACACATCGTTTCCTTTTATATTTTTGGGTTTGATATCCCCTTCATTTTTTGTTAAGTGGTTAGACGATTTTTAATCAAGGGGCTGGTATCCCTCCATTAGGTATTTTGGCTGGTAAACTGTCTTTTGATAACGAAGTGGACTTTTCCTTGGGCTAAAATGCTATGACGTAGGGGTATGTATTCGATGAAATTCACCTAGGAAATCCACCTGTCTGTTGAGATTTGCCCCATCCATGGGCCGTCGACATCTCTGGGACATCTATCCGGTCTTAGATGCAGTAGTTAACTATGTCGGTCGCAGTAAAGCAAAAACATGTATTTGGAGGGTTTTGAACCAGGGTTTGAGCATTGTAAGTGCTTTGATTTAACCACTTGGTCAACATGCTTGACATGATACTGGATTCATTGTCCTTTTCTCTTCTTTTTGGTAGATAAATAAAATCTACATTGAAACAAGATTGATATACAAGACATTCTGCTGAGTTTTATTTGATCTGGGGTTTGTTATTAGACAATTTACTCATCCCCAGACTCTGTAAATCAGATAGAGGGTAATGATATTTTCCTATCAATCCCTAGACTAGATCTGCTACAAAATGTTACTTATACGTCTGGCTATTGATAAGCAAGCCATAAGGCACAAAAAAATATTTCGTATAGCCTGGTCAACTAAGTCACCGGATTCGTCCTAAACCCCCTACGAATCCCGAATCCAGCGAATCCGACACGATTCGGTCCGGATTCGTGTCCAAAT
Organism: Pinus tabuliformis; assembly: GCA_031772625.1. NCBI lineage: Eukaryota > Viridiplantae > Streptophyta > Pinopsida > Pinales > Pinaceae > Pinus > Pinus tabuliformis. The sequence goes on from CM062804.1 coordinate 88,480,754, forward strand.
CATATGACACGTCGTGTCCGTTTCCGACACGTCGAATCCGAGGTCGTGTCACGATTTTCAAAAGTGTGTCGCGATTTTGGGACACGTGTCCTATTTCCAGGACTCGCTAAGCTCAGTGCGGGAATGAAAAGGGCATGTTTGCTCATTAATATTTTCATTTGGCAAGTGATTTGTGCTGTTGGCAAGTGATTTGTGCTGTTGCAGCAAGGAGTAGAGCATTTTGGCAGCTTCATGATCAAGTCTAGGCCCTAGTATTGATATGCTATTCATGGTAATGTTAAATTCTTAAAGTAAAAGTGACATTCTCCTTAATATTCATTTTCATCCTTTTACTTAAATTTTTAACATTACCATGAAATGACTCAGGATGTTTGAGAGTGGTTCCGACCTCATTGGATTTCATATGGAGAAAGTAGAATTTTAGATTTCATTCAAAATCCAGCAAACTTACAGTTTTTCAGGATTTTAGGATTGGGGGATTGCAATGTTTCCATTGAATTATGTCATGTATTAGGGTATGGAATTCGTATTTAATCAAGAGCACCAAACCAAGAGCTTCTGAATATGTCGCTCCCGCTCCTGTTTTCGCTCCCGCTCCTCGCTTTCGCTCCCGCTCCCAAGTAACACTGTTCCTGATGATATGGGTCTGGACACGACTGTTGAGTTGGCATTGGCCAACATGGATCTCAATGATCCAGTGCTAGAGCCTGTTAGATTTGATGACTTAGAGGGGTCAACCTCCATACCAGCAGATGCAGAGGCGACTATGGATACAGGGGAGTAGGAGGATGCAGAGGAGAGCAGTGGGGACCATGATGATGGGGACAGTGATGCTGATTCTGATGCTGATTGATGCCTTGAGGCTTGTATACCTGTAGTTGTTTTATATTTTCTATTTCTATTTGCCATTGGCATTGCACCAACACTACCTATGTAACACATTTTGATTTGATGACTTAATGAGAAAACTACAGTTGTCAGTGTGTTTATCTTACTATCTTGTAGTTGTAAGTTGTCTTTCAGTTATGATTTATGAATCATGATTTAAATTTTTAATAGATTTATCATTTATGTGACCAGTACCACTGACATTTATTTGAATTTTGTATGTACTATGCATGCTAATAGCTATAGATGAAGATCTATGTTTGAAATCAATAAATTTGTATCATTAATTAAAATTTGTGTAAGAAATATGATAATATCTAATTTTTAATATATATGTATATTTTATATATATATATATATTTTTTTTTTTGATAAAATAATATATAACGTGTCCTAACGTGTCCTGTTCCGGGGGGTCAGCGTGTCCGAATCCGACACCACGAATCTCGAATCCTACGTGTCCCGAATCCCCGTGTCAGGTGACTTAGCTGGTCAATTTGCAAAGCGAGGGTGAGGCAACCTTCGTTAGGTTCCTCAATCAAAGGGTCATACTGTGTGACCATTCTTAGCAGGCTAAGAAGCATACTGCTTTGAAACTGCTGATGTCTTTGGAAACCCCGATTCTAACTGACCATGAGATTTGACAAAAGATATTGGGTTCCTTTTCTTTTCTGGATGAACCATCTTCTGCCTAACTTACTTTTCCCCAAGGGGCAATCAGGTGGGGACACTGGCTGTGACATCTTCTCGAGCTTTTTCCAAGTCAAACACATCATTGATCACCTTGAGTGGTGGAGTCATTTGTGGTAGCACAGGCTGAAAGTCCTCTTGATCCCGACAGTAATTAATATCAAAAGTTCAAAATCCTACTGGTTTGTAGGCAAATGTCATTCTTCATTTGAAGAATTGATTGAAGACTAAGCAGAAGGTAGAAGGGTAGCTCCTGATTTTCGAATTATGATTGTGAATAATTTGCTTGCGTTTTTTCAACAATTACATACTCACAAAGCGATTTTTCTTATGTTTAAGTCGTGAAGTGGTTTATTGAGAGAGTTCCATGAGCTCTTGCCCCATAAAGGAACTGATTTTTCTTGGAGGCCGAGAAGATAGTTAATCGAGGTTAAAATGCCATCTAATCCTATCATTCCCCATAGCCATAGACCTATCATTCCCCATAGAAAGCTTTATGTCTTTTATTACAAGGGGCATTAGGAGCGATAGATAGATAAGGATGGACAGACAGAGATTTAAGGGTCTAAGAGGTCTTATTTCAAATGAAAAAAGCTGCTTCAAAACACCGTTGAACCAAGTTATCCAGAGATAGTTTACCAAATGTATCCCACAGAAGCAAGGTTGCCTGCACATCGCTCACCACCATCCCTGCCATTTCGAGAGCTTGCTGCCGGCACCACAACCGAAAGAAGTCATTATGTAAAGGCTAGAAGACCGAATAGAAAGCACGAGAGAGACCAGATACCTTAGATTCTTAAGGTCATTCATTTCCGGGCGGGACGTATGTATGGTCTGTGTGTTTATTGGGACGGGCTCTTTACCAGTGCTTCATTTTGACATGGAGAAGGGTACGGATCCGTGCTACACTAGCAGACCAATGACTGGGACTCCTACCGACAATCCTGTTGAGTACTATATTAGCTGGAAATATCTATAGTTCCATAAGCAGTAAATGTGCTAACCCTACCCTGCAGCGGCCCACCACATCAGTGTAGATCAAATATCCACTTAGACCTTCGCTCGAGTCCATATCCAGTCCTGGATCCGGTAGACCAAGTGGCAAAGCTAGTTACAGATTCCATATGCAAATCCAGTCGCAGATCCATAGCCACCAGTTATAGATTGGGATCGGGATCCGGAGCCAGCTGATTCACCAATTCTAGAGCTAGCAACTGTTCGGTATAAATCTAAAAGCCCTTAAGTAGTACTGCCCATAGCTAGGTCAGAAGAAACTTGAGAAAAATAGATAGCAGAGAAAGAGACATTTGATCATCCAGCGAAGGCGGAGTGGGCAACACCTATTGTAGTTGAACCAATTGATCCAGGTAACCACCCCATGGTAGATATAGATCCCATGCCAATTAACCGAGCTTACCCTACTGATTCAGCTGACCCATCGTCAAAGATCCTGCTCACTGCTCACAACCACACGCAAGGCCAAGGCCTTTCTTCGGTCATTTTCACGGTCATTGGCGTTGATAGCGCATCTCGAATGAAGAGGGATTCATAACCCGTGACGGAGTAGTGTTTCTGTCTTCATTTGATGGCGCGTTACCTTGATAACCCAGAAGCCCGGAGGCACCAATAACGTAAGGTACATCATCATATGGTTGGTATAGTCGCAGTCTTGAATGATTATGAATTTCTTCGGCGAAGGCCCTCAGCTTGCCCCGGGCATGGAGAGGAGGCCGAGAGGGGTGGTTATTCGTAGACATCAGTCAACTCGAAATGCGGTGGGAGGAGTGGCTGGAGCCGCACCCTATATCTTTAGTAGGGGGTTTCTATCCTAGTAACTTAGTGCCATATGTGTTTCCTGTCCGGAAGGATGAGTATAACTCACTCACAGAATTGATCTGCCGGGGCGAGCTCACTCAAGCGGGTGTTTTTTAAGAGCCGTCAATTCAGATGCTGCGTTTCAGAGGAGGAAGGGCAGGTATAATGCTACTCATCTCATATTCTAGATGCTGCGTTTCAGATTCCAGTTATTTCTTTTGGGATCTTGCGTACCATTCCTTTCTTTCCTTGGTCGAAGCAAACTCCTTCTGATCCAGCGGATTAACCCTCCACCTCTTGAATGGAGCTCGGGGAGAGGTGGATAAAACCTTTCTATCCAGAGGTTACCAAACAAGCTGGGTTAGGTGCTTTCCCTCTATTCGGCAAAATTGAACGAATGCTTTTAGGCTGGTAACATACCGATATATCTCTCTTCCCGGGCTGGGGTATTTCATTGTTAAGGTCCGTAGGGGGTTGGGCCATCAATATCTCATTTCTAAGCTCCATAGGGTGCGCAAGCAGGCTCGACCATAAGGGAGAGGAATTTCTTCCTCCCATGACAACCTTTTTTGAAGGTCCAAGGCTCCTCGGGGGCACTAAAGTCTATTTTTATTTCATCAACTATGCCCTTTTATGTAGTTTCCTTATGTTTGGCGGGATGGAATCATTTGCTTTTAGGTTGAAATTAATAGAAATTAATTTTGAATGCCAAGTGATGCTAAGCATTTGCTGCAAGTCATCAATCAATGGTTATTAAGTTGTTTCTGGCTCAAGATTGTGGGACTAATGGATAAAGAATGTGGAAGGTACAAGACAATCAATTTTTGGTAGTGGCTAGGTTTTTGACATGAATTATGAACTTTGTGCAAGTGCACAAATAATGAATTTATCAATGGTAATTGTCTCCACAATGTTGAAGTAATCTTCAAAGCATACCTATATCTCAATCTATTCCTTCAAAGGCTATAAGTAGTGTTTAGCAAATTATACAACTAAGTGTGTCTGAAGTAGGGGAGGTTGAATTTTGAGCATTGCTACAAAAGTACAGCTGTTTTCCAAAAAAATTGGATACAAACTGTGTAGTGGATTCACCCTGTCCGACATTTCAAGTGAACACTTCAGCTATCATCTTTTAGCTTTCTGGTCCCTGATGATGATGGGTGGAGTGTCCACCAGAAATGTCTGACAGGTTTAATCTACTACACAATTTGTCTCTAATTTTTTTTTGACAAATATGAATAACAGTGGAAATCTCCACTAAGTACAGCGATTTTTTCAGGGTGATAGGACCAACTAACATGGAGACAATATTTAATAGAAATATACACACATATAATGCAATCCATAGAAATGGGCTCAAAGTACAGCTATTTTTAGGGTGATAGGACCAACTAAAATTGAAACAACATTTTATAGAAATGGACACACATATAATGCAATCCTTAGAAATGGATAGCGGTTGTTTTCTATGGGTTGTGTGGTATGTTATCCCTTTTTTCATTTCTATACTCTCCAATACTGCATATTTTACCTGTACAAATATGCTATTGAATGCCTTGCATACCGTTGAGAGTGTTTGTTTTATAGGGTTTGTGTGATACGTTGGATTATCCTTTCTTTCATTTTTATAGAATCTAGCAGTGCAAATTTTACATGTACAAATATTGAATGCCTTCTATATCTTTACAAGACCAGGGGAAGAAGTACCAGAATATTAGATGAACCACTATTTGGGTGATCTGTCTGGCCACATAGTAGTCTCAATGCCACCACCATGTGGAATCCCCCCGGTGACCGTTGGGGGAATCTACTGACTTTGGTTTTAACCTATGGCCTCTTGAACTGTAACCTGCCTTGTGCTCTGGTTCAACCAAATGAGCTTATAACCCTTATGGCAGGGTCGTTTTGTGCTCAGAGCTGCTTACCCACTTTTCTTAATGATATGCATTAACAAATATTTGACTTGGGCTGTGGTTCAACCAAATGAGCTATAATCCTTGTGGCAGAGTTGTTATGTATGTCTATGCTCAGAGCGGCTTATCCACTTTTATTGATAATATGCATTAACAAACATTGTGTGGTTGCAAGTTTGAGTCGTTCATTTCTTGCATAAATTGGACATGTCAAATTAGCCATGTATGCTGGTTGAAGACAAATATACATATCAGTGGTACTCATAAGTAATATGAAAGTTCAGTTTATATTCCTATTGCTATTTAATGCAATACTAAGTGCATGTCTCGACATACCATGTTTGTACATGCTATGAACTGTCAACCTAATGTTAGTTATACTGTATTAATGTCTTGAAATTGTTCTCAGGAAACTTTTTTGAGCTAGCTGTGAAACTACTTGGAAAGTATATGGCAGGCCGTGATAGATTTGTAAGTATCACTTATTGTATTGTTCAATCAAAGTCACTTGGCTTTTATTGCTAAACTGGTTTTGAGTTTTGCTCTGCCTTTGAAAAAGTGCAACAATGCGCATTTGATAATTTTCAGGACTTCTATAGGAAGAACAGAGATTATTCAAATATTTTAGATGAAGATGTTGAACCAGAAGAAATGGAAGAGGGAGAAGACGAAGAAGAGTATGAAGATGAGGATGATCAGGAGGAAGGACAGTATGAGAAGTCAGAACCAGAAGAAGATCCTGTTGCGGTCAGGGAACGCCAGGAGTATTTACAGAGGAGAGAAAAATTAAAAGAAGTTGAGCGGCAGAAATTGAGGCAGAAACTGAAGCAAAAGCTTTCTGATCAATTTTATTTGGAAAATGCTCAAAAGAAAAAGCTCTCAAACAATGATGAGTAAGTTTAAACAGTGTGCTTGGACTTTCATGTTTGTATGAAGGGTACTAGTGTTTTTCAGAAACTAGTTTACATTGTAATGAAAAGTTCCTTTATTGCAGCTATGGTTCTTTCTTTGGCCCTTCTGAAATAGTGGTTGCCAGAAGAGTTATTGTAGAAACACGTGCAAGGAAAGAAGCTAATTGTATTGCAGCTAAGGCTTCCAAGGAGGACCCAAAAGTATTTTGCAGAACTCTCCTTGCTTTTGCTTATGAACATATGTAAAAAGTTTTTAGATGTTGGTTTTGCTTTTTTGCATTTACCCTTAAATCTGATTTGTGTCACAGTGAGTTCGTGGCTTTTCACTGATTTTTTTTGCATTTCGGTTCTAGGGAATATCTGAACCTGAATCGGATACAAACTTTGAAGAAAAAGAACCACCTCCACGCAAGGTTGTTGATGAGGTATAGAAGAGAACTAGAATACAGTCATAACTCTTAGAATTTAGTGTGTCTATTGTGTTAAACTGTTTTTAATGGCAAGTCTAAGATTTATTGCATTCCCAGAGGCAAACAGCTATTGTATGGTTTGTGTAAAAGTCTTTTTGCACAAAATTTGTCTATGCCTGTATTTACTGGAGGATCTCTCTTGCAGACCAAGACAAAAGCACAGCAATTAAAAGCAACCAGGGACTATTCCTTCCTCTTTTCTGATAATGCTGAAATTCCTGTTCTTGATAAAGGGTCCACATCTGATCTTAATTCTGTTACGAAATCCATACCAGGTAAGTTCAGTTTTATAATTATTGAGATTAACCTGCTGTTTTTGGCTTAAGCATTTTTAAAGAATCACTGAAATAATTGACTTTAACAGATAATGCTCAGAAAAAACAACCAATTGGGAAAAATTCAGTTGGGGCATTAAAGAAACCTGTAGTATCCAGTAAGCCAGTCTCCTCTTCCAAGGAATTTAAAGGCATTGTAAAACCTTCTGGACAAATGTCTATCAAGCCTGGTTCACAAACAATATCTCCGCAACCCAATCTGAAAGGATCATCTAATGCAAAGAATCAGGCAGGCAAGCCGGGATCTGGATCAGGGCGTTCTGTTATTCAGACCAATGGTTCCTTGTGTCAACCCGGGAGGAACGGAACAAAGACTGTAAATTCTGGGAGTAATGGTGTGAAGGGTGTAAACTCAGATACTATTAAGAAAAAGGAACCTTTATTAAATGCTAGTAAAAGTGGGAAGGATCAACAGCGTTTATCAGGCTCTCAGCCTACAAATATGCAGAAGACTGTTCCTATAAAGGCTCCATCGCAAACATTCCAAGTGGAGCAAAGAAAGCCTACAGTAATGGCGAAGTCATTGTCCAAACCAGTGCAAAAGATGGAGACAAAACTTTCACCCAAACCAACACCAAAACCAGCACCAAGACCGGCACCGAAACTACTGCCAAAGTCTCAGGTTTGACCAATTCTGTTACAGTTATGAACTTCTTTGTTTGAGCATTCTGCATTTCATTTCAATGTCTGTCTGATTGCAATTTTGTAATTTCATTTCTTTGCCTTACAGGTAAAGCCGGAAAAAGCCCCCTTGTCTCGTGAATCGCATTATGGTCGACCCAAGAAGAGGAGGCCTGTAGATGATGACTATGATCTTGAAGATGGTGGCAATGTTAGTAGCATGATCAGACAGATGTTTGGGTAATGTCTTACCTTTCCTTGATGAAATACTATTAACATGATTGAAATCTGGCCTTTGGTACTGTGGTTTTATGATATTGTCTGCTTGGCTTTCATATATGTGGTCCTAACGAGTGCTTAATACTTTCAGGTATAATCCAAATAAGTATAGTGATATGGATGATGAAGATGACCGTGACATGGAGGTTGGATTTAGTAGAATACTAGCTGAAGAGAGAAGAAGGTAATATTTAGTTCCATTCTTTACGGAGTAGATTAGTTTCATGTTTTATTTCTTAGAGGGGCAGTTTACTTTTCTACATGTAAATTTATTTGTTGCTAAAGAAGCATTCAAACGTGGTATTAAGTGTGTTTTTCATGGTTACATTTGCAGTGAAAGAATTGCTAGGGAGGAAGATGAAAGGGAGTTGGCATTAATTGAGGCAGAAGAAAGGGCAGAGAGGGAGAGAGCACTGAAGAGACGAAAATTGCAGAAAAAATAGTCGTGGAGCAACAGAAAATGAATATGACTATTTTCTGTGGCCTAAAAATTTCTTGGCAGGTTTGAAACAGGTCAGGGATTCTTTTACAGAGGACATGAATCTGGGAAGGATGTCTGTTCTTTCTGTGAAGCATTAGAGAGTCGATTCGATGAAAAGCAGATTCCATACATACGGATACCTGTCTATGGTCCTTGCATGAGAGATTATTAAGATTGCTGGGCCATATGTCTTGATATTGGTGGTAACCCTATGGGTTCACTTGTATAATCTTTTTGTATGGAAGGGAAACAGACGTCATCCGGCACTGTGGTTGCAGTATTATGGATGGGGGATTGTATGTTTGCTATTGCTTTGTTTTTTCATTGTAAACCAGTCATTGGTCTGGTTGATTTAGTTCCCACAGCAAACATTACCTTAATGTTTTAAGGTCGAGACGATTCTTAATGCAGTTTTGAGGCAATACTACATTCTAAACGTATGTTGTTGATCAGAGCTGGCTATTGAGCACTTGACATTGCATTTGTAGTGTAATTACAACTCCAATGCGCAGGACCTGGTGATTTGTAAATTCCAAAGAACATATTACTTTGGTTTATGTGCATTAAACTACAGGTCCAATATATGAATTGTACAGGAAATGTGTCTGAAAACAACGTTTCTATTTTATGGAGAAAATCTCAAATGTACACCAGGGCCATTGTTTTCTCTGCCAGCATCATTTTATATTTTAGTCTGTTTCTTTAATTAAAACATACTTTGCAAACATGTCAAATTAACCACAAATTTTGGATAAATAGGAAATTCTGAAAGCTATTTTTAACATGGAAAATGCTGAATCAAAAATCATTGTAACTAGAATCATTTACTACAAGAATCATTTACTAGGAGAACATTTAATTCATTAGGGAATAATCCCAAAATAGATTATTTACTATAAGAGGAAATAAGCTTGTCAAAACTGATGAAGATTAGCAGAGGTGCCCGGGATATTGTACTAAATTACAGGTCCAGTATATGAATTGTACAGGAAATGTGTCTGAAGACAACGTTTCCATTTTATGGAGAAATGCTGAAATGTACACAAGGGCCATTGTTTTCATTGCCAACTGATCCGAATTGGATCCTAAAACACTCTCTAAGTTTTCATGACTGTTTCAATTATGATAAAAGATTCAAGTCCAAGTAAAATCAAAGCTATCAGAAAGAATCCTCGTAATAGTGACAGTTGTGGCCAAAGCGGAGCAACGAGGACCCTCAGTCGAGCGCGCATATCGTTGGCCCATGGTGAACGCGTGATGGCGCAAAACTGGCAAATTGGGAGATCAAATCCAGCAACGGGGGTGGTTTCTGATATGCGATTAGCACTAATCGCGTATCGCAGGGCGTCTCCCTCAGTGAAGGAAAGCCTCGAAGTGCCCGGATCTGAAATTGCTATGAAAAGCGGAAAAGTAATGTTTTCGGTTCTGTAAAGCGGGATTCCACAAACCGGCAGGATATAGGAAGGCTTTGATGCAGTGAGCAGTTTTGACTGAGTCCCACCCGATGTGACACGCGTCTGGCGGATGAGAGATAAAACCGCCCACATCGGACGGGAAACGTCGTGCGACTTACCTGCCCGATATAAAGGACAACCGTAGGATCTGGGGGTCCCAGATTGACGGCGGAGATGCGTCTTGATGACTGACTGGATTTGACCAATCAAAAAGCAAGATTCAATGGGTTTTGGAGTCCGACGTGGACGATGAGTTGACAGACGATTCATGTTTGCTGGCAATCTTGAAGCAAACGGAATAAATGGCCATTCAAATATGATTCAAGGAATCTGACACCTAGTTCGTTGGCAAACAGGTGGCCACCTCCCTGCGAGGCGTTACCCGGTGATGATGACGCAGAGCAGAGGATTTCGAACGGATAGAGGGTAGGAAACCAGAAGGCCGGGAAGAGGAAACGAACAGTCGAAAGAACAGACTGGCTTTAAAGCCATGAACTGATAGAAGCAGAGGACAGGAAAAAGAGGCAGAAACCGAGAAGACAAATAGAAAAGCAGTGACAGGAGTTAGTTATACGAAGCTAGCTAAGAGCAGAGAGTAGTAGCCGAGCTGACCTGAAGGCAGCATCGAGCCAGACAGAGCCAGAGTAGAGTCCGAGAGTCTGTGTACTCCAAAAGGCTTGAGAGGTTCAAGCAAACTCCTCGACATATGCTGTCATACCACTGTGACCCTCAGAGGTCGAGTTCAGTAAGGAGAGTCTGTGTACTCCAGTTCTACTGACTTATATCTATTAAGTGAGACTCAATTTGAGTTCACTGTTGTAAAACACTGCTTGAAAACATAATAGAGAGGCCACCACTGAAGGCTGGACCAGGAGACATAGCCCAGGAGTATTGGTTGAACTACTTATTAACCCTGTTGTGTTTACATGTTTCATTGCTATGTTTTTCTCTGATTGCCTCATTGTCTATGCGTACTAGCAATCTTATTGATCCGTTGCATAAGTAACATAGGCACATCCGTGTACATGAGTCTGTAATACCTTTAATTATTTATCTTGGATAAATTCCAGATCAAGTGGTATCAAAGCTCTAGGTTTACTAAGGTTAAACAAGCTTGTGCTGGATGTTGAATGCTAACTAGATCAAAGCTTAAATTAGGAAAAGAAGAGTTGGTTGAAGCTAACCCAGAAATTGGAAGAGTCCATCTTAAGAAGAAAATGTCAGAAGAAAGTCCCTTGGAATCAGACCCCCAGTTCATGGACAGTTTCATGGCCATGAGATCCATGGTAGATGAAATGTATAGGGAGTTTAAGAAAGGTAGAGATGCAGATTCATTACACTCCAAAGATAAAGGAGAAGAAGAATCTTTCCTCCATGACCACTCTAAAGGCAAAGGGAAAGAGGAAAATTTTCTCACACCTAATAGCCTTGAAAATAAGAAGATGACATCTTCGATAAAACTAGATGTTAAATTTGATTTGCCTATATATGATGGAGAATTAAATGCAGAGAAGCTGGACAATTGGATTAGACAGATTGATATGTATTGCAAGGTGCAGAAAATTGACTTAGATAGAAGTAAGATTTAGCTGGCCAGCCTATGCCTTGGAGGCACTGCCTTGGTATGGTGGGAAGGCAGGACGCAAACTGACATGAAGAAACATGGTAAGATTCTTTTTGTTTGGAGTGAATTTGTTTTTGCAATAAAAAAACAATTCTATCCATTGGCTTATATGCAACAAACTATGATGAGCTGGCAAACTCTTCGACAACTCAAAGGGCAAAGTGTGCAAGGTTACACTCAAGAATTTAGGAAAAGAGCTTTGATTCTAGGAATTTCTGTAGACTCACCTGAGACTGTTGAAGTATATAGGTGGTCTACACAGCTACATGAGGCACACTATCCTCATGTTTAATCCCACTAGTATAGATGAGGTATCCGTTCAGGCTACACATCTAGAAGCTAGAGGTAAAAATGGGAAACCAGAAGTTGGGGGATCATCCCAACCCACTGCAAGCAAGAATAAAGAGAAAAGAAAACAGAAATGGAAAGAAAGGAAGGCTAAGGCTGTACAAAAGACAAACTCTTCATGCACTCACTGTAAGAAGGAGGGGCATGATGATGAACACTGTTGGATTTTGCATCCGGAGCTAAAACCTAAGAAGTTTGAGGGCAAGAAGAAGAAGACTGCTGCAGCTATTCAAAAGGACTTGGGGTCAGACTCAGGGGATGAAACAACAATCGCAGCTACATGTATAAAAGGTAAAAATTCTGAAGCATCTACTAGTAATTCTGCACAATCAACTGATAATGAAGAAAATGAGAGGAAAAGGCATGAGCTTTTTCATATTCGAGTTATTTCCAAACATCAAAAGATTGATACTTTGTTTGATAGTGGCTCACAAGTAAATTTAATTTCTGAAACAATTGTAAAGAAGTTGGGATTACTAACCACACCTCACAAGAAACCATATCCATTAGGTTGGTTATGTGATAAAGCACAGCTACAAGTGACTAGACAATGCAAACTTAAGTTTTCGTTTGGGTCAACATTTGTAGATGAGGTTGAGTTAGATATAGTTCTTTTGGATATATGTGGAATTGTTATAGGAAGTCCTTACTTGTATGATAAAAAAACTATTTTCTATAGAGCTCAGAACAAGTATCTACTCATTAAAGATGGAATCAAATATATTGTAAGAGCTCATAAACTCAAGAATAATTATACTCTCATAAACTCAGGGAAGATGAAACGAATTGTAAATTCATGCAAACAATTTTCACTGATGGTTGAAAAGAAAAAGAAACTTGATAAAACCAATGTATTTGAGGGTTGTGATGCTAAACAACAAGCTGATTTAGAAAAAGTTGTTTCAGAATATGATATACTGTTTCAAGAACCTAAAGGTCTGCCACCCAAAAAGGAAATAGTGCATGATATTAATTTGCAGCAAGATGCTCCATTGCCTAACATCGGAATGTACAGGTTGTCCACTTTAGAGAATGCAGAAATCAAGAAGCAGGTACATGAGCTGTTCGAGAAGGGGTTCGTCAAACCTAGCACATCACCATGTGGGGCTCCAATCGTCTTGGTGAGAAAGAAAGATGGCTCGTGGAGAATGTGCTTGATTACCGAGCACTGAATAAGATAACGATAAAAAATCGTTATCCCCTTCCTCGCATAGATGATCTATTAGATTGAAAGACGCTGTTTATTTTTCCAAGTTAGACTTGCATAGTGGATATCATCAGGTCAGAGTTGCAGAGCAAGATGCATGGAACACTGCTTTCAAAACAAAGCAAGGATTGTATGAGTGGCTGGTTATTCCTTTTGGTTTAACTAATGCTCCTGCTACTTTCATGAGAGTAATGAATGATATACTCATACCTTTTCTTGATAATTTTGTTATTGTATATCTGGATGACATTCTTATATTTAGCAAAACGTGGGAAGAACATTTAAAGCATGTTAAGTAGACTCTAGATGTTTTGAAAAGAGAAAATCTTTATGTTAAACTCTCAAAATGTGAATTTGGCAAAACATCTTTGAATTATTTGGGTCATATGGTAGGGGGTGGTGAATTGAAGACAGATCCCTCTAAGGTCGCAGTGATTATAAACTGGCTTAAACCCAAATTTGCTACGGAAGTTAGAAGCTTCTTAAGAGCAGCACAATATTGGAGAAAATTTATTTCTAACTTTTCCTTAATTGCAGCTCCCTTACATGCTTTAACAGGATTGAACAAGGTGTTTCAATGGGGAGGCAAACAACAGAAAGCCTTCGACACCTTGAAAGAAAAGATTAGTACAACACCAGTACTAGCACTGCCCGATCTTCAAAGACCATTTGAGATTCAAATGGATACCAGTGACTACGCCATGGGAGCAGTGTTCATATAGCACGGTAAACCCATATGTTATCAATCAGAGACATTTAATTCTACAGTAGTTAACTATCCCACATATGATAAAGAATTGTATGCATTAATACAAAGTGTGAAAAAGTGGAAACATTACTTAATGGGCAAAGAGACAATTATACATACTGATCATCAACCACTTCAATATTTACACTCCTAAACTAAGTTGCAGCAATCAAGGCACTATAGATGGATGAATTTTCTACAACAGTTTCATTTAGTCATCAGATATAAAAAGGGCACACACAATGAAGTTGCATAGATGTTGTATAGACCAATTATAAATGCATCTACTATACTTAAGCATAATTCAGTATTGCATGAGAGCTACATTGAACAATATGCTCAAGATATAGATTTTAAAGATGTATATGCAACTTTAAGTCAATGCAAACGAGTAGAAGAATTGGATTATCATGTTAAGGACAACCTCTTGTATCATTTTGGGAAGCTATGCAGTCTACAAATTGAAAAAGTAAAGATAATTCGAGAAGCACACACTTCTCTAATATCAGGTCACTTTGGTGTAAGTAAAATAGTTGCACAACTGCAAAGATTTTGTTATTGGCCAAAAATGAATGAGACAGTTTCTAGATATGTAAGAGGGTGTACTATGTGTGCTAAAAGCAAGCCCAACAATAGAAAACTAGACTTGTACACTCCATTACCAGTTCCTTCTCATCCTTGGGAAAGTGTTTCCATGGACTTTGTTGGAGGACTGCCTAAATCTAGGAAAGGTCATGACCATTTATATGTTGTTGTGGATAGGTTCAGCGAAATGTGTATTTCGATACTTTGTAATAAATAGATTACAGCTGAACAAACTACAAAGTTGTTCTTTCAGCATGTATGGGTTCATTTTGGATTACCCACTTCCATTATATCTGATCGAGATACCCGATTTGTTGAGAAATTTTGGTCGAGTTTGTGGGAACTGATGGACACCAAGTTGAAGAAGAGCACAACTTTTCATCTGCAAAGGCCAAATAGAAGTGGTCAATAGGACAGTGATCCAGTTGCTCAGAGGCTATTGCAGTAAGCGTCCCAAACTTTGCGATGAACATTTATGTTATGTGCAGCATGCTTACAACCAAGCTAAACATTCTTCTACACAGAGATCTCCTTTTCAGACTTGTTTTGGTTTCACACCAATGTCTCCCTTGGATTTTGTCTTTGGTAAAGACACAACGGTTGATGGACACAAAGATGTGGACAAGGCAACCAGGTTCATTGAACAAATCCAAGAGATTCACCAGGCAGTATAGGAACAGCTAGAAAAGAGCCAAGCCAAGTACAAGGCAAGGCATGACAAGCATCAGATGGAGCATAGTTTCCAAGTTGGTGACCAAGTGTAGATGTTTATCAACAAAGACAGAATGCAAGGTGAAGGTAAAAAGCTAAAACCAATAAGGTATGGACCTTTCAAGATACTTGAGAAAATTGGTGAGAATGCTTTTCACCTTGATCTACCAGCTTACATGCACATCTACTCAGTGGTTAATGCAGACAGCTTGAGACTATTTGAACCTTCATTAATTGAAGATTTCGAAAAGCAGAGTCAATTGCCTTCTATAGATGATCTATTACCCGAATATCTTAATGAATTGCAGGAAGATACAGTTTTAGACAGGAAGGTAAGGACCACGCACAGAGGGGATGTTGAGTACCTCAGGATTGGACTCAAAGGTTCAAAGCCAAGCAGTGCAAAATGGATAGAAATTGAGCAAGCGAGGAAGCAATAGCCTCACTTGATTGATGCTTAAAGAAAGCCAACTTTTGGTGGTCCAAAAGCTTTTTCAGTGAGAAGGCCGTGATCCGAATTGGATCCTAAAACACTCTCTAAGTTTTCATGACTGTTTCAATTATGCTGAAAGATTAAAGTCCAAGTAAAATCAAAGCTATCAGAAAGAATCCTCGTAACATTGACAATTGTGGCCAAAGCGGAGCAACGAGGACCCTCGGTCGAGCGCGCAGACCGTTGGCCCATGGTGAACGCGCGATGGCGCAAAACTGACAAAATGGGAGATCAAATCCAGAAACGAGGGTGGTTTCTGATTAGCGCTAATCGCG
Source organism: Pinus tabuliformis (assembly GCA_031772625.1). NCBI lineage: Eukaryota > Viridiplantae > Streptophyta > Pinopsida > Pinales > Pinaceae > Pinus > Pinus tabuliformis. Next base: position 88,496,602 of record CM062804.1, read on the forward strand.
TATCGCAGGGCATCCCCCTTAGTGAAGGAAAGCCTCGAAGTGCCCGGACCTGAAATTGCTATGAAAAGCAGACAAGTAATGTTTTCGGTTCCGTAAAGCGGGATTCCACAAACCGGCAGGATATCGGAAGGCTTTGAGGCGGTAAGCAATTTTGACTGAGTCCCGCCTGATGCCACACATCAAGCGACACGCGTCTGGCGGATGAGAGAGAAAACCGCCCACATCGGACGGGTAAATGTCGTGCGACTTACCCGCCCAATATAAAGGACAACCGTAGGATCTAGGGGGGCCCAGATCAACGGCGGAGATGCGTCTCGATGACTGATCGGATTTGACCAATAAAAAAGCAGGATTCAACAAGATTTGGAGTCCGACGTGGATGATGAGTTGATAGACGATTCGTGTTTGCAGGCGATCTTGAAGCAAACAGAATAAACGACCATTCAAATATGATTCAAGGAATCTGACACCCAGTTCGTTGGCAAACAGGTGGACACCTGTTGGCGAGGTGTTACCTGGTGATGATGACGTAGAGCAGAGGATTTCGAACGGACAGAGGGCAGGTAACCAGAAGGACAGGAAGAGGAAACGAACAGTCGAAAGAACAGACTGGCTTTAAAGCCATGAATTGACAGAAGTAGATGACAGGAAAAAGAGGCAGAAATCGAGAAGACAAACATAAAAGTAGTGACATGAGTTAGTTATACGAAACTAGCTAAGAGCAGAGAGTAGTAGCCGAGCCGACCTGAAGGCAGCATCTAGCCAGACAGAGCCAGAGTAGAGTCCGAGAGTCTGTGTACTCCAGAAGGCTTGAGAGGTTCAAGCAAACTCCTCGACATAGGCCTGTCATACTACTTTGACCCTCAGAGGTCAAGTTCAATAAGGAGAGTCTGTGTACTCCAGTTCTACTGACTTATATCTGTTAAGTGAGACCCAATTTGAGTTCACTGTTGTAAAACACTGCTTGAAAACATAATAGAGAGGCCACCACTGAAGGCTGGACCAGGAGACGTAGCCCAGGAGTATTGGGTGAACTCCTTATTAAACCTGTTGTGTTTACATGTTTGACTGTTATGTTTTTCTCTGATTGCCTCATTGTCTATGTATACTAGCAATCTTATCGATCCGTTGCATAAGTAACATAAGCACATCCATGCATATGAGTCTGTAATACCTTTAATTATTTATCTTGGATAAATTCCAGATCACCAACATTTTATATTTTATCATGCTCCTTTAATTAGAATAGACTTTGTAAAGATGTCAAATCTGAAAGCTATTTTTAACATGAAAAATGCTAGATGGAAAAAATGGAAACTCTTTGTAATAAGAATCACATGACATCAACTTGCTACATTATACTACTTTTGATACCAGTGAAATATTTAATTCATTATGGAAATAATAATAATATTCCCTAAACAGGTTGTTTCCGATAGGAGGATAGAAAGCTCGTCAAATTTGAAAAGAATTAACAGAGATGTGCCAAGGATATTGTGTACTAAACTCGATGGGGAATAACAATCAAATGGTGCAATGACTAGATGGGGTATAACAATCAAATGGTGCAAAGATTAAGTGGGGATGAAAAAGTGTTGGTTAGAGTAGTTTCAATAATAAACAAGAGAAGTTGTAGGGCAGCAAGTCACTGCCTTGAGTGGGGCAAAGATTAGATGGGGATGAAAAAGTGTTGGTCAGAGTAGTTTCAATAATAAACAAGGGAAGTTGCAGGGCAACAAGTCACTGTCTTGAGCGGAGCTAGGAAAAGATTGAGTAGGATGCACTTGACGTATTGGGATTATCACATAGAATGAATTTAGGATCATTTGGCAGCACTATTCAGCTCTTCATAAGTCCTCCCTTATGTAATACTTGTGTGTAAAAGTTCTTTAACCCCTAGCAAAAAATGGCACCTAGAACTCAAATCGATTCCAACTGTAGGGACAAAAGCACAAAATCTCGGCTGAAAGTGAAAAATGTGGATAGAAGTTTCAAACTTTCACCTAATTTGCAGGGGCAGAAGAACATATGTCAATAATTTCGACGTAATATTTACACTTTGGAGTATATTCTTTGCACGGTCTTCTGTACAAAACCCAAGGTTCTTGTTAAGCCCATGCCTTACATTATCACCGTCAAGAACATAAATGAGCTTTCCTCTAGAGATTGCAATATATGACTTAGTGTGCAAGCCAATGTACTTTTGCTTGTATTGTTTTTGTATTATTTTTCCTCTAGAGTAACAAAGAACACAACTAAAAGGGCCAAAAGCACCAGTGGGCAAGCAAGATACGTAAAACACCTCATATCATATTAATCGACGGAAGTGATGGAGGTTGGGTCATATCATATCAATTGGCAGAAGTGATGGAGGCTGGGTTGTTTGGGGCTATTCTAGGAGGCGGAGGAGGGCGGAAGGTGAATTGCACATGCTCTTTGAAATGGGCCATCTAGGCCTCCAACTTTTCAACTTTCTCAGAGAGTAGATTTTAGCCGCGCCAGACCACCACCACACTTTCCTAGGTATGGCACTAAAAATAGTGCATCTAGTTCAATGTTGCGATAAGCTCTGCATGTTCCTCTTGCCTCACACACCTGTGATAGCCAGGCTATCCATAATTGTCTGGATGAGGTCTTGACAACAATCCATGCCGCATGTTTGTTGCCACTCCCTCACGAGCAAACCCCCCTCAGTGGTGGCTTCTCATGGTGTGGCCACCTCGGCCACCAATTGAAACTCCCGGGCCTCTGCCTCCTCGAACCTTTGAACCATCCTTGCAATTGCCACTAGATCTTCCTCCCCCACAGCCTGCCGAAGCCAATGAACCATCACATCCTGTATGTTTTCCACTAGATGTCAGTGCCATCAGGGATTGACAGTCATCACCCACAAGGTCTGCCAAATTAGGCTTCGGATGGGACGACTTGTGCGAAATGTGAGGTGCCAGCCTCATTCCAATCCACCATAAAACACTGATCGAAAGAGCCAATGGAGGGCTTCCCTTTTCCCACAACTAGGACTATCTACCTACTATTCGAGCCGAGCTGTTGGGCACTCGGTCTCACCACCAACAACATAGAACCACCGACGCGTGAGGGGAAAATGTTGCCTGCCACCCAGTCTTCCACCCATGGTGCACTACGCCACCAGGACAAAATTACCCTAGTTGAAGAACTAGTGAGGGCACCAAGAACAGAGTCTCTCCACGCCCGAACACGCACCTCCCTACCCCAATTGCTCGGCAGAAGAATTCCCCACCCTCTGTTGAACCACTGTTGCTCCAGGATAAATGAATTATCCTGTTTGTTGCTCCGACTCACTAAATGTATGCGCATGCTTAACCAATACTTCACCAGGTTATAGCTTCATGGGAGCCGGAAGGATCGTCGACGGTAAATCTGCAACCTTTCCGACACCAGTCTTGCTCATGACTTAGAAATTTCCCTCTCCAACTTCACACACCAGGAGCCGTAATAACACCATCCACCATTCAAGATTTTGAAATTGACCCAGGTCCTATCCAGAATATAACAAGCCTCCTCCCCGGCCATGAACGCTCCTCTAACTTCACCACCTGAAACGTACCCTTCGAGCGAATGTTTCACACACTCAAGATTTAGTGCCCCTGATCTCAACAATACCTGCGCGGTCCTTCAGGGCTTGCAATCATGTCGTTCAACACCCCAATTAGGGAGACCTCCTCCAAGGCCACAATTTTGCTAAACTCTTCCAGAATACCCTCATGGGGCGGAGCGGGCCATCCACTGACAAAATCCTGACCTTGGTGACCACTACCCCAATTGGTGAGCTTATCTGTAGCTTTGTTTCCCTCCCGATCTACATGTTCGGTGATGATATAATCAAAGGAGGAGATTCTTGACCTGATCTTCTCCCCGATGTATTCCAAGCGCCAACTCTTGATCACCTTCTCTAGGGGGGATCCATGAATTAGTTTCTACAACATTGATATGGCAATTTTTGAATCACCTGTGACCTGTAGAGTTAACACTCCTTGCTCAAACGCTGTTTGAAGTCCTTTCTCCAATGCCAAGAATTCAACCACGTTGTTAGTGGTGCTGCCACATGAGGCTGCATAGAACTTTATGACACGCCCCTTGTCGTCTCAAATGACTCCTCTGATTCCTGCCGGACCCAGATTCCCTTTGGAAGCGCCATCAAAATTAAGTTTGTGGAATCCTTTTGGGGGAAGGAGGAAGGAGTTTGGTGAACGCTCCTACATATGTTGAATGTTCGTCGATCCTGTAGCAATGGCCCCTTGGGCTAATTCTAACGCTACCAAGATTCTTTGTTCACTGCCTTCCGCTTTCCAGTCCTCTTCTGTCCACCGGCCTATAGAGATGGTTTCTTTGATGTTTCACATGATTTTTGACCATATCTGATCGGTCGGTAGACTTTCCGAGTGGAATACTGCATGGTTCCTTGCTTTCTAGATATTCCAGAGGACGAAGCCTTGACAGAGACACCACGCCCTATTGACGATGGGATTTTTGAAGAGTGGCCAGTGCCATGCTTGCATAGATTCAGCGAAGCTATTCAGCAACCTGTCGCATACCCCAAATAGAGATGCAACCCGATCCCATAGAGCTTGGGCCTTTGGGCAGGAGTTTAGAAGATGATCTGTTGTTTCCTTTTTGGTTGCGTAGAGAGGGCATCTAGATGGGCCACAAAATCCTGTTGGAAATAACACTGAGAGGGGGGGTGAATTAGTGTTTACAGTTCAATAATTTTTCATTTCCCAAACATATTTATATATGCTACTTCTGTGAAGTGAACTTGCGTGTACACGCTACTGTGATTAGAGAAACTAGCATATACCCAGAGAACTTATGATTTAGTCAATTTATCATGCGTTGAACCTTAATTAGTGCATTAGTAACTTGTTAAACAATGCAGTAAAAATATAATAAACCATCACACATAAGCAACACACATGAACACCAAGATTTAAGGTGGAAACCAAATGCGGGAGAAAAACCACCTGCTGCTGTCGACTCTGTCTTCTTTTAATATTAAGAAAATCTGTTTACAATCTTGTACTGGTGTAGACTCACACTAGTACGCAGGCACCCACCTGCAGAAGGCTATAACCTTCTCTCCTTTCCAGCTTCTACTGGAAGGGAGCTACAACTCCCTAGCTCTTGTACTAGCCAATGTGTTTACTAGTACGTAGGCGCCGACATACAAAAGGCTACGACCTTCTCTCTTCCTCCAGGGGCCACGTTTCATAAATTTTCAGACTGGATGCTCCTGGTACACAACAATACAAATGAAGGTCTCGTTTCATCAAATTTCCATACTAGACCCATCAAAAACTTTGAAACTCAAACTGCATCAACCAACAATCAGTTAATTTGAACAATCAGATCACTATCACCAGAATACTGCGCTGAACCCAGAAACCTGCATCATCATTCAGAACCAGCTGTAACCTCAAAAACCATGTATCATAATGTATACACTACTTTACTGAACCCAACTTGCGTGTATATGCTACTTCTTTTAACCAAACCTGCGTATACCTTCAAAGCCCACTGAAACATAAAACTTTTGAATCAAGTCTGTACCAACCAACAATATACTGAACATCTATTGTCAATTTATAGAGCTTTACACAAACAGTAGCAAAGATAACCCTTTTTACTTAGACAATCAATCAATTAGACACCAAACTCCTTATGCATTCAGTTTTACATTCAGATCTAAGAAGACTTAATTGTCAGACAACAATAAAACAACAAAACTGATCAGATAGATGAGTCAGATATGAAGAATAGGTCTTTCTTTTGTATATGCTACTTGGAAGAGTAGAACCTGTGTGTATACACGCTTTTACCGAGACGAACCAACGTATAGATCTGCAAATATTAACTCATAACTTTGCTGTTATTCCAAACTTTAGACAAACCCAGATCATGACATTTAAATAATAAAACAGGTGTACACAATCAGATCTAGCCCAACCAATATCAGATCATTCAATGATAAGTCATTTCAGGTCTCATGATCTTGATCCAACATTGAATTCAAGGTGCACATAATATTTTAGATCAAATCACAAACACAACCCCTGCAACATAAAATATACTTTAGATAGAAGTATTCCTGAGAAAACCCTTTTACTTGCACACTCTGGCCTTATGATCTTCTCCTCCTTATATAGTTTTAGGCCTTTCTCAATACCTCAGACCAAAACCACTTAGGACCTGTGGTATTCTTGGACGGGATCAAATAGTCATTACTCCACTCAATATTGTGGGCTAATACCATGGTATTGACCCCTGGTATTCTTTGCTCTTGATTTTCCTTGATTTTCCAACATATACACGCTGTTCTTTTTGTGAAAGTGCATGTATACGTATACGCTCCTTTTGTTCTGTGAACTAGCGTGTATACGCTGTTTTGACTAATTGGACCAGCGTACACATCTTAAACTGATTTACACCATCTTTTTCCTTCAACTTATTTATTCTGATCAGTAGACCTTAGTTCTATCCACTTGTTCTTTTATATCAATGCCCTGTTACATCTAAATAGACCTGTTACATTGTGATTTTCCTTTCATCAAAACTGAATTGATCTGTGAGTGAGTTGCCATCAAAGACAACACTTGTATCATAATGCCAACAATCTCCCCCTTTGGACTTGATGGCAACCATGATGGTGTTGATTATTGCAAGTTGTAGAAACTGTTAGAGATAACATGTAACACCAACACCAAAATATTTTCCCCCTTTGACATCAAGGGCAAAGGGTGGACCAACCTACTATCCTTCTTTGATATACATTATGCTGTCCATGCTCCCTCTGAGTACATGCAAAGTCTGCAAAGATATGTTTCAAAATAATAACATGACTCTAGAACTCGACTGAGTATGACCTCCCTAAGACCAATGACTCATACATACATCAATTATCCAACCAAGTGGGGATACACCACATTTGACTCATCCACCCAACCAAGTGGGGATATATCAATTGTTTATACATGACAACAATACAACAATTATTACATCATCCATCCCAAGCATAGTGGGGAAACAAATTACATAATATATCCAATAGGACTCATTCAAATATAGATTATGACAGGGGTCATATCACCCCCTAGATCTTTACATGACTTATGAAACAAATGATATAAATATCTGAAACCATCGTTGAACTCAGCAATCGTAATGCCAACAATGCAAAATGCATGTGAAGGCTAAAGCTCCCCCTAACCCTGTGCATAGTCAACAAGTCATTCATCAAGGCATCTTTGTCAGTCAGATACAAATCAATGAACAAAACATATCGTTAGACTGTAATCATCAATATCAGATAGAGCACCCATATCAGAGTTTGGCCCACTGTTTTTCTGTTAGAAAAACATATACGCTACTTCAGCCACAGAAACCCGCGTGCATACGCGACTATACTTCATGAAACCTGCGTATAATAACCTTCCTCTGAAAACTGGATTTAACAGCAGGATGATGCAACAACTACTCCGAGCTTTTGTCTAAGATATTTAAAAGTTTCTCTGGGAAGCGGTTTGGTGAATATATCAACAACCTGTTCTTTGGAGGGAACATACTCCAACTTAACTTTTTGTTCAAGCATTTGTTCACGTAGAAAATGGTACTTACTGGGTATGTGTTTGGTCTAGGAGTGCATGACAGGATTTTTCGAAATACTGATGACACTTGTATCATCACATAGAATGGAAATGGGTGGAGTACATGTGATTTGAATGTCTTGCAATGTTTGCATCATCCAAAGTATTTGTGTGCAGCAAGATGCAACAACCACATATTCTGCTTCAGCGGTAGATAAGGCAATCGAACTTTGTTTCTTGTTGAACCAAGACACTAGCCGTGAACCCATATAGAATGCACCTCCACTAGTGCTCTTTCGATCATCGACATTTTCTACCCAATCTGCGTTTGTATATGCATGAAGAGTAAGATCTATATCTTTAGGATACCATAGTCCAAAGTCCCGAGTTCCTTGAAGATATTTGAAAATTCTTTTAACTGCTTGAAGATGTGATTCCTTTGGATTTGCTTGGAACCTTCCAACAATTCCTACTGCATGCATGATATCAGGTCTGGTACTTGTTAGATAGAGCAAACTTCCAATCATAGATCTATATGTTGGTTGGTTTACTGCTGGTGATTCATCGTTAGAGCTGAGTCTGCATCTTGTTACCATTGGAGTACACACTAGTTTAGAATCTTCCATTCCGTACTTCTTCAAGATCTGCTCTAGATATTTTGTTTGTGAAAGGAAAATATCATATTTTGTTTGCTGTACTTGGAGACCAAGAAAATAAGTAAGTTCACCAAGTAAGGACATATCAAATTCTTATTGCATCACTGAAGCAAAATTCTGACTCATGGATTCTTCATTGCTACCAAAGATGATATCATCAACATAAACAACAATAATTAACAGTTTATCATTTTCAATCTTTGTGTATAAATTGCTATCTGTAGAACCTTTTGTGAAACCTTGTTGTTGTAAATATTTGTCAAGGCGGTAATACCAAGCCCTTGGAGCCTGTTTTAGACCATAGAGAGCATTTTTGAGCTTGCATATGAGTTTTGCATCATTTCCAAGAATGAATCCTTCTGGTTGTTCAATATAAACTTCTTCTAGATCTCCATTAAGAAAAGTTGATTTTATATCCATTTGATATACTTTGAATTTTCGAAAACTAGAAAGAGAAAGAAACATCCTTATGGCTTTAAGTCTGGCAACAGGTGCAAAAGATTCTTCAAAATCTATACTTTCTTATTGAGCATACCCTTTACAAACAAGTCTTGCCTTATTTCTAATAACTTCTCCATTTTCATTCAACTTATTCTTAAATATCCATTTTGTTCCTATAACATTTTTATCATGAGGTCTAGGAACTAATTCCCAAGTATCGTTTTTCTCAATTTGGTCAAGTTCTTCATCAATGGCCTTGACCCAACATTCACCTTTGTAGGCTTCATTTAAATTTTGAGGTTCTGTGGATGATAGTAATGCTAGATAACTTGAGGTCCCTGTAAGCGTTCTTCTTGTCTGTACTCCAGACCCTTTTTCTACTAGAATTTGAGATTCTGGATGATTCTTCTGAACATACCTAGATGGAGTCTTTTCCCTGTCTGTTGTATCTTCTTCTGGTGCTTCATTGGTTTCTTCTTCTATATCATTTTGATTTAATGCGGGAAAGCATTCCCCATCTTCCTCATTGTCATATTCCTCTGTTGATTTCATTTGTTCCAAATTTCTGCATGCTTCATCAATTACAACATCAATGCTTTCAAAAATTTTCCGAAGTCTTTTGTTATAAAATTTGTATTCTTTACTTCTGGATGAATAACCAAGAAGAATTCCTTCGTATGCTCCGGGTTCAAACTTACCAAGTTTTTCATCAGTGCTTTTGATGAAACATTTGCTTCCAAAAACTCTAAAGTGTTTGACAGTAGGAGGCTCACCATACCAAAGTTCATATGGAGTTTGATTGCTATTTACCCGAACATTCACTTTGTTGAGAATAGTCACGACAACAAATGCAGCATCACCCCAGAAGGTTGCAGGAGTTCCAGATTCATCAAGCATAGCTTGAGCCAATTGTTGAACTGTTTTGTTCATTCTTTCCACTGCGCCATTTTGCTGAGGAGTTCTTGCGACGGAGAATTGCCTTTTTATTCCATGTTGTTCACAAAAGTCAAAGAATTCATTTGATATGAATTCTCCCCCTCGATCAGATCTAAGACATTTGATTTTTCGATTTGATTCATTTTCAACTAAAGCTTCAAAGGCTTTAAACTTTTCAAATGCTTCATCTTTATGCTTTAGTAGACCTATCCAACACATCCTGGAAAAATAATCAATAAATAAAATAAAATATTCTTCTCCACGAGCTGATTTTTTCCTTGTTGGTCCACATAAATCAGTATGGATGAGTTAAAGAGGTTTACTTGTTGATCCTTCTTTTTCACTGAAGTGAACTCTGGTTTTCTTAATTACTTGACATGGTTTGCATATGGTATTTTCTGGGACGCTGATATCTGGAAGATCACGAACTGACTTGAGTCTGCATGCTTTTCTTATCTGAGAAAAGCTTAGATATCCCAATCTTCTATGCCATAGCCAGTTTTCATCTGTTTTGTTTAGATAGCATTGTTGTTGTCTTTCTTCGAGTATGTATAAATTATTTGGAGTTCTTATACCATTGATCACGGTCTTTCCTGTATCAAGCTTACGAACCACATATCTGTTTGATCGAAAAACAACTTCATTTCCTTGATCACACATTTGACTCACACTCAACAAGTTATGTTTTAAACCATCTACATACATGACATTTCTGTCTTTAACCTTTTCTTTCAAGAAAACATAACCTTTACCTTTAATGACCGTTGGTGTGTCATTTCCAAATGAGACATTATTTTCCTTTTCTAAAGCATTATAAGAATGAAGTTTCTCTTTATCACCTATCATGTGTTTGGAGCTTCCGCTGTCGATGTACCACCAATTCTCTTGTCCTTCTACATACAGAGCTATGCCACATTTTTCTGATTGAGATTCCTTCTTTCTCCATATCTTGGAATTTAATGATGATTGCTCTTTTTGAAGTGTTAGCCAAAATTTGTTCATGCATTCAGATTCTTTATGACCAAAGTTGTTACAAATCGAACATTCTATTTCATATTCAAGAGGAGAAAAGTTATTATAGGAATTTTTCTTGATTCCAGTTACACTCCTTTGATTTCGTGCTTCTCTAGTCATGATGGTTTTGTAAGCAACACATTGAGCAACCTTATGCCCAAAGTTATGGCATGAAAAACATTGCTCATTAAAGAAGTTTCTGCGATCATAGAATCTTTTGGCATTGTTTATTTGTTGGTTGAAGCTTCTACTGATATTCATCCTTGGAGTAAATTGAAAATGACTTACCTGATGAGTACTTTTAGGCCTTTCTTTGTTGATGATTGACATACTGTTCACTGGTATTTGCTGCATCAAGATAGCTTTTGGTGGAGGTTGACGGATTCTGTGATTGAGATGATTCTTCAGTGTATCCAAGACCTGTCTTTATAAGGGGAGAACGTTGAACTTTGATGATTTCATTTAAAGTTTTTGATCCTTTAACAAATTTAAGATTAAGAGATTTTGTCTTCTCAAGTTCTTTTCTTAGATCCACAATTTCACATTCTAGATTGTCATTGTGTTTATCTCTTTCAGTTAGTTGATGTGTCAATGTATCTATGATCATATTCTTTTCTTCTAAACAGATTTTGAGTTTTGTGATTTCTTCAAGAAAGTCTTCCTCTTCTCAGGCATCCAAAAAATCATCATTGTCATAGGCCATGAGAAGTCTATAATCTTGTTCAGTTTCATCTTCATCACGATTAGATAAACCAGCGCTATCTTCATGTGTATAGCAACTACTATTGACAACCTGTTTTCTATTTCCTTTTGCATATTCCTTTCCCTTTTCATATTTATCTTCATGAGGACATTTGGCAGCATAATGGCCAACTCTACCACAAGCAAAGCATTTGAATGGTAGCTTACCTCTGAATCTTCTGGAACCCCATTGAACCTTCTTGAAAAAATTTACCTCATCGTTTTCTTCTAAAATGTATCCTGGTTCATTTGCTCTTCCTTTTCTTTTCCCTTTGATGAAGCTTTAAAAAAGTCTCTCATATCTAATGGACCTCCTTTCCTCATTTCAAAGGCAGTTAGGATTCCATGGAGTTGAGTCTCAGTAATAGTTTGAAGATCCTGTTTTTCTTCTATGGCAGATACTTTTGACTCAAATTTAGAAGACAAAGATCTCAAAATTTTCTCAACTAAAGTAGCTTCTTTTATCTCTTCACCCATTGAAGATTGGTGATCTGATATATTCCATGCCTTCATGATTATTCATCTTGAAAGATCTTCCTTCAAGCGATCAAGCTTCTTTTGAAGGGACTGCTCTGATACCAATTGTTGGAAATAATATTGAAGGGGGGGGGGGTGAATTAATATTTACAGTTCAATAATTTTTCATTTCCCAAACAAATTTATATACACTATTTCTGTGAAGTGAACTTGCGTGTACACGCTACTGTGATTAGAGAAATCAACGTATACCCAGAGAACTTATGATTTAGTCAATTTATCATGTGTTGAACCTTAAGCAGTGCATTAGTGACTTGTTAAACAATGCAGTAAAAACATAATAAACCATCACACATAAGCAACACACATGAACACCAAGATTTAAGGTGGAAACCCAATGAGAGAGAAAAACCACCTACTGCTATCATCTCTGTCTTCTTTTAATATTAAGAAATTCTTTTTACAATCTTGTACTGGTGCACTCATACCAATACGCAGGCACCCACATGCAGAAGGCTACAACCTTTTCTTGTTTTCCAGCTTCTACTGGAAGGGAGCTACAATCCTCTAGCTCTTGTACTAGCCAGTGTGTTTACTAGTATGTAGGCGCTAGCCTACGAAGGCTACGACCTTATCTCTTCCTCCAAGGACACGTTTCATAAATTTTCAGACTGGATGCTCCTGGTACACAACAATACAAATGAAGATCTCGTTTCATAAAATTTTCATACTAGACCCAATAGAAAATTCGAAACTCAAACTGCGTCAACCAACAATCAGTTAATCTGAACAATCATATCACTATCACCAGAACACTGTGCTGAACCCAGAAACTTGCATCATCATTCAGAACCAACTGTAACCTCAAAAATCATGCATCAGAATGTATACGCTACTTTACTGAACCCAACCTGCGTGTATATGCTACTTCCTTTAACCAAACCTGCGTATACCCTCAAAACTACTGAAACATAAAACTTTTGAATCAAGTCTGTACCAACCAACAATATACTGAACATCTACTATCAATTTACAGAGCTTTACACAGGTAGTAGCAGAGATAACCCTTCTTACTTAGACAATCAATCAATCAGACACCAAACTCCTTATGCATTTAGTTTTACATTCAAATCTAAGAAGACTTCATTAACAAACAACAATAAAACAAAAAAAATGATCACATAGATCAGTTAGATCTGAAGAATAGGCTTTTCTTTTGTATACGTTACTTGGAAGAGTAGAACCTGCGTGTACACGCATTTTTATCGAGACGAACTAGTGTATAGATCTGCAAATATTAACTTATAACTTCGCTGCTATTCCAGACTTCAGACAAACCCAGATCATGACATTTAAAGAATAAAACAGGTGTACACAATCAGATTTAGCCCAACCAATATCACATCATTCAATGATAAGTCATTTCAGGTCTCATGATCCTGATCCAACATTGAATTCAAGCTGCACATAATATTTTAGATCAATTCACAAACACAACCCTTGCAACATAAAATATACTTCAGATAGAAGTATTCCTGAGAAAACCCTTTTACTTGCACACTCTGGCCTTATGATCTTCTCCTCCTTATATAGTTTTAGGCCTTTCTATATACTTCGGACCAAAACCACTTAGGACGCGTGGTATTCTTGGAATAGATCAAATAGTTGTTACTCTTCTCAATATTGTGGGCTAATACCATGGTATTGACCCCTGGTATTCTTTGCTCTTGATTTTCCAACATTTACTCGCTTTTCTTCTTCTGAAAGTGCGTGTATACATATATGCTCTTTTTGTTCTATGAACCAGCGTGTATACGTTGTTTTGACTAAGTGGACCAGCGTACACATCTTAAAATGCTTTACACCATCCTTTTCCTTCAAATTATTTATTCTGATTAGTAGACCCTAGTTTTGTCTACCTGTTCTTCTGTACCAATGCCCTGTTACATCTGAATAGACCTGTTACACTGTGAGTTGCCTTTCATCAAAACTGAACTGACGTGTGAGTGAGTTACCATCAAGGACAACACTTGTATCATAATGCCAACAAATCCTTTCTCTTAATATTGAGCCATATAAAGAATGCTACCTTTGGCCACATATTGAGAAGGATCAACAACGTTTAACAGGCTCTCAGCCTACAAATATGCAAAAGATTGTCCCTATAAAGGCTCCATCGCAAACATTCCGAGTGGAGCAAAGAAAGCCTCCAGTGATGGCAAAGTCGTTGTCCAAACCAGTGCAAAAGATGGAGACAAAACTTCCACCCAAACGAGCACCAAGACCAGCACCAAAACTACTGCCAAAGTCTCAGGTTTGACCAATTCCGTCACAATTTTGAACTTCTTTGTTTGAGCATTCTGATTTTCATTTCAATGTCTGTCTGATGATTGCAATTTTGTAATTTCATTTCTTTGCGTTATAGGTAAAGTCTGTAAAGGTCCCCTTGGTTCGTGAATTGCATTATGATCGGCCCAAGAAGAGGAGGCCTTTCAATGATGACTATGATCTTGAAGATGGTGGCAATGTTAGTAGCATGATCAGACAGATATTTGGGTAACATCTTACTTTTCCTTGATGAAATACTATTAACATGATTGAAATCTGGCCTTTGGTACTGTGGTTTTAATGACGATGACTTGCTCCATTGGATAATAGGAGAACATTTAATTCATTAGGGAATAATAATATTCCCAAAACAGATTGTTTACTATAAGAGGAAATAAGCTTTGTCAAAATTGAAGAAGATTAACAGAGATGTGCCCAGGATATTTTACTATATTACAGGTCCAGAATATGATTTGTACAGGAGATGTGTCTGAAGACAATGTTTCCATTTTATGGGGAAAAGATGAAATGTACACCCGGGTAATTGTTTTAGTGGCTAACATTTTATATTTTATTGCGCTCCTTTGATTAGAATAAACTTTTTAAAGATGTCAAATCTGAAAGCTATTTTTAACATGAAAAATGTTAGATGGAAAAAATAGAAAATCTTTGTAATAGGAATCACATGATAACGACTTTCTACATTATACTACTATAATTACCAGTAAAATATTTGATTCATTATGGAAATAATAATAATATTCCCTAAACAGATTGTTTACTATTAGGAGGAAAGAAAGCTTGTCAAACCCGAAAAGGGTTAACGAAGATGCGCCAAGGATATTTTGTACTAAACTCAATGGCATAACGATCAAATGGTGCAAAGATTAGATGGTGATGAAAAATAGTAGTTCCAATGATAAACAAGGGAAGTTGCAGGGCAGCAAGTCCAAGCCTTGAGCGGGGCTGGGAAAAGATTGAGCAGGATGCACTGGACGTATGAGCTTATTGTTTTCACTGAACAAGAAATTTGGGATTAGCACATAGAATGATTTTAGAATGAATTTAGGACCATTTGGCAACACTATTCAGCTTTATTAGACATCACCATGGCAAAGACCAAATATGAAGGATAAACATTGAATGCATATATTATTCACATAATATACATTTTATAATACATTGGAGTGATTGTTGGATTCCATATTCGAAGGTCTTTTGGACTCCCTTTGACTGCTCACATTCCATACCAACCCTTAGAGGATTAGGGGTCCAACATTTCCCCTCTTAATCCGAAGGGGTATGTATGAGTCCAAAAATAGTGTTTTTATAAAAATTGTGCAAAAATGCATGGCAATACTAGGCTGAATGTGCTCTCTGAAATGTTGGCATAAGGAGGTGGTTTAAGGATGACCACCAACACTGGAATGCTTAATGCAGTTCTCAGAACTCTTTCAAAACTGGCATGAAGTTGAAGTCTTCTGCTCGTGGAAGTGCTCATAATGCTTTGAAGAGGGAGACCTTCAACTTGGAAAATGGAGGTCTGCAACCTACATAAAAAGGGAGAACCTCAACCTGAAAAGGGAGGTCTCAATCTGCTGTGGTTTAAGGATGACCACCAACTCTAGAATGCTTAATGCAATTCTTGGTACTCTTCCAAAACTGGAAAGACACTGAAGTCTTCTGCTAGATGAAGTGTCCCCAATTCTTTGAAGGAGGAGAAGCTGAACCTGAAAATGGAGGTCTCATCTCGCATAGATGGTTTAAGGCTGACCACCAACCAAACGCATGCTCAGGGCATCTCTGTATCTGGCTACAACTCTGAATTTGGTATGGCAGGGTGTGCTCTTGCTTACTTGATGAGCTTTGAAACTTATAGATGACCATCACTTCCCCCCTTGTCAGATACAAAATGAGAAGAGGGAAAAAACTCAATTGTAGGACTATTCAATACTCTAGAATAAGTTCTGACATGTCACTGAAATATCTTCTTGGCTGTTGAAACCCATTGCCAAGAAGCGATCCATCCAAGATGAATCTTTGTTCTTGCAGGAGGCTGGTTTTTGAAACATTTGTTTGAAGAATGAGTGGTTTTATGACAATGCTCACATGGATGAAAATCAAAACAATGATCTTTCATATGGCCAACTCGATCACAATGTTGGCATTTAACAATTTTTCGTTGCGAATGTGGAGGAGCATAACTTGGAACAGGTGAAGGTGAACCGTCATGAAGAAACCCAACACTTTGAAATTGAATGGACTTGGAATAGTCTGGAATATGAAAAGACACATCCTTGTCATACCCAAGACCAGTTCTGTGTTTGTTATGGACGAGCTCTTCCCAAGGTCTGATGATTAGCTTGAGAAGTGAACGCTCAATTTCCACACTTGCATGCAAATGTGCTTTTGAAATGAACACTTGATTTGAATCAACATTATTGACTTGATGACTTGTTGGTTGCTGATAGGATCCTGTTTCAAAGTCAGATAGGGGATTGTTCTGAACAAAAACAAGTTCAAAATGATGCCTTTTCTGCTGTAACTCATCTTGCTGAAGTTGAGATTCAAGTTGCAAAAGATCAATCTTTTTTTGTGCATTTTGCAAGCAGGTTCGAATGTCTGTGAGAGTGCATTTTCCAATTTCAATTGTATCATGAACATTGGAGTGCATTAAAGTATTGAACAACTCTAATAACTTGGTGATTTTGACCATTTTTCAAGCTCAACCAATAAGTGCAAGTAAAAACGCTGGCCTCAAAGATAAAAAATGATACCAACACAAAGTTTTTAGGTGTATAATTCAACTCAACAAAGATGTGAAAGGGAAATCTTACTACCTTGTATAGGTCATGTGATAAGATATTATTGCTAAGGAGGTTTTTAGAAATAATATTGACAATAAAACTCACAACTAGCACTTCAAATTCCACCCTCTTACACCAATAGAAGTTCAACCAATGTGGTGAAATTCAAACATTTCAAAATGAGGCACCACTTCAAAGTTTTTGAGCTTTCGTTGGTTTCCTTGGAGCAATTTGAGTTCCAACTTCTTTCCTTTTGAAACGATATCAACTCTATAAAAGAAATTCAGTAAACTTGCCAGCAACTCAGTTCACTGTATGTAGATGTTCGTTGTTGGTAGTGATACATATAAATGGTTTGACTTCAAAGCTCAACGTACATGGATGCTTTGGCATTCGATACATCAATAAACATATAATTCAACCCATCTTATTGTAATTCAACATATTGAATTGAGGCACATATAAATCAACAGGTAAATGAATCAACGTTGGAGCTTTGGCAACAAATACGATATACAAATAACGTTGACTGCAACATATAATTAACTAACACATATGTATTGAATCTCGAACCACAATCATTCAAATAGCTTGAACAAAATACATAATTAACCTCAACCAAGATATATGAATCACCTCTCAGCGTTTGAATGGAACCCATAAGGCGCATATATATAAATGTTTGAAGACATTAATTAAACAACTTTCGAACACCATTGTAACATGCACACATAACTTACTGTTCAAAGCTGTAGTTCACGTTCAACACACCATTTCTACACACAATTCAAGACTCCATTCCAATGTAGATAACTAAGCCCATATGGCATATAATCCAGGGATAAACTCACTTTTCAATACGCAACACGAGAGTTTCAATTCATAGCGTTCAAAGCAAACACTAATGCTTCATTCATCATTCCATCATTCAATACAACGCCACACTGTTTTGTATTCCCTTCAACCTTCAAATCTTCAGGCAAGCATCAAAAGAGACAACGTTGGGTGTTGGGAAGAGACAACATTGAGCCAAAATTGGACTTGCGGACCTGTGGACCTCTGGAGCTGTTAGACCTAATAGTCGCCACATAACAAAGCTGTGCTATAAGATCTGTGTTGCTCTAGAATGGGCTGATAAGGTAATAGAGGCTCTCAGGTATGGAAAAAGGGCAATTTCAATGTGTGAGACTCGCTTGCACAGACTCGAGAACAAAATTTTAACCCTTTCAAAAAGCGGTGAAGCTTACTCAAATAAGGTTACCTCGTATTCAAAGGAGATGGGAGTAATTATGCAGCTACGCATAGATTATAGAGAAAAGGTAAATGGCATGCCTCATTTGGTCTCATTTCCACAATTTATCAAAAGCACCCCTTCATTTGAGGGGAAGAATATGACAGAACAAGAGAACAATTTGTACTCAGAAGGTATAACTAAGGATTGGTTTGATTCACCCACCATGAAGGATGATACATCAAACTTCTCAGGTCAAATTATAATCAATCTGGGTATTGTTGGGAGAGGAATAAAGCGCGTAACAATCCCAGCTGAAGAAGAGAAACATCAAGAGCAAAACGGATAACACCAGTAGCTTCATAGACAACTTCCATTAATCTAAACAATATTTGTGATGAAGCTTGATAGAGAATGGCAGAAATGTCAGATACGTCAAGGTGGCAGGGAAAATTTTGGTACTGCCGGAGTAACAAAAGCAAAGGTTAGAGAAACGTTGAGTGGAGTGGCTGGCAAAGAGATGAAATGCTCTATAAGAGGAGTTACAAAAGCAAATATTTGAGACTTGCGAAAGTGGGTATGAATAGGGTTGGAATTTGGATTCTTCTCTACCGTTAAACAAATTTTTTTTGACGTTTTGGGTCTTTATGTTTCCTTTCAACGAAGGTTATGTTTAAAATTTTGCCCTTCAACTGCAATGTTTTGATAATAAATTAACTTCTCACCAATAAAACTTTAACTAAAAAATTACCCTTCAATAACACACATGTTAAATTTTTTCACATATTTATCATAAGAAAAAAAACATGACCAAAACAAACTAATGACTTGTTAAACCCTAAAGTTTGTTTTACTCAGTTTTTGATACGATATAATTTCTTCTCCAAAACACAAGATATTACAATTATGTGCAAATATGGAAATATATACCACTCAGCCATTATTAAATCAATGTGCTCATATATTTTCAATTTTCCATTTGGGTTTTGATTACACTGTTAAATGTTACAATTTCAATGAAAACAAATGGATTTTTTCCACTAATGTGAACATAAAAGTTATCCGAGAGGAAATTTCCATCTCAAGGACTGTAGATTTTACATGAGGCTATCATCTAGGCTCCTTGTCCTCTCCCCCATCATAATCACATTAAATCAAGTGGGGTATGGGTTTGTAATAAAATCAACATATTGTATTAAGTGTTTTAATATTTCAGAAAGTTTTCATAGATGAGTGTTGGCCAGTAACATATTCTCAACACATTAAAAACAATTACTCCATCAGACATGTATAACCAGCTCAATATAATCCACACTATTTATTTTACTTATTATTAGTGAGAAACAACAAGACAATATATGGCTTGTGTATATCTTTCACATGACAATTTTTATTTTTTGGGGCCTTATAGGTGGTTAGTCATAAATAATCAAATACCATTTTTAAGCATGTTTTTATGCGATTGGGTTCACAACCATCCTCAAAATTTTAAAATAAGCTTGATAGACGTCAACCATCTTCAAAATTTTAAAATATGGTTGATAGACGTCATGTCTTAGATATGTTTACTTCATTGATGGTGGTAAGTTCTTAGGAATTTTGCAGGCATTTTCAATTGTAGGAATTTTGGCTTTGTTTCCAAGTGAACAAGTACCGAGGTGTACTCTTCTATCCATGCATTAAGATAGCAGAATAGAAGTTCCTGGTGCAAAAGTCAAAAATTGGAAAAGCCACATGCTATAGTCCACATTCTGTGAAAAATGTAAATATAATGTTGATTTTGTAGAATTGAAAAAATAAATGAAAATTTAAAAATTGTTAATATTTCACTTGAAAAATTCTTACTCTTCAACTTAGAATGTTAAACTAATGGCAACTCTCTTTCTCCTTTGCATTCATTTTAGAATTGCCTCACAAAACTTTCGGTTTAATAACCCTCTAAACTAAAGCTTAATAACTGTCTAAACTTAAAACTTATTAATAGTTAGATCAGATGAATTTTATCTAGTCATTGTTCCTATTATTTCTCAAATAATAAATTATTATAAATGTTAATTAAAAAAATTGTCCATGGAAGCAAGTTAAGTTGGTTAATACTCATGAAAAATTTGTAGGGAAAAGGCTTTTTGAGAAAAACAAAACTCAAAACAAACTTATAAAATTAAGTTGTGGGAGTTTGAATAAGAGGAAAATGGTTTTCCAGAACTCACAACTTAAAATAGATCCTTGCAATACTAAATTACTAATAACAAATAACAAACACATTTTTAGAGTGATAAACATATTCTTAAAAATAAAATATTTAAATATATTTCAAACATTTACACTGATAAACCTATTTTTTAAATGGTAAAATACTTAAAAAATAATACCTACATGGATTAAAGGTAGCAAAGGTTGCACTCCAACCAAAGTCATAAGTGCCACGTAACATCCAATTGTTAATGCAATAGTTGTTGAAGGCGTAGAAGACATGGACCTACACATTATCAAAGTTGAAACACACTCCACCCTATTATATTGCACTGCAATCTATGCCCTAAAATCTTCCTAAAACCTATTAAATTAATATAAAAATCTCGCTAAAATTTCAAATAAACAAAACAACAACATAAAAATGTATATCATTAAACTATGAAAACTATCCAAACATGTAGATAAATTATATAGATAAATACATAATAAAATAATCATATACCAATCCCTTTTTTTCAAAGAAAAAACAACTTTAAAAATATACACATAAATGAACAAGTAGACAAGCCACAAAGTAGTAAAAAGGCGAGGCCACTGAGAATAACTGCCATTACTCTCTTTGCCATGCTTAAGTGGCTACCTGGCACTCAACGCTCCTTTGCAACAAGAGGTCATCCTTTCCAATTTAATGTCCTCCTCTTCTTTACCTACCTAACATGTCTCTCGGGCAAAGGTGCAGCCATTGGGACGTCCTCATTTCTAAACTCACTATTCTTACATATTTAAAATATATAAAATAGAAAATTGTCTAATAAAATTTGTGGGGCCTTGTGACACACTTACCTATAATAAAAGACAAACTAACTGACCAACGAAACCTGAGAAATTGTGAGTCACCCATATGAAACGTGTTGGTGCACGAACCTTGATAAATTGTGATTCACCCATATGAAAAGTGTGAGTGCCTTTTCGCTATTCAATTGTGATTCACCTATATGAAAAGTGTTAGTGCCTTTTTTCGCTGTTTAAAATAAAGTAGTAATAACGTTTTCCCAAAAAATTAACCCGTCAAAAAAACGTTCTGTACATTTCAAAACCCATCATAAGAAACGTTCGTTTAAAAATTTTAAACGTAAAATACGTTCAAAATGACTTATGACGGGCAAAATGCCCGTCAAATTCCAACCCTGGGTATGAGGGGAAGATGCCAATTTATTTATTTATTTTTATTTTTTATTTTTTTTTATTTTTCTTCTAATAAGGAAAATGGGCAGAGTTGCAGGACAAGCATGCACAAAAAGGCCACAAAAACAAGTGGCTCACACTTGAGCAGGGCAAGAGATCACCCGCTCTGATACCATGTTAGACATCACCATGACGAAGACCAAATATGAAGGATAAGCATTGAATGCATATATTATTCACATGATATACATTTTATAATACATTGGGTGACCGTTGGATTCCACTTCCAAAGTCTCTACGACTCCCTTTGACTGATCACGTTCCACACCAACCCTTGGAGGATTAGGTGTCCAACAAGCTCTTCGTATGTCCTCCCTTGTGTAATACTTCTATGTAAAAGTTCTTTAACTCCTAGCAAAAGTGGCACCTAGAACTCAAACTGGACCCAATTGTAGGGACAAAAGCACATAATCTTGGCTGAAAGTGAAAAAATATAAGTTTCACCCATTTGCAGGGGCAGAAGCACATATGTCAATAAGTTCGATTTAATATTTACTCTTTGGAGTATATTCTCTGCACGCTCTTGTGTATGAAACCCAGGATTCTTGTTAAGCCCCTGCCTTACATTATCGTCATCAAGAACATAAATGAGCTTTCCTCTAGAGTGCAATATATGACTTAGTGTGGAATCCTGTGTAATTTTGCATGCATTGTTTCTGTATTACTTCAAATAAAGTTAAATGAAAAATTATTGAATATGTATAAAAAGGTATGTATTTTGTCATTGCTTTTTTTGCAGTAATATTGTAGATGCTATACATATACTTTCAGAGCACATTTTTTTTTGTTGTTGTAAGAAATCGAAATGCAGATGATATTATAAATTGGTCCAACAGATATCTTGGTTTGGTGGATTATTCAACGATTATATTGTGGGTCCCGAAGAATGCAAAGCTTGGAGCAGCTGCTTTGGCAATAGGTTCGGTAGCTGCACCAGGGATGGTGTGGGGGCCATTAGTGTTGTGGGAGCAGTTGCATGGGTGCGACTGGTCTTGTTGCAGTTGTTGGATTAACAATTGTTGCTCTTGGTGCAACTGTTGCAGGTGGAGTGGCTGCCAATAAAGGTGCAGGAAAGGATGCTCTGACTGCTGCAGATTATCTAGGTGAGGACTTTTACAAGGTCATCTTTCAAGAAGATCCATTCAAGTCCACCACAGTAAGTATATCATCTCAAAAGTCTACTATTATTGTTACTCTATGATTGTGAAACTGGGCATGTTTTTCTCTGCATTATATAAAACAAAATATTTTTTAAGAGATTTTAGACACAGTATGTAATCTGGTTACAATGCTGTAGGTTCATTTGCAACTATGAATTAAGCTTTTGAAAACACAAAAGAAATGACTTTTTTTTTCCAAGCTTAAGCTCTACAGGTACTACTTATTATGAACTTTTGTAGAATAGAAATTCTGGAGGATGCAAATCTATATGGGCACATTGAGAGAATGAATGCATGCATGTGGGTGGAGTGCTAGTTGCAGAGAATGTGCATATGACATAAATAATGGACATGGAAAAGTAGATATATGTCCTCTAGTGTAGAAGGTATACTGTTTACATACGGGGAAGATTGTCAATGCAATGTGTCATTCCAAGCACTGTGATGATCTTTCTTCAGTTCTTTGTGTCCCCGATGCCCCCCTTATGTAGTTTATCTACATCATCTTGTAAATGATACATCTCTACCTTGTATATTTAGACTTGCAACTTCAGGATTATGTACTTAACATTATAAGAAGAAAAACCCATCATAGATTCATATATCATCTTCTAAAAGCTTTGATGTTTTGTTTTTCTATTGTTACTAGTGGATTTCCATGTTACACATTGGTGTACATCAACCTATATAAGGGCATAATCCTCTCAAATATTTTGGCACTGCTTTGCACCTAAGTTGCAGGAAACGTTGGAGAAGGGTTTGTTTCCGGTCGGAAATGAGGAAACTCGTACCGTACGACCCGAAAACTCGTTTCCGGCGGTAGTGGCCCGTTTCTCGAGGAGAAAACGTGGCCAGTACAGCCGGAAACATGTTTCCAGGCCGTACGATGGAGTTTCCTCTTCTAACTTGACTTTTTCTTGTATTTTTTTTCTTCTAATTTTTTATTGGGCGACTAAAATATCTTCTGGATGCTTCTAGATGCCTCTCAAGTTATAAAAAAGAGGATTTTTTGAGTGGGTCAGCTTAATGTTCAAGCCTATGGCCCTAGTGTTGATATGCAGTTCATGGTAATGTTAAATTATTAAAATAAAAGTGACATTCTCCTTTATTTTTCATTTTCATCATTTTACTTATATTTTTAAAAATTACCATGAAATGACTCAGGATGTTTGAGAGTGGTTTTGCCTTCATTGGATTTCATATGGAGAAAGTAGAATTTTAGATCTCACTCAAAATCTAGCAGACTTATCTGTTTTTTAGGATTTCAGGATTAGGGGGTTTGCAATGTTTCCATTGGATTTTGTCATGTACTAGGGTATGGAACTTGTGTTTAATCAAGAGAACCAAGCCCTCTATGCAGGGGAGACTCTCAATAATCAAGAGCATGTAGGGTACTAGGGTATGGAAATTGTATTTAATCAAGAGCACTAAGGTCGTTCGACTATGTAGGAGGAGACTCCCAATCAAGCACAAGACAAGAAATTAGAAATTTCTCGTTGCTGATTTTTGATATTGCTATTTTCATTATGTGATCATTCATGAGTAAATGTGATGTAAATTTAGAGACTTATAGATTTTGCATTGACAATTGACAATTTAATCATAATGTAATAAATTAGAATGTATCATATATGTTTTATGATTGCACATTTTTCTTAAATGTCCTCATATATATATATATATATATATTGTATTTCCCCATTTCCAAAATTTGTGGGGTCACGTTTTGTACCCGTGCCCGTTTCGGAAACTCGTACCCGTTTCCCCGTTTCGTGCAACTTAGTTTTGCACATTTGTTTTTAAAGACTTACAAAGGTGGAATTCTTGAGAGTGATATTTTATGTGGTGTTTCATTCATGTAATAAGTTTCATTTATAATAACCATATAGAGATAATATTTCTAATAGGAGATTTTAACTTTCATGGAAAATAAGGTGCTACCACTTTACTATAGCAGGTTAAAAAAGGATCTCCAAGTGACATGCTTGCTAGATAGAGACTTTATAGAGGGAAGTAGCTTCATTTTTTGAATGTTGGACAATAAAAAGAGCAAGTGCCTAAACTCTCTTTGGCCTTCAGTTTGTTGGCATGTATTGGTTGCTCTGCCTGTTCAATCAAGATCTATCAAAGCTTTTAAAACTAAAATCAGTTGGGATATAGGGTTTAACCAAGTCAAAGTTAAACAATAAAGACCAAAAAAAACAAAAAAGGCCAACATATTTATAACAGTCTAAAAAAAACATATTTAAATTTAGTCAATCTTTAACAAAGGTACATTCCTCTGGAACCTTTTGATCATGTGATCAACAACATTTCACATTAGGTAAAAATGTTCAGGTAGACTAGAATGAACTTGCAGAAAAGCTTTTGGAGCAAGACAACTCCATGTGCTTGGGATCTACATGCAATGGTCAATCGTTGTACTCACAGGAGCTGCACTTTTATTGTCCATTCCATGCCTTTTTGCAAAACCTATATTCAAACTGTTTTTCCAAACAATTGCCACTGCTACTAAATTAGGACTTCTCTTGAAAATAATGTTTTTTAACACAATTCCCCTTGACACAACAATTATTAATGCTTCTTTTCAGTAGTATGTTCCATACTCTTGTATAATAAGGATATCATGCAACTACTATGCTACTCTGAAGTATGGCTAGGGTTCAATGGAAACTTCTTCAACTATGTCTTGTAATGCTAACGCTGGGTTCATCTTTCCTCCCAACGGTACTGACAATTTCAAACAGTTACAAACGAGCTTTTTCTTGGTATATTTATTTGCAACAACAAGCTATACGAAACTTCAATAGAACATTTTCAGGAAAATAAATTACAATTTTTGGAGATCACATCCTCGGAACAACATCCTTAATAGTCTCGAGCAAGGAGAATTTAACCACCTGCAAAAGATTGAGATCAAAACAAATCATCAGCCTTTAGAGGCCATTTAAAGTAAGTTCAGTTGCACTGCCAAAATTTGTCCATTTCATGCAGAGTTGAAGGCTAATGTCATTAAACTTCACAAAATCTTGCAGATTTCAGTGTGTCCTAATCAATCTAGGGAGATACTTTAAGAAACACATTTGTTGCTATAATTTAAGCTTCTCTCAATCTTTACTCTAACTTAACAAAAATATCATTCTTTATGAAATGGGTTTAAATCAAATGAACGGAAAAAAAACCCTCATGAGATTTTGCTCTGCACTTGTATCAAAATGTTCATCAACTACTTCATATTTAAAATGAAGCTTCCCTAAGTCCTTGACATTTGATTCTGAGAATGTTACCATTCCTTTCTCTAGTAGTTGAACAACAGATTCACAAGTCTGCAATGTCCTAACAGTGAGATTCATGAAGATTTTGTGTTGTTATGCCTACTTTATACCAGAGAAAAGAGTACATATACGTGATGTACATTTTTTGTGAAATTAAAGTCAAGCGAAACCAAAAGATAAGTGCCCTGGTTATATTCTATATTCGTGTCTATATCTACTTAAACTCAATAAAAACCAATCATATGCCACGATTGAAATGTTGAAAAAAAGAAACACAGACAAAGATACACTGCAAGGACACAACAATCAAGAAACAAATGCAGAGATAGAAACAATTACATTAAGAATTAACATCCTTTCAACAATGCTTCTTGGATGTAGTGACAGAGTTTGAAGCACCGTTCAACATATAATAATTCTAGACCTCTGCAGGTTTTTAACCGAATCATAAGGCAAAACCCAACATGAAGCAATTTTAAAATCAATCGACGATAGGCAAGGAAGCCAATAAATGAAATTCATTCACACATGCCTCAAAATTAATTTCAAATAGGTTTAGCATCCAATAGACACCTCTCCTGCATGTAAGGACCATGAAAGTCATGTTTGACTAATGTTGTTGGTGTTTATTTCTTTTAATATATTAAGAATAAAAAAAACTAAATACAAATAACTAATAATTAAGGTTAAATAAAAATAAACAAAGTGAACTGCCCAACTACTATGTGGGGCTTGCATGCATCCAAGTGCCCCCTTTGGAATTTAGTCTTGAACACTAGACTCTTCATCTGGCTCTCAGATCTAGCGCATGCATCCAAGTTCCCTTTGGATCTTCAGCTCGAAAATCAAACTCTTCATCTGGCTCTCAAGATCTCGCTCACGAACAAGCAAGCAAAGGAGTAGTTTCAGGAGCTCTAAAGCCAAGCAAGTTAGACCAGGCATGCATAGGAGTTCCTTGAAAATAATGATCCAACATATCAAAACAATGTCTTCTTACAGGGTAATTTATCGTCGCAAATGAGTTAGATTATAAAGCTCATTAAGAAGGTATTATATCCCCCACTGAGTGGACGAGGTTATGAAGCAAAGCAAGATGCCAAAAGCCTAATCGCTCGACCACTCTCAAGTTTGTTTGGTTCAAAAAGCTCCCTATCTATGCTTTTGCAAGCCGAACATCTTCTATCCACTAGGAGTTTTTCTCTCGGTTTGTTGCTGGGTGCTATGGTTCATTTTTTGACATACCCTTGAATGCTCTTTAGACCGATTTGATGAGGTTTTGCCTAAGAATGGAAAAGCGTTTATAGCCTTAAAATAATTGGATAGAGACCCAGATTAACCATTTAGTTTTTATCATGAGACACCACTTTGAACGCTCATTAGACCTAATTGGGATTATGTCGGAGGTGTTGTTCAAAAGGTGTTGCAAAAACCTATGCCTAGTTATTCAGTTTCCTATACACATCAGAGCAACATCGCTTTATACAACAAGAAATATAATTATTTACCTTGTTAGACGACCTCGCTCATTACCCTGTTAAGAACAAGCCTTCTTAAGACTCTTTCCTATCTTTACTGGACTTAGGATTACACTGAACATACTCAATAAGAAACTTTAGACTCCAACTTTAAACCCCGCTTTACTTGTTGTGTTCTTAGGGTGAAGCCCAAGGAGGTCATTTTATTACAGGGACGAAGACACCTTTTGATTTTTAAGGAGATTGTTGGAGATCTAGGCAGAACTGAAAGTACCATCAATGTTAGTAAAACAACAATCTCTTGTTTCACTGCATTATTCTATCTCATCCTTCTACTTGACATTAATTTGTGTGGAAGTATCTAAGAGAACCATAGTTTTCAATTTAACCTGATCACTACTAGAAAATAACCAAGCATGCATTAAAAAATGATAAAATTAATTTACTATTAAGCCTACTAGAAGGGAAAAAGCACATCCATGCGTAAACACATGTATATATGAAAATCATACCAATTTGGGGTTTTTCTCGCTCTCCATTAGCATTAGAATCAAATTTTGTTGTGTTCATTGTCAATTTCCTTTTCCACAGTTGCAACTATGTTCAGAGTTGCTATGGGCCGTGGAGTCTGTGTGGGATGCTATTGTTGTTGCAGTGCGCTGTGGAGTCGATGTGTGCTACATCCTTGCCTAGAACAAAGCCAAGAGCCATGTGGAGTCAGTGTGGGCTGCAACAACAAATCTAGGATCCAAGGGACGTGGAGTCGGTGTGGGCTACAACAAAAAATCCAGGAGCCAAGGGCCATGGATTTCGTGTGGGTTGCCATTGTTGTTGCAGTGGGCCATGGAATTAGTGTGCGCTGCATCTGTGCTGAGAACAAAGCCAGAGCCAAGCCAATGTCTCATGCCTCTTGGAAGAGGAGAAAAAAGAGGGAAGGTTGCAAGAACCGACATTTGCATGGCTATATAAGTGGTAGGTCATTGAAACTTTTCAAATGAAGTACATGTTTTCTAATGAAATGAAAACATTTAATGTAACTAAACTAATGCTAGCATTAGTTTTAGTGAAAAAATGTAGAGATATGGAAGGTTTATACCGTAACATATAAAGCCTCTCACCTCGGGAAGATGCCAAATAAGATGACCATTGGTTTCCATGCCAAAGTAATAGACACAAAAAAACTATTTACTATAGTCCCTGTAGGGCCAAAGGGGAAAGGATTAATAAGATAAATAGATATTTGTACTAGATTTAGTAGTATAAAAATCAAATGGTGTAAAGACTAGACATTGATAAATGTTTTTGTCAAATAGGTTTAAGTGGGAAACAAACTAAATATATCAGTGTTGACATTTTACTTGTTTTTTTAAGATTAAACATTTCTGCTTGCTACCATTCGAGGATTCAAATATTCTTTCATGGATGCTAATGTCTGTGTCAAAGAGGTTTCAATGCTAAAAATACTAAATATATATTACTAGTGTTGACATTTCACTCACTTTTTATTTACTAGAGTAGATCCAGAGTTAAGATGGATCTAGGCTGATATTCATCAAATTAGGCTCATTCTAAAAGGATTCACACCTAGAGTTGTTGGATCCTTGATATCGCCAATGAATTGACCCTCTTGATAACTCAATTCCCAAATGATATTCAATTGTTTCATATAATTGATAAAGTTATGGAAAAACTTAATGTGTTCATCGCTTTTTTGAATTAAACAATTTTTCCTAAATTCCAGAGAAACCCAATAAGAAATAGGTACAAGAAAACAAGCCAATTAAACATCAAGATGCTTGCCACATTTTAAAATTGGCTTGGAACTTGGGATAAATGGCTACCTACCTTAAAGTTGATTAACTAGGTTTTTGGAAATACAACATGCTTGTCCACTCCTGTGGCAATCACCTAGGTCTAGATCTAGACCAGGGGTATTAATGTCTGAATAGGCCTTATAGCCATATGCCTATTTACATGTGTTAAAATACAACTCCATAAAAATGATTATGATTGCATGCTTAAGCATGTGATGTTATGAAATATTAACCTATTTCATTGCTAGCATCCCTCTTGCTCCAAATACAATTAGCCAAATCAAGCACTCATTCAACAACTAATTTATCTACTATCCTTAGTGTGTTTATACCAATGCTCTGCATTAATTCCTATGATGCCTTTTTGAATATTTCCATGTCATCACAATTCAGAAATCCATGAATCATCCCTATAATTTTTTTACTTCTTGTTAATGGTTCCATGCATGTGACTTTATAACATTTTTCACTACCTCTTGATATTATTTCTCCATACTCCAATGCTACTCCAAACTGACATAGTGAAATTTGACCTACAAACAAATTTGACCATAACATCTTTAAATGGAACCATGATCTATTTCTCCTTGTGGCACAACATGAGCACCAAATTTACGCTTCTTCCATTAGTGTTGCCATCACCCAAAAAGAAGAAGCTCTAATCAACTTCTAAATCTTGAACCTATTAAACCTTGTGAACATTGTATTGAGCCTTAGGTTTGCAATCTACATTTAAATTTTGTAAATGGCTAAGGACATGATATGACTTACAATATAGATAATAAAACTCTCACTAAAAACCAATCTCCTTATTATCCTTTTCTTTAACTCCCATGCTCAGCCTCCACCATGAATTCATTGCAATCATAAAAAAATACTTGATAAAAAACAACCCTTCCACTAGCCTTGAGTTCATTGCAATCATGAAAAAATACACCATACCATGTCTACTTAAGTCATAGGTTCATTGCCATCATAAAAAGTTACACCGTACCATGTCTCCTTGAGTTTCTATTTAGCCATGAAAAAAATAATATAATAAATTTTTAAATTAAATCATATAGTGGATTGCAACTATATAATTTGAAAATTTCAACTTAACCATTGGAAAATAAAATAATCTAGTAAGATTTTAAATTAAATCATTTGGTGGGATTTTTTTTCATAGTTTTCTAGCTTTAATTTTTATTAAACCATTTGAAAATAAAATAATACAATAGATTTTAAATTACACTGTGGGATTTCAAAACAAAAATTTAATCATTTTATGATTTGAAATTTTTTAACTTTAATTTCTATTTAACCATTTGAAAATAAGATGATATACTAAGATTCTAAATCAAATTATGTATAAGATTTCAGAGAAACGTTTTATAATATGAAAATTTTCAACATCAAAAGTACAGATTTTAAATTTATTAAAAATAAAAATTTGTAATTTTTTTTTATGGTAATTGGTGAATTGGTATTTGGAAATTTTCAATATAAAAAATATGGATTTTAAAATTATTATTATTATTTTTAATCTTTCTATGGTAATTAGTGAATTGGTAATTATAAAAAATAGTTGTAAAAATCAGAATTGAATTATAACAATTGTTTTTTGATTGATAATTGGGTGAATTCTGAATATCACGCTTACCCTGTGGCTGAGAGGCCACGACTCAGGGGCATCTAAGCCGTCAAAGTCACCTGGGGATCGCACCCGGCCTGAGCCGTACCAGCGGAAACCATGTTGGATTTTTGGTATCGGTGAGACTAGAACCAATGACCTTTGCTTACGGAGCGCCTTAACAGCGCGCTCCTTCATTGTCTGTTCTAAATCTCTCTGATTGAATTATAACAATTGTTACTATTCACCTCAATATCAAGATATTCAAACACGGTCAATCATAGCCATCCATTGTTAGCCATGGTTAACCATGGTCGAATGTGCTTTATGACAATGATTGTCTCAATATGAAAATCAACCATGGTCATTGTGAAGAATACTACCTCAATATTAAAATAAATCATGGTCAACCATGGTCCAACTTTTGATTGTGACAAGGATTGTCTCAATATGGAAATCAACCATGGTCAACCATGTTTATTTTAGGGTTTATAATATTTATCTTTGGGTTTATATACATTGGGTTTATAATTTTTATCTCTTGGGTTTAATATTCTCTTGGATTTAACTAAGTGTTCATGTTCCCAGGGTTTAATATTATTCCCTTAGGTATATTATTCCCTTAGGTTTATAATCGCTTGGGTTTTTAGTATTAATCCCTAGGGTTTATTATTCTCTTGGGTTTATAATATCGATCCCTAGGGTTTATTATTCCCTTGGGCTTAAAATATCAATCATGGTCAATCATATTTTATAAAATCAATTGTGGTCAACCATGGTTAATCATAGTCAGCCATGCTCCTACGTCGCACTGTGACAAAAATTGTCTCAATATGAAAATCTATCATTGTTTCAACCATGGTCCAAAATCGCATTATAGCAAAGATTATTTCAATATGATAACCATGGTCAACCATGCTCAACCTTGGTAAACCATGTTCAACCATGTTCTATAAAATCATTGTCATCCATGCCCTGTCATGGTCAATTATGGTCAAATGTCGCATTGTGACAAATATTGTCTTGATGTGAAAAATCAACCATGGTTAAGCATGGTCAACCATGGTCCAATGTCACATTGTGACAAGGATTGTCTCAATATGAAAATCAACCATGGTCAACCATGTTTATTTTAGTGTTTATAATATTTATCTTAGGGTTTATATACCTCGGGTTTATAATATTAGTCCCTTGGGCTTAATATTATTCCCTTCGGTTCATAATGATCCCTTGGGGTTTTAGTATTAATCCCATGGGGTTATTATTCCCTTGAGTTTATAATATCAATCACTTGGGTTTATTATTCCCTTGGATTTATAATATCAAACATGGTCGA
Source organism: Pinus tabuliformis (assembly GCA_031772625.1). Classification (NCBI taxonomy): domain Eukaryota; kingdom Viridiplantae; phylum Streptophyta; class Pinopsida; order Pinales; family Pinaceae; genus Pinus; species Pinus tabuliformis. The sequence continues at coordinate 88,528,965 of CM062804.1, forward strand.
ACATGGTCAATCATAGCCAACCATGATTTAATGTCACATTGCGACATTGATAGTCTCAATATGAAAATCAACCATGGTCAACCATGGTCCAATGTCACATTGTGACAAAGATTGTCTCAATATTAAAATGAATCATGGTCAACCATGGTCCATTGCATTGTGACAATGATTGTCTCAATATGGAAATCAACCATGGTCAACCATGTTTATTTTAGGGTTTATAATATTTATCTTTCGGTTTATATACCTTGGGTTTATAATTTTTATCCCTTGGGTTTAACTAAGGGTTCATATTCCTAGGGTTCAATATTATTCCCTTAGATTTATAATCCCTTGTGTTTTTAGTATTAATCCCTAGGGTTTATAATATTGATCCCTAGGGTTTATTTTTTTTTGTAAGCTACGGTAGTACCTTTCTTTTCTATTCATATAAAAACAGGTTGAACCATATACATCATTTTGGTGACCTCAACCCGCCCAGATGGGAAACCAGATCTGTTGGCCACCTCAAATTATTATAAGCCATCCAATAGCAAAAATGAATAAGTCTACCAATCCACGCTAAATAAACTTCGCAACAACAAATGCTAAGCATGTTCCAGACAGTCATGAAACTACTAACAAGAAAATGGAATACTATCCTCAGAAAACAAACATGATAAACAACTGCAAGAACTAAATTTTCAATCTTCCACGATCTCAGGTGCTGCTGTTGCGTCCCTCATTGCTGGAGTAAGCTTCTTCAGCTGTTGCTGGATTTCGTCCAGCTTACTGTCCTGCATAATCATTATGATTTGAAGATTCTTCATTTCTTTCTTCATATTAGGCATACCTTGGGCCAGCTCAGCCATTTCACCTGCTACTTGCTCCAGCGCCTTGGCGAGTAAACGCTTCAGCACCCAGTAAATGTGCAAGGCCTGCTTGTATAAAGTCATTCGTCCCCTGGTGTTTCCCGGGTCAGGAATGAGGTCTCCCCATTCCTCCATTTCAGGCTCCGAGTCTCCTTCCATTACATTTTCTTCCAATTCCTGAATGAGCTTGCGAATATCCTCATCAGTTCCTTCTCTATATGCCCTTTCAACCTCTTGCACTATTTTCCTCATGGTTTTCCGACTGCGCCTTTGAGGAGCAGGCGTAGAGGTCGTTGGGTCATTACGACCTGGCTGGTTTTGCCGACCTCTTCCACCACACCCCCTTCCTCGACCTGGGCACGCCATTTTGCTCTTTATAGCCGCCTGTTTACCATGGCCAACAACAAAGGTTAGATTCTCCGCAATTACTTTTGTTCCCGTCTCTTGAGTTTCCCTCTCCCAAATTTTGCTACTCCCAGGCTTCTCTCCCCTTGGGCATGGCAAGTGAGTGCTCTCTGTAGTCTTATCTGCCTCCCAGACTACTTGTTTGACCTCCTCAGGCTGCCCCTGTGCCCAACACTTGCAGAATCCCGGCAGGCCTTTACCCTGGTCTTCGCGGTTCCTTACCATGCTAGACCCTTCCTCTGCATTTCTCATCTTGCCACCCTCTGCCTCCTTACTGCGTGCTGCAGGGAAGATTGCCAACTCACGCAGACTTCTCCCTCTCTCTGCTACTCCTAACTCCCCCCCTCTTCCGTCATACTACCAAAGGTTGAAAGAAATGCAAGATTTGGCTTTCAGAATACATACCCGGACCTTTGCTCAACCGCAGAAGAAACCAGTTCTCGCTTTCACTCCGACTGTCTCCTTCTTTCGTTGCGTAATGATCTCGCTTCTGCTCTTCGCCACCCTTATTAACCACCTCCCACCTGTGCTGCGTCCCACGATCCTTCTGCCGCCATTTCCTACTACCTCTTCCCCCACTCCCCTGTCACATCTATGCCTTGGGATTCTATCACGCCTGCATGTTGCCCCTGCGTCCTGTTGTATTATGAGAATGTTTAGTGGCCGACCTTGCTAGCCTTTCCCCTTCATAATCCTTTCACACGTCTTTTCCCAGTCTCTCACCCTGATCGGGGGGATCCCTAGGGTTTATTATTCAAGTTTATAATAATAATAATAATGGTAATTATTATTTTTAATAATAATTAATTAAAAAATTATTTTAAAATAATAATATGAATAGTTAAATAATTATTAATTATCAATTAATAAATAATTAATTAATGATAAATTTCTAATTTGTAATTTAATAATTAATATTTTAATATCAAATTAATAATTAAAAAATTATTATAATCATTTTAAAAGAATTATTACTAAAATTAGTTCTTATGCTAGTTCTTAGTTTTGGTCAACACAAAGAGAGAGTTATGGTAATTGAGGGTGGGGTTGATCACTTCCTTATAGTATCTTAGCTTCCTTTTACCCTCCAAATCCTTATCATCCCACAACTTATCCTTAAAATTGGAGGTAATAATATCTTTGACACTATCCTTGCTTCCCATGATGATCTCCTCCTTAATCCCCCAATGGTTGAGCCAAGAAAGTGGGGGTTTTGACTAAAGTTAAAAGCAATTTTTGGGAGCCTCTTGGAGTCTATGTTGTAAAGCTTCTTCTTATACATCAAATATCTAAACATAGCCCTACTTTCAATGGGGGACATGCTAGCTTCGATCAAGAGGATAAGATAGGGAGTATTTCCCTTGATCTTGAGGTTGTAGATTATGAATTGATTTTGAATCATCTCAATCTTTCTCCACGACTCTATGGATATACTGCAACCTCAGATTTCACATCCATACAAGACATCAGGGGTGACGAGAGTCTCAAAGAGGAACATTTTTTTACTCCAAATGCAAAGATTGACCAACCGACTTACAATTGTTTTCAAGCTCATCCAATAATTTTTTTCTCGATGCTATAATTCCAATTGAGCTAATGAAGAAAGTCAATACCCAAATAGTTCTTTTTGGAATATTATTTATATTATTATATATTTATCAATGGTAAATACAAATGAAACCTTCGACTTATATCAACCACATTAATATTTTTAATGTGGTTATTACCAAAGTTAATTTAAATATAAGTTTTATTATTTACATACACTAATATGCTTTTATACATTAACATACATTAATGTGAATTAATATATATTACTATACATTAATGTACATTAATATACATTATTATACATCAATGTACATTAATTAATATATATTGATGTAATGTACATAAAAATATATTAATATATATTAAAGTACATTAATGTACAATAATGTACATTTAAATACATTAATATACTTATATGCACAATAACCTACATTTCATACATATAAATGCACAATATTGTATATGGATGTTCATATAAATGTATATTAATATTTATGTCTATTTATAAATATGTTTGATATACGTGTATCTGTCTTTATCAACCACATTTATTAATGTGGTTGTGTTAATAATATGAAAAATTTCAACAGCAAATGTACGGATTATAAATTTACTACAAATAAAAATTTGTAATTTCTTGCTATAGTAGCTAATGAATTGGTATTTGAAAATTTTGGAAAAGGATAGATCATAAAATTTCTATTTTTTTTGCATGGTAATTGGTGAATTGGTAATTATAAAAGATAGTTGCAAAATTAAAAATTGAATTATAACGAGTATCACTATTCACATGAGTATCACTATTCACCTCAATATCAAGATATTTAAATTTTTGTCACATAATTTAACATGTTTAATATTTAAACAAAAATCTTCCTTCCAAAAAAAATCACATTCTTAAGATACACTATGAAATTTCAAATGAAATCCTGTGTATCCATCGATCTGCCCATTTAGAAGAACACAGTGCGCGTACAAACCCTGTGCTCCTCCCAATCCACATAAATTCCATGCAGAAGCCTGTGGGCACTGTCCAGGATGCACCGGAATGCCACACTGTCAACGATGCTGTCCTGCTTCAGAATAAACGATCCCTGTAACCATACGGAGTACTCAAGTTGAACGCGACCTCTGCAACTTCACGAATATCGGTTGGGAAAACTGTCGATTTCAGGTCCCCCGATTCATAACGAATGACACGGCCTGGGTTCGAAGTCCACAGGCGATCAAAATTAATTCCCTTCCCCGAAAGAGCTTGGCTGCAGCCGTAAGGCCTGGCGTGCACCACGACACCGCCCTCGGGCATAAACAGGCCATTCATGAGGCCCGTCCCATCCATGCCGAATAAAACGTCAGTGACCGCCATCAAGCGGATCTGGCTCGCCATGTCCATATCTTCAAGGTAAGATACTTGGACCGTTTTAAAGAAACCTGTTGCCATGGCCGTTTGCTGCAGCTTCTGGACGTTGAGGATTCTTCTGTTGCTTCGCCGGTCGATAATGGTAAGCCGCGGGCGGGCCAGTAGGATTTCGTAATTTATCGGCTGGATTGAGCTTTGAATGTTCAGAGTCCCCTTCAGCACGTCTGCGGGTGCTATCCTCTCGAGAAATTTAACGTTTTCAGGGTCGAATTCAGGGTTTCTAGAGCTTCTGAGGTCCAATCCAGGATTTCTAGGGTTTACAGAACTGAATTTAGGGTTTCTAGAGCTTTCAGGATGAGACGGAAGGTTTCTCGGGTTCAAATCAAGAGTTGTAGGGCTTGAACTTATCCTAGGAGTTTCCGACACCTGAAAATGCTGTCTAACGGACATGGCAAACTCGCGCCATTTTTCCAGCGGGGCCGCAAAATTGTAATGGTCAAGATCTCCGGAGAGTCCTGCAATTAGATACGAGAAGCAGACCGGGTGGCTGTCGGACTGTTTCAGCAAGTTGGCCAGGCTTCTCACTGGCTGGTTTGAAAACATGCTGAACAGGGATTCGAATCCCCGGAGGTCGAAAAACGGCTTTTGTTGCTGGAAGAGTACTCTTTTCTGACTCTCTAGACTGTCGCCGTAGGCGTAGAGACGGACATTCTTTCCGGCGCTCGACAGAGGCCCGTAATTGAACGCCTCCCAGATCAAAGACGCCCCGTTGAACATGAAATGGCCGTACTGCGGCCAGTTGATGAAGGATAACAGAAGTGAGGGTTCCAAAACCGTTTCGTGGCAAGAAACGTGGGGCCGGAAGTCGTTGAACGTGGCGATTTTCGGCAGCACCACGACGGGAACTTCAGGCGTCGAGTTCTGCCCAGGGTTGAAGCGCGTGCGCAGGGGTTTTGATCCCGTGACTATTGTGCTGCAGTTGACGGATGCCGGGAGGTAGAGCTTGCGGCCGGCGAGTATTATGTCTGTGTAGGCCGCATATTTCAACTCGCCACCTGCCGGTCGGCGACCTTTGCAGAATTCCGCCAACGGAACGGCTTCCAGCTCCCGCCAAGCGATAGCCGAGCCGTCTTCGTCACAGCAAGTATGGTTGACGAGACTGGAGCCCTGGTCGGTCAGGAATTCTAGCTGGCGCGCTGCACTTTTAATCTCATCATTTTCAGAACCCTCGAGCAAGCCTTTCGTTTCAATCTCATCATTTGCAGAACCCTCGAGCAAGCCTTTCGTTTCAATTATCTGTGGGCTCCGATATGCGTCAGTCGATTCTCCATTACGGCCACCTCTTAGAGAGAAAAAAATTAAGGCCGTCGCGACTAAGAGGTGGATCGTCATCACGGCGAAGATGTAGCGGCAGTCGCAGGATCGAGTCCCCGGCAAAGATTGACATTGAATCTTCGGCTTTTTCATCGAATTTCTCTTCGATCTCAGCATTGTTCGCGAAAACTGTAAGTTCACAAAACCATCATGGACTCTGCAAATTCTGCGTGAGTATATGTAATAAAAGCAACATAGTGAATGATACATGCAAGATTCCATGCATGGATATATGAAGAAAGCACGGAATAATTTAATGCAGAAGATATCCAATAATAATACAGAGGAAGCTTAATTTGTGTTTTCCACTTGGAATTTCTCGCGTTGTTTCTGGCCGCACAGCTGAAATCTTGTTTGGATTGTGGCTTGTATAAACCAAAAAATCATCCAAGTACGTGTATTTCGTGCTCTTCATGATCATGATATTCGGCGTTTTGTGCTGGAACAAGACAAAGATTCAGCTCGTGGAGCAGCAGCAGCAACTGGGCGATGTAAGATATGAATGTTGCCTCTTCACGCTCACAGAGTACACCATTAACGGTGGCATTGTAAGGTGGAGTTAATTGGTGGAAGTTTTCACGCGGGGTGTAATGGGCGTCAGTTTTTCATCGCTGGTGCAGGTACGTTGAGTGGTACTTTAGGCAGTAGTAGGCCGAGCGACATTTTTTATTTCTTGGGTTGGCTTTTTTTCATCGTTTATTTTTTATAATTATATTTATGTTTAATTAATTATAGGTTAAAGCCATTAGAGAACCAAACTGTCTCCTAAAAAGGATACAATGGATACAATGTATGAAATAATATAATTTCTGGTCTTAGCGGAGGAGATTCAGAAGTTAATAAGTCTGAGGATCAAAATCATCTCTCCCAATATCAAAGACTAAATGTAAAAAGGATACAATGGATACAATGTATGAAATAATATAATTTCTGGTCTTAGCGGAGGAGATTCAGAGGTTAATAAGTCTGAGGATCAAAATCATCTCTCCCCATATCAAAGACTAAATGAAAAAACCTGAAGAAACTCAACAAAGTCTACTAGCCACATGAAGAGCCCCTCTAAAGTGTCGACTGCCCACTAAATTGTTGCCTAGGGGGTTTTGTGAGCTATTGAGGTCTGGAGGAGTTGAAAGTGGGGACTGCCCACTAAATCATTGCCTAAAGAGATTCGCTGGCTGCTGAGGTCTGGAGGACTGCTGACATGTCATTAGAGAGTGAGATCTCACAAATCCTTACTGATGTAGAATTAGAATCTAATTTTAAGTAGTTAAATCTAAAATTGTCTCTTAAAAAAGATACAATGGATACAATGTATGAAATAATGCAATTTCTGGCCTTAGAGAAGGGGATTTAGGAGTTAATAGGTCTGAGGATCAAAACCATCTTTCCCAACATCAAACGCTAAATGAAAAAAACTGAAGAAACTCAACAAAGTCTACTGGTCAGAATAAAAAGCCCCTGGAAAGTGCGGACTGCCCACTAAATCAGTGCCTAGGGGATTTTGTGAGCTGTTAAGGTCTGGAGAAGTTGAAAGTGGGGACTGCCCACTAAATCATTGCCTAAAGAGATTGGCTGGCTGCTGAGGTCTGAAGGACCGCTGACATGTCATTAGGGAGTGAGATATCACCAATCTTCACTGATCTAGAATTAGAATCTAATTTTAAGTAGTTAAATCTATACCATTCAAGTGCCTGAATTAAATTTTTTTAAATTAAAGATAATTCATTCTATATGAAAAATTAATTGAAATAAATAATATTGTAATTACCATATTAAAATATGAAAACAAAAAGAAATCACTTTAATGCTTTGTAGTACTGCTTGGCATGGAAATCCTCGGCGCTGGTGTTATATATGCACTACAATAGTACGGGAAATTGGAATACATGGATTTGCATTTACCATTGTCTGTACTTCTGCATTATATTTTGCCTCTGCGGTTGTTCTCAACTCTTTATTATACGTTTCCTTTTTCAGGAATATTTGTTTTTTTGATTGGTAAGACAGAGTAATCATTGAAATTATATATATATATAAAGAATGGGTTTAATTAATAGATGAAATAATTATATATATAAAAGATTCAGTTTAATTAATTTGGTTTTGATGATGAATTATATTTGTTGGTTCTAAAAATTTAGATTAATTTTTTTAATGTGATTTTTATTAAAAGATTTTGGTCTTATGGTCGAGCACCTAAAGGTCTTTATGGTCGAGCACTTAAAGGTCCTTATTAGTCGAGCCCATTGTCGGGTCCTTGTTTTCCTAACGTCAAGCAAGCAAAAAATTCCTCTCCTTAACAGTCGAGTCCCTGCCGGTCTTCACCATCGGCCTTATTAGTCGAACGTGCTACGCACCCTACCGGTCCTCTCCTTATCAGTCAAACCCCTTGTCGGTTCCTTGCTAATACATAAAATAGTTTTTAGGTTGAAATTTTACAATATAATTTAAAGTAACATGACAGATTTGCATTTACTCATCTTTTATTTCTTTCACATTTTTGCTGCATCATAACAGACGGATCTGCACTTACACATATTCTCAGCTTTTGCATCACCTCTTGTCTTTTTTGCTGCATCATAACAGAGGGATCTGCACTTACACATATTCTCAGCTTTTGCATCACCTCTTGTCTTTTACTTGCTCTACATTATTATAAGCAACACACGTGGGTTTGCATACACCTTGTCTTTTGCCTTGCATTATTATGAGGTGTGCAGCAGGCCTTCGTTACTATGCCATGGTTTGTGGTGTCGTATGCAGTCTATTATGATGCTAGGTATGTATGTGTAGGGTTTGCCTTTGATATACATTGTTTTGCATATGGTGTTTCTAGGTTCAAAGATAGCCATAGGTATAGAAATCCATATCTATATCTAAGAAGAGTGGAAATTAATAATAATATAGTATTTTAGCATTCCATATACTATTCATCATCGTTGTAATTATTTGAATACCGAGTGACATTTTAATTATAAAAATGATTATATGAATGTAGAAATTAACTTTATGTATTTTTGAAAAAGGAAAAATGTGAAAAATGTGTAAATTTAGAAATTAAATTGTTTAAGAATATTTATATAATTATATTTTATGTTTATTTTACGTGTTTTTGGATAGATGGTGATATGTATTTTGTTGAAGCATATTTTTGATGTGAAGTTACTTGTTCAACTAGCTCTTTCGAGTTGAAAGCTGCTACTATAATGTTATACGAGAATGTAATTGCCAAGTTAAAGAGCAATGAGGGGTAGTCGAAAGATATTAAGTATAATATCGGAGTTAAACAAGGTTGCCTCTTCTCCCCTACCCTATTTGACATTTACATCGACAAGTTAGAAAGTTGTTTAGAGGAAGCAGGCTGTGTTGGCACTATTTTAGTTGGGATAGTCATCATCCTTCTTCTCTATGTTGACAATATTGTTCTTCTCGCAAGGTGCCCATTTGATCTTGATTAGCAACTTAGACTTCTTAAGAATTTCTGCTCTACCATGGGTATGCCTGTTAACACTCACAAAACGAAAGTTATGATTATCAAATCCAAGAAGGACACTTATGCTCATTTTATGTATGACAACAGTAACTTGGAGGAAGTGTCTTCTTACAAGTACCTAAGAATTGATATTCATCACAAGCTCAACTGGAACTATAGCATTGAGAAAAGGATTAATGGGGGCTGGAAAGCTTATTTTGGTCTTGAAAATAATTGTAAAATAACAAACCTCGTAATGTGGGATAGAAAGAAGTTCCTCTTTGAAACTTTAGTCACTCTTGTTATCTTATATGGATGTGAGGTTTGGGGTTGCAACATCTCTAGAGAATCTTGGAAAATGATTGAGCAAATCCAAAAGCGTTTTATAATGTATAACCTCAAAATTAAAAGCAATACACCCTATCCTATTCTCCTTATAAAAGTCCCCTATCGAGAGCCTAGCTATGACTAGGCTTTTGTTGTACAATTACAAACTCAATAACATAGGAGACCATAGACTTCCTAAGTTAGCTTTAAATTCTAGCCAAAACCACCTAAGGCTCAAACGAGGTTGGTATAAAGACACCACGGCCTAGTTAAACCATTGGGAGATTGACGAGAATGTTGCATTGCAAAACATTAATAACATTAAAAATATTGTTACTTCTAAGTTCAAAGAAAAAATGTGGTGTGAGAAAGATTTAGCAGCTAAAAGAAAATTAAGATATTATAAGGAGGTCATCAACCCCACCTCGGAAGATCAAAAGCATCTCTCTGTTTTAACTAGCTCAAAGAAGAAAATTAATATAGCCAAGATTAGAACGAACTCTCATGAGCTCCATAGTGAAACGGGTTGGGCAGTTCCTAAAACATCATGGATGGAATCTGCCATCTATGTGAAAATATGAACATCGAGGATGAAAATCACTTCCTCTTAGAGTGCCTGGCTTACAACCACATTAGATCTTAGTTTCATAATCTTTGTTACAATACTGACCTTCCTAACCTTTGAGGATGTCAAAATTATAGTGAGCTCGAGAGGTTTCTCTCCAAACTTTTTGAGCATAAGAATAAAATCTTAAATCAAACTAAATAATTCGTTTCTCTAGGTCTGGTAGACCAAAATTTAGTCTTAACCATCATCATGAAAATATATAAAAAATAAAAAATTTAAAATTATATTAAAATTACAAATGTGAAAAATACTTAAAAATTATATATTTTTTTTCCTTTAGTTTCAAATTTAAATTTACTATTCAGAAAACTACACCTCAATATAATTAGAATTATAAATTATAAAATTTAATATTAGAATATTAAATAATTAAACTTTTATAAAAATTAAGATTTTTAGTTAAAATAAAATTTGTATTTCTTATTTATATTTATTATTCATAAATTCACAAGCCAAAAAAATTTGAAAAAGGATTTTCAAACAGATAAAATTACATCATAAATATTAAATTATATTTATGGTTATAGAAAAGAGATTTTTTTTAATTAAAATGGAAGGATTTTAAATGTTTAAACTTCAAACTTATTAAATTAAATTTTAGTTTTGAAATTAAAAATATTTTTAATTAAAAGGGAAGATTTTTAAATATTTTAACTTCAAATTTATTAAATCAATTTTTAGGTTTGAAACTTATATTTTTAGTTAAAAATATTAAAATCAAATTCAAATTTTAATAAAAAATAGATCAATATCAAAATCAAATATTGAGGTTCTCCGCATGGGGTAGCTCAAGTGGCGATGGCCATGGAAATGAACTCTCACTGAACCGGAGATCTTGGGTTCGATTCTTGTGCTACCCTCCCTGAAAGTGGGGTGAATAACGGACATGTAAAAACTCAAAAATGAGAGAGTTCTACCAAGCTTACAAAAAAAATAAAATCAAATATTGAGGTTATTATCCAAAAATTGGTTTTCACTCCTACTGAATTAAAAAACTTAAAAAATAACTCAATTAACACTACTATTACTATGAATGGTTACGCCTTTGTATTAATTCCAGTGATTATAAATAACCTCAAAAAAGCTTTACAAAAAAATATTATTATTAGTTTACGTCATGTTAAAAACATTTTAAAAATAAAATTATAAAACAAAACTATAAATAAAAATAAGTAATATATATACTAAAATTTAATTTAATTTTATAAATTTAAAATAAAATAATTAGAGTAAGAGAAACTAAGCAGAGGGGAAGGGTGACAAATGCTATTTATAACATGATGTTTTGATTTGTAAAGTAAATTAGGTAGTTTTAGTGATTTTAATTCACAAATATCTATTATTGTTAATGATATTGTTAATTATAAATATAAACAAATAAAAAATTAAAATTTAAAAATATATTAAAATAAAAATGTGAAAAATATTTAAAAATTATGTTTTTTCTTTTTTTTTTTCAAATTTACTTTTCATAAAATTACACTTAAACTTAATTACACTTATAAATTATAAATTTTAATATTAAAATAATAAATAATTGAACTTTTGATAAAAATTAAAATTTTTACTTAAATAAATTTGTATTTCTTATTTAAATTTACTATTCATAAAATCATACACAAATAAAACTTCAAATAAATAAAATTACATTATAAATATATAAATTATATTTATGGTTATAGAAATGAGTTTTTTTTTTCTTTAAATGGAAGATTTTTAAATATTTAAACTTCCAAGGCATTAAATTAATTGTAATTTCGAATGGAAAATTCTAAGTTTGAAACCTATATTTTAAATTAAAAATGGTAAAATCAATTCCAAATAAAAAATGAATTAATATCAAAATCAAATATTGAAATTATTATTCAAAATTGGCTTTCACTCCTGCAATATCATTTTGATTAAAAATACTTAAAAAATCACTCAATTAACACAAATATTACTATTAATGGTTACACTTTTATATTAATTCCATTGATTATAAATAACCTCAAAAACATAATTTTATAAAAAATTATTATTATTATTTTAAATCATATTAAAAATATTTTAAAAATAAAATTATAAAATAAAACAATAATAAAAAAGTAAGTTTATATATATATATATTCGTGTTTCTTCTCTCTTATATATATATATATATATATATATATATATATATTCGTGTTTCTTCTCTCTTGTCAACAAATAAAATGAGCATTAGCAAAAGAGAAATTGAGTTGACTAGTTGGAGTGATTTCGTAAATTTACCTCTTTTTCATTCTACTTAAAATTCAATTGAAATAAGAGGGAAACCCAATGAGAATTAAGAGTAACTAAGCAGACGGGAAGGGTGATATATATATATATATATATATAATTGTAAGCATGAAAGAAATGCTATTTATAACATCATGTTTTGATTTGTAAAGTGAATTAGGTGGTTTTAGTGATTTATACAACTTGAGTGGGCTTACTGGTTAAGAGCATGTGTTTCCTCCTAAGAGGTCACATGTTCAAAACCGGGGGTAGAGTATGTATGCCTTCGTAGACTTAATAATCAAATCACTACGTAGAGGTGGGTACTTGTCCCACAAACAAGGGGTCCTCATACACCAATTTGGTGTCTGGGGCTGTGACCTTAAAATTGGATAATAATAATAATTCACAATGATATCTATTATTGGTAGTTGTATTTTTACTTTGGTGGTCAATACTAAATTTATTGTTAGCATATTGGTTATGTGACAATGGTGGGTCCCTTATCCCACAAACAAGGGGGTCTCATACACCAATTTGGTGTATGGGGATGTGACCTTAAAATTGGATAATAATAATAATTCACAATGATATCTATTATTGCTAACTGTATTTTTACTTTGGTGGTCAATTCTATAGTTATTGATAGTATATTGGTTATGTGACAACCCCAATTATTTTCCACATATGTATACAATGTAAATATTTGAAAAAAAATAGGTTGAGTCAAGGGATGCAGATTCTAGAGCTGAGGGGGTTACTTGTTTGTGATGATCAAGGCTTCCTTATAACAGGAAATCTAAATTGCTTAATGGCAACCATTGAAGGTTGGTTGGTGTGCTTTTAATGGACCGATTTTTTGAATTAATGAAGCTGAAGAAGAGGGACAAGAAGCCATGTTGCTTTGAAAAATTTACAAGGAAGAAAAGACAAAAAGTATGACGAGGGAATGTGTTGGCAATAGGGACACTGAAAGTCAACCTAGGAGGAAAATAGACTAATAGACAACATTAGGGAGAATCACCATGGATAGGAGGAAGTGAGGGAAGAAGCACATTCGAACAACCCTGGTGCGTGGGAGACAAGGATCATGTGGATGAATTCTAGTGTTGGATGGAAGAACTTCATGCACAACTTATGAAGAACAAGTGAGAGGGATTTCTGCATTTTTTGGAACAAGGAAAAGAATCTCCGAAGGCTCGGCAACAGAGGAAGTATCTTGTAGTTACAAAAAAGAAAATCGTTGGGATTGTAACACCCTCCTCCCACATCTACCCAAGCAACTGACCACGTGGGGTAAACATGCGACGAGAGGCTACAATGATATGATTCAACCTCCTAAGTAACCTTAGGGAAATGGAATCAATGGAAACACAACACACAAACCTCCCTCAAGTGCTTCAGGACCCCTAGGAGATAATCCACCACTACAGGTGCCCAACCCTGAGTTAACCTAGCATTTAGATGAATTTAACCCAAAGTCGCTCTACAAGGCATGCATGTGACTGTAACCCTATAATCGCTCTCACAGGCTTGCCTGCCAACGACCAAAGACCCAATTTGTCAGTGCTATGCCAACTACTCCGAGATTTGAGCCACTTTTCCAGGCCTAGAGCCCAGGTCACTGCCCAGAATTGAACCATCTTTTAAGATCAGTAAAATAACATGGAAATAACAGTACTAAAGCAAATACTTGTTCAAGACCCTGACTGGGCCCTTACTAGCCATGATAGGCATTTCGTCAAACATATTGCAAATGTGTAATTTACATGTGTCATTAACAGATCTGAGCATAGGGGTCTCATACTTATATGAGATTCTCTATGAGGCATTGTCTCCTTATCACATTAGCTGCCATTTCATCCATTAGGCCATAGATACATTGATCATTCAATAACAAGTAAAAACATGATGAAAGCCACACATGGACGCTGTCATAAAACATGTAAATAACCAACATAATAGGGACAAAATTATCCATGAAATCACAGCCATATAAACCACATATAATCCATCATAATACTCATAGGGAGAAATAATATTTCATTAATGATGTAAAATCCAAACCCAAGATAGGACTTCCACATTCCACTCGACCGTAGAATGGCTGAGCTAACTCTCTCTTCAGCCATTCACCCCATGCCATATTCCAAGCATGAATGTGGGAGCTCATATAACACATCAACCAAAACTCATCCAGGGCTTCCAGAGGCCATCCACCTCAACCCATCAAACAATGATTCCACCTCACGGCCAGACATCACAAAACCATCATCAGATTGGTCTCTATCCCAGCCTTCCAGGGCTCCACAACATTTGTTCCAACCCAGCTCCCAGGACTAGTAAATCAATCCACGGCTGCCGCCGGGCTCCAGAGCATTTGTCCAACCAAGGCTTCCAAGACTAGTAACTCAACCCACAACATTTTCCGGGATTCCAAAGCATTTGTCCAACCAAGGCTTCCAGGACTAGTAATTCAACCCACCAAGGGAATCCAAAGCGTTTGTCCAACAAAGGCTTCCAGGAATAGTAACTCAACCCAAGCTGTTACAGGGCTTCCAGAGCGTTTGTCCAACCAGGGCTTCTAAGACTAGTAACTCAACCCAAGTCATTACAGGGCTTCCAGAGCGCTTGCCCAACCAAGTCTTCTAGGAACTAATAGCTCAACCCAAGCTAAAGGAAACATGAGAACCAACCAAAACAAGCACTGAAAGTAAATCCACAATCACCATGGCTATCTAGGAAATGGAAAGGCTAGGCAAATCCACTATCGATCAAAGAAATCCTCCATGTCAATGACAAATCATAACTAAGAAACCACATGCATGTGCCATGCATGCCAAAACTAGTGAAGAAAACATACATGCAACTTGGTACCTGCAAGAAAATCTGATGTAGCTGCTGATCCCGATGCCCTCTTGCGCTTTCCTTCTCTTCCTTTTCTTTCTTGCTCCAAGAATCCAAGTATGCCAAACCCTCCAAGATTGCTCCAAGAAAAATCTAAGTCTCCAAGAGTATGAGAGAGAGAGAGAGAATAGAAGAGAGCTCCACCAAAACTTTTCAAAAACTTACCCACTAATCCTCAGAAGCCTTTTTATCAATGAGGCCTCTATTTTCTTCATTTTCCGTTATTTTCCTTCAATTTCCTCCTCACATGCAACCTGTGATCTTTCACCTTCCTTTTCTCCTAAGTACCATTATTTTCATAAATAAATGTGCCAAAATGCCTTTTTACCTTTCCAAAGCCTTAGCCATTGCCTTTGCCAATTTCCTTAGCCATAATAAACCAAATCAACACCCATTAGGATGTTTCCCCTACCATTCAACTTTGAATACGTGCCCATCACCGTGACCATATATATATTTTTACATGGAATTTTCACCAGGGTTGTTACAAGGATATTAGATTTCTGTTAGCAAGAAGGCATAAGAAAAATTCTCTTAGGCGAGGAACAATGGCCTCTTGATTCCCTATTATCCAGAAGCTATAGATGTCTTTCTCTAGAATCCCTTGACGGATGGGGTGGATGATTGTGCCTTAGATTCGGTTGTATTTTTCAACAACCCTCCTCAAAAAATGGGGGTCCTTTATAAAAAATCCTCAAAAAAACTTAGCACTTAAGGGATTTTTTTTGAATTATTAGAAATAAATTGCTAAATAATATAAGGTATCGAGTCAAATGCCTTTACAACTAAGAATTTCTCGCTTTATTGCATATCGCTGGATCATGTGATATGAAAATGGGGCTCTTAGGCTTCTTGTCTAGCTTACAAGAACCTCTCCCACTTCCAAAGCTTGAATTTTCCCAAGTCTTTAATGATTAACCAATGTGGAATTAAGAAATGCTTGAGAATATGGGTGTATGCTTGTATTTGTTTTAAACTGATTATTTGCTTTAAAATCTACTGTTTGTGCTGATATGTGAATGCATATAACAATAAATAAAGCAGCAGTAAAAACAAACACATAAGACAACAAATTTATTAGGAGTTCACCCACAACTCTTGGGCTACATCTCTGTGAGCTCTAGTTAATTCAACTAGGCTCTCTGGGATTATGGTGTAAGTATTTTTTTACAAGCTCTTGGCCCAACTCCTGCTGTTCTACACAAGAATAGTGGGTTCAGACACCATTTAATCCCTTTTGGCTCTTGAAGCTCTAACTCGTGGCTCTGACTCTTGGCTCTGCTTCTTTGGCTCTTGGTTCTGGCTCTTGGCTCTGACTCTGGCTCTTTGGCTCTGATTCTGGCTCTTAGCTCTGACTCTTGGCTCTTTGGCTGTGGCTCTTAGCTCTTTGGCTCTGGCTTCTTGGCCCTCTGTAACCTTCAGCTCCCTGGCTTTTCACTTGAACTTCAAGTGACCCCAAAGGCTCCCTCAGCTGCTTAGCACAATAGCTCTTCGACTCTCTCTCGCTCTGCTATCTCGGCTCTTTGCTGCTACTACTTTCAGCATTCAACATCAAAACAATAACTTGGCCACTGTTCAACAACTCAGTATCCTTGTTTATTTGAAATTCATGGCTTAAAAGACAAATCGTGCTGCCTGTTGGTTCTCCCTTTCGGGCTCTGCAAATTCCGGCTTCGGTCCGCTCAACTCCCTCTTCTGGCATTCAGTAATCATTGCATAATGCACTCAGGGGAGGCGACCACCTGTTTCTGCAACGGATGAGGGCAATCAGTGCTTGAATCCTTAGTAACAGTCGTTCACTGTTTACATAGAGAACACTGTGAAAACACGGGAAATCCGCATAAAACACAATATATCAGACTTCAAAAGTTCTGAAATCCACCTCATTCTCCTATCGGGTCCGCTTGCAAGTTGCATTGCATATCGCAAATGCCCTGGTTCTAAGGTTTTTCCCCTTTGTATTAAAAATACACTAAACATTGGAAAATCCCGCAAAGATGGCTTTATCGGATTTAAAATATTATTCATTTGCATTCACAGCCCCATTGGGTCCATATATCGCATTGCGCATATAACATATGGTCGCTCCCCTGTAATGCTCCGATTGCGATCGGTCGACATTGGCGACCGCATTATCGCATATCGCGTATATATGTGTAAGCCCTGCTCCATTGTGTTCGCCGATTGTGATCTACCGATATCAGCGATTGCGGTATCGCATCGGCCCATGGCACTTATGCCTCTGACTGCCTCCGACTGCCACCGCCGATTGCGATTACTGATCAGATCTGGACCATTGATCGGCCAGATCCGATGGCCCCTGCGCAACCACTGTTCAAGCCTCCGATATGCCTTATTTCGCTGTTTTCTCATGTTTCCAGCTTTCTGATAGTGTAATGCGATAAGTCTAAAACTTTTCCTTTGCGCTAGTCTTGCCCTTTTGGGAGATTTGGAAGACTTAGAGGGTTTTTAGACCCATTATTCCAGGGATTTTGCCTCTTTTTCCTTTGAAAAAGAGCAGCTTCATTTTATGATAGATTTCCCATCTGAAGTCTGTTTTCACCCATTTAAGTTACATTGGATTCAGAATGGAGGGATCCCTGCAATATGACTATTTCTCGGAGCAGCCTGTGATTTTCATTTTCCTCTGATTTACAAAGGATTTGTGCCAGTTGGCAGCTTTTACCTCTTGCATGAAGTCTTTTAGACTTAGAGGTTTATCCAAGATCCATTTTTGGATCACGCCTTCCCACTAAAAGATCTTTTGGTTTCCAAAAGACTGATATACTGATCTGAACAGTAAATGAAAGCGACTCACCCTCTTCTTTCAGCCTCCCTACACTTGCCTTTGCATGGTGCCTCTGAACCAAAGTTTCTGACCACTTCCCTTCTCTGGATGGGTTGGTCTTCCTGAGAAGAATTGTCTTCCTCCTTGC
The DNA here is from genome assembly GCA_031772625.1 of Pinus tabuliformis. Lineage (NCBI taxonomy): Eukaryota > Viridiplantae > Streptophyta > Pinopsida > Pinales > Pinaceae > Pinus > Pinus tabuliformis. The sequence goes on from CM062804.1 coordinate 88,547,014, forward strand.
CTTCCTGCAGAACTTCTACTGAAATGGCCTTAGAAGGTAGTTTGAGCTTCTTTTCCTTGATCATTGATCCAAGGTGGCTCAACAAATGTGAAGTATATCTGCTCCACAAAACTTTCATTTGTCCCTGTTTGAAAAGCTGCCAACAACAACTGTTAACAACAACAAGCACACAGACAACAACTGGATGGACTAACTCTTGCTTCAACAAAAGAAACATATTTCACATATTGTGAACACCTCCATGTCTTATATCTGCATACAAATGATGGACTAGATAACAAGCCCACAAAACATGCCTTTAAACAGATGACTATTCAAGTCAAGCATGTAGAAAAAGACCATTAGGACTCTTTTTCAAAAGATGAAACTTTCATCATTATCTCCATTTGGAGACCAAGTCAACTTCTTTCAAGTCAACATGGCATCACATGCATGTAAAAGCAATCAACCCTGCAAGTTACTTACACATACATATTCAAAAACAAGGAAATCATTGATATCCCTGTGTTCATGCATCTCAAGCTCATGCATGCATTTCATCCCTCAACTTTCACTTAAGCACACTGTACTTTCGAAGCTGAAATGAAATATAATGTAAATGCATCAATAGACATGCAATCTTAATCGGATAAGAACTCTCAATGTTCCTTACCAATCTCTTTCAAAGGTACTACCCTTGCCTGCACATCAGCATCAACATGTGAATCATTTTGAGACACATCATTCATGGAATCTTCACTTCCATTTCTACCATCTTCTCTTTCCACTTTCTTCAACTTTGGAGGAAGCATTGTTGGATTTAGTGTCCAACACTTTGCAGCAAGATGTCCTTGCTTATGGCAGTAAGTGCACTGCATGCACATCCTCTTGATAGCATGGTTTGCCTTGTCCAATGGACCTTTGACTGCTTGCTTCTTTTCCTTCTTTTGCTTCATGTATGCGGCCATTCTCTTCCAACATTTAGAAACATCATGGTTATCCAAACCACAAAAGGAACATGCAACTCTTTTTCCATACATATGTGGAATTCATCATGCTTTGCAAAATCAAAAGGAATATAATTAGAACCAGATTTATACCTGTCTCTTTCACCTTTATTGCCTTCATGAGGAGGTGAAGCAAATGAAGAAGTGGCTCCCTTTGGAACACCATCAAACTCTTCAAGGCTATTAGAGTCTCCCCAACTCTCTGGTTCAAGTATGTGCTTCTGAACACCTGCAATTGATGTTTCAAGCTATTGTATTCCTCTTGGATACAACCTTCATACCTCTGAGGTAGAGGACATGAAATGGAACTCCTTCTTGGCACTGTTTCAATGGCTTTCATGGCAGCTTTGGAATTTTCTCCATAACACTGTCCATAGCCAAGATCCAAATATTTAGGCCTTTCCTCAACCACTATTGGTTCAACAATACCTTGTGCATGCTTTCCCAAGCCCTTTCCTTCATAGCCCATCTTGGACATTAGCTTGGAACCTATGCCCTTAGTATGTTTATCAAAATAACCAATATAAGCATTCTCAGAGGAATTTGAAGACAAACTAGAATGGCTTAACTCTTCTTCAAGCTGGTACTTGACTAAGGCTTCTTAGGCAACAAAGAGCTGTGTTTCCAACTCATGCATCCTCTTCAGGTTCATATTTGCAATATGAAGTTGCCTCTCCATTTCCTGCAATTTGTTAGCAAGCAACTGCTTCTCTTCCTTCATGGAATTTAGCTGCTTTCTAAGCATGCTGCTCTTCCTTCCATCCTCATACATTTCTCTCACCATATCCATCATGGTGGACAATTCTTGCTTCATGTCTTCATCAAAGAATCTTGTGAAGAGAGCAGAATTTGAGGACCCACTTGTAGAAGTTGTCATTATGCCAATGAACAAAAAAACTTCAACAAGATAAATAAAGAGCTTATTTAAGCAACCTCTTGCAACAAACCTCTTGTGCTTTGGATTGCCTTGAGGTCCTTGGGATAGAAGAATGCCTTCAACCCTTCTTCCTATTTGTCCTTCCTGGACTGAGCTATCAATAGCTTTCCCTTCACCTCTGCAAACTCAGAAAATAGTCAGTCTGCAAACAAGCATACAATCAGCCTCTTGCTGTTCAAACACCTTTTAGACAAGCAGTCTTTGCTCCGTCAATCAAGCATTTTGATATAACTTTCCTTGAAGGTGGGGTTAATCAATCTTAAGCTCCAATACCACCTGATCTGAAAATGGGGCTCTTAGGCTTCTTGTCTAGCTTACAAGAACCTCTCTCACTTCCAAAGCTTGAATTTTCCCAAGTCTTTAATGATTAACCAATGCGGAATTAAGAAATGGTTGAGAATATGGGTGTATGATTGTATTTGTTTTAAACTGATTATTTGCTTTAAAATTTGTTGTTTGTGCTGATATGTGAATGCATATAACAGTAAATAAAGCAGTAGTAAAAACAAACACATAAGACAACAAATTAATTAGGAGTTCACCGATAATTCTTGGGCTACATCTCCGTGACCTTTAGTTAATTCAACTAGGCTCTCTTGGATTATGGTGTAAGTCTTTTTTTACAAGCTCTTGGCCCAACTCCTGCTGTTCTACACAAGAACAATGGGTTCAGACACCATTTAATCCCTTCTGGCTCTTGAAGCTTTGGCTCCTGGCTTTGACTATTGGCTCTGGCTCTTTGGCTCTTGGTTCTGGCTCTTGGCTCTGACTTTGGCTCTTTGGCTCTGATTCTGGCTCTTAGCTCTTTAGCTCTAGCTCTTGGCTCTTGGCTCTTTGGCTCTGGCTTCTTGGCCCTCTGCAACCTTAAGCTCCCTGGATTTTCACTTGAACTTCAAGTGACCCCAAAGGCTCCCTTAGCTGCTTAGCGCAGTAGCTCTTCGGCTCTCTCTCACTTTGCTATCTTGACTCTCTGCTGCTACTACTTTCAGCATTCAACAACAAACAATAACTTGGCCACCCTTCAACAACTCAAGAACCTTGTTTCTTTGACATTCATGGCTTAAAAACCAAATCGCGCTGCCTGTTGGTTCTCCCTTTCGGGCTTTGCAACTTCCGACTTCGGTCCGCACAACTCCCTCTTTTGGCGTTCAGTAATCATTGCATAACGCACTCAGGGGAGGTGGCCACCTGTTTCCGCATCGGATGAGGGCAATCGACGCTTGAATCCTTAGTAACATTCGTTCTCTGTTTACACAGAGAACGCTGTGAAAACACAGGAAATCCGCATAAAACACAATATATCGGACTTCAGAAGTTTTGAAATCCACCTCATTCTCCTATCGGGTTCGCTTGCAAGTCGCATCGCATATCGCAAATGCCCTGGTTCCAAGGTTTTCCCCCTTTGTATTAAAAATACACTAAACATCGGAAAATCACACAAAGATGGCTTTATTGGATTTAAAATATTATTCATTTGCATTCATAGCCTCGTCGGGTCCATATACCGCATCGCGCATATAACATATGGTCACTCCCTTGTAATGCTCGGATTGCGATCCGCCGACATTGGCGATCGCACCATCGCATATCGCGTATATATGTGTAAGCCTTGCTCCATTGTGTTCGCCGATTGTGATATATCGATATCAGCGATCGCGGTATCGCATCGGCCCATGGCACTTTATGCCTCCAACTGCGACCGCCGATTGTGATTGCCAATCGGATCTGGACCTTTGATTGGCTAGATCCGATGACCCCTATGCAACCACTGTTCAAGCCTCCGATGTGCCTTATTTCGTTGTTTTCTCATGTTTCGAGCCTTCCGATAGTGTAATGCGATAAGTCTAAAACTTCGCCTTTGCGATAGTCTTGCCCTTTTGGGAGATTTGGAAGACTTAGAGGGTTTTTAGACCCATTATTCCAGGGATTTTGCTTCTTTTTCCTTTGAAAAAGGGCAACTTCATTTTATGATAGCTTTCCCATCTGAAGTCCGTTTTTTCCTATTTAAGTTGCGTTGAATTCAGAATGGAGGGATCCCTGCAACAAGACTATTTCCTCGAGCAGCCTGCGATTTTAATTTTCCTCTGATTTACAAAGGATTTGTGCCATTTGGCACCTTTTACATCTTGCATGAAGTCTTTTAGACTTAGAGGTTTATCCAGGATCCATTTTTGGATCATCATGTGTGTCAAAGGTTAATTAGCAAACCAGGATTTGCGAATTGCGATAAGAAGGGATCACCGTAATAAACTTAGGATATCATTAAACTTTCCATTTAAAACTAAGACTTAAGGTATTTCTTATAAAATAAAGTGCCTATTGCAATCACATATCGACATTCACGAAAAGCACAACTAACAAAGACTTTTGGAATATGCGAATTGTGATATTGCAGCATAACAAGCCAATACTGATCGCATCGCGATGCTTTTCTCAAAGGCCAATCTTGTGAACTATGAAAAGTTTGCGAAATGCGATATGAACCGGACACGATGAAAGTATGTGATAAATGTTATAAACTATAGTTAAGTCCGACGCTTAGTAAAATGTAACTTTACGCAATAAATATTCATTTAAGCAAAATGCGCTTTAAATGATAAAAGGTATGCCGCTCACCTCGCATCTCACAAAATTTCGAAACAACTATGAAAAATGCATAATCAAAAATACGATATTGCGATAATCTTATTGCAATCGCATAATCGGAATTTCGCACTTTCCACTCGTCACCTTAAATTTTTTCCTTTCCCATTTGCGATGTAATGGCTTAAATGAGTAATAAAGGCCATGATAAAAAATCTTAGTGCATATTTAATAAGTTTTAATGGAATTTATGTTTAAAACGGCTTGACGTGATTTGATATCTTTCATATGCATTTTGAATAAAATATCATTTCTAGTCACCTTTTAGAGTTAACTATATCATTAAATTTTCACGGTCATTTTCGCTTTGTGTTTATCTGATAATTTACATTGCTCCATTTCAGGGAACCTTCAAAGAAAACAATGTTGGAAAAGATGGTGAAGAAGGGAAAAGCTACTGCATCTGAGAAATCAGACATGATACCACTTTTCTCCAATACCACTTGCAAGAAAGATGGAGGAACCACATCATGGGAAGCTATGTATAACCTGCTGGAAGAAGAGAAACCCAGGCCACTGGTAACAAAGGAAACAACTGATGCCCAAGAATCATCTGACGCCTCCTATTTTGAAGAAACATGTTCATTTTTACACAGAATAGCTGCAAGACCTAAGATATTACCATACACAGATATGGTAAAATGGGTGATTGATGATGTAGATGTCTTAGACAGAACTTTCAAGAATAAAAGACATGAGGTCATGGGGTCTTTCACACCAGACAATCTGCGCCAAATGTACCAGCTACTAGAGCCTCAAAATCTCTATAACAAAGATTTCCTTGAGCATTTCGCCAAAGAGAACGAGGACTTGTTGGACGTTACACAGACCTAGAGGTCAGGCGGAGGAAAATTCAAACGGGATAAATCTAGTATGTACCCGATAGCATCCCTCTCTGCCCCACATAATTTCACAACAATGATGATGTGTAGGTTATTTGGTAAAGCTGATAGCACCAAATTTTCTATGGAGTGGCTCCCATTAATTGATGCAGCAGTTAACACAACAATTATGAACTGGAGTCAGATTTTATCAGACAATTTAGCAATGGCCATTAGGGAATATAGACAGAAGAGAAGTGTTTCTTCAAGAATTTTTCCCCCTTTCTTTATGAGTGCTTATGTTATGGACACCATTTGTTTTTTTTTTCTCAATTTCCAAACATGGGTTGGAAGTGGACTGTACAGAACCTGCTCCCCATCCATGTATACCATAAAATTTTGTGGGAATCTCAATTCCATCCCCATTTTTACAAAATATTCCAGGGTATTATGCTGCCTATTCATAAAATCGTTTTTGATAGAACGACCCCTAGGTTTTCTGAAGAAGCCAAGGTAGACATTTTGCCAGTTGCTAGATGGTTCGGTGAAGAGACGTTCACTTACATTAGAGTTTTTGGGAGCATTTATTCTCCGCATGTCCTCCCATATTATGTCCCAGACAAGCTATTGGCCAGAGAAATAGCTTACCAGACAGCAGGGGAGGGTGGTTTAACCAAAGGCCTGAGGGAACATAAGAATTTCGTTTGGCTAGCCTTCCCATTACAATTGTAGGTTTTAACCTCGTACATAAATTACCTGCATATGAATTCTAAAACACAGAAAATAAATATTGCGAAAGTACAACACATAAAACACATATACACAAAGATTTTCCCCTGGATCCCAAAAATTGAGACTACCAGCTTGATTTTTCATTATGTTTCTTTCAATGTTATAATACATATTTATACATGCCGAAGCATCCAATACCATGGACCGAAAACCATCATGTCCAAAAAACATGTGCGAAAATCATGCACAAAACCATAGTGGGTCCGCCCAAACAAACATAGGGTCCAAAACCAAAATTTTTCGGGGAGCTGCCCCGGACCCCATAAAGTGGGGTTACGGGTGCCCCTCAAACCCCCTGTTAACTACATGGAAATAATATAATACAACCCAACATTCTCCCACTTGTTGTTTTCTTTCCACAAGGGGTTACAAGAGAGCTTAGTCATTTTTCCAGCCCTGAAATGCCCATTGTCTCTCTACACCAAGAGAACTTCTCAAAGCTCATAGATTTTGTTAATGCATCTGCAGTATTCCTCAATGTGTCCACCTTTACCAACAACACCTTTTTGTCTTCTATCATATCCCTCACAAAGTGATACTGAACATCAATGTGCTTTGTCTTTGAATGATATGCGGGGTTCTTTGCTAAGAAAATTGCACTTTGGCTATCACAGTCTATCTTTATAGCTTCCTGTACTAACCCCATACTTGAACACAATCGCTGCAACCAAACTGCTTCCTTACTTGCATGAGTGGCTGCCATGTATTCTGCCTCTGTAGTTGACAGTGCCACTACAGATTATTTCTTACTCATCCAACTGACTGCACCTCCAAATAGATTAAACACATACCCACTTGTAGATCTGCTCTGATACCAAATGTAGGTTTTAACCCCGTACAGAAATTCCCTGCATATGAATTCTAAAACACAGAAAATAAATATTGCGAGAGCAGAACACATAAAACACATATACATAGATATTTTCCCCTGGATCCCAAAACCGAGACTACCAGCTTGATTTTTCATTATGTTCCTTTCAATGTTATAATACATATTTATACATGCCGAAGCATTCAATACCATGGACCGAAAACCATCGCGTCCAAAAAACATGTGTGAAAATCATGCACAAAACCATAGGTGGGTCCACCCAACCTAACATAGGGTCCAAAACCAAAATTTTCCGGGGTTACGGGTGCCCCTCAAATCCCCTGTTAACTACGTGGAAAGAATATAACACAACCCAACAACAATGTGGTGCTTTCGCACTACATGACTATGGGCACACAATAAAAGAAGCAGAGATTATTATGTCTTTGAAATTGGCCACAGTTCCAGGGAGACAATATGACCCAAATCAGGTTGCTAAAGACTTTACCACTATGGTTAAAGTCAAACAATTTACTCATGAAGAGGATGCCTTTGATGACCTCTTTCAAGAAGCATAAACATTTACAGAGGTCCTACATTCAACATCATTACAGTTAATCCTAGATGATATTAATGATTTTTATGTATATAGGAATAAGACACTGTTAAAAGTCCCATTGGACCTATTACAAATTGAACCAATAAGAGAACCAACTCCTAGCGTAAGCTTGGAGGGAAGTTCAAAAGAAAATTATGATGAGGAAACCCAAGAGAAGTTGACTCACGAGTCAGAACACTCAGAACAACAATCTCAGAATGGAGGAGGAAATCCAAATAAATATTTTGAGAAAGATACAACTGGAAATACTGAGGAAACAACTAAACAGGCCTTGGAAAAGAAGCAGACAGAGGTTGGTTCCACTTCAGCTCAATCAGGGAAGGTTCCAGTCATTGACCTTGACAAGGAATGGGAGAAATTCAATAAGAAGCTCCAAACAAGCACAAATCTTGAGGAAACATCTGATTTTCAGACCCCCAAATAGACTCAACACAAAGAAAATCCAGAAACAACAAAGTAAGGGGCTACAGATACTCAAGATATTGAGGTTATTCCTGCTTTTCCTACTTCCGAAATTGTCTTGAGAATTGAAGAGATACCTCCATTAGATATATTCTACAATCCTACTCATAAGGCTGTAGTTAAAAGGCAAATAAAGAAGACGAAAATAAACACCATTATTGTTGCAACTCTATAGAACGAACCAAATGATGTTGTGTGGAAGAGCACTCCTGTTGACCCATCAGAGAATCTTAGGAAGCTGTTACAATTCGCAGGAGCTTATGCCACATCAACCATCGATAAAGCAACAAAAGTCTGAATGCTGCTAAAAGAAAAACAACATAAAATCTTGTTGCTGGAACAACAATTAGAAAAAGAAAAAACTAATCAGCAAGCAGAACAACAGGTAGCTCAGCTTCAGAGGGAATTCGAGCAAATGAGGTTACAACACCAAGCCATCTTATCAGAAAAGGGTTCACAGATTCACCAAATGCAAGCCATGGTGGATAAATTTAAAGATAACCCTCAAACCAACAAATTCATCAAAGAATCAGTCAAGATCAATTCCCTATTAATACATCAGGAATAAATGTTATGCTAGAAAATCTCGTAGATTAATCCTTACTGTGAGACAAGTGATAAATTGACAAACCAAGTAATTGATATGAGGTTTGAATATGAAGAGATCCATGAAACAATTTCTGAATTTATCACCTTGCAAGAGTCTGATGAGGGAAGAAAGGCTGACCTACCAAAAATAGAAGAATCTCACAAATACATTTTGTTTACAGATTGGGATACACAATTAAAACAGGTAGAAAGGGCGACAACGACAACAACAAGTGCAACAAGCAGTATAATAGAAGTCGTTAATGAAAACCTCCATAACGCCAACCTTGTTAAAGAGTGCATACTAGGGTTTCTACAAAATAGCAAACCACTGGAGCAACAGTGGAAATAGATAGCATAGACCAAGGAAGAAGTGATTAAACAACTAACTAAATTGGATTGGGAGACATACTGACAGTTTCTAGTAAAACCACATAGCTAGTGGATGACTCTGCGGTGTTTAACAACCTCTGCACAAAAGATGGTGCCAACTTTGTCAGATGCCATATTTGCTGGACAGTTAAAATCCACAATCAGCCAGCCGCCTCAGCTCAAACCAATGATTGACATTTGCAATCTCAAAGATCAAGTTAGCCGACTAAGTTAGTTCAAGTTGAAAGGAGCTAGTCATTAGTTTAATTCTATTTTTAGTTTTATTTTTGCCCAATCTGAGGAAGGTTGTTTGAAACCTCCTCAACTATTTTTGTAATAATTATTTTGGAGGCATGTATTTTATTATTTAAACCCCTTTCATGCATTTAGAGAGAGGTCCAGAATTTTATCAAAAACACTTTCCAAGACATTACACTTCTGTATTTTTGGGAAGGTTTTGATGAAATTAATGGAACATGATCTATTTTTATTTTGAATATCAAGCACGCTTTACTAAAATTACACTTCTGTACTCTTAGAGTGTATTTGATTGGATGAAATTGGATCAATATTGCTGAGCACATGAGGAGGACCTTTCATATATGGTACTTTTATCGTATGATTGTGTTTTATTTATGCATTAGCAATACTTTTTCTCTTGATTGTCTTATGCATGAAAGTCTGAGTTATAGTTCTGCGTTATTTCACTTTTGTATGATGTTTTAGCTCTGAATCCGTTTTGAATACATGAATAATTTCTATATGCAATATAGTTTTCTCAATTGTTTTGTCTAACTATTTATCCAAAACAATTATCATTAAACGATGTCATTTCTTTTGGCAGTTGAATGATCTTGATTACTAATTGCTTTGAGACATCATTGTAGATCACATATCTTATTTTATTCCCGGGTATATTTATAGTTAGATAATGTTAGATTAATATATATGCATGTGTTTATTATTTAGATTAGATTATACTTAGTTGAATAATTCCCAATTACATCTTATATCATCCCATAAACATTATCAAATAAATCCTCTCTGGGAAACTGGTCCCATTATCCCTAGTCAAAGACATTATACCAAACAGAAAAGGAGCTGCTTTCAAGGTCCGGACCGGGTGGTTATCCCCCATGTTGTCGCAGTGAATTTCAAGGCTTCAACATTTTGGCACTGGAAGGAGGGCCTGAATATGAATGGCAAGAAAATATAAATCAGAAAGCCATTCTAAGAGTAAAATTCCCTCACCATCATCTCTGACTTCTCAACCGCATTCAAAATCCCCAAATCCTAGACATGAAGTTGTGAAGAAATCTTTACAATCCACTAGCGTTTTTCTAATGAAATCAGATCAACCTTTTTCTATAGAAACCCCCGAAGTTCAGTCTTTAATTCATAAGTTGCAAGAGATTTCTCTGTCTCGAGAAGAATCTGAATTATCTCAAGCTAATGTTTCCTCGAAATTTCCTTCCTCTCAAAGGTTAACCAGATCACAAAGTGAAAAATTTGGAATCCCTCCATTTGAATTTCCTCTACCACACCCTCGAAGAAAAACTAAGAAAACAAAATCTGAAACTCATAGTGAGATTCTCTCATCATCACCAAAAATGCCCTCATTCATTCCATCATCTTCATCACAAACTTGATCATCCACCTCACCATTCCAGATCGTGATTTACACTAGTATAGGAGCACAATCCTCCTCTACCCAATCACCTTCAACCACTAGAACATCTTCCTCTACATAGATACCCATAATGGCTCAAAGAACATGGAAAAATCCAGGAGCCGTTCAAATGGCAGGACTATTAAATCTATTACCTGCACATCCAGAAAAATGGTTGCCAAAATTCAACCTTGATGATGGTCTTCCTGCCGAAGAACACATAAATAACTTCATGTTGTCCATAAATTTGAATGGAGTTGTAGGAGAAGATGCAGTTGTAAGATTATTCCCTTATACTTTACAAGGATTAACAAGATCATGGTATTTTCCCATCTGGTTCCATTAATAGTTGGGATGAATTTCAAGAGTAGTTCCTAACCAAGTTTGGAGATGATCGCTCAACAACCACACTTCTCAATGATCTCTCTAACTTGAAAGCTGAACCTAGAGAACCAATTAAGGAATTCAATTTATGTTTTAATAAGTTATTGAACAAAATCCTAACAACATCCAAACCCAGTGATGCAGTTCAAAATGAATGGTACATTTCTTCTCTTCCCTCAAATGCATCTATTTTTTTCGATAGGGCTGCCAAACCAACTTTGGCAGAAAACATGAAAGAAGCCATAACTGTGGAAAAACGCATTTTAGCTTTAAAGAAGAATGCATTAGAAGAAAGAAAATCCAAGAAGGCCATTTTCAAAGACGAATCTAAGAAGAAAGCACCTACAGATCCCTTTGATCTTGAAGGTCTGCAAAAGGTACTTAAAACCATGTACAATGAAATGGTCGACATTAAAAAGTAGGGAGCCGAGACTTCTTCAAGGAAAGCTTTTAGACCTTACAAAATAAATCCTTCCTCTGATCCTAAACCTTCAAATACAATATCAAATGCTGAATCAGATGTGGAGGAAGAAGAAGTGTCAACAACTGAAGAACAAACCAATGACGAAGAGATAGTTGAATTACAAGGAATGTGGGATTTCATTCTTCCTTTGTCAGATAATGAAGAATCACAAGAAGTATTACATGTCGCAACCAGAAGCATGAGAAATGTTGATTTGCCACAAACAAATAAAAAATGGAAATCATCAACTCTGAATTTCAAAGATAAAGCAATAGGTAATAAATCTTCTCCCAAATACACTCAAATGACTCCTCCTCAATCAAACTCTTCACCTTTAGCCAAAACCTTACTAGTATCTAATGAGATGGAATACAACATTGTAGAAGATATGAAGAAGACAAGAGCTAATATCACATTCCATGAGATTAGCAAGCTAAAACATCAACATAAACTATTTCTTAAAGAAATAAAAGCAGTCCCCACTTCTCCTCTTCCCGCTGTTGTAATTTCTCGGGCTGCTCAAGAAATGGGTCGGCCTCCCAACACTTCATCAGACAAAATGAGTTCAACTGATATTGCTTTAATAGGTGGTAGATATAAATCCCATACACCTCCATTTCTTTTGACTTTTGAAGTCTTCAATAAGAATTTTCACAATTGTTTAGTAGATTCTGGAGCCTCATCCAACATTTTACCAAAAACAGTTTGTGCAAAATTGAATGTCGAACCCCAAAATCTGTTGTTCGCATTGCGCAGTTAGATCGATCTCAAGTCGAAGTCATAAGAGAAATCAATCAGGTCACCATTAGACTCTCATCAAACCTGAAAGTATGTCAAGTGATTGACGTTCTTGTGGCTGATATCACTGAATTGTACGATTTGATCCTTAGTAGAGATTGGTTTGAAAAGCTTCATGGCTATTTCGCAACAAACTGGTCCCATATGTGGCTTCCTTATAATGGTAAGCCGAATCAAATAAGGGTCGACCATGAAAAACATTTAAAGTATATCGTCACAGAACTGGAGGGAGAAAATGAGCCCGTCGCATACAGTAGCAATATCATTGGAAATTATTTAGTCGAATCATTTCTAGGCAATTTTAATGCCCATACATCACCCTTTTTGGAAAATTTTGTTACATCACAAGTTGAAAACTATTCTCAAACAAATTCTTCTAAATGTATCAATTTTGTAGATAAACCTGTAGTCAAGTCTTTGTTTTGGAAATTATTTTTTGATGGATCTAAATCTAACGATGGAGCTGGAGCAGGTTGCATATTGGTTAGCCCCGAAGGAGAAAAAACTATGTTGGCATGCAGACTTGAATTTGAATGCACAAATAACACTGCTGAATATGAAGCATTAGTTCAAGGGTTGTATAAAGCCATTGGCCTTGATATCAAATACCTTCAAGTATTTGGAGATTCATAAATTGTAATCAAATAGGTGAGGAATACTATTCACTGTCTTTCTGGACATTTTAAACATTATCAATCACTAGTCCAAGACCTCACCTCACATTTCACAACATTCAACATTTCCCCAATTCCAAGACTTCAAAATGCAAGTGCTGATCTTTTGGCTAATGTTTCATCCAAGCTCATACCACTAGGAGATTATAGTCTTGATTGCTTTTCTATAGAATTAATTTTTAGGCCTTCTATTCCCGATAACATCACCAATTGGCGAGTTTTTAATAATGATCTGGATATCATAAATTTTTTAACATCTGATGGCTCTTATGATGACCAGATAATAGATGAAGATCAGCACGATAGCCAACTTAAGTAAGAAACAATTACAAATTCCATACCTAAATTTGTGGTTAAGTTGGAAGATTTGTATGATCTTAAGGACAGATTCAAGAAACCTACTAACTCAAAGCTTCAAAGTTCAACTTTGAGGTTTGAATTAGTTAATATTGGAATTGACCTTAAACCTCAAAATATTAATCTCGGTCTTGGTTTTACATCTGATGAAAGATTAGCCTTAATAAATACAAAAATGTTTTTGCTTGGAATTATGAATATCTTAAGACATGTGATACTTCCATCATTCAACATACCATTCCTATGATATCCGATGGCATGTACAATAGAAGTTGAGAAAGATTCACCCGAATTTAGAAAATCAGATCAAATATGAATTGAACAAAATTCTCAAAGCCAAAATATTTTTTCCTGTCAAGCATTCAAGGTGGGTTTTTAACCTAGTTCTAGTCAGAAAAAAGAATGGTGATATTCAAATTTGTATAAACTTTCACAATCTCAACAAAGATTGTCAGAAGGACAACTTTCCATTGCCTCTTGTGGAACAAATACTGCAATCAATTGCAGGCTTAGAGTTATTTCTGGATGGATTTTCAGGTTATAATCAGATTCTCGTACATCCAGATGATCGACTAAAGACCACATTTAGAACCAAATGGGGAACATACGCTTATCAAAAAATGCCATTTGGATTAATCAATGTTGGTGCAACATTTCAGAGAGCGAGGGATATAACTTTCAAAGGTTTAGTAAATAAAACAATGGCAATTTATTTAGATGACATAACTGTATATTCAAAAAAGCGCAATAATCATTTAAAGGATTTTAAACAAATCTTTGGATGTTGTCAGAGATATGGAATTTCTCTAAATCCAAAGAAAACTTTCTTTGCTTTAAGTGATTTCTTGGATTTATTTTATCTAAAGATGGCATTCACATAGATCTTGATAGGATAAGAGAAATTTCTAAAATCTCTCTGCCTCATAATAAAAAATCCATGCAATCTTTCCTAGGTCAGATAAATTTTGTCAAGAGATTTGTCCCTGAATTTTCACGAATTGTTTTACCTCTCCAATCTATGATCAAGAAAAAATATGTTTTTAAATGGGGGCATATTGAGCATGAAGCTTTTAATCTTATCAAACAAGCAATCATAAATGCTCCCTCTTTAGCAACTCTGAATTTTTCTAATCATTTTATTTTATATACCTTTGCTTCCAAGACATCATATGCAGTTATATTGACACAGGTCAATGATGAGAAAGCCGAAGCACCAATTTATTTCTTTAGCTCCAAATTGCAGGGGATTGGATTAAATTATTCAGATGTTGAAAAACAAGCTTTTGCTGTTTTCAAATCAATAAAAGATTTCAAACTCTTTCTTCTCAAAACTCACACTAAAGTAATAGTTCCATTCTCATCAGTAATAAATTTAGTAATGCAAAGAAAAGTAGGCGAGAAAAGGGAAATTGGGTAACGACACTGCAAGAGTATGACATTAAGATTAGACCAGCTAAAATTGTTAGAGGTCAAGGTTTTTGCAGAATGTTAGCTGGAGCATCCAACTTACCAACACTACAAGATTTAGGTGATGATATAAAAATATGTGAGGTAAGCCTCAACGATACTGAATCTAAATATGTTGATATCATCTTTTATTTGAAAAATGGATATGCCCCTATGCAACTCAGTTACAAAAGAAAAAGGGCTTTGAGGTTAAAAGCTAAGCAATATGAAATCATCAATGATGTTTTGTTTAGGAAGAATTATGATTCTGTTTTACTTAGGTGCCTTGAAAAATATGAGGCAGAAAAGGTTTTGCAGGAACTCCATGATGGACCAGCTGGTGGACATTTTGGAGGAGACACAACAACACATAAAATCCTGCATGCTGGCTATTATTGGCCAACCTTATTCAAAGATGCACACGAATATGTAAGGAAGTGTAAAATTTGTCAAACAACTACTGGAAGATAGAGGAAACCCGCATTACCATTACAACCGGTCAACATTGAACAACCATTTGAGAAATGGGGACTGGACATAATAGGTGAGATCGTTCCTCACTCTTCAAAGCAGCATAGATATATCCTTACAACAACTGATTACTTCACTAAGTGGGTGGAAGCAATTCCACTTAAGGTAGCCAATTCTGAAAACATCATTGAATTTATTGATCAATTTATTATTACCAGATTTGGCCTACCAACTGCTCTCATGTTTGACAATGCATCTTATTTCACAGGAAATACTATGGCAAAATTTGCTCTTAAAATAGGTTTCAAACTTAAATTTTCTGCTAACTATTATCCTCAAGGAAATGGTTTAACCGAATCTAAAAATAAAAATCTCATAAGGATCATCAAGCGAACTATTGATCAAAGTCAGAAAAACTGGCATAAATCTTTAACATTTGCTCTATGGGCAGATTGAATAACACAGAAGGCCTCAATAGGCACTTTTCCTTTTAATTTGATCTATGATAAAGAGGTTGTTCTTCCTAAAAATGTAGCTATTCCCTTTCTAGCCCTGGTTCAATTTATTGAAGAAACTCATTCCTATTCTATGCAATTAAGGCAATTGCAAATCCTCAAACTCAAAGAAGAAAGAAATAAAGCCAAAATCATACATGCACATCATCAACAGTTGGTCAAGTCTTCATTTGATCCAAATTCTGTAAGTCTTAAATCCTTTCAACTTGGAGACCTTGTATTGAAGTGGGATACAAAACACAAGGAAAAAGGTAAGCATACCAAATTCCAAAGAATGTGGCTTGGCCCATTTCAGATTGCGGAACAAATAAGTCCATCAACTTTTCTATTGCAAGATTTATTAGGCAAGAGAGATTCTCTGCCTATTAATGGGCAAATTTTGAAGAAATATTTTTCATAGAAGGTAACCTCTTCTATCCCTTGTACACAATTGCCTTTACTTTTTTTAGGAAAATAAAAGTTAAATAGTATTTACTTTTGGCTTTTCAATAAAAATCTCTGTTATATTTTGATTTTTCGCTTGTATAAGTAGAGATTGTTAAGAAGATAATTTTGACATTTGAGACATAAGCTAAGTTCTATTTCTCTAAAATTTTCTTGTTTTCCACCAAAATCATTTATCCTTTGTGAAACCTCAACTTTATAAAGAGACCTTTGTTCTATCATTAGTCAAGAAAAGTATCTTTAACAAAGAAAAGGCTCTCTGTAGATAAGCACCTTTAACTCTATAATTGTCATCCAGAAACTCTTAAGGAGTCAATGATTCTCCCCATCTAGTAAACTTTTCTCTTTTTAGAGTGTAATTATAAAATATACTAAAACTTAAAGGATAAGAGGTCTCATTAAGAGCCGACTTACCATGTTCATAGGGAAATAATAAACTGACATTACCAATACTGCATATCAAAACATGGTAATGGCTTGATATTATTTTAATAACATTGTGGAGGAAAGTGAAGGGAGCATTATAAGAGCTTGGCATTGCTGCCTCACGCATTCGAGCTTGGCCTTGCAGTGCATAATATCATAGTTGATTGCAGTGGCAAAGTGTTGGTCCTCAGAGTTGGTGTCTTTGGTCGTGCTTCCGAGGTGTGTTGAGAGAAGGATCTATATACAGTATATGTTGCCTGTGCGTTGATATTTTGCTAGCCTGATGTGAACTGTTTGCGTTGAATTGAAGATGGTATATATATATATATATATATATATATATATATATATTATCCATTGTTTGAGGTTGATATATGCGTTAGAATTGAAACTTGAATTCAATGATTTCGTGAACCTTGTTACAGAGGAAATATACAGTTATTAAATAACTTGAAACTGCGTAGGGTATTGGTGCATTGGCATGAGCATTTTAATGTTAAGCGTTGAGCATTGCATAAGGAAATCCCATTGGTGTTGTATTATTCAAAATTGAGTGGGCGCGGTTGAAATTCCACGGCTTGGAATTGTTGTAGGCTGCGTTGAATACATTGAAGGCTTGCACATTCCATGTGTTCAATCATATTTTATTGTGGTTTTGAGCTAATTATATATATATCTGCGACTTGGTTTATTTATATAGCTTGAGATCAAGAACCTGGTAGGCCCTGAAGTCAAATACGTTGGTAATACTAGCAGTATTTATTCCAGCATTTCATCTTTGGTTGTCCATTTTTGGTGAATGCATTGATCACTGTAATTTCTTCATTCTTGGGAGCAGTGTTTGTGAGATTCACCTTATTTGTTCAATAAAAATGGACATAATTAATGAAGTATTAGAGTTTCTCAAAACTATAATATTGTCTAATATTCATGATACATTAAAAATCAACAAAGATGCTCTCACAGACATTCAAATCTGTTTACAAAATGCACAAGAGAAGATAGACCTTTTGGAGCTCGAATCTCAGCTTCAACGAGCAGAATTACAACATTGGAGTCATCATTTTGAACCTATTTTTGTTCAAAAATTAAGACAGACTCCCATCAACAACAAATAAATAATGTTGATCTAGTACCCAATGAAGAACCAAATTTGCAGAAAGATGCAAAAATTCAGCTTGCACTTCATAAGTCCATCATTAGACCTTGGGAAGAGCTTGTCAATAACAGAAACAAAACTGGTCTTGGATATGACAAAGATGTGTCCTTTCATATTCCAGATTACTCAAAGCCAATCCAGTTTCAAAGTGTTGGATTTCTTCATGACAATTCACCTTCAGATGCTCCAGATTCTACTCCTCTTCCATAGCAGTGACAACATATTGTTATGTGACCGAGTTGGCCATATGAAAGATCATTGTTTTGATCTTCATCCATGTGAGGGATGTCATAAAACCACTCATTCTTCAAACAAATGCTTCAAAAACAAGCCTCCTACAAGAACAAAGATTCACCTTGGTTGGATCACTTCTTGGTAATGGGCTTCAACAGCGAAGAAGATATTTCAATCATATGACATAATTTGTTCTAGAGTATTGAACAGTCTTGCAATTGAGTTTTCTCCATCTTGTCACCTTGTATCTGACAGGGAGGGAAGTGATGGTCATCTACAAGCTTCAAAGCCACATCAAGCGAGCCTGAGCCACAACCTGCCATACCAGATTCAGTGTTGTAGTCAGGGATAGAGATGCCCTTGAGCATGCCTTTGGTTGGTGGTCAACCTTAAATCATCTATGCAGGGTTGAGACCTCCCTTTTCAGGTTGAGTGTCTCCCTATTCAAAGAATTGGGGACACTTCCTCTAGCAGAAGACTTCAACTTCTTGCCATTTTTGGAAGAGTTCCAAGAATTGCATTAAGCATTCAAGAGTTGGTGGTCATCCTTAAACCACTGCAGATTGTAGACCTCCCTTTTCCAGGTTGAAGGTCTCCCTCTCCAAAGCATTAGGGACACTTCCTCTAGCAGAAGATTTCAGCTTCTTGCCAAATTTGGAAGAGTTTCAGGAACTGCACTAAGTGTTCCAATGTTGGTGGTCATCCTTAAACCACCACCTTATACCAACATTTCAGAGAGCACATTCATCCTAGTGTTGCCACGCATTTTTGCACATTTTGTATTACAACTCTCTTCTTGGACTCACACATACCCCTTCGGATTAAGGGGGGGAATGTTGGACACCTAATCCACTAAGGGTTATGGTGTGGAAGTTGAACAATCAAAGGAAGTCCAAGAGACCTTGGAAGATGAATCCAAGAGTCACTCCAATGTATTATAAATGTATATCATGTGAATAATATAAGGCATTCAATGCTTATCCTTCATATTTTTGTCTTTGCCATGGTTGTGTTTTAATAGATTAAGCCATGAATTCCTTAAGTACATTTAAACTTCCACCTTGAGAGTCAAGGAAATCAACTTCTTCAAGCAATTTGAGTTGCCTATTCGAGTTAGGCAACATTATAATTTTTCTAAATATCTTGGGAGTTAACAATACTAAATTCTTTCTATGAAGAGCCATCCTAATCATTTTGGCATTGGAGTCGATGCGATGTGCACACCAAGAAACAAGTTCTCTAAATTGAAGACTTCATGAACACACCCAACATTTGCTAAGCCAGTAGTCTAGATTTTATTCTTTAGCTTCTACTCAAGGGTCAAACTCAAATACCACTGGTACATTGTCGACCAATGGAAGTTTTTAACTTGGTGGGTGAGAGCATTAACCATATCTCCACAAGAAACCTCCTTCTTCCTTTTACTTGACATATTCTTTTATTATTTCATTGCACATGGATATATGTGACAAATTAAGTGTTGCATTATGGAGCTCCTTATTTGTTTAAAGGTTCGGTTCATGAATGACATTTACTAAAACATCCCTTCATCGGGACATGTAAGCATCATTATCGAGAGTTAATTAACAAAGGCACACCCCTTACATCAATACAAAAGATTTGATTCATATAATGACATATTGCCACCTTTAACCTTGAAGATCAAATTTTCTTAAATGAGCCTTGAATATCCCTTGAAAAGAGCAAAGAGTTTTTTCGAAAATTTTGTTGAGTATGGCTTATAAGGGAACAAACCCTTTTTTATCAAATAAGTAACACCATGGTGTGGAACACTCAGATGTACAGAGATGTGGGTATGTGAAAGTTTGAAAAGTGTGAGAGAGAGAAATGTGTAAACGAATGGATATGCATTAGAATGGTTATGTGATTCTTTCCACACACAAATGAAAAATTGGCTAAGTATGAATATTGGTGTAGAGGTAGGACTTGTGCAAAGTGTGGGGGTATGTTTCAAAGAAATGGACCTTTGCACTAGTTTTGAAAAAATGACTATGGGTTATTTACAACTTTAACTATGAGAAAGCAAACATATACATTTTATGAATCAACGAAAAAAATGGAGAGGTATATAGGCATTGTAAATGTATCATGAAAATGGGTCAACCCTAGCAAGAGGCATGACGACTAACCAGTTCATCTTGCATTGTATTCATTGATTTTGAGTCCACTTCGACAGTTTTTGCATTCTTCTAGAGCTGGTGAACAATCTCAACTAGGAATGCCACTTACTAATTTTGAGGTTTATTTTAATGTTTTGGTTGCAATGTTAGAGATTGTTAAGGCCATAGTGCCAAAGAAGAATTTATTCTGAGCCTAAAAAAAGTTTGTTGCATTTGGCACCACCTTCCATTTCAAAGGTTGATTTTAATGGTTTTATTAACTAAAATTACGAGTTTGTTAAAGCCATGGTTGCAAAAAGTGGTGACTTTTACTTTGAAAAAAGAGAGTGCTATTGGTAACAACATTTTTTATAGAAGTTAATTTTGATGTTTTTAACACAAAAATATGAGTTTTAGAGCTAGAAATTTTGTTTTGAAATCACAATTTTCATCAAGCAAATAATTTTGTTTTCTTGAATTTTAATGACACTTATTATACATTCAAATAAACTAAAAATACAAGTGTAGTGTTGAGCATCTACTTCATATTTATATAGTGTAGAAATCAGCGTTTAAATCAAATAAATATTATTAGATCCTAATGAAACATGATGTATTGCATCAACATGTTTTCATTTCATATAAACAAAAATCGACTTCTTCCACCAATGCTTTTAAGGAAAAATACACGTTATTTTTTAAGGAAGAAAACATGTTAAAAGGCATTACATTGCAAGACAAAAACTTCCTCTCACCTAGCCAATAAAGGTCTAGATGGTATCTATATGTCGCATGAACATGTTTTCATTTCAAGGTCCAAATACACAAATTCTACTTCTTTCAACATGTCTCTCTTTTGGGAGATAACAAACATGTTACAAGGGGATACATTGCAAAGAACACACCTCTTTTGGCTTAGGCTTAGGTGCAAAGTCTAAATGGTATCTAGCCCATCAAAATGATATAAGAAATTCACCTAGCCTCATCCCTTCCAAAACCTATATATATATATATATATATGGGAAAACCACAACATGCCTTCTCCACTTTGAAATTCATGCTATGTGGGTGGGAAAACCAGAATGGAAATTAAACTCTAGTTGTTGACACAATTCTATGATCAACCTCATTACTGATCACATGCTTAATTGGTTCTTTGGGCATAATTTAACTTATATGATAACACTCATTTTAACAAAAGGTAAAAGGAATTGAACATTGAGGTGAAATTTTGCAGATATGTTTTTTGGTATTATATATATAGAGTAAGTCAGTGATGCATTGCTCCTATCTCATGATCTTCAATAGTCCACTTAGCACCCATTCCATTAGGTGATGTTCACAAGGGTGAGGAAGTGGGATTGGTACTAGCAAAATGAATCACATCACATCAATCATCACCTCCAAAATTTGCACCTGATATTCAAGGCTTCCTAGGGAGGACATGGGAGAAGAATTGGGATTAAAAGTAGTGAAATGAATCACATCACATCAATCAACATTGTTAGGGCTTCCACCCTATGACCAAGACTTCATAATTCACTAGTCCCAAACTCCTCTTACTCGAGCTCACTTAACCATGGAGATTTTCCTCATAGTCAATGCTCACTTACCTTGCTACTCCATTTGCAAAACCTTAGCAAGTACCATGCCTTAATGAACTATTCATTTAAAGTTCCTTTATTTAAGCATCGTAGGGCTTTAACAATGCAACATATGATTATTTTTATTATCTACATAAAGTAAGTCATTAATGTATGAACAATATCCCATGGGCATTAGTAAAAAATAAATAATTTCTCATGATCTCAAATAGTCCAACCAAGACTTGTTTCAACAAGTGATGCTCATAGGGGTGGAGTGTCATTGAAATTAGTGAATGAATTGCATAGCATCAATCATCGCCTCTAAGGCTTACAACAAATAACTAAAACCTCTTAGGAATGCCACCCATCCCAAGATTCCTCTAGCTCAAGTGTGCTTAACCATGGAGATTTTCCCTATGAACTATTCATTTAAAGTTTCCTTTACTCTTTATTTAAGCATGGGGGGGGAGGCGGGCTCACAATGCAATATATGATCAATTTTTTTTTATCTACACAAAGTAAGTCATTAAAGCATGAACCATATCCCATGGGCATTATTAGTAAACACTAACTAATTTCTGATGATCTCAAATAGTCCACTCAACACCCATTTCAATGAGTGATGCTCACAAGGGTGATTAGGTGGGATTGAAATTAGTGAATGAATTACATAGCATCAATCACCACGCCCAAGGCTTGCAACTGATCACCAAAACTTCTTGGGAAGGTTACCCATCCCAAAATTCCTCTAGCTCAAGTGTGCTTAACCATGGAGATTTTCCCTATAGTCAATGCCCATTGAGCTTTTTACCTCACTAACAAGACCTTAACAAGTATTATGCCTTAAGAACTCTTCATTTTGAGCTCCCTTCATTGTGTATTTAAAACATTGACAGGCTTTCATAGTCCAATGAATGTTCCTGTTTTAATTACTAAAGTAACTCATGATTACATAATCCATATTTCATGAGTATTAGTTAGCACTAATCAATTTCTCATTATCTTAGTCCCTATTGATTTTTTTACATACTTGATCATGCTTTTGTATACAATGAAACCTTTTCCTCTTGGAATTCATAAGCGTGCTAGCAAATATCCACAATATTACAAGGCATTAAGTATTTTGGAGAAGGTTAATTAGTTCATTGGGGAATTTATTTGCTTCATTAGACCTTGACATGCTTTCTTAGGCTGTCTCCTAGGTATAGAAGTCATTTAAAACCATTTGAATCACAATGAGATACTTTGAAAAGGCTTTCATTTATACACAAGAAACAAAATTATCCCTCTTTAATAGGGTTTACCCTGACAAAATATCTGTGCCTCAACTTATTGAGAGTTTTATTGCTTATATACAGTAGACAAATCTCGACACAATCTCCACTATGGAGTGTTTCGTGATAGTCGTATAGAAGGTCCTCAAAGGTCTTACCAAAAGGAAGGTCCTAGTCTTGAGTTAGAATGGTTGGTACTTACCTCCTTTGATCCCAACCCTTCTTACAAGCTGAGGTGCGACTTTTGAGAACCTGGTTTTGGGCTAGAGGGGTAAATACTAATTTAGTCCATTATCAACAATTCCCATCAGTCAAAGCATATATAGAGGGATAAATACTAATTTAGTCCATTATCAACAATTCCCATTAGTCAAAGCATATATGGTGTGATCTCACATGCAACGAACTGCCATTTAGGAAGACAGCCAATAGAAGTGTGACATGCAAGATGCTCTCCTGCTTCTACCTTCTAGCCTTTTCTGTCTGCAAGAACTACTGCTTGTTTCTTTCCCTTCTTTATGGGAATAATCTCCAGCAAGCTCAAATATCACTTTCAATCCATAACAGAAACACCAGATAATTCAAAATCATTCCCACAAGTCAAGATATACATGGATACAATACCTAAGCATTCTTATTGGGTGAATTTGATTTCTTTCTTATCATTTGAGTTATATAGAGTACACAACAAAAACAGTGCTAACTGTTCCAGACATTGCACTGTATAAAAGGCTTACCATGTAGCTAATATCAAGCTTTCATGAAAGAAAAAATGACAAAAGAATAAAAAATGAGCCTTCACACCAAACGTGAGAGTTTTTCTAAAACTTCTTGCTTTAATGTTTATCAGCTGCATCAGTATCATGTCAAGGGGCGCTGTTCAAACCCAGCCTTCATCATCCTCCTCATCTTCAAAACTTAAGCATAAACTTTGCAATTTGAAGTCCATTCCTAGCAACATCTCGACCAACCCTGAGGCAACACCCGTCGCCTGAACAGTAGTCTGTTTAACTAACTGCAGAAAAGATACCCAGAGCTTTTTGTCAAATTCAATGGTCGTACTCTTTCTGAAATTGGAAATAAATTTTTAAACAGCTTATATCAAAAACTGACACAAGTGTATATCTCAATGCCCCTTTCATAATTGCATTCATCAAACTGTTTTGTTCACCCTTCAATATCACCAAATAATAGATCAATCTTATAACATCGACCTACTATAACAGTGCATTGTACCAAGGCCTAAAATCTGTAATACCAAAATACACCTTCAGAAGCTAAACTAATGTGCAAGATTTCAGCAGCTCAAAGGTGAAATTTAGGATTTCATTATACTTGCACAGAGTCCAGACACAGCCACAATGAAGGAGAAGCTTTTAAGTAGAGATTAAAAGTCGAGGAAACAATAAATGGAAGACTTGGGGCAGGCATAAGTCGAATTCAGCTATTGGGGGGAACATAAGTCAATTTTTGGCCATTGAAGGTCAGCTAAGGGTCTTGAAAAAGGTTTTGTGGAAGGACGTTGAAAAATAGTCAAAATGAATCCCATAGAGGCTGTGTCCTTGCTACATGCACAGCCAATACAACATCCAGAGGCACAGAGAAAATCTGGGCACCTAATAAGCGTGGATTTATATTTGAACCCCGAGTCTCAACAGCTCAATATCAAAATCAAACAGTCTTGTGGAAAATGGGCTGGAAGTTTGAATGTTCTGGAATGCATTTTTGTAGCTTCAGGTACAAAATATCTAGAAGGAGAAGAGGCCCCAGAAGAAGCTTCAAAAAGCCTCAGATGAAGCATACAGAAAGGAAAGACTTTGGGTCAGATTAATTGTTCTATTCTGGGGTCTAGGCTGAAAATGCTAAAACCCAATGTGAAGTCAACAGCAACAAAATCTTTGAAGAACTCAGTAAACAACTAACAATCAGATTCATTGTATAATCCAACTATGTTCTTTTCTTTATAGTTGGAAGGATTTTCCGTATTCAATTTATGTAGCTTCTAATACATGCATCTTAGACTCGTATACTCTAAAATCTAGTACATTATTCTGAAAGTATGGTCTAAATAGAGTGAACACTAATTTCTTTAATATATTTGAAGGTTTCCATTTGGTTATCTCTAGTTGCCTGGGAAGGATTTTGAATTTTGATATGGAAGCCAATTTGTTAATAAGTATGTCAGTTGTAAAATTGTGAATACTCCTGCATAATAAACATCACAAAATACATGGCAAAGCACTTAGCAACATTTTTCCAATGCATTTAGCAAATTGTTTTGCAAAAGAATTAAACATGAAACTGGGTAAATGATGTGTACGAGGGAGCAATCATGGTACATGAGTTACCCCGACCTTAATTTTTCCACCCTTCATCATATGTCTTTTGCCTTTTATGATTTTTTCATTGGTTAACTGCTCGGGGCTCAAGGGAACGAGAGCATGATGTGTAAAATATAGCAGTGGATACCCCCTTTAAGGTGGAGCAGTTCATCGCCCACAAGGGGTTGGGACAATCATGGGTTCCTGAATGATAAAGGAGGCTCATCTAGGACCCATAGGAACCAGGGTGATGGCCATGGAAGGGGGTATAGCTCATGTATTGGCTTTTGCCCACGTGCTAAATGTGTTTGCTTGGCCATCTTTTGCATTTTGTGGTACAATTTCCTGTTGAATGTGGCCAATTATGCTTTTTCTTTTCTTTCCTTTTGCATCAACCTCCGGGCATCGTTTCAGGCCCGACCCAAGGTGTGGGCAAAGGGGAGGGAGTGGCTGACCCTTTGTGGACCCAATGGAGGAATGTGGACCCAAGTGGGAGGAGTGATGAATGGGATTATAATGAGCGAAAGGGGGGTGATCTATGTGGATCGGGGAGCGGGACCACGGAACCAAAATTGAGGTTTCCCATGTGGTACCATCCCTAAAGCCCAAAGTTCAGTAAAAGAGATCCCACGGGACTAGGGTCCAAGGTTAACATCCAAAAGAGACATAGGGGACAAGAACACAAACCTAGTCCATTCTTTCCGCCAAAACCTCCCCTTAATCCATGCCCAAGAGTTTCCATGATAAGTAAACAAAAATACTCAATCACCAAATGACAAGGCTTACCTATAGGTTTGAAAGGCCCGCCTTCAAACATACGATCATGACAGTGGGTGAGGGACCACATGGTTGGCTCAGGTGGCGGAGAAATGGCACAATGAGCTAGTTGGTGGTTGCAAGGGGTTGTTGGTTGTCGGCTAAGGACCATCATGGAGAAAACTTTTCTCCTAGGGATATCACCCACCAAATAGTGGGTAACATGTGGCTCCAATTGGGACATGAGCTCTCGAACAAGTGGACAAAGCTACTTGAACTGGAGGTCATGATAACACCAGCAATCTCTTGGTTACTGTAGACCTTTTACCTACACATATCAAAGACTAAACGCATAGGGAAGCATGTTTCTATGGTGTCTTATGATCACCCATGCTTAGTGTTAGGCCATAAAATCAACCGGAAAATAAATATGATGCAAATTTAATCTAAATGCATCTAATCTACCATGAGAAATATCATATGATGTTAGTTCTGATAAGAAAATGAACATGCGATGCATCCTACCCTAACATGTATACAACGAAGCTAATATTAAGTGTAATCATAAAGCCAGTGCAACCAACATATCATCGAATCAATATAAATATGTTTTCTTATATGATTACGCACGCAAAAAATCCCAAAG
The DNA here is from genome assembly GCA_031772625.1 of Pinus tabuliformis. NCBI lineage: Eukaryota > Viridiplantae > Streptophyta > Pinopsida > Pinales > Pinaceae > Pinus > Pinus tabuliformis. Next base: position 88,573,788 of record CM062804.1, read on the forward strand.
CGAATGCAAACCCAAACACATGGAGGATGTTGCGGGTGGGAGGTGGGAAAATATGGTTTCTGTTGTAACATGCTTTATTTTTGACAGGTTAGTTTTTATTTTATAAAAAAAGAAAAAGATGAAATAGAACCTCATCAAAAGAAAATCAAAAGATATGTATAAGTGTGCTTGTTTAAATGCCACTTCATGAATAAATTCCATTTGTAATAATAAAGGTCTGTGTGCAGCTTGTTTTTATACCACAACCTTTTCTTCTGATCTGAATCAAACTATTTAATCTTTGATCAGATCATTTAAATTTTTGTTCTAGACTAGAGAATAAGTTCAACCAAACAGTTTAATCTTGGTTGAACATTAGAAGATAGGATAGATTAGGATAAATGAAAGGCCTAATATGCTCAAAAATTGGCCTAGGGTTATATTAGATAAGTTTTAGATTAGTTAAATATTTTTTGAAGGGCAGCTAGTCTAAACGCACTCTAGTTATATTAATTTTTCATTAATATTTAATTACTTTGTTAAAGGGTTGATTAATTCATTTGTAAATAAACATGCTTTATGCTTTTAGCAAAAGTCATATGCGACAAAATTGTTTTGTCGGCAAGTGATAAAGATTGGGAAAAAATCGACGGTCATAGGCCTCCCCGCTGAAATCAATGGCAGGGAAGCCTCTTCACACCCCCTCGCCATGAAACGAGATAATGGCAGGGGGGTGCGAAAAACAGTTTTGCCTGTGCGGGCCCCTCGTGTTTGTGTCACATCCTCAACGCTTCGCACCCCCTCGCTCCAAACCACTTACCACTACCCCCCCTCCGAAATTCGCTATTTACACTTCCCGCGCTTCCCGATACCATGCCAACGATCACTCCTCTCGCGCCATCCGCCTCCAATCACTCCATGCCACGTGCCCTCAACCGTTATCGCCTATCCGTTCTCACATATCCATTGTCGCCATTGATTCCCTCCCGTTGCTGATCTTCTTTCCCGTTAATGCATTCAATTCCCAATTAGCAATCAACAACTGCCTCTATTGTAACGGTAGCCTGATCCTTTTATAAATATCCATTTCCCCCATTATAATAGCTTTTCCTTAACATATCTTCGTTGTTTCTGTTCTCTGTTTCTTTTCTGCAAATTCTCTGCCAAGCCAAGTCTATATCTGTAAGCATCCTCTTAGCCTACCTTTTCACTTTTCTGCCATTCACCATTTTAGTCTGATACCATGGCTCCCAAGAAAAAGGACAAGCCTTCTGTTAGCTCCTCTACAACTCAGGGAACCCCAAAGGCCTCTGATACCTTGGACCTGGACCATATCCCATTAGCCGACCAATACTTTAAAATTGCAGACATTGAATGTGAATTCGACATGTTCGAATTGCACAACTGGCTGAAGCAGAGTTACTTTGATTCTGAGGATGAAATAAACCTATGGGAATCCAATCTACCTCTGTATATGTTTCCCCAAACTTATTCCTTTCCTGATTTAGTTATCTGGTGCCAATCCAAATACAATCCTTTACAAAGAACAGTGGTAGCTCAGAATGGAGACATTCTAATAAGTATCACTTCAGAAACCATAAACAAAATGCTTATGATACCTGAGAGTGACTCCCTTAGCTTTTTCTTCACTGCAGCCTTAATCGACCTATATCACAAGTTGACCTTCCCTCAGAGAGCTCAAATCTTTGAGATATTTCTCCCTGAAGATGTTGAGCTCCCCAAGAAGAATCCTCCTTACCCAGCATCTATGTTCCCTGAAAGAGCCAAACATATAATTTCCCTTATTTCTTGCTTGTTAGGCTACTAATCAGACCAATGGGTAGATGAAGCTATCCTAGGCTATCTGTCCATCTTTTCTAAAGAAAACAAGCCTGCCTTCATGTATAACTATAGTCAATTCTTGGCTAAAGCTATGCATGAGCAATTGATGAACCTCACTACTGGAGTGTTTAGATACTCCTCTACCCTATTTCATATGTTTATTTTTCAGCAAGGGAGACAGGTTGCCTATTGTTTTGCACAAGAAGGATGATCAACAAGAGAATCAAGCAGTTATTCCCTGGACCTCATTGATTAGAAAGAACTCAACTAAGTTTAGATTTTCAGACTTCATAGATTGTTTCATTCACCTAGTTGCACAGCTTCTCAGCAGTCAGAGTGAACCCAGAATCAGCACAGAAATTAAAAGGATTCTGCACCTCAATGATCGATTCAGCAAGAGACTGGTATCTTTACCAAAACTACACAGAGATCGGAGTATATGGCTGCGAGTTGGCTCCATATAAGTTGCCAAAATATGTTCCAATGAGAATTTTCTCTGGAATATATCGGGCAAATGATGAATATGGATGAGCTTCATTTCATCTAAGGGAAGACGAGATCACAGTTCAAGATAAAGGCACAGGTTGGATCATTCATTTGTAACACCTATTTAGCTGGTTTAGAGGCAGTTGATATATTAACACAGATGGGTTTCCAACCCATCTTCACCTGGTCCTATGATCCATTCAAAATTATTTCAGACTTAAGGGTGGAACTCAAAACCACTCCTTACAATCATACACCTAGGCCAGAGATTGAGAAGTTCAGAAATCAGGAACAATGGGAAGAGAATACTCTTCAAGAAGCAAAAGAACAAGTTTTACCTCCTTCTACTCTTCAGACTCCTACTTCTCAAACTAAGCATGACAAGAGGCCTAGGGAAGGATCATCATCATCAACAATTGGAGAAAAGGAATTCATCCACTATCAGAAGAAATCAAGGACTGAATCAAAGGGCTACTACTACTACTACTTAGGTCCAAAAGGAGCCTATTATCATCAATTTGGATGATTCACATGTATCCATAGGGATAGAGGAACCTATGATTACTACTCCTCCTTCTACTTCACAAAATTTGCTAGAAATTACTCAATCTGCAAGAGCAAGTGAAACAGAGGAGTCAAATGTCTTCACTAACTTCCTTGAAATCAAGCAGAAGAACGAAGCTTTGCAAGCTAATGTTTATGCACAGTTTTGGAAGCAGACTTCCACTTCACAGCATAGGTTGTTGACAGGATTTGACAGCGAGAAGGGAAGAAAGCAAATGACCTTTCTGCAGGTTCAAGTGCCTTTTCCTAAAGGTTCCTCTGATTACAAGAAAATTGTATTTACATTTGACGCTAATCAGATACATCCAATTATCAAATGGACATCCATAGGCATTCTGGTGACATGTTATTCTCAACCATGACCAACACTGCTATGGCATTGTCAAAGCTTAAAACTGCATTGTCAAATGTGCAGTCACAATTAAAGATTGAGAAAATATCATCTTTAGCTAAGGCCAACAGGTTAAGTCATTGGAGGACTTAGTAATTAAAATTAGATATGACCCTACCGATGTCAAAGCTGCTGAAGATATTATTAGAAAGAAGAACACAGATATTGCATTATTGAGAAAACAGTGGAAACTGCCTTCTACAGCGGACCCCCAAACCAAGGAGATAGCAGAAAATGAACAGCACAAGGAAGAAATGCTCAAACTGATAATTGAGCAAAATGTACAGATAAAAACTATGGAGGAGCAGATTGAGAAATTGCTTAAGGAAAAAGAGCAATTTAATCAGTTAGCTATAGCTCCCTATTAAGGCCACAACCACCACCCTATTGAAATTTTCCCTGGTAGCAATTTTGAATGGGTCCCCTAGAATTTGATCTTGCACCCCTCCGAATGACCTATTTTATCCTCGGGACTTTAATCCTTTGCCAAGTCAAATCTTCAATTTTTTTTAATGGTTGAGCCCCCCTCTTTAGATATTTGCTGCATGATTTATCTCTAGCCCCTCCTAACCCTCCATTCATTTCCTCCATCGGGACCTTTCAACCATCCAAAAACCTTCTATCACACCTTATTCCATAATAACCCTTTACAAAGGAAACGCTTCACAAAATGCATAAATCACCCCTTTTTTGGCCTATTGCAATCAACACTGCGCATTACTATAGTCTGGACCCAACGACATTATTAACCATATTTCATACATATGTCGGGTCCGGGACCATATCGCATATCGCAATCAGCGAGAGTCAAAGCCAAGCCATAAGGCCTATGCGATTTAGCGGACCCGACAGGGCTATCAGCTACAATATATATATTATTGGGTCTGCCCCCCCAATCGCTTATCGCTATCGGCGGAACCCAGGGGTTATATATATGGCACACCATTATCACCCGGACCCGCCGATGATTCTAGAGTTGGGCATATGATATTTCAAGTCCAGCCTAATGGCCAGACTCGAGTTTTCCCGTATATTTCTTTGTTTTCGAAAAATATTGAGGGCGGGGTTTTTTCAAAGGGAGTCTAACATTGCGGACCCACCAGCAGTATTAACACACAGATATATATGCGTCGGGTCCGAAGCCCCATCACACATCGCAATTGGCGGGTTCTCGGGGTTATATATAAGGCACACCACGCCATACCGGACCCGCCGATAACTATCAATGCAGGTGCATAAATTTTCAAGTCTGACCCTATGGCTCGACCACGGGGTTTTCCCGTGTTTTCCCATGTTCTTTGATAATATGTTGGGGTCGGGGTTTTTCAAAGAGGAGTCTTATGCGGCGGACCCGAAAGGATTATGAACCACGACATGTATGTATGTCGGGTCCGGCCAATCGAAAGGCGCAATCGGCATAGCTTTAAGCCCAAACACATGGCACGATGCGATGCGATATGGCGGACCCGATAGGATATAGGTCCCCGTATATAATATTTCAAGTCCGGATTTTAGATCCGGTTATGTGTTATACGACGATTTTCAATATAGACCGCGTTTATGCTTGCGGGACTTAATCAATGCATGAATTAGAAAAAAGGGGCCTATTCCTTCACATTTATTCCTTCTGCTGTAATAAGCATTCAATGAAGGCAAGCCTTGTGTTTTTAAGCATTTCTATCGTATTTTCATAAGCATGACTGGTGTCTATTATCTCTACAGGCGAGGAGTAAAGGATGCATAAGCGGATCCGGACAACTCATATATGTGGATGTGTTCTGTTGAAAGAGCCAGCCTTTGGCATTCTCAGTCGGTTTCCATGTGTTTCCTGTGTATTCCGAAAGCAAAACTGCCCCAGATCTCATCATGAAGAGTGACAGAAAATGCCCTCTACGTGTCAGCAGTGACACCGATTGTTCTACATCTGTGTATTCTGATCTGTATATCGAAGAGAACAAGGGGAAGGCGAAAGGGTTAAGGGAAGACCGAGAGTCATTTCCAGCTGCATAAATATTCCCTCCGGATAGGAGAGAAGGGCTTTTTGTTTGGCAGAAAACAACTTTGATTTATTATGAATAAAGGAGACTATTTTGGTTCAATGAGGAGCCTTTTGTTTCAGATTTAAGATCCTTTGCTTTCATGTGTTTTGAGACAGGGTGTTGTTGCTGGCATAAATGCAAATGTGTTTTGTTTTTGTGCATATTGATAACGATACAACTTATAATTAGCCCTGTTTGTCCGAATGTAATTCTTCATCATAGTTAATTCATAGGCAGTCCCTAATTTGAAACTATGTTGGACTTCAGTTGCAAGTTTTTCTTCCATAAAATGGAATGTGTATTCCTATATGAATGATTGGATTGCAATTAAGAATTAATGTAGCCTTGTTCTTATGTGAACCAGTAATTGATTCATTTAGACTTGGAATTCATATATGATATTTAACTTCTCTTTTGTCATGCTCCTGCAGGATAGATTAGGATAGTTAGGACATAGACTAGAGTAGTTAGAAGAAGTGTAGATAGGATTCAATACATAGAGGTTAGTTGTTTTATTTTGTTGATGTAATTGAAGTCTTCTTCCCAGAAGCAATCTTTCAACTCATTTAACAGTTTACGGGGTCCCTTAAAACCCGTTGGAACTAGCCATTCCAAACGAAAGCAAGTCTAATTGGGGCTTGTGATCGGGTTAGTTGCCCTTGCTAGTATAGCGAAAATTTTCCTAGCTAACAAATTGGCGCTAGAAGGAGGGCCTAAACCACCGTCCACAGCTTTTCAAGATTCATCTATAAATGCCATGCATGGACTCAAAAAGATTAATGCATGGGACGTAAAGGTCTAAAAGATCCCTCCTCCCATTTGGAAAAGCCTCAGTTCGAAGAAGCAAAGTAAGGAAATCTAAGTCCCGTGTTTAAGTCCCGTGTTTGGGTCACCCAAGGAAGAGACACTGTGGGAGTACCCTGTCACTCAGGAACAACCAGTCAGAAGACTTACTCGGGCTTACGCTCGTTCCTTATCACAGCTCCCTATCTTTCAGTGTTTACCTCCGACAGCAAGAAGAAAGCCAAGGGTCTACCACATAAACAAAGAGACATCTGCGGCCCCTTCTCTTGAAGATATTGTGTTTGATTCTTTGCAAAGTATCGACTCTCCTTGGGAAGAAATTCCTGAGGATTCCCCTTCTAAAGGCAATCCCTGGCCTGATTTGGAAAACCCTAACGAAGAAACCCTCAACCAGAACCTCCATATCCATAACATGGCTAACGTTCCCCCTCTAGGTGGGATCAACCTCTACTTCCCCCTCCGGGTGGAAATCAGCGTCCACCACCTCCTCCAGGTGGGAATCACCCCCCACCTCCTATAGGAACACTCCCTCCCTGGCTTGCACAAGATGCTGTAGCGGTACCTGGGTAGCAACATCCCTTACCCAAGAATGCAGAAAGAGTATTGCCTAAATTCGACCCTGAGAGGGGAGACACTACTGATAATCATATTCACTCTTTCTTTCTAGCCGTGCGCATGTTAGGGGTAGCCGACGAGGATGTGGTATGTCGCTTGTTCCCTTTTACTCTGATTGGTTCGGCTTCCACATGGTACTTTAGCTTGAGAATAGGATCAATCACCTCATGGGCTGCTTTTCAGTAGGCTTTCTTAGACAAGTTTGGCGATGACAAAACGCCTGCGGCCTTAGTTTTAGAGCTCTCCTGTTTGAAAATGGACACTAAAGAAAGGGTCAAGGACTTTAACATCCGGTTCAATACTTTGTTCAACAGAATCCCGGCTACCGCTAGACCTATTGACGAGGTGCTCATGGAATTCTACATCTCCGCTCTCCCTGTCCCTACTGCGATGTGGGTCAAGAGAAGTAACGCATAAACCTTACAAGATGCTATCGACAAAGCAATAAAAGTCGAGAATGAAATGATCAGTCTCACAACATGTCATCATACGATTGAAGGAAAGAAAGCCTCTCAATCATCCAAGAAAAGTAGTGGGAATGATAACAAAGTGGCTGAGGGCAAAGAAAGGGACACCACAAATGTGGAAGGTTTGCATCGGATCATTAAGAAATTGACAAACACAGTCATAGATATGAAAAGGAATTCTGGAGGGAATACTAGTGGTAATGGAGAAGATTATAACAACAGAAAGCCTTTCAAGCCTTTCTATCATAAGAAGACAGAAGGTGGTCAGGGTCAACTTGTGTTGCCTGCTCCACCCAATGAAGGGAACCTAAATATGGAAGAGCTGGCTCTTATTGGATCGCTCCTTAACAAAGAAGAACCTATAGTGGAACTGGAGCCAGAACAAGAAAATGAGGAAGAATACCAAGTAGAAGAGCCCTTGGATGAAGAGTCTCAAATCAATGTACTGTGGGATTTCTACACAAATGAGAATTATGATGATGAAGGACATAGTATGGAAAAAATCCACACTAATGAAATCCACACACGAAGTAAGGGGCCACTTGCAAGTGTGATGAAGCCTGTAGACCAAACAAAGAAAGATGTCCACCCTTTGAAGGCACCTGCTCCCAAAGTTCCTGTTGAGAAGGGTAGACCAAGTGGTCAGTCCAAGAATACCCCAGTGGCAAACCATCCAAAGAAAGATAATACAGCTCCCACTGCAACAAAGGCGACTCAAAATGGTAAACTCCCACCTAAAAACAGCAAAACTGGTATGTTTACTCTGCCCTATCCTGTTTATAACATTGATTACAATATTGTGGATGATCTTAAGAAATTTAGGGCTAATATCACATACTTTGACTTGCTAAAATTAACGCAGCAAAGAGATCTACTCTTGAAAGCTATGAATGAGCGGAACTGCAAAGTTCCCACCATCCCAAGCAGCCAAACCAAGAAGTCAGTGTCCAAACCTGTCAACACCTCCAATACAGCCCAAATACCATTAGCTGTCGAAGCCACTTTGTCTAAAATGAATCAAAAAACCCAAGATGTCAATGCAGCCATGATAGGGAGGAAATCAAAATCCATGACTCCACCTTTCCTTATCACATTTGAGATCCTCAACATGAACGTACACAATTGCTTGGTAGATTCCGGTGCCTCGTCCACTGTGATGCCTTACGCTGTTGCCAAAAGACTGCATGTGATACCCGAGAAAATTGGGACTCGAATTATGCAATTAGACAAGACAAATTTGAAAGTGATTGGGGAATTGAAAGATGTATTAATTCGAATGGCTGCTAAACCACAATACACACAAGTCATTGATATAGTGGTAGTCGATATACTCGAGGCTTATGGAATGTTGTTGAGTAAGGATTGGTCAGCAAAACTCAATGGATATTTCTCAACTGATTGGTCCCATCTCTTGCTACCTCAGAAGGGAAAAGGTGATATGCTGAGAGTTGATTGAGAAAGATACATGAAGTATGTGGTAACGGAACTAAATGGTCCCAATGAACCTGTAATGTTTACCAACTCTATCCTTGGGAACTATAGTTTCAATGTTTATGCTACAGAACCCTGTTTTGGAGAATTCCATGCAGAAACAGTGGAAGAAACTTTGACATACACACAGTTGGAAGCTTCCCCCCATAATCCCACTGATGAACCATCCTGTATTATAGTAGATGATAGGACTAATTTCATAGATAGCAGTTCAATTGATGTAACATTAAATTCTATATTTTGGACACTATTTTGATGGCTCTAACTGCCTTGAAGGTGCAGGTGTTGCGAGCATTCTCATTGACCCGCAGGGGAACCAACATTTGATGGCCAGGCGATTGGAGTTTGCATGCACCAACAATACGGCAGAATATGAAAGCTCGTTGCAGGGCCTGAAGAAAGCCATTGATATGAAGGTGAAAAATCTTAAAGTTTTTGGTGACTCACAGATAATCGTGGATCAGGTAAGGAAAAGGATACACTGCAATTCACCACACCTGGTAAGGTACTAGCATGAGGTATGGAGCTTAATTGACAGTTTTGATTCTTTTAATATCACATACATACCTCGAGGGCAAAACCAAGATGTTGATCTGATGGCTAGTATGGCTGCTAAACTTTTGCCTAATTTTAGATTGAAGAAGAATAAATGTTATGTTGAATTGATTTTCAGACCATCCGTGCCTGATAACATCTCAAATTGGCAAGTGTTCGAAGATGACGAGCAAATCCTTGAGTTCTTGCATTGCGAGAAGACATTCAAAACGCAGTCATTGGTGAGAAAGAACATGACAGGCTTATGAGCGAGAGGGAAGATGAGGAAAAGGATCAGCCCAATGTGATTCCCAAGTCAGTTGTTAAGATGGAGCACTTGTATGACTTGCATGATAAATTCAAGAAGCCGACTAACTGCAAAACGCATAGCTCATCCATGAAGTATGAATCAGTCAACCTGGGAACCAAAGAAGACCCAAAAAACGTCAATCTGGGCTTGGGGTGCTCTCCACAAGAAAAGGTTGCATTTGTCAAGCTATTTAAAGAATACAAGGACGTCTTTGCATGGACATATGGAGACCTAAAAACCTTTGATACCAGCATTATGCAGCATGTAATTCCTTTGGAAAAGGAGGCTAGGCCCTACCAACAAAAGCTTTGTAAGATGCATCCAAGCCTAGAACCGTTGGTGAAGAAAGAATTAAACAAAATGTTGGATGCTAAAATCATCTTTCCTGTCAGACACACACGCTGGGTAGCCAATCTCGTGCCAGTGAGAAAGAAAAATGGAGACATCAAGCTGTGTATTGATTTCAAAAACCTGAACAAAGCATCACAAAAGGATAACTATCCTGTCCCTTCTATGGAGCACATTCTTCAGTGCATTTCTGGGTCTGAAATGTTGTCCCTATTAGATGGGTTTTCAGGATATAATCAAGTGTTGGTATCTAATGGGGATCAGCTTAAGACAACCTTCAACACTAAATGGGGCACTTACGCATATCGTAAAATGCCTTTTGGACTTATTAATGCGGGCGCCACATTCTAGAGAGCTATGGATATAGCTTTCCGAGGGTTGATTAACATATCAGTAGTGGTATACATGGATGACATTATTGTGTATTCATATCGCAAAAGGGATCATGTTCATCACCTGAAACAAATTTTCAAAAGATGTCGAAGAAACAGAATATCGTTGAATCCCAAGAAGAGCATATTTGCAGTCACAAAAGGGAAATTACTGGGTCATATCCTCTCTAAAGAAGGGATTATTATTGATCCTGAAAGAATAGAGACCATCATGAGAATACAACCCCATGCAAACAAAAGGGCAATGCAATCTTTCTTCAGGAAGATCAATTTCATTAGGAAATTTGTCTCAGGTTTCGCAGAAATAGTGCGCCCCATGCAGCGGATGATGAAGAAAGACGTTGTGTATAAGTGGAGCGATGAAGCCAAGAAAGCATTTTAGCGAATCAAGGAAGCCATCGCGGAAGCTCCTGCATTGGTCAGTCCCAATTTCGGCAAGGAATTCTTCTTGTACACTTTTGCTTCTAATGTTTTGTATGCCGCAATACTCACACAAAAAAATGATGAAGGCAATGAAGTCCCTATTTCTTATATGAGCTCTAATCTTCAAGGGGCCGAACTGAACTACCCAGACGTGGAGAAACAAGGCTTTGCGGTTTTCAAAGCCGTAAAACACTTCCGCCCTTATTTATTAAAGGCCAGGACTAAAGTAATCGTTCCCCATCCTGCTATGAGAGCCCTCTTCGTGTAGAAAGAAATGGGTGAACGGAGAGGAAATTGGATAACCGCACTTCAAGAGTTCGACCTCGAGATTAAGCCGGCAAAGATAGTTCGAGGGCAGGGACTGTGCAGGCTAGCAGCAAAAGCCTTCGCTGATAAAGAAGGGGCGTCCGAAAAACCATAAGCGCAGAGCATGTAATATGCACAAATGGAATTCAGGGAGGAACCCCTACGGATTAATGAAGCGCTGATGTGTGAGCGCGAAACGTCGGAAGCCCTTTTAGATCCTGATTCGTGGTATTACGACATACGCTTCTATCTAATATGGGGATCATGTCCTGAAAACATGGACGCATCACAAAGGAGAGCGCTCAGATTGAAATCTAATCAGTATCATTTGGCCAATAACACATTGTACAGAAAAATTATGATGGAATCTGGCTAAGGTGTTTGGAAAAGGATGACGCCGACCATGTCTTGAAGGAAATGCATGACGACCCAGCAGGTGGTCACTATGGTGAAGAGACCACTACTCGCAAAATATTAAGAGCCGAATATTATTGGCCCATAGTGTTCAGAGACTCGCATGCCTACGCTCGGAAATGCAAGGTGTGCCAAACCACCACAAGATGAGAAAGAAAGCCAGTTGTTCCCCTCAGGCCCGTTATGATTTGTCGCCCATTCCAGCAATGGGGCCTAGATGTCATAGGCGAAATCACGCCAAACTCTTCGCAGCAGCATAAGTATATACTCACAGCGACCGACTACTTCACCAGATGGACTGAAGCCATCCCGCTTCGAAAGGTAAATGAAGATGAGGTAATATCATTCATTGAAAAAGTCATTATCAACAGGTATGGCATCCCTGACGCTCTCATATTTGATAATGCTTCTTACTTTTCATCACTGAAACTGACTGAATTTGCTATTGATAAATCAATTCGCATAAGATATGCATCAAACTATTACCCCCAGGGAAATGGAGTTGCAGAGTCCTCAAATAAGGACCTCATACGCATAATCCGTAAGTCTGTTGCAGACAACTAGAGGAACTAGAACAACGCTTTAACAAATGCCCTTTGGGCTGATAGGGTCACCCCAAAAGTGGCCTTAGGAAACTCCCCATACTTCCTCGTCTATGGACAAGAAGCCATCCTACCTCCCAACATTACCCTTCCCTCTTTACAGCTCTCCCAAGCTTCAAGAGAAACCCCTTCTACCTTACTTCAAGAGAGGATCAACCAACTAATGAGGTTGGAGGAATTAAGAGATAAAGCCATAAATAAATTTAGGAATCACCAAATGATTGTAAAAAGATGGTTTGATCATCATCTGGCAGGAGATACAGACTTCCAAGTAGCAGAGCTAGTCCTAAAATGGGACAAGTTGAGTGAGCCAAAAGGTAAACACACGAAATTCCAACACTTATGGCTGGGCCCATTCCAAGTTGTGGAAAAAATTGGTCAGGGAACTTACAGATTGAAAACTTTACAGGGAGAAACTGAAAAACTCCCTGTTAATGGCCAGCATCTCAAAAGATACTTCCAGTAGCCACCACATGGTGGTTACCTCCTGAGTAGGTTAGAATTCATTTTCATTTCTGTTGTTAGTTTAGTTACATTTCGGTCTTTTCCTCTCTTTGCTTTTTTGCAAAGTTCATTTTGCTTCTGTCTTGAATCGCAGTCCTTTTCAACCAACTGATTTCGGTCCTCCAATCTTATTTTTACCTTTTTCAGATTGCCCTCATTCGCCACCTTCAGCTTTTGCCTCCCTCATTAACCTGTTGATGAGTCTACTGATCCTAAATCCATCATTACCTTGCAAACCAAACCAATTTTCAATGAGCCCATGAGAACTGGAAAATCAGCGGTGGAACTCAAACCGAAGCCACTCATTGGCATTTGTTGGGAACTAGATGAGATCTGTTGATAGCTTGGATATCCGGAGCATGTAGGGGCATCTTTATAAAACAAAAAATGTGTAACTGCAGTTGGACTGGCATGGAGGAACGTTGCATTTTAGCAAATCCCACTCTAACCTAGCCTATACTTGCGTGTAAGGTTTACAGTCATTCTCCATTGGTCCCATCCACCACACTAAATTGTCCAATACCTGTTATCTACAAGTAAAACTCCTTTCATGGGCTAAGCTCACTGTCATATACCCTGTGGCAAATCCAATTGTGCTCTAGTCCTTGTGCCTGAAACTGGAAGGACTTATTTAAAAGAAAATGAAATGTCAAGTCCTTGTACCAATCTGGAAGGACAGGTTGTTTGGGAAGCCGGTTAGAGTAGGGACTGTTGCTGGGCTCAGAGTACCAGTTGACACAACAAGCCCAACCTTGCTTAAGCGGTTTAAAAATATGGCAAGATCCATGACTGCGCCCCATTCAATCATATGAAAATATAGCACTGAAATTCTTATATAAAGTGCAGATAAACATATCTACATCAAGTTTGATGAACAATAAAGAGCTGAGGTACACACCTAAACAGGTATTGACAGACCAGTGATGGCCCCAAAAGGATTTTTGAAAGTGGGAAACAGGTAAAGGAAGGTCAATAAACCCCATAACACTGCCATTGGAGAATGCCTGTCAAAACCCTATCAGTAAGTAGAAGCTATTTGTCTCTATCCCACCTGAAGCAATTAATGTTGAAGTGGAACCCATGCTTGTCCATCTATACAGTTTGCATTTCAAGTTTATCTCAACACCCTGATGTTCTATTGATCCAAGGTTTATTTGGAAACAGAGATAACTAGTTTGCCCAGCGGTTCGCCATTTGTTGTGGCCACAACCACCACCCTATTAAAATTTGCCCTAGTAGCAATTTTGAATGGGTCCCCTAGAAGTTGATCTTGCACCCCTCCGAATGACCTATTTTATCCTCGGGACTTTAATCCTTTGACAAGTCAAATCTTCAATTTTTTTAATGGTTGAACCCCCTCTTTAGATATTTGCTGCATGATTTATCTCTAGCCCCTCCTAAACCTCCATTCATTTCCTCCATCGGAACCTTTCCAACCCTCCAAAAACCTTCTATCGCACCTTATTCCATTATAACCCTTTACAAAGCAAACACTTCACAAAATGCATAAATCACCCCTTTTTTGGCCTATCACAATCAACACTACGCATTACTATAGTCCGGACACGACGGCATTATTAACCATATTTCATACATATGTCGAGTCCAAGACCATATCGCATATCGCAATCAGCGGGAGTCAAAGCCAAGCCATAAAGCCTATGCGATTTAGCGGACCCGACAGGGCTATCAACTACAATATATATATTATCGAGTTCGCCCCCCCAATCGCTTATCGCTATCGGCGGAACCCAGGGGTTGTATATATGGCGCACCATTATCACCCGGACCCGCCGATGATTATAGAGCCAGGCATATAATATTTCAAGCTCGGCCTAATGACCAGACTCGGGTTTTCCCGTATATTTCTTTGTTTTCGAAAAATATTGAAGGCGGGGTTTTTTCAAAGGGAGTCTAACATTGTGGACCCGTCGGCGGTATTAACACACATATATATATGCATCAGGTCCGAAGCCCCATCGCACATTGCAATCGGCGAGTTCCCGGGGTTATATATAAGGCACACCACTCCATACCGGACCCGCCGATAACTATTAATGCGGGTGCGTAAATTTTCAAGTCCGACCCTATGGCTCAGCCACGGGGTTTTCCCGTGTTTTCCCGTGTTTTTTGATAATATGTTGGGGTCGGGGTTTTTCAAAGAGGAGTCTTATGCGGCGAACCCGAAAGGATTATGAACCATGACATATATGTATGTCAGGTCCGGCCAATCGAAAGGCGCAATCGACATAGCTTTAAGCCCAAACACATGGCATGATGCGATGCGATATGGCGGACCCGATAGGGTATAGGTCCCCGTATATAATATTTCAAGTCTAGATTTTAGATCCGGTTCTGTGTTATACGACGATTTTCAATATAGATCGAGTTTACGCTTGCGGGACTTAATCAATGCGTGAATTAGAAAAAAGGGGCCTATTCCTTCACATTTATTCCTTCTGATGTAATAAACATTCAATGAAGGCAAGACTTATGTTTTTAAGCATTTCTGTCGTATTTTCATAAGCATGACTGGTGTCTATTATCTCTGTAGGCGAGGAGTAAAGGATGCATAAGCGGATCCGGAGAACTCATATATGCGGGTGTGTTCTATTGAAAGAGCAGGCCTTTGGCATTCTCAGTCGGTTTCCATGTGTTGCCTGTGTATTCCGAAAGCGAAATTGCCCCAGATTTCATCATGAAGAGATGACACACAGTCATCCTCTTCTAATCAACATCTATTCATTTCCCCAGGAAATGAAGCGCTCCAGTGACAGAAAATTCCCTCTACGTGTCAGCAGTGACACCGATTGTTCTACATCTGTGTATTCTGATCTGTATATCAAAGAGAACAAGGGGAAGGCGAAAGGGTTAAGGGAAGACCGAGAGTCATTTCCGGCTGCATAAATATTCCCTCCGGATAGGAGAGAAGGGCTTTTTGTTTGGCAGAAAACAGCTTTGATTTATTATGAATAAAGGAGACTGTTTTGGTTCAATGAGGAGCCTTTTGTTTCATATTTAAGATCCTTTGCTTTCATGTGTTTTGAGACAGGGTGTTGTTGCTGGCATAAATGCAAATGTGTTTTGTTTTTGTGCATATTGATAACGATACAGCTTATAATTAGCCTTGTTTGTCCGAATGTCATCCTTCATCATAGTTAATTCATAAGCAGTCCCTGATTTGAAACTATGTTGGACATCAGTTGCAAGCTTTTCTTCCATAAAATGGAATGTGTATTCCTGTATGAATGATTGGATTGCAATTAAGAATTAATGCAGCCTTGTTCTTATGTGAACCAGTAATTGATTCATTTAGACTTGGAATTCATATATGATGTTTAACTTCTCTTTTGTCATGCTCCTACAGGATAGATTAGGATAGTTAGGACATAGACTAGAGTAGTTAGAAGAAGTGTAGATAGGATTCAGTACATAGAGGTTAGTTGTTTTATTTTGTTGATGTAATTGAAGTCTTCTTCCCAGAAGCAATCTTTCAACTCATTTATAGTTTATGGGGTCCCTTAAAACCCGTTGGAACTAGCCATTCCAAACGAAAGCAGGTCTAATTGGGGCTTGTGATCGGGTTAGTTACCCTTGCTGGTATAGCAAAAATTCGCCATGCTAACACTCCCATCACAGCGATTCCAATTACAGTATCCAGAAGAGCATGGGAATCTACATCAGCCACAGGTGAATCTACATCAACAGCAGAGGATTTGAACAAACTCTCACAAGAGCTCACTCACCAGAAGCAAGAGAATGAAAGGCTTCATAAGAAATTCCAGAATCTGGAAGCTCAGAAAATAAAGAATGATAGTTTGTATGTTGAGGTAATGTAGAAAACACACAGGTTGGACAAAAGAATTGAAGAGTTGCAAAGTCAGTCATTGATGGCTCAAACCTTGGCCCAAGCCAAGGAAAGCATATGGGCAGATATCAATCAGGCCATAACTGAAGTATGGCCCTCCATTCAAATCATTTTCGAGCAGGAGGAACTCATAAACAGATGCCAGGTGGCCATTGATGAAGTGAAGCAACTTCTTAAAGATAAACCAAGTGAGGCTTCAGACATGATAAGAGTTCTTAACTCAAAAACAAGGTCTGAGTTGGAGCAGATTTAAATTTTGGACAGAACAAAAACCATCTTGGAAATCAAGAAGGTGTTGCAGAAAAAGAACTTGCTGACTCAGTTAGAAACTAAGTGTCAAACCTTGAATACTTTTGTCCAAAGGTTTCATTTTAAATTTAATTTACTGAATCAAAGAGGACTGTTAGGATTAGAGGTCCCAAATGACAGGTTAATCAGTGTGGAAGAACACTGCTAGAAGCTTTATACCATAGCCACTAATAAATCAAACTTTGCAGGTATAAAGAGGCATATTAGAGGGAAACAAGCATTGAAAGCTTTAGATTTTGATTTGACTATTAAGCATGAAATTAAACATCTTTTTGTAAATAAGCACACTTTTGAGAAATACACTGAGGTTTATGAAGTTTACAGAAAATTGGTAAATCTTGCCATACCAAGTGAAGACTGATGGGATCACTTGTGTGAATTTATTGAGTAACTTTCATCAACAACTGAAGGACAATTGAGCAGCACTTTTTGGGGACCACATCATCAATAGATTCCTAAAGGATAGTGCCAACATTTAGCAGTTTTGAAATTCCTACAATTTTGTACTATTTTTGTAATTTTGTTTTGAAAATATCTAGTAGAACCTTTTGGATAAATAACTCATCCTTCAAGTTATTAAGGGTTGAACCCTTGAATGAGCTTTGAGAACAGAATTGTAGTTGAACTGGAGATTTGCCAAGTTAATGAAAGGATTCTGAATTTGCCTTCTATAGTTTTGTCTTCTTGTAAGTTTTCATATGTGCTTATTTCATTATGTATTGCTTCATATATTTAAGTCTTTATGCAGAGATCTGGGTAAGATCATACTGAGTATCAGTCAGTCTTAAATCCCCTGTGAATTTATCAGCAATAACTAGGGACTAGCTTATAAGACTATTTGTTATTATAAACTCCCCTATATCAATTAATTGTCACACAAATCTGCATTCGTTTGAATATATTTTGTTCTACAGGAAACGTTCTTTGCTTGTAACCAATCAAATATTATGTCTGAATATTTAGCAAGTTATACTTCATCAATATTCTGTTATTCATTCATTTTAAATTAATTTAACTATAGCTAGACAAATAGCAGCCCTTTTATCTAGCTTAGTAACTATTAAGGCTTAAGCACCTGTTTTCAATAATTCATATCATTGGTCATCCATAAAATTAAAAACCAACAAAACATTTTAGATGCTTTGGCATGACTAACTGACCTAGAGTCATCTCAGAGGACAACATCAGACTGGCACCGTTGTCGGGGAGCGAAAATTGAACTATTTTCCCTGGGACAACGATTAAAAATTTTTTCTTTAAGGTGAATAAAGAAATTGTAGGTTAAAAATCATTCACCTGGTGACTCCACTAGACCAAGTTGGCTCCTTCAAAACATACCAGATCTCACTCTGACTCTCAAATTATATCTCCTTTATCTGATCCTGAGAGACTGGTGAGAGAGGCCTCGTTTAGAAGGAGACTTGAAGCTTCTGCTTCTTCTTCTGTACCATTACAACCTGAAGATATTCCAACTTCTGATCCCTTTAGCTTTGTTCCATCCCAATTAGATTTGGCTGATCTAACACCTAGGGTTTTAGAACTTTTATCTAAAGGAGTTGATCTGCAATCAACTCTCTTAGTCCAATCTTTGGAATCTTACAAACTTCTTGAAATATTTTCAGATTCTCCCAAGTCAGAGGAAGAACTAGATGTACATTTACCGAAGCTAAAACCAACTGATTTTATCTCCCCCACTCATTATACATTCCCATCCACTTCTGCCCAACCTGAAGAAACCTTCTTTGTATATTCAAACCCACTGTTTGAAAGTAAAGATCAGGTTGAAGCAGAGGTTTAGAAGCTAGTAATAAAAACACCATTGAAAACTTTTATGCCTCCTCCACTTTCTCATTCTCCTCCTCCCACTTTTACACCTCCATCTTCACCCACTATTTCACCACTTGCCTCATCATCCTCCACTACATCTTCTCCAACCTCTTCTACTGAATCATCTTCTTCATCTTTAGATATGGCATTTCAACCTATACTTCAAGCTAGATACGTTGCCCTGCATCTTCCTAACCAGCTAAACAATTTTCCTAATGGGTATTTGAAACCCCTGACCAGGTTTAATGGTGAAACTGGCCTGTCTGCAAAAGGCCATCTAGCTACATTCCTAGATTTTGCAAATAATATGAATATAGAGCATGAGGATGTATATATGTGTTTATTTGTTCAATATTTAGAGGGAAATGTTAGGATATGGTTTAGGAAACTGAGGGTTGATTCAATTCAGTCCTAGAATGATTTAACTACTATATTCAAGAATCAGTGGGGTGTCAAAATCGATGCAGTTTACTACCTTACTGAGTTTGAAGAGCTTAAAAGGAACCATGGAGAACCTGTGGCAGATTTCATTAAACAATTCAATAAACTCTACCACAAAATGCCTCCTGATTGTAAACCTCTTGTTGCAGCAGCAAAGGTTAGGCTTTCCAAAGCCTTTGATGATGACTTTGCAATCATGCTGAGGGAAACGATATCTCCTACCCTTCAGGGTATGCAAACTAACGCTATCGAAATTGAGGCTAATAGACCAGCTTCATCTAAACTCAAAGCCAAGGCTGAAAAGGCTGAAAGCAAAATGAAGGCTGAGGAAGGATCTTCCTCAAAGACCAAAAACGATGATCAGAAAATAGATGAGACAACATCATTACTTAGAAACCTATCTAATAGGATTTCTAAGATTGAAACTCGGCCTAGAACCATACAACAAACTGTTGTCAGACCACAGAATGAGTTTAGAAGAGCCCCTCAAACTCAGATTTTACAGAGACCTGACACTGATCAACAGATCCAACCTCCTCTGATGATTGATGACCAACAATAGATGATATTGGTCCTCTAATTTCGAAGATATAAATAATTTTGATTCTTCATCTGTACATAATGTTATTGTTCCTCACCCTTCAAATCAGTCTTCCCAAAATCAAGAAGACAGTCAAACTTCTAAATATCAGGCCTTCTCTGAATTTCTAATTGGAGAATTGAACAAAAGATACAATCTTAGACCTAGAGCAGGGCCTGGTAGACCTCCAAAAGGTCCCACTCAAAATGAACCTCAAATAAAATCTGTTGAAGCCCAAACAGCTATCATTCAATCATTGAATCAAACAGGTGAAACAAGTCAAATTGATAAAACTGTTTTGACAACCTTCAATGTTGAAAGAGAACTGGAAAGGGTTAAAATACCAATTCCCCTAGCTGAACTGTCAAAAAATACAGGGTATAAGAACCAAGTTTCAAAATGGATTCAGTCATCCAGTGTGGATGCTGAAGGGGATGTGATAAGCCTGCAGGATGAAAAATCCTCAGTAGTTTTTGGTCCTAGCTTTGATATGATAGATGAGAATGTACCACCGTTTTATGTGACACTGAAAATTCATGATTTTCTGCAATATAACTGTATGCTAGATTATGGGGCTTCCCATAATCTAATGCCTAAAGTGATCATGGACCAGTTGCAATTAGAAGTCACTAAAACTTACCATGATATTTATACTTTTGATTCCAAGAAGGTTCCTTGTCTTGCACTGATTAAAGATTTGGTCGTTACCTTAGCTCAGATCCCTGTCAAAAGTGTGGTTTTAGACATAGTAGTCACTGACATTCCTCCAAAATTTGGCATGTTGTTGTCAAGATCTTGATGTGCTAAACTAGGAGGAAGCCTACAAATGGATATGTCTTATGCCACTATTTCGGTTTATGGGAGTGAGCATCTCAGGCTGTATAGAGAGGTCAAATTTATGAACATCGTTTGTAGAGCTGATCAGGCTAGGAATCATCCTATTTATGTTGTTGACCAAGACTTTGGGTGTTTTGAACTATTTGTAAATAATTCACAAAATACTCAACTTACTAATGAAGGTATTGTTGATCAACCTAAAACCATTGAAACTGATATTTGGAAAATGTACTTTGATGGTTCTTTCTCAAACGAAGGAGCAAGAGATGGAATTGTATTAATTTCTCCAGATAACAAAAACATTATCCAATCATACAAACTTGCATTCGATGTAACCAATAATGTAGCAGAGTATGAAGCTTTTCTGCTAGGATTGGAGTTAGCAAGAAGTCTTAAGGTACAAAACCTAAATGTATATAGTGATTCTGAACTTATTGTCAGACAAGTTAGGAATCAGTGTCAAACTAAGCACCCAAGATTGAGATCTTATAGGAATGAAGTTTGGGATTCAATTGAAAATTTATTTTTAGCATTCAATATTACTATTATTCCTAGAGATCAAAACATGCATGCAGATTCCTTGGCTGTTTCTGCAAGTTCCTTTAAAATCCCTGATAAAATGCTTGTCTAGTATCAAATTCAAGTCAAGTATAGACCATCTATTCCTGACAATCTTAAGTACTGGCAATTTTTTTATGATGACGAGCAACTAAAATCCTTTTTGCAAGTCATAGATGGATTCTCAAACATGCAAGTTGAGGAAGAACCACTTGATAATCTTGAAATTGACAACGAAAATCAAACACCACAATTTGATTCTACAATTGTTGATCATAACATTATCCAACTCTCTAACAATTTTATTCCAAAAGGGTTAATCTCTCTTGAGAAGCTCTTTGATCATAATGATGTCCCCAAAAGTCCACTTTCTGATTCACCTAATGAAAACATTGAAATTTAAAACATTGGAAGTTCTGAAGAAATCAAAAACGTTAAAATTTCTGCATCCCTATCAATGGAAGCTAAAGACAAATATTTAGCCCTCCTTAAAGCCTACAAAGATGTTTTTGCCTGGTCTTATAATGAATTAAAAACATATGATACATCTCTTATTGAACACAAAATTCCATTAAAACCAGAGGCAAAACCTTTCAAACAAAAATTGAGGAGAATTAATCTTGTCCTTCTTCCTGTAATTGAAAAAGAACTAAAGAAGTTATTGGATGCTAAAATAATACTTCCATTAAGATATTCAAATTGGGTGACCAATCTAGTCCCAGTGAGAAAAGAGAATGGTGAAATTAGATTATGTGTGGATTTTAGGAATTTGAATAAATCTTCTCTGAAGGATAATTATCCATTACCTAAGATGGATCAATTACTTCAGAAAGTTTCAGGAGCCCAGAGAATTTCCATGTTAGATGGTTTTTCTGGATATAATTAGATTATGGTTAGTCTAGAGGATAGAGAAAAAATTGCATTTACAACTCCATGGGGCACATTCATGTATAATCGGATGCCTTTTGGGTTAACTAATGCTGGAGCCACATTTCAACGTGCTATGGACCTTGCATTTGTAGGTAAGACCAACAAATTTGTTGTTATTTATTTAGATGATTTAACTGTTTTTTCCAATTCTGATGAAAAGCATTTGAAGCATTTGAGAAAGGTTTTTGACAGGTGCAGAAAATTTGGGATTTCTCTTAATCCCAAGAAGTCTTTGTTTGCACTCCAAGAAGGAAAACTGCTTAGCCACATCATTTCCAAAGAAGGAGTAGTCATTGATCCTAAAAGAGTCTCAGCAATTTAGGCACTCATATTACCAAGGAACAAGAAGGAAGTTCAAGCTTTCCTTGGCAAAATTATTTTTTTAAGAAGATTTATCCCTAACTATGCTGAAATAGTTAAGGACATAACTGATATGCTGAAAAAGAACCATGAAATCAAATGGACTTTTCCTGCTAGGTATGCATTTGATCATATTAAAAAGGCCATTGCAAAAGCCCCCATCTTAACCAGTCTAGATTACTCTGAACCTTTCAGTGTCTTTTCTTTTGCTTCTAAAACCACATTAGTTGTTGTTCTTTTGCAAAAGAACAAAGATGGAGATGACCAACCCATTGCATTTTTTAGCAAGGTTATGAGAGATGCTGAGCTAAAGTATGACATCATTGAAAAACAAGCCTACTCTTTAGTTCAAGCTCTGAAAGCCTTTAGAGTCTATCTCCTCCACTCTTCTATCATTGCCTATGTACCTAATAGTGTTGTCAAAACTGTTCTAACTCAGCTTGACACTGATGGAAGGAGAGGGAGATGGATAACTAAAATTTTAGAGTATGATCTCATCATCAAGACTACCAAACTAGTAAAAGGTCAAGGCCTGGCCAAACTCCTTGCTGAATCCAATTACAAGATCTTAGGAATAAATTTTGTTTTTGACATCCCAACTGAGAAGAATACACAAGAACCTTCTGCAACCCCCACACAAGAGAATCCACAAGAACCTTCTAAGAGCCCAACTAAGAAGAATCCACAAGAACCTTCTGCATCAGATCGGACAATTTTGATTCACAGTGATGAATTTTTTTTGTTATTAGATTGGTACTTTGACATTGTGAACTTTCTTAGAGAATTTGAATGTCTAGCTGAATTTAGCAAAAATCAATGTAAAACACTGAAGTTGAAGGTTGTAAAGTATTGTATTGTGAATGCAAATTTGTACTAGAAGGATCCTCTTAATATCCTTTTACTTTGCCTAACAGAGAATGAAACAGAAGGGATCATTGATGAATTTCATGCAGGAATTTGTGGAGGCCACTATGCTTGGAGGGCCACAACATACAAGATCTTAAGGGTATGATTTTATTGGCCTACTCTTTTTGCACAGGTCGGAGAAAAGGTTAAGAGTTGTACACAGTGTCAAATGTTTGTTGGAAAGTAGAGATTAGCAGCTCTTCCATTGGTTCCAGTCTTAGTCTAAGCACCATTCTATCAATGGGGATTGGATTTCATTGGTGAAATTCATCCTCCATCAAGCAGTCAGCACAGATGGATATTGACTGCTACAGACTACTTTACCAAATGGGTAGAAGCCATTCCAGTCAAAAATGCAATTGATATTGTTGTTATCAAGTTTATTGAAGAATATATATTGTCTAGATTTGGATGCCCCCAGCAAATAGTCACAAACAATGCACAAGCATTCAGCAGTACTAATATGATTGAGTTTTGTCAGAAATATCAAATCTTGTTGCATCATTCTACAACATATTATCCACAGGGAAATGGACTGGCAGAGTACTCAAATAAAAGTTTGGTTAAAGTAATAAAGAAAACATTGGAGGATCATAAAAGGAGTTGGGACAATCATCTTATTTATGCACTTTGGGCCAACAGAATTTCACCCAAAAGATCAACAGGTAAATCCCCTTTTCAGCTTGTTTATGAAAAAGAAGCAATATTTCCCACACATTTAGCTTTTCCTGTCTAGAAGTTTTTGCAAGATTCAAATGAAGAGGTTGATGACTTCTCTCGAAGAATAAATCAGATCATAGAATTGAATGAGGATGGAGATGAAGTACATTACAAACTTAAGAAATATCAGAGTAAAATGAAAAGCTTTTTTGATAGGAAAGCCAGGGAAAGAGATTTTAGGCAAGGTGATTTGGTACTGAGATGGGATGCTAGGAGAGAAGACAAAGGTAAACATGGCAAGTTTGACAACCTTTGGTTGGGACCTTTTAGGATTGCTGTCAATGGGAAGTACTTGAAGCACTATATTCAGTATTGAGAGGTCTCTATTCATTCATCATTGTATTATACCAGAGAGTCTTATTTTACATGTAGGGTGTATTTATTTCAACAGAAGACCCCATTAGCCCGAGGAGAAGGCACATGGATCTGCAAGTTCTCTGCATTCTGCGGAAGGAAGCAGTCCCCAGTTGGAGCCGATGTTGTAACATGCTTTATTTTTGATAGGTTAGCTTTTATTTTATAAAAGAGGGTATGAAAAAACAGGAAATAAAGAAAAGAGATGAAATAGAACCCCAGCAAAAGAAAATCAAAAGATATGTATAAGTGTGCTTGTTTAAATGCCACTTCATGAATAAATTCCATTTGTAATAATAAAGGTCTGTGTGCAGCTTGTTTTTATGCCACAACCTTTTCTTCTGATCTAAATCAAACTGTTTAATCTTGATCAAATCATTTAAAATTTTTGTTCTAGACTAGAGAATAAGTTCAACCAAACAGTTTAATCTTGGTTGAACATTAGAAGATAGGATAGATTAGGATAAATAAAAGGCCTAATATGCTCAAAAATTGGCCTAAGGTTATATTAGATTAGGTTTAGATTAGTCAAATATTTTTTGAAGGGAAGCTAGTCTAAACGCGCCTTAGATTAATTTTTCATTAGTATTTAATTACCTTGTTAATGAGTTGATTAATTCATTTGTAAATAAACATGTTTTATGCTTTTAGCCAAAGTCATATGCAACAAAATTGTTTTGTCGGCAAGTGATAAAGATCGGGAAAAAATCGACGATCATAGGCCTCCTCGCCTAGATCAACTGCGGGGAAGCCTCTTCGCACCCCCTTATCACGAAACGAGATAACGATAAGGGGGGGTGCGAAAAACGGATTTTCCCGCACGGGCCCCTCGCGTACGTGTAGCCTCCTCAACACTTCGCACCCCCTCCCTCCAAACCGCTTACCACTACCCCCCCCTCAGAAATTCGTTGTTTACACTTCCCGCGCTTCCCGATTTTGGGCCAATGGTCACTCCTCCTGCATCATCCGCCTCCAATCACTCCATGCCATGTGCCCTCAACCGTTATCACCTATTCGTTCCCGCGTATCCGTTGCCGCCAATAATTCCCTCCCGTTGTTGATCTTCTTTGTTGTTAATGCATTAAATTCCCAATCAGCAACAGCCTCTATTGTAATGATAGCCTAATCCATTTATAAATATCCATTTCCCCCATTACAATGGCTTTTCCTAAACTTATCTTCGTTGCTCCTGTTCTATGTTTCTTTTCTGCAAATTCTCTGTCGAGCCAAGTCTGTATCTGTAAGCATCCTCTTAGCCTACCTCTGCACTTTTCTGCCATTCACCATTTCAGTCTAATACCATGGCTCCCAAGAAAAAGGACAAGCCTTCTGCCAACTCCTCTGCAACTCAGGAAACCCCAAAGGCCTCTGATGCCTTGGACCTGGACCATATCCCATTAGCCGATCAATACTTTAAAATTGCAGACACTGAATGTGAATTCGACATGTTTGAATTGCACAATTGGCTGAAGCAGACTTACTTTGATTCTGAGGATGAAATAAACCTATGGGAATCCAATCTACCTCTGTATATGTTTCCCCAAACTTATTCCTTTCCTGATTTAGTTATCTGGTGCCAATCCAAGTACAATCCTTTACAGAGAATAGTGGTAGCTCAAAATGGAGACATTCTGATAACTATCACTGCAGAAACCATAAACAAAATGCTTTTGATACCCGAGAGTGACTCCCTTAGCTTTTTCTCCACTGCAGCCTTAATTGACCTATATCACAAGTTGACCTTCCCTCAGAGAGCTCAAATCTTTGAGATATTTCTCCTTGAAGATGTTGAGCTCCCCAAAAAGAATCCTCCTTACCCAGCATCTATGTTCCCTGAAAGAACCAAACATAATTTCCCTTATTTCTTGCTTGTTAGGCTACCAATCAGACCAATGGGTAGATGAAGCTATCCTAGGTTATCTGTCCATCTTTTCTAAAGAAAACAAGTCTGCCTTCATGTATAACTATAGTCAATTTTTGGCTGAAGATATGCATGAGCAATTGATGAACCTCACTACTGAAGGAGTGTTTAAATACTCCTTTATCCTATTTCATATGTTTATTTTTTAGCAGGGAGACAGGTTGCCTATTATTTTGCACAAGAAGGATGATCAACAAGAGAATCAAGCAGTTATTCACTGGACCTCATTGATTAGAAAGAACTCAACTGAGTTCAGATTTTCAGACTTCATAGATTGTTTCATTCACCCAGTTGCACAGCTTCTCAACAGTCAGAGTGAACCCAGAATCAACACAGAAATTAAAAGGATTATGCACCTCAGTGATCAAGTCAGAACAGGAGACTGGTATCTTTACCAGAACTACACAGAGATCAGAGTATATGGCTGCGAGTTGGCTCCATATAAGTTGCCAAAATATGTTCCAATGAGAATTTTCTCTCTGGAATATATCAGGCAAATGATGAATATGGATGAGCTTCATTTCATCTCAGGGAAGAGGAGATCATAGTTCAAGATAAAGGCACAGGTTGGATCATTCATTTGTAACACCAAATCAGCTGGTTTAGAGGTAGATGCTATATTAAAACAGATGGGTTTCCAACCTAGCTTCACCTGGTCCTATGATCCATTCAGTATTATTTCAGACTTAAGGGTGAAACTCAAAACCACTCCTTACAATCATACACCTAGGCCAGAGATTAAGAAGTTCAAAAATCAGGAACAATGGGAAGAGAATACTCTTCAAGAAGCAGAAGAACAAGTTTTACCTCCTTCTACTCTTCAGACTCCTACTTCTCAAACTAAGCATGACAAGAGGCCTAGGGAAGGATCATCATCATCAGCAATTGGAGAAAAGGAATTCATCCACTATCAGAATAAATCAACGACTGAATCAAAGGGCACTACTACTACTACTACTCAGGGTCAAAAGGAGCCTATTATCATCAATTTGGATGATTAACAGGTATCCATAGGGACAGAGGAACCTGTGATTACTACTCCTTCTTCCTCTACTTCACAGAATTTGCTAGAAATTACTCAATCTGCAGGAGCAAGTGAAACAGAGGAGTCAAATGTCTTCACTAACTTCTTTGAAATCAAGCAGAAGAATGAAGCTTTGCAACCTAATGCTTATGCACAGTTTTGGAGGCAGACTTCCACTTCACAGCATATGTTGACAACATTTCACAGCGAGAAGGGAAGAATGCAAATGGCCTTTCTACAGGGTCAAGTGCCATTTCCTAAAGGTTCTTCTAATTACAAGAAAACTGTATTTACATTTGACGCTAATCAGATACATCCAATTGATCAAATGGACATGCATAGGCAGTCTGGTGAGATGTTATTCTCAATCATGACCAACGCTACTATGGCATTGTCAAAGCTTAAAACTGCACTGTCAAATGTGCAGTCACAATTAAAGATTGAGAAAGCTAAGGACAACAGGGTTAAGTCATTGGAGGACTTAGTGATTAAAATTGGATATGACCCTACTAATATCAAAGTTGTTGAAGATATTATCAGAAAGAAGAACACAGATATTGCATTATTGAGAAAACAGTTGAAACTACCTTCTACAGAGGACTCCCAGACCAAGGAGATAGCAGAAAATGAACAACACAAGGAAGAAATGCTCAAACTGATAATTGAGCAAAATGTATAGATAAAAACTATGGAGGAGCAGATTGAGAAATTGCTTAAGGAAAAAGAGCAATTTACTCAGTTAGCTATAACTCCCATCACAGTTATTCCTATTACAGTGTCCAGAACAGCAGGGGAATCTACATCAGCCACAGGGGAATCTACATCGACAGCAGAGGATTTGAACAAACTCTCACAGGAGCTCACTCACTAGAAGCAAGAGAATGAAAGGCTTCATAAGAAATTCCAGAATCTGGAAGCTCAGAAAATAAAGAATGATAGTTTGTATGTTGAGGAAATGTAGAAAACACACAGGTTGAACAAAAGAATTGAAGAGTTGCAGAGTCAGTCATTGATGGCTCAGACCTTGGCCCAAGCCAAGGAAAGCATATGGGCAGATATCAGTCAAGCCATAATTGAAGTATGGCCCTCCATTCAGATCATTTTCGAGCATGAGGAACTCATAAACAGATGTTAGGCGGCCATTGATGAAGTGAAGCAGCTTCTCAAAGTTAAAACAAGTGAGGCTTCAGACATGATCAAAGTTCTTAACTCAAAAACTAGGGTTGAGTTGGAGCAGATTCAAATTTTGGACAGAACAGAAACCATCTTGGAAATCAAGAAGGTGTTGCAGAAAAAGAACTTGATGACTCAGTTAGAAACTAAGTGTCAAACCTTGAAGACTTTTGTCCAAAGGTTTCATTTTAAATTTAATTTACTGAATCAGAGAGGACTGCCAGGATTAGTGGCCCCAAATGACAGGTTGATCAGTCTGGAAGAATATTTCCAAAAGCTTTATACCATAGCCACTGATAAATCAAACTTTTCAGGTATAAAGGGGGATATTATAGGGAAACAAGCATTAGAAGCTTTAGATTTTTATTTGACTATTAAGCATGAAATTAAACATCTTTTTGTAAATAAGCCAACATTTGAGAAATACACCGAGGTTGATGAAGTTTACAGAAAATTGGTAAATCTTTCCAGACCAAGTGAAGACCGATGGGATCAGTGGTGTGAAGTTATTGAGTAACTTTCATCAACAATTGAAGGACAGCTGGGCAGCACTTTTTGGGGACCACATCATCAACAGATTCTTAAAGGATAGTGCCAGCATTTAGCAGTTTTGAAATTCCTACAATTTTGTACTATATTTGTAATTTTGTTTTGAAAATATCTAGTAGAACTTTTTATATAAATAACTCCTCCTTCGAGTTACTAAGGGTTGAACCCTTGAATGAGCTTTGAGAACAGAATTGTAACCAAGCTAGAGATTTTCCAAGTTAATGAAAGGATTCTAAATTTGCCTTCTGTAGTTTTGTCTTCCTGTAAGTTTTCATATGTGCTTATTTCATTATGTATTGCTTCATATATTTAAGTCTTTATGCAAAGATCTGGGTAAGATCATACTAAGTATCAGTCAGTCTTAAATCCCCTGTGAAGTTATCAACAATAACTAGGGACTAGCTTATAAGACTATTTGTTATTATAAACTCCCCTATATCAATTAATTGTCACACAAATCTGCATTTGTTTGAATATATTTTGTTCTACAGGAAACGTTGTTTGCCCGTATTCTTTGCTTATAACCAATCAAATCTTCTGTCTGAATATTTAGCAAGTTATACTTCATCAATATTCTGCTATTCATTCACTTTAAATTAATTTAACTATAGCTAGACAAATTGCAGCCCTTTTATCTAGCTTAGTAACTATTAAGGCTTAAGCATCTGTTTTCAATAACTCATATCATTAGTCATCCATAAAATTAAAAACCAAAAAAACATTTTAGATGCTCTAGCATGACTAACTGACCTAGATTCATCTCAGAGGACAACAATTTCCATTTGAGGTAAGAGGAATCCCTAAGAGAAGGAACACGAGTCAATCTAGAAATGCAGAGCCTTCCCTCTAAGTACACAATGGTCGAATGAACAATTATCCCTAAGAACTTTTTATCACAATCATTACTCATAATATTGTGCTTTGTAGTTGCCACAAGGTTGTGATGAGAGGGGAATGAAGGGTGAGGGAAAGAACTAAATCCCTCCATTTCAGTCCTTCTCTACACTCATTTTCGGGGAAAAGGGAATAAAATAGCAGATCACCTTACATCACTCTTGGAACATTATGCCTCCCTCATTCCTAAGAGATGAGTGTCAAGACATGGTGTAGCACAACCTCTCCCCTCAGATCGAGTAAGGTGCGAAGTGCTAAGGGCACCACCACCTAATGCAATGAACGTAGGTGATGTACCACCTATCCGAGTTTAAACATAGATAAGGGGAAGTTACCTAGTGTTTATGACATGTGGTGGTTGAGGTTTTTAAGTTCCTGGTCCATATGATGGTGTTGTTGCTCGCATGAAGGATCGACCATATGCCTATGGCCATTATTCACACTCCATCATGCTCGATGCAGGCCTACTATTTGGCATTTATAGCCTTTAGTCTCCATCAAGTTTTGGTTTTTTATCCGTGTTTCACAATGTA
Source organism: Pinus tabuliformis (assembly GCA_031772625.1). Lineage (NCBI taxonomy): Eukaryota > Viridiplantae > Streptophyta > Pinopsida > Pinales > Pinaceae > Pinus > Pinus tabuliformis. The sequence goes on from CM062804.1 coordinate 88,604,083, forward strand.
ATATTAGTTTGTTTTTCCTCCACCTATTTTGTTTCTTTGTGAGCTCCCTTTATCTAGTTGCCCTCTCTGCAAGTGGGAGCAAGTTCTTTGTGCCCTCGCTCTTCCTCTTCTCTCTAGCCTGCAGGGCTTGGTCCAATGGGAAAGTTTGTTCTGATCTTCAACGGGCAGGATCATGGTACATCAAAGAGCAAGGTACCGAAGGAGAAGTGGTAGTCTCGAAGGGATAGAAGGTTTGTGTCCTCACTCACGAGCCAAGGCTTATGCTCAGACTTTCAAAGAACAACTTCTGAAGCTAGTTCAGGGGGAACTCTATGAGTTTGATTGCAATAAAGCATGCATGTCTCTCCGGCTCTGAGGTGTTATCAAACATTAACGACTGGGTTCCTGTCCCATTGCATACTCGAGGAAGACAAAATCAATAACTATTAACTATTGATTTATACTAGAGGCTGAAAATGTTGCTGGGGGTGGTTATAATAGATAGGAATGATGCTAAAGAAGAAATTTTTCTCATGTTGGATGAGGTGTTTTTGAACCAAAAATAAATGAGGCTCTGTCTCAAGCAGATGCAGGACCAACTAGCTCCTACTCCGAGCCTAGGTAGTTGTAGTCAAGGGCACACCAACCCCATTGAGGTTGATGTCTCCATTTACACTTAGTTTTATCATGGTTCTAGTTTCTTAATTATTTTGGTTTTTTGTCTAGCTAGACATGCGAACGTTGGTCTAAGCAATCTAGTTCATAGTCAATTTCTTGCCATGCCTATGCTTAACTCTTTTTATATTTTGATCATGAAACTCTATTTGTTCTTAATACTCTAGTTTAGAATCAAAGTTTATTTTGGAATTGATTCCCTGTTATTTTGTCAATGGTCAAGTTTGTTGCTTTTTCAAGTGCAAAGGACACAAGCACTAATTTCTAAAATTGATAATTACTTCCAATGATATAAATATATTCTTTAGCACTTCCAGTTAATCATTGAGCAATTATACTTCAGAAATTCAACCATAAAAAGTAGTAGGACAGTAGAGATTACAAAGTAACAATGTTGCACAAGGACAACACAAGAATTACCCTGGGAAAACCCACTACAGGGAAAAACCCACCAATTTTTTCCTTAGAGAAATTATTCAATTCAACAAAGATACATCTAATTCTTCAAGTCAAACTAACCAACAACACAACGCTGGTCAAACTTCCCTCGACAAGTCAATTTGCTCATATTGGATGCTTCTGTGATTCATGATTTAAGCAAAGATCTTTTGGAGAAATCACATAGAAATCATAGGTTCGACGCGTTTCGAACCTCTATCGAGGTTCATCATCAGGACAACTTGCCCTGATGATGAACCTCGATAGAGGTTCGAAACACGTTGACCCTATGATTTCTATGTGATTTCTCTAGAAAATATTTGCTTAAGTCAATCAGTTGTCCACTGAACTCGACCTGCTCTGAATCATCTGCTAGGGCCAAAAATATTGATCCTACTGCTTTGATAGCCTAGAAAAACACGGCCTTTCTGTCATGTTGTCGCTCGGATTGTACAGGCACCGCGACAACTGCTCAAGGTGGGCGATGTCACTCTAATCCCCACCCACTCCATTCTAGTTGTCTCCCAACAGCAAGCTATGGGGGATAGTCCCTATGGAAATGAGATCATGGAAAGAAAGTTGGGAACCAACTCGCCCGGGAGACACAGTTGAGTGACCTAGCTACTTGGTGAAAATTTAACAACATTAAGCATTCGGTTAGATTTAGAATTGAAACCAGTGCCTTATGGAGTCAAAAATTCTTGCTTACTATAAATTATGACCAAGTAACCAGATGGACAACCACTATTTATATGATTGACTAACTTGTATGAGATGCAACTCCTAAGACCTAAGTGTGATTCAAGAATCTTGGTTAATTTTAGACTATATGCCTAATCTAAAGGGACCTTTCCCTTAATTGTTTTGAGAAACAGTCTTCAAAGTAGGTTGTGGGATGGAAGCCAACGAGAAGCAAGCAAAGGCATGATTAACGATACCTCCCCCTGTATTCCAAGCACCCAGTGCCTCCGGCGCTGCAGAGACTATGGCTCTGACGACTGCAAGTTCATTGTGTTAACCACTAAGAAAGGTTGAATACCTCAAGCTAGATGATAGAGAGTTGTCATAAGAGTCTATCAACCAAGCTTTTGCTTGGAGGTAAGTTTTTAATGCAAGTTAAGCCTAGAATGCGTATGCAATGATTATGAGTGAAGTCACTTCAGTTAAGATTGGTTAAGTCTTTAAGTACTTATATTTGTGATTAGCCTTTAATGACAAGAGTACTTAACAATAATTGGAAAACAATCTTAAAACAAGACAAGTGCTTAAGAATAAAAGTGTCAATGTTCAACACCAATTGATAACAAGAACTTAGAGCAAATTATCCACTTATCAATTAGCCAATGATTCAAGATGCCAAACACAATTACTCAAGATACTCCAATGAATATTACCAATGAACTTATGCCAATGCCACAATTCCAATTAGATTTCAAATGATACTCAATACCAACAGAAGTTACGATTAGAGTGCTTTAGTGAGTGATCTTATTAGATGTGAAGTATGAACTTTATAGCATATAAACTCACAAGGAAAACACAATGTTAGCTACTTCCACAATGTCAATGTTAGCAACAAGGAACAATAAAATGTAAACCTATGAAAGCACTTATGCAATTTATGTTCCAATGAGCAACAAGTGAATGATATAATAGCAGTAAGAGACTTCTCAATGTAGACCCAAGAAACAACAAGTCTATGATAACCAGAGATGCTCAAAAAGATGCCCAACACTTTGTTTAATCTAAATTATGAGTTTAATCCACTTTAAGATGCAATATTCAGTGATATATCAGATCTGAAATAATTTATTACAGCAGTAAGTAGATCAGAAAATCTTGGAAAAAATGCCAAAACTTAAAACTTAAAATTTTAAGCCCTCTTAGGTGTGATATTCAGAAAATATCAGATCTGATTATTCAGTTATGTAGAGAAATTCCAGCAAACTAAAATTTAGATCTAGGCTAGATTTTCAATGCCCAAGTGGCAAAAAATTTAGGAAAAAATTATTTTGCAATTTTAGAGTATTTTGACCAATTAGATGTGTTTTTAAGGCACTTCTATCACTGTTATGAAGATGAATTTACAGTTGTAACAAAACAGAGACAAAATGAGAGTTTAGAGAGCAATCCTAGGCCTTAAGCCTTGTGGATCACTTGTCAAATTTGCCCATAAATTCTTCAATCAATATGCCACCTGAAAACACCAATCTAGGGCCAATACGACCTGCCAAACTCACCAAATATTCAGTCCAAAAATTCAGAGATGGATTTAGGGAAAGCTAGGGCTAAGAGGTGTTAGGAAGAGTACCAAGGAAGGTTGGAAAACGCTTTGGAGGCCTATCAGCTCAAAGAGGAGGCCTAAGGAGGCCTACGATGAGCCTTAGAGGGTTGTCGCTTGGCTTAAGGGAGGGACGAGAGGCCCTTAGGGGCTGTGGCCTAGGGTTCTTAGGCCCTAAGGCCTACGACACCCTAAAGGGAGCCTCCTAGAGGCAACCGCAAGCCCTTTAGGGTTGCAGCCTTAGGAAAAACGGGGGGAGGAGGGGTGTCGAAGGCCTTAGGCCTCACGACTAGGGCTAAAAATCCCCTAAAACCCAGACACAGGAGGGAGAAGGAGAGGTTGTGGCCTCTACACCTCACGGCCAGCCATAGAGAAACTCAAAACTCAGATGCAGAGGGCTAAAAGGCTGACACATGAGGCTAAGAGGAGGACATTGGCCTTAGAGGGGCTAAATTCAAGTCCGGAAAGGCTAAAAAATGGAATGCCAACTTCAGAAAAATTAATCTCCTTCAGATCTACAATTTTGCTCAATCTATTCAGTGGTTGGCCTTGCAAAAAACATTTAGAGACTAGATCTTACCCTCAAGGGCCTAGATCTAACTTTATTCCAACTTTCTCCGCTTGATCTCACCTGCACAAATAGATTTACAAATACCCAAAACCCCAAATATATACAAAACTCCAAAACCCCAATTAGCAAAAATAATTTACAAAATTAATTTACAGCTTATTTACAAAATTTACAAATATACAAGGGTTTTAAAATAAATTTTGAGAAATAATTTTTTTGGAATCTTGTTTGGTAAATGGATAATAATACTTTGGAAAATTTATGCACATTATAGCCTTAGCGAAGTTAAATCAACCACATAAATATCTGGAGTCCAAACAAGGTCAGTTCATGCTCATAGTTTCTGAAATTGGGGACTAAGGATTGGGGAACCGACAAACACTATATATTTTTCTCAAGAAAATTTGTTAGACATATGGCGAATCAAATCATCTAAGATAAACCCATAATCTATCAATAGAATGATTCTATCCCCATCTAATGAAAAACAAATTTTAAAATTTATAAGCACGATATAGGAAAGCCCATACCCAGCACATACCACAAATGAATGAACATTGAACACCATGAACTACACCCGAAAGTCTTTATTATAATTCAAATAAACGTTCCCAGTGGGACTGTAGTGTTACATCAATTCTTCTGCAGCGATTTCTTAGCCGAACATTTTGACACAAATGACTCTCTAATTTATAGATAAATCCTCCAAGTGGAAAAATAACGGCTAGTTGGCTTGATCCTCGTCAAAAAAATCTTGGTCATTGATAAATCCTTGATTGTCTTTTAATCCTAGTCATTGAAAATATGTACTTTGAGGAATTTTCGAATTTCTCGTTAAATCATTTTTTATTAACTCAAAATTAATTATTTTGAGCTAATTTCCTCAAAAAATTGACTTTGACTTAACCACCAAGGTCCAAGGGTCCATTTTTTCTCAAAATTTCCAATATTCCTTTGGTGGGAGACCTCCAGAAATTAATTCTTTTGATACCCACGAATTTTTCCACTTGGAGAATTTAATTTCTCTAGACTTTTGAATTTGAAACTAATTAATTAACTTTATGGCTTAGGATTTTAAATTAATTTTGCCAGAAAATTTAATTAATTGACACTTGAGGGGATTAAATATTTTTTCCACCCTCTAATATTTTAGCCATGGTGTCTAAGTAGATTGGGGGTTGTCGCCCTGATCCTCAATCTCTCTATTTAAGTTGTCTCCCAACAGCAAGCTAAGGGGGGTAGACCCTACAGAAATGGATTGGAGGAGAACTAGTTGGGAACCAACCAGTTCGGAAGACATAGTCAAGCGACTAAGTACTTGTTTTAGATTTAACAAGACTTATAGGATTCGATTAGATTTAAACAATTGATACCAGTGCCTTATGCAGTCAACTATCTTGCTATGAAATTTAGGACCAAGTAATTGATGAACAATTGCTGCTTGGATGAATAACTATTTTATACGAAATGCAGACTCTAAAACTAATGTGAGATGCAGAAATCTTGGTTAATTTTAGCTAAATGCCTATCTAAGTTTTAACCCTTCGATCCTTTCTATATCGAGCCTGATTTCGTAGTAAGTAGCAGAGAGAAAATAAGGTGAAGCACACTAAGGTGTGATTAAATCAACAACTTACTACGAAATCAGGATCAATATAGAAAGGATCGAAGGGTTAAAACTTAGATAGGCATTTAACTAAAAAAAAATCCAAAATACTAAATCAATTGTGTATGTCGCATCTGTCTCTTGAGTCCTGACTGCTACTAGCTATTGCATTGTCCACTGAAGAATCTGCACTGTTGTTGACTCTGCTACTAAGCCTCCTGCTCTGTTGTCAACACTGCACTGCGCTTCTCAACACCTGACTGCTACTAGTCTGCAACTGTCACTCGGGAATCTGACTGCATCAATGACACTAATCCATCTTGCTACTGAATATTGTGGGCCCCCATAGCCAGGTAATGATCCATGAGGAGGACACCTCAATGGACCCTGCCCAATCTCTGCAACTCTGGGACTATAACTCCATATCACCCCACCTCACTCTTGGAGGTATAGCTGCAAACATGGCAAAATCTGATCTACTCATACTATTGTTGCTACCGCTCTGATGATGCTTCTGCACTGCTGCTGCAAGTACTGCAATAATGAGTTTGATTTGCCCAGATCCTGAAGTGCTAGCTTCCATAGGGTTGCTCCCTCTGAAGCTACACTCCCTCTGAGTTTCGATCTCCCTATGGGAAATCTCTCTGCTCCCTCCTAGCAGCTCGCACAGTCCTCTTGTACTAGAAACTGGACTATGTAGCTCTACGTTGGGAATCTTCTGGTTGGAACTGCACCTATATACTACAACTGGGCAATTCGCATTGCCTATGTCACTGCATCTAGCTCTGCAATTGTCTCTCGGGTACTAAATGTAACTAGATTTGCAATTGTTTAATGACAAATTGTGTCTGCTGACACTAAACCTGGTACTATGATATTGTGGGGTCCTGTAGCAAAGGTGATGGTCCTGCTGCAACAATCTAGAATTGATCTGACTGATCTCCTTGTTGCAACTGTGTTGGACCTTGCCCATTCGGCACATTGGAGTTTCATACTCCTCCTCCTGGATCTGGTGCCCCGCTATCTCCTTTCAAGCCCGGTCCCTCTCTAGGACCCTTCCTTTTTTTGCAACATGCACTTCCTCCGACACTTGTTTCTGGCAACTGGAAGTCGAACTACTACCTAGATCTACATTCTAGCTAACTTTCACGGCCTCCTCTCGCAATCTTGTACGGTCATCCCTACAAAGCTGCAAAATCTATGAAACTCAAAACTAGAGAAAATAAACCCGGAAGCTCCCTCTCTTCCTTGCTCGGCTGCTAGCATTGTTATTTGCACTTCCTTCTAGAGTGAGAAAATTTGCACACAGCTTCTACCAATCTACAACTAGAAAAATCGGATCTCTAAACTCAAAACCTCCTGAGAGAAATTTCCCTCGGTGTGTGCTCTTCTCTTCCACCTGGCACGGATTCTGCTCTAACAAAAAACCCTTTGTGCCCAAACAAGAAATCTACTCAGCAAAAATTTGAGTTGTTGCTCCCTCTGCCTACTAGAATCACTGAATCTGGCAAGCCGAATTTGTCTGCCAACCTGCATTGAAAAATTGATTTGCCCAACCATTTGATCTGCTTGGCTTAGGCTCTGCGCAGCCTCCAGAAATTCGTCCTGCTGCTCCCTCTGAACAATGAATTTTTTCTTTCACTTCTGAGCTTCCCTGTCTGATCAATCACGCTCTGATACCATGTGAAAATTTCAAGTCTGAAATCCTATTGCAGCAACTGGTATTATTTCTTCTAACTGTTAATTAAATTAGCAGTTTATTGCTACGGCAACAACAAAATAAACACACTGCAATCTTCACAAAAATACTGCGGAAAATAATAGCGCTAGAAACTGAGATATGCTAGCACACACACATAAAATTTGACACAATTATTTTTGGACAAAAGTCCCTAGAAAAACCTAACTTGGGAAAATTGGTACAGCAACTAAGGGTTTTATATTATTAAGCAGCAATGAATTTATCTCAGTACAATCTGGATGTTGTATACTGGCTATCTTGCAGAGAAAATACTGGCGAAAATATCTTGAGTGAAATTACCCTCACTTCGAGACATCTCAGCACTTGACTGCCACTAAAAATCAAGCCGTCCACCTAGCCCTGCGCTGTTTCTGCATCACCCTGGCACAGTTTGCTACACGCTTACTTGAAACAACTGAAAATCAAGTCGTCCTGCCTGTTACTGACTAGGAAAATGCTTCTTCGGCCCCTTGGAACCTCTGCTCGGCCTCTGGAACTAAAAACATCTTCTTCCTTCAGCAAATCGAATTGCCCTCTAAAGCTTTTGCGCTACCTCTACGCAACTTCCTGGAGAAATTTCGGCCTCTCTGCAAATGCACTAACTAGATTTGGAAATCTTCCTTCGACTTCACTGTCCCTGCCCCTCTTTGTCTCTGCTTCCTTTTGGCTCGAACTTTTTTGGTTGTTGCCTCTGGAAAATCGAACTGCCCAAGGAGCATGTTCTCCATCTACCCATCGACTTCTTATAATCTTTTGTTGGACCTCCAACAACCAAGATTAAAACTTAATCAAGGGCCCAAATTATTTCACAGTCGATCAGTGTGAGTTTCTAGATGATCCACACCCTATCTCAATTAATTTTGATTAATTAACCCCTTTTCTTAAGTTTAGACTTGGGAAATATTAAAAAACGGGGCTAATAATCTAATTGAAACACTTCTAGGTGGAATTTCCATAAACGATTTCTGGGTTATGGAGAACTCCTTTGTTTTAGTCTCTCCACAAAGTTTAGAGAACAGAACACCTTTGATGCTACAAAAACTAACACATCATCCTTATGTTCAGTCACCTTGCCTTTTACATATTATAAGACATCATTTTCTTCAAGAACTAGATCAATTATCTTTTCCATGCCTTGAAGTTTGATGCACCTTGTAGCTTGTTTCCTTACTTACAATAGGGAGCCATCTACTCAAAAATGGGAGATATATTAACCCTTTAAAAAGTTTAAAAAGAGAGACAATTCAAAATGAAGGAAGATTCTCTTATAAAGGCGGCATGATCTCATGTTATGGATTATGTACATCGAAGGGGTGCATTCAAGAAAAAGATATTAATATCGTTATCAACGAGAACCATGGGGATGTTAGATTCCATTAAACCTAGTACCCGTAAATCATTAACATAGTGTATTGCAAATCTACTAAACAATTTACATAGTTAGGTTCTTAACTCAATTAACGAAGTCAAAAATAAAATAACAAATCTCATAAAAATGACACAGATTCTATCCAATCAAAGTTTTCCATTAATAATCCAAACTTACTTGGCTTCCCATCTTGGGATAATGGCCCAACTAACGAATAACTTACAGCCTTGGATCATATATGGTTGATCAATCCTCCTTGGCTGATCCAAATCTCCTTGTTACCCTTCCTCGAACCCAAAACGCATTGAGAAAACTCTTAATCTCGTATTGTTGTAGTGTGTCTTTCCCATGTCCCTAGCCATGATTTTATAACTTTACATTGAGCTAAATCCCTAACCCTAATCTCCAAAGTGATTGAAGGTCGAGATTAAATCTCACCTCACTTGAGATCAGCTATTGACATTAAAACAGATTCACTAAAGTAATTTACTTTCCTAAAAAAAATTAGCTCAATAAGCCAACATAATAATATGTGCTTTTTCCTAAGTTAGACATAGGCTAAGTTACTTTAGAAACTTGCTCACACTAGAGCAAGTACCTAAGGGCATTGTGGGTGACTTCCACACGCCTAAACACATGCCTATGCAGAAGCACCTGCCCGAGCTATAAACATCAACACTCCCTCTTAGCGATGGATGTACTTATGGCACTTGGAACTAATTTCGATCCTACATCTGTCGCCTTCGCTACTCCCTCTTAACTAGAATCTTTCCCTACCCTCTAGTATGGAAATATCTTCAAAATCTCACTGTCCTTGGCCTGGTTCCTAGAAGCCTTTTAATCCTAAATATCATGCAATGTCATCTCATACCAAGAGACATTCTTGACATATTGGGAGGAATCTGCTTACTACTCCTCCCCTCTTGAACCTGAACATTGAATCCCTCTGAGTTGCTCAACCTTCGAAGCTACCTGCTCCTTGTTCTTTATCACTACTCTGCTTCCTATTGTTACTCGAATAGGCTGCCCATTTAGCCTATACAAGTTGCTCTGTCTAACTCCAATGATGTGGCCACTATCTGAGCTAGATCCCTTGAGTTTGATCAGTGCATGTCCATCTTGGAATGCAACACCAAACCCCTTCTTTTCAATCATCAAGACTGAGAACAAACTCCACCTAAGTTCTGGAACTCATAGTGTTGAAATATGTAACTAGGTTCGGTCTTCATAATGACATATGTAATCATGATTTTATGTATTTGATGTAAAGAGAGTAAATTTATTATTATTATTCTTGAGGCATGGGTTTCATGCTTGTCATTTAGTCTACAAGTCAATTCAATCATTGTCATGTATTGAAGACACTATTGGGCATGTTACATATTGTAAAGAAAATTTATTTGAGTCAAAGACCCTCCAAGACCTTCTTAAACAAGTAGCAACAAGTTGGCCTACATGAAGGGACAAGTTGGCCTACATGAAGGGACAAGTTGGCCCAAACATAGCAATTTGTACCCCTCAAAAGCCTATATATAAGAAGGAACTCGGCCTCATTTGGACACACACTCAAGCAAGTTCGAATTCCTCAAGATAGAAGCTGGAAAAGGACGAAAAAAAAAAAAAAAAGAGCAAGATCAAAGTTTGTGTGTCTCTCTCTCTCTTGTGTTAGGATTTCTACAGTTGTTGGGCAAGTCGAAGTGTTGGATGGTTGCTAGAGTCGAAGTTGCAAAAGAAACTATTGGGTAGAATTTCCAGAAGAAATAGTTGGGTCGAAGTTCCAGAAGAAACTGTTGGGTTGAAATTGCAAAAGAAATAGAATCTACTAGGTCGAAGTTCCAGAAGAAATTGTTGGGTAGAAGTTCCAAAAGAAACTACTAGGTCGAAGTTCCAGAAGAAACTGGTGGGTCGAAATTGCAAAAGAATCTGTTGGGACAAAGTTTCATAAGAAACTGCTAGGGTCGAAGTTGTTGAAGAAGTTAATCGGGTCGAAGTTACTAAAAGGAACTCATCAAAGAGGAAAGGTTTGACTTGGTCTTTGAGGGGTCTTGGTCAAGGTTCATAGGTCTTGGAATTCGTCAATTGAAGTTCTATAAGAAGAGAAGAATTCTTGTGGGTTTTCTTCTCAGTTGGAGATGTTTTGGCCCTGGCTGATCGCTTATATCTTGTGTCTTCTTGTCTTATTTTTCTTTATGGTTTGGTAGTTGTTTGATGAAAAGAACATTAAACATAATTAAGTTAAATAAAAATACATCACAAGAAGTTATCAAAGTAAGAGAAATCACCTAACTTGTTGCCCCTAGATTTCTCAACATGGTATCAGAGCTAAGGTGACTACATCAAGGAAAGGTAGCTTAAAGAAGGATACTCAAGGGCCGAAGCACAAGAAGATCATTCGGGAAACATCAAGAGCATCAATCATCAAGAAGGACTAGCCCTCTCATCATCTTGAAGAAAGTAATTAAGAGCATCAAAGAAGACCTCAAAACCCTAGCTCATTCAAAGAAGGGTTGTTCAATTGAAGCATTCTTGGAAAGTTTAAAATCTTCATCACAAAGGAAAGAAGACCTCAACGACCCGACATCCAAAGAAATACCTTACATTTGAAGTACCTTGGGAAGGCCATCACATTCTACACTATCTTCCGAAGAAGCAAGAAGAGGCGATGTCGTTGTCATCAAGGAATCAAGGTGATCTGCCTCTCTTTGAGCCAATGATCACTTTTGAAGGAAGACATCTTCTATTATCAACATCATCATCAAAATCAAGAAGGCATCAAGTTGAAGATATTGTCATCAAGGAGTATATTCAAAAGTAAGTATCTTTATATATATGTCTGAGTCTGTTAAAATGACTTCATTTTGCAAGGAGAGCAACAAATTGGTTGGGTCATCAAACTTCCTCGCATGGAAGAAAACAGATTTGATCCTCATAGAAAATGAAGTCGTTGGACATGTTAAGGGTTCAATCACTAAACCTCCAAAGGAAGAAGCTCAAGCTCTAGCCAAGTATATGAAAGGGGAGATAAGGGCTCAAAGGATCCTTATAGAATCCATCAAGGATCCCCTCATACCTTATGTCGCAAAGTTGGAGACATCAAAAGAAATCTACGAGAAGTTAGTAGAATTGTTCTCCGTAAGCACTGCTGGAGAAGTCATATCTTTAAGAACTGAGCTATACAAGATGAAGATATCAAAGGAAGAAGGAATAGCCTCATACTTTATGAGGGTGTTAGAAATACGAGACCAACTACAAGAGTTGGGGGAAATAATGTCCGATAAAGAGATGACCACAGTTGTGCTCAATGCACTACCTAATGAATGGGGCAACTTCATATCAAGCATCTATGGAAAGAAGGAAGCAACCCCATTCAATGAACTTTGGTCATTATGTAAGATTGAAGAAACCAAGTTAAAAGCAAAGAGCAATGTGGGACCAGGTGAACAAGTTCAAGCATTTGTTTCCATGGCTAAGAGAAAAGGAAAGTTTGGGAAATCTGGTTCTCAGAAAAAGAAGAAGGATATGTCAAAGATCCAATGTTATGGTTGTCAGGAATATGGGCATTACAAGAGAGATTATCCGAAATTCAAGAAGGACAACAAGAGGAAAGAAAGAAATGAAGCTCATATCACCGAAAAAGTGGAAGAATCTGATGAGAAGAACTCCACAGAGATAGATCTTCACTATTAGGGTCTCTCCAATGCATAGCAAGGAGAAGTAGGAGGTGAAGAGACCTCCACCATGGCAGTCAAGATGAGAAGCATTATGACTAGTTGCATCTTAGTAAAAGATGGCATCATATTAGAAGCATATCGTTGAAGTGAGAGCTTATGACATTTCTATAGAAGCTTGAAATAATAGTTGAAGTAGAAGTCTAAATGGATGTAGCAGTCATCATATAAAGGAAGTAGCTCTTGGTAACCTCATTGAAAGCATATATAGTGCATATGGTTGAAAGAAAGTCATCTAGCATGATAGAAGGAATTCATCATACATCATCATCTTGAGAAAGGAGCTTCTGCCAGATGAGGATAATCTAGATCCTCCATTGGAATCTTCATTAGAAAATTCACCTCTACTTGGAAGAAGCAAGTGTCTCGTTGATCATTCCACCATGTGTGGGATAAATTGTTTAGAAGGATGATTGTATGGTGGCAGGCAAGTGCATCTGGTCAAGATAATTGAAGTACTTTCAATCAAGGAAAGGTAGTTGTCGAAGAAAGTCTAGATGACCAAAAGAAGAAAAGAGGTATGTATGCATGTATTTGATAGATTATATGTATGCATGTATTTGATAGATTAAGTCATGTCATCATATAGTTGCAAAAAGCATGATTGAGCATGATGGAAAAAGAAGAATCTCTCCTTGATACATAAAGGTATACACCTTGAACTAGTTCACATATTGATAAGATGTCCTCATATGGAATATGAGGTGGTTGACAAGATGAAGGAACTATGTCCTGGGGTACAATATGTGAGGAAAAGAAGAAGGATTCTTGGAAAAGCTGCAACTATGGTCACATAAGATAAGGAATCAACATCTGATGACTAGAAGAATCTGGTATGGCATCTCCATGAGGAAGGTATGAAGACCTTGATAAAGTCTAAAAAGGAAGAAGACCCTTGACATTGAAAATCTTGGAGATGTGTTTATGAAAGCGCAGGATGTTGATGTTGCACGAAGCAGATGTCATGATGAAAGGCCATCATAAAAGGTAACCTTGATTTGATGTTCATTTTTGTTTTTGAATAACATCTAGATGGGTTGATACAAGGCTACCAAAAGAGAGTTGTAGATGTCACCTATAACTAGCACTCATGTGGTTGGATGGAAGATCCTGAAGAAAACATGACTTGGAAGAGGTAGTTGTATGAAGAAAAGCAAGATGTGGATTGGAAGATCACTTTTTGATGAAGAGAAGGATGACATGACTGATATGGTTTGTTAAGGAATGTGATGGATGGACGATACGCTACGAAAGATGAAGGCTCCATAATGAAGAAGATGAAATTCATGACATCGAAAGAAGGAGCCCCACAAGCAGATGATAGTACCATGATCTCCACTAAAGAGCAAAAAATTGCTAGAAGCAAGTCCCTAAGTTAAGAGGGAGCTTGGACAAGTCCCTAGATAAGGGGGAGCTTGGGAACATTCCTTTTATAGGAATGGGTACATTCCTTCTATAGGAATGGGTATATCTACCCTAGTTGAGAGGGAGATATAGACACATCATTCTTGTATTTACTTCGTGAAGAAAGAATCGGGGATTGGGTAAGCATATGACATCTGATACTCTTTGAGGATGTGGTAGGGAATCCAAGATAAGAATAGTCCTGGAAGGACATACCCAGTGAACACCCGGGTGGGGTATGTGCCTTGAGAGACAATGATGATGGTGTCTATTAGTCAGTAGTCTCGCCAGCATTGTACTCTGATCTTGTGGAGCGATAGAGTTGTTAGTCAAGTCCTTGCTATGTGACAATTGTTAAAATTTGGGTACCCGATCCGAAAATGGATACTAAATCAAGAAGGAAAGGTATTAAAGACTCGTGCAGGAATGCCTATATTACTTAGTGCAACGGATTGAAAAGATTGCAAATAATATAGACAATTAACAGTCAGAAAACATAACAGACACACACATCAACACAGCAAATAATCAAGGAGTTCACCAGACTTCCTGGCTACGTCTCCTGGTCCCGCTTTTAGTGCTGACCTCTATATTATGTCTTCAAGAACAGAGTTTACAGGTGTGAGCTCAATCAGAGCCATAACACAACAACAGTGATATTACACAGGGATTTCACTCGAAAACCTCGAGTCTACAGAGTGCACAGACTCTCCCTCTCAGTGCCTCTGATCAACTGTTCATAGCTGTGTGTTTTCTCTGACTCTCTATCTCCCCTCTGTCTCTGACCTCTGACTTGTCTTTGTTCTGTTATGGGATGGCTTTTTAAGCTTATCGGCGCTATCTGTTTGCCTCCATTTCGGGCTCTCTGGCTCCCCGGCGCTATCCCTTCATCTCCCTGCTAAGCGTTTAAACACTCATTGCAAAACGCTTGAGGCACAGGGCAGTGGTTTACAAACATAAGGTTCTTTGGGCACGGGTGAAAATCCCTGAAAATACACTTTTACAACAATACACGGAAATACATTGAAAACCAATGAAAAACCCGACCACAACATTAAAGCCGGACTTCAAATGATATAAAGTCCGCCCTATAATCCTTTCGAGTCCGCCTTTTATTGTTGTTGCAAGCCCACCGTTGATCTGCCTTCAATCCGACGGTTCGTATCCAACCCAAAACATCAAGTGGTCCGCTTGATCTCCATCGTTGATCCACAATCTCCCAATCCAACGGCTGACAGCCATTTCGGGTGGCCTACATGCATGGAGATTACCTGCCCGAAAAAGCGATTTTCTCTCTCCTACAACGTGCTACGTGTCGGCCAGTGTATGGAATCGGGCGGAGCCTCTCCAATACCACTTACCGCCTGAAGCCTGCCCAAAATACCGTTTACCACAGAACTCAAATAAAATAAGGCCGTGTTTATAAACCTTTCGGTTCCGTGTATATCGCATAGTCTTGGGGTCATTCCCCTTTGTTGTTTTGCGACGCGATAAGTCGCAAATCGCATATCGCATGGTCTCCGGGCCTGCGGTTTGGGCCTTTCCCCGTTGGAATCTGCAATGCGATAATGTAATCTCGGTCGTTGATCTGCGCGCTCGATCAACGGTCCACGTTGTGTCGTTGGGTCGCAATCGCATTTCCCATAAGGCTGCCTCCGATACACTCCGCTAGTCTGCTCAGATGCGATGTCCCGATTTAATCCAGGCCGTTGATCTGGCCGATCCGACAGCTCCAGTGCAACGTTACTTCAACCTTCGCTTTACTTGGGTTTCCGCCATTCTTTAGTGTTTTCCTCTGCGATAGTGTTTTCCAATAGTTAACATATATGAAGAGTTAGACTTAGAGGTTTGATACAAGACCCATTTTGGATCAGTACCAGAGGACAAGTGGTTCCCTAAGGCTTTGAACTTTGGCCTAGGGGAAAGTGTCCAAATTTATTTTTTACTTTTCTTCTAAAGTGACTTTATAAGTGGTAAAGTCAATTTAATTTAAAAGTGACTTTATAAGTGATAAAGTTACATTCTAACTTAAAAGTGACTTTATAAGTGGTAAAGTTACATTCTAATTTAAAGGTGACTTTATTAAAGTGGATGAAGAATTAGAAAGTGAAAAAGTGACTATGGAAATAAAAGGTTAAGTGAGTCTTTATTTAAGTGGGTGAGTTAAAAAATAGAAAGTGATAATTAAATGCACATTTATTCTCATCCCTAGATCTAAATGAATCTCAGCCATTAGATCTTAGGGTCACCCAAAAGGTCATTTAGAGAATAAAAGGAGAAGAGAAGAGGAAAAGATCAATTCATTCTTTCATGAGCATTTGAGAGAGAGAAGAGAGAGCAAAGAGAGAGTTTCTGAGCAGTGAGGAAGTGAAGGAGAGCAACAAGAAGACATTTCAGCAAATCTAGGCAGCGGGATTTAGTAGCACGCATCCCAAGGAGAAACTGTACAACGGGAGAAAGGCACAAAAATCGAGGAAGAGGGACAACAAGTTTTGGGCACATTTTTCGAGGCTGGCCGTACAGCATTTAATGTTGTTTTATTGCTGTAAAAATTTCTGTTTTGGCTGTTTGCTGATTGGCACGATTTTCGAGGTGGAGTTCAAGCACGGAAATCGAGATAAGTTGTAATTTGTGGTTGCTAGAATTTTTAATGTGTATTTCAGTTTCTCTATAAAATCATTTTCAGAAATAAATAAGAACTCTCAAACTGGTTTTCCCCAAGAGTTATAGGGGGTTTTCCTAGGGTCACAATGACCAAAAATCACTGTGTTATTTTCTGTGTGTGGCTGTCATAATTTTGTTGTGTTTTATTTCTGCAATTTCAGCAGTTGTGAAATCTCTAAATTTGTGTTTTCAGAAAAATATTATCATTTCCAGATTTTAGAATTTTTATCATGCTTGGATTTAAAACTAAATGCATGGAGTGATAAGGAAAACTAATAACCGGAGTGGGGGTTGAAATTTCTTCATGGTATCAGAGCTTGGTTGGCTGAAAAGTGCAGTTTGGGACAGCAAAGTGAAAATTACAACAAGCTGATTTTTACACAGAAAACATAAACCTTTACCACAGATTTGAAAATTTCAGTTTGGTAGGACAGTGAAACATGTCTTTAAGTTTAAGAGTTGAAGACAGGTTGGATGGGCAGAACAACTACAGTGCATGGAAGGAGAGAATCCATAGCATCTTTGAGGAAGCAGAAGTCTGGGGCATTATGGTAAATACCACACAAAACCCAGTAGTAGTACCTACTGACCCTGTACAGTTGGCAGAGTTTAACAAAAAGAATGCTAAGGCAAAAAGATTGATTCTGGAAGGAATCAAAGACCATGTCATTCCTCATGTGAGAGGAAAGACTTATGCACATGAGATGTGGACAGCCTTGACCAGTCTTTACCAGAGCTCAAATGAAAACAAAAAAATGGTCCTAAAGGAGAAACTGAAGGCCATTAAAATGGCTAAGACAGGCAGTGTTATAGCATACCTCACAAAGATCACTTCAGTGAGAGATGAGTTGGCAACCATAGGTGAAATCATTGCACCCACTGAGTTGGTGAGGATTGCTTTGAATGGTCTTCCCAAGACTTGGGAGAATTTTGTGGATGACATTGTTGCACGGGAAAACCTTCCCGATTGGGAGAGGTTGTGGGATGATTGCATTCAGAATGAGATCAGAAAGAACCATCTTGGGGCAGCCAAACAGGTGGAGGAGGATGACAATGTGGCATTGTTAGCAAGAGGCAAGAAGGGCAGAGCAAAGAAGCAAGCTTCCAACAGTGGAGGCAAAAGCAAAGGTAAAGGCAAGCAGCAGAACAAGGAAAAGGAATTTCATTGTTCCTTATCACTCCATGCATTGACATTTTCCCCCCTTTGTCAGCTGAAAGGAGAGACAATCTTCTCCAAAATATATCTGAACTCCCCCCCTTCAGGTGTAGGAGAGTTTCACTGTTGTACTTCCTCATTCAACTGCATGAGAGTACCATCATCTGTTCACTGCTGGCTGCACTATGTGTGAATGTAGTCGGTTGTAGAACTGAGACAACCGTTTGACTGTGGATGACCATTCCCAAGGATCAATCCATTCATAATGTATCTTCAATCTGCTTGATTTTTGGTGGTTGCGACATTTTGCTGAGGAATGATTGGGCTTGCCACAATGGCAACACGGATGGAGATCAAAACACTGATCTTCCATATGACCGGCTCTTTGACAATGAGAGCACTTTGATTGGACTTCAACTTTAGGTTGCGTGCAATTTTGTTTGTCGGCAACTGTCGCAGAACCTGCTGAGGTGAGTGGTTCAAGAAATCCTGCACTCACAAACTTAATTTGCTTGGAATAATCTGGGATTTGTAATTTGGTGTCATCAGGGACATATCCTAAGCCACGTCTATTCTTGTTATTTTGAATTTCTTCCCAGGGCTTGATGATGGGTTTGGAAGAAATTTGAATTTGATCATGAACAACTTCGACACTTGAAGTTGTTGGGATGAATGACTTATCATCTGGATGGTTCAAAGACTTGAAAGTATCACTCTTTTCTTGCAATTCATTCCTTTGAAGTTGGGACTCAAGCTGAAGAAACTCAATGGTTTCATGCGTTTGCTGTAGATGCCGTGAAATATCAGCAAGAGTTTCTTTGCTGACGTGCACCATGTCTTCATCACTGGAGTTGATCAAACTGTGAAGAATGTTTAACAACTGAATATGTTGTGCCATCTGAACTTGCTCACTTGAAGTCAGGCTCCCTTGTCGTAGATGTCGTGCTTTGAACTGTTTCACTTTACTTGAATGACAGGCTCGCTTGCTATGGGATTTGACTGGCACGCTCGCTTGATTTGTTGATCTCAACTTGCTTGATTGGTGTTAGAGTTGAACTTGTTGTGGTTGCTGTGATGGTTGTTTCAAGGAGTTAAAAAATCATGGACTCACTTGATTGTGCTTTAAAGGAAGGATGTCGAACACTGTCGAAAATGCACCCAAAAAAGCTTACAATGGTTTGAATGACTTACCTAAAACAAGGAATTCACTTGTCTTAATTTGACTAAGTTGAAGAGAATTGACGTGCTTGACTTCTGATCAAATCAAAACATGGGTGTCGGTTTCAACCGAGAATGCACCCATACAATGCAATGTAATTGGAATTTGATTTACAAGTTCTTAAATTTGTTTGCAAGAATGTCGATGTAGACTTTGCTTTGAAATGCTTTAACTTGATTAAGTGAATTTGCTTGTTGATGTAGAATGCTGATGTTGACAATCTAGGATTATGAGTGGTATTTGCACAGATGCAAGTGTTGAGTTCAATTGTCCTTCCTTGACACTATTCTGTTACAAGTGTTGTGCTTGCTTGCATTGAACTTTATGTGTGTGGTAAATGCGATCATTTATGTGTCAAAACTAGACACAAATCAGAAAGCAAAAACATGAAGCCATAAAACACATGCGCCATCAAACACACACAGTGTACCTTAGATCCCCTTATTCAATTTCGGGCGGATCTAGGACACAATCACCACAAATAATATGTCTTTATTAAGATCATCAACCTTTCATCTTTTACAACATTGTCATGAAAGCTTTCTCAAACAATGAGAATTTGACACTCACAAATTTGGAAGAAAATGCGTTCAAAAACCTGACTCAACCTCCTACACCAATGAGTATCATTCCAAAGATTTCAAAACATCACCCTTATTACTCCATGACAAAACTTTAAAAAATACTTTTAAAAAGCTCACCTTATCACTCCACTTAAAACAAAAATATACCTCCACACTTTTAACATAAAGTAAGGGTTTTGATCATAGTAAGTGTCCACCTTAAACTTTACGTTAAAAAAAAACTTACGACCTTATTCATGCAATTGATTTCCTTTGACTTGGACGCATGCCACTTCCACATTGCTGGTAGCTCATTTTAATGGATAGCTCGAATAGTGCTAAAATAGGATACATCACGGAAATAGTTGGATTAGAAACAAAGAGAGAAAGTCCATTGACAATTCGAAAGAAAAAGTCGTTCCAATAGGTGTAGAAATCACGTCATCAACAAATATGATTAGCACAACCTTTTTGTGTTAACAAACAACGTTGAATATTAGATACATCATATAAGCAGCGACTTCGACGATCTCTTCACAGATACCGAACACGTTGTCTTACCAATAGCAGAAAGCTCCCGCGCAGCAGTACTCGCCCGGTGGATTCCCTCTTTGCCTCTCTGGAATACAAAAATCGTCACAGATCCAGGGTTCGACTCGCCATCAATTCTTAAGATTCTGGCAGATCTCTTGTCTCGGAACGGAGATTTCCTTGTCGCCGGGGAATTCTATGGGCTCTTTCTCAGCTAACCCGAGACTTTTTGCAAATGGTAATCAAACCTCAGGAACTGAAGCCTCTGAAAGGGATAGGACCATACAAGAAGACATGACCATACAAGAATGGCCTCAGCTTGCTTTGCTTCTAGAAATTGAGGATCATGAGCGAAGAAGAGAGGCCATAAGAAAACAGAGATTGTGCAGGAGACTATTATTTAATTATGCAGATGAAGATCACGCCCTAATGGTAGGAAACAGAGATCTGCTTCATAATCTTATTGAACAAGTGATGAAAGATCCCACATTCAAAATAAAAAATTTACTCAAGCATTTGCAATCACGTTTGTGCCAATGCAACATAAGAACGCTCGTACCATCTCCTGTAATTATTTGGGGTGATTATTGGCTGTTAAAAGATGAGAGTGATGGTGAGACCTTTTTACTGTATAGCTCCGATCTCATTGTTCTGCGCTCCACCGCTTAGACTTATCTCATGATGATGATGCTCCACGACAGCCTCCACAACGCACCAGTCTCCAACGCATGCTCATCAAACATAGCCAAGATAATCTACGCTTTTAATCTCCTACAGCAGATCTTAGCCGCAGGCTGATTTGATCAATGACATCTCATAGTTCATGGGCTCCTGAATGTGCACTTTAATTATCCATCTTCAACAAAATATCGTTTGCTGCCTTGTGGGAGATCAGTGTGGGTTGTCTTTGTAGCGTACCTCCAAACTATGCAGAAATACACCCACGAAATTCAATATAGTAGCATTATGCCATTGCTAGTGTAGATCTGCAGCTCCATACTTCAAAAAGCTACAAACTTTATTTCACAATCAATATTCCATGTTGGATATTCGATGTTAAAAACTGCACATAAACAATTCAATTGTCCACCGTTACATTACATTCAAATTCAATATTCCAAAGCGGATGCGCTCACTCACAACAGATTCAACATTCCAAAGCTGCGCTCACTCACAGTAGGCACACCTAACTCATACCGTCCATACCTCGCTCTGATACCACATGATAAAGAATAGATTAACACAGACACATTACAGAAAAACACATATAAAAATCAGACACAAAATATGGCGGAAAAAGGCTGAAGCCTCATGCTTCTCTCTCATTACACATTACACAAAATTGAATATAGTGTTACAAATAAATAGATGAGAGATAGTGTTCTCAAGATAGTGCGTGCTATCTTAGACACCTTTGGTTGAGATAATTTCTCCTTTGGTTGAGATAATTTCTCACCAAACACACACCAATATAGGAGTTACCTAAACTAACTCCTATCTTAGAGGAACAACCCAAGAGTTAGGCACAAATTCCTAACTTGGAATATTTAATTAATTTATTTATTTTTGGATTTATTATTGTTTTATGAGAGAGTCTAACATGAAATTTCTTCAACAATGTTAGTTAGAATGATGCAAAGAGATAGCTTACCAATTCGACTCTTCTTATGAGAATTCTTCAGATTGAGAATGTTCAACTACCTTGTACGGATTATGAATACCTCCCTAGTTAAGAGGGACAGTTGAAATATGTAACTAGGTTCGGTTTTCATAATGACATATGTAATCACGATTTTATATATTTGATGTAAAAAGAAAATAAATGTATTATTATTATTTTTGAGGCATGGGTTTCATGCTCAAGAGAAATTTATTTTTAGGTCAAACACCCCTCGAGTGCTTCTAGGGCTTGTCATTTAGTCTACAAGTCAATTGAGTCATTGTCATGTATTGAAGACCCTTTTGGGTATGTTACATATTGTAAAGAAATTTTATTTGAGTCAAAGACCCTCCAAGACCTCCTCAAACAAGTAGCAATAAATCGGCCTACATGAAAGGACAAGTCGACCTAAAGATAGCAATTCGTACCCCTCAAAAACCAATATATAAGAAGACACTCGACCTCATTTGGACACACACTCAAGCAAGTTCGAATTCCTCAAGATAGAAGCTGGAAAAGGACGAAAAAGAGCAAGATCAAAGTTTCTGGACCTCTCTCTCTCTCTTTTGTTCGGGTTTCTACAGTTTTTGGGCAAGTCAAAGTGTTGGATGGTTGTTGGGGTCGAAGTTGCAAAAGAAACTACTGTGTCGAAGTTCCAGAAGAAACTGTTGGGTCGAAGTTCCAAAAGAAACTGCTAGGTCGAAATTGCAGAAGAATTCGTTGGGTTGAAGTTCCAGAAGAAATTGCAAGGTCGAAGTTCCAGAAGAAACAGTTGGGTCGAAATTGCAAAAGAATCTGCTGGGTCGAAGTTCCAGAAGAAATTGTTGGGTCGAAGTTCCACAAGAAATTATTGTGTCGAAGTTCCAAAAGAAATTGTTGGGTCGAAGTTCTAGAAGAAATTGTTGGGTCGAAAATGAAAAAGAATCTGCTAGGTCGAAGTTCCAAAAGAAACTGTTGGGGTCGAAGTTGTTGAAGAAGTTATTGGGGTCGAAGTTGTTGGAAGGAACACTCATCAAAGAGGAAAGGTTTGACTTGGTCTTGGAAGGGTCTTGGTCAAGGGTCATAGGTCTTGGAATTCCTGAATTGAAGTTCTATAAGAAAAGAAGAATTCTTGTGGGTTTTCTCTCAGTTGGAAAGGTTTTGGCCTTGCCTGATCGCCTATATCTTGTGTCCTTTTGTCTTATTGTTCATTATGGTTTGGTAGTTATTTGATGAAAAGAACACTAAAGATAATTAAGTTAGGTAAAAATACATCAAAAGCAGTTATCAAAGTAAGAGAAATCACCTAACTTGCTGCCCCTAGATTTCTCAACACATAGCACGTCCTTCACTTCCATCCGGCTTCTTGACTCGAGTTGGAATAACATTGTTCCTGTGGTATCTTTGAAGACAGTTCTAGGTTCGGAAACTATGCCAGAGCATCTAAGTGAGGGATTTGATTTAAATGGATGACCAATGATTCAAGCCATTTATACTTATACAATCTAAAAGCTTCAGAGATTTCTCAAAGTGATGATCTTAAATCCTAACAACAATTTATTGTGAAAGATAAAAAAAGAAGATATTTGATAATTAAAAATTCATCCTAGATGCTTAATTTATTAGATATAGCATAAGTGTGTAGACAAATTTCTACAACTAACATATATATATTCAAGAGATGACAAAAGGCAACAATTTAATGATGTAGAGGTACTAATTTAAACAACCTGTTCAATTAGCTATTCTCAGTAATGATTATAACTTTGCAGCGAGTTTTCAGAGAAGTCAATCCTTAACTTAGCCTTACCCTAACTCCTATGTTACCTTGAACATATGATGAAAAACAAAAATGATTACACAGGAAAAACTCACATGAACACAAATGCTACTAGAACTGAAGTCAAAAGCCTTTGATTATCTTCAAGAAATTTCAGAGAATACAATAGTGTTTCTTGGCTCCCTCAAAGTGTCAACCCTTCTTACTTTGAATTACAATGTATATATAGAGTGTAATTCAAAAATATCTAACTTAATACAATCTTTTACAAAAAATAAAGTTTTATCCAAAATAATTTGGATATTTCCAATTAGTACAACTCAAAACAGGGATTCTAAAATTGATTATGTGGAAACAACACAATATTCGAGGATGTTGTTTGTAATTGTTGCCTTGAAATTTGACTCTGCTGATTTTATTGATTCTGCTCCTGTCTTCGCTGCAACTTCACCTGAAAATCTGCTTTTTGTTTACTCAATAAGTTCAAGAAAAGTATCCCACTTCTCATCATCAAGGCATGAAAACTTGATTACCCTCTTGTAAGCTTCATCCACCTCTATGTATTTTTCAAAAGTAGGCTTGGTAATAAAAAGATGATAAACCTCATGAGCAATAAATAAATCATCTTCTAAACCTTCAAGAAAAGCTTTTCCACCAATGATTCCTTTTACTTTAGCAAACTTTAAGTTATCTTTTGCTATGTCATGTAACTTATATTGGTAATTTTCCTGTGGAATCAATTGACCACAAGAATCTCTTAAGGATGGGAGTCATTTTTGTTGAAGAATAGAAAACTTTCTATGAAGCTTTTTGATTTGAGCTTCTAAGTTTTGGCATTTGTTTTCCAACTGCAACAACAAATTCCTTTTTGTTAACACCTTTCTGACTTCTAGGACTGGATTTGTCTTGTCTTCAATTCCCCATGTCTTCAAGCTCATCTTTGTTTTTGAGTTTAATACTTTGATGATCTTTGTTGCCTCTCTAGGTTTGTGGTCCAGTTCTTATTTAATCTTTGTTATGGCTGCTTTTGCTTTATGTACCAATTGTTCCTGTTCAAAAATAATTTCAATAGATGTCCACAATTCTGAAATGGTTGAATTGATATCAATCCAAATTTTCTCCTTGGCTTTTGATAATGTTTGTGCACTGATTGACTCATCCATATATTTTTCAAGTTGTTTAGTAAGCTTGAAATTCTTCTGTACTTCTGAGATGTATGCATTATCTGCCTTAATTTTATTTTCTTCCATTCTTTGCAATGATGCCTTTAATTTCTCAATTTCAACATTTCTTAATGACAAATCTCCCATAGCTTTTGACAATTGTTTAGTGGCTTCTTGGCTGGTTGATTTTGTCTGCGCTGTAGAAGTTCCTGCAATAATTTGTTGTTCTTTCTCTTTGAAGAGTTTTTCCATATCTGCTTCCATTTTTTGAATCTGAATGTTCTGCTCAACAATCATACGCAACATATTTTCCTTCTCTTTCTCTAATTGCCCAACTTCTTGAGCTTGAGGATGCTCTGTTGTTGGTAATTTTAGTCGCTTTCTTAATTCTTGAATATTTGCATTCCTGCTCTTAATAATTTCTTCGACGGCATTAATATCACTAGGATCTAATCCTAACTTGAATACAAGACCCTTTCTCTTTGTATCTTTAGCTAATGAGGACATATTTTGTAATTTAAGCTAAGAATGAATATTATTTAGAGAAACCTGCAACTTTGAGGCTGCCATAGCAGAACTTGTTAAAGAGGAATATATCATTTCTCCAGCTTGTTTGTGTAGATCAATTTGATCTATAGGATGAATCTGTTTAGTATCAAAAGAAAATATTGAAGTTTTGTAGTCCTCTGCACTTTTAAGAACTGGAACCTTTGGCTCAAGAAATGCTAATTGAAATTGTCATTTTTCAAGGTTCAACGCAGACAGTAGTCTGGTTTGAGTGGTAGAGATCTGCTTCCAAAACTCAGAATAGGTAGCAGTTTTTAACATTTCATTCTTCTTCTTCATTTCTCTGAACCTAGAAAAGATACTTTGCTAACTAGAAGAAGGGGAAGCAGGTTTATCAGGAATTATTTCTTCAGTTTGCTGCAAAGATCACATAGGCCTACTTGATAACCTAACTGTTGTAGAGACCTTAGTATCTATGACTTTTGATGATTCTTCCTCTGTATTCATTGTCTTTCTTCTTTTGAAAACTTTAAATCCTACTGATTTAGAACCTGAACCAGCAGGGGACATACTCTCACTTGGTCTCTTTAACTCTTTTTCTTTCAATCTTGGAGTCTCTAATGTTGTTTGGCTTGAAATTTTCTCTTCAACTTCTTGCAAAGTGTTTTCCTCCCATACTTCCTGATTTGCATACTATTCAATCGCTGGTTTCGATATATGAATATAGGGTGTTCATTTTTGTTCACTTCTAATTGATGAGATCAATCCCAAAGGGTCATAAGGCCAGCTAAAACTTAACTTGAAATTCATTTGTCTCAATAAACTCTCAACCTCCTTGTCCGTTGCTCTGGTGTTTACTATGAATGGACCAACATGAACTTTTAACTTGAATTGGGGTCACATGGACTCCCAAACACTGAATTCATCACTAGCATTTTCAAACTTCTGAAATGCCCAATTGTGTAATTCATACAGGTCGAATTCGCATTTGGTTTCTATGATTTTGAACTGAGTGTCTACCAAGGGAAGGTCATCTAAATTAGGGATAGGGGGAAGCATATGATTTTCAACAAAGATCTTAGATTTCCCCTTCTGACTAGCCTTTTTAAACTGAAATGAAAACAAGAAGATGAATTTACCCTGTGATCCACTGATCGATAGAGGTGTTTGACTGCTCAATTCGGAGATTTGGTGTCACTAAGTACTTTTGCGAACACTGGCGAGATGAAGAATAATGTAATTGGTGGAAGGCAATTTAGATTTACAAATGAGTTTGAATAGTCATTACTGGTGTTAATGCTTGGCGCGTCACCAATTTAATATTGGAACATTGGCGGGATGGAATAAATGACCGTAACGGTTAATTTACCAACTTTATCGGAAAAATAGCGGGGGTCATTTTAGCGGTTACAGTGGCGGAAGTGTTAAATTGGTGGAGGTAATAGAGGTGGGGAAAAGGTGGGTGGAAGGTGGTTTGCGGGGGGTAGGGCGGGTAGCGGTAGTAAGTGGTATATGAGGGGGGGTCCTGCAACGCTTAATAACTCGACACGTCATGGTCGGCAATCTATACAAAACTATTTTGCGAACCCCCCCCCCCCTTTCGTTAACTGTTGGGAGTGCGGAGGGCTCCCGCAATGCTTTATTGTACGTTGATTTGAGCAGCTTTGATCTAGTGCGTTAAAAACTGCTTAGACGATAACTTCATTGGCAGCAATATTTCAAAGGCATTTTAACAAATTATTTGCGCCTATACTAATTTAAAGCGCATTTTAACATATGCTTGACTTTATTACAAAGTGTTAATAAAATTAACTTATTTTTTGTTTTAAAACCTATACAATTTAGAAATAAATTGCATAGGTAAAAAGAAGTTCCAACCCCTCTAACTGCATGCTTCGTATCAAAGCCTAACTTCACATCCAGTTCTGAGTCCCACTAAATCAACGGGTGGAATTGTTCTCATGCTCCTATCATATGTCATGTGGATCTTGCTATCTAGCAACAACACACTCACTTGTAATGTGCTTAAGGTCAAGTCGGAAACAAGTGAGAATTTAGTCTCAAACTTCTTGGCAAAATCCTCCTGAGCTTATGCTGACGCAGCTAAAGCTGGTTGCGTGCCCTTTCCTGCTTTATTCCTCTTCGAACACTGTGTCCTGTCTTATGACAAGAGAAACACTTGACCTTAGTCAAGTCCTTCTTCTTCTTCACTTGGGAGGTTGACTCCTCACTCTTGCTTGAGCTCTTTCCTTTGCCCACATTCTCATCATCTAACTGCTTGTGGATTTTTCCCTTTGACTGTGACTTGATTTCCTCTTGTATGCAATCATCCCTGAGCCTATCAAATGTGGGTAGTATATCTCAAGCACAGACTCCTCTATGTTGACATAGATTGTCATTTATGTCAATATGGCAATATTCGAGGAGCCATCGGAGGAAGCAAACAGAGCCATCGGAGCAATGGAGGAAGCAGACAGAGCTATCGGGAGCTATCAGAGCAATGTATGCCACAAAAGGGTCATATGCATGCAAATGAGCTATCGGGAGCCATATATGCCACAGATTACACTATCGGGAGCTATCGGAGGAGCAAAGGATACATTTACACTATCGGGAGCTATCGAAGGAGCAAAGGATGCATTAACACTATCGAAGGCCAAAACCCATATATATATATATATATATATATATATATATATATATATATATATGCATATATATATATATGCATTAACACTATCTGAGGCGCAAACATATATATATAGGCCATACACACTATCGGAGGCAGAAAGACTTAGTTGTATTGCATATACACTATCAGGGGCAGAAAGACTTAGTTACATGGCAAATACACTATCGGAGCGGAGAAGTTTATGTATATAGGCACATATATACATATATATCGGTGATAGTGTAAATCAGCAGTTCAGCTATGTGCCACCACCCCAAAACCCCCGATTGCGATATATATATATATATATATATATATATATATATATATATAAGTGGACCCACGGACCATTACAATGTGATATAACATAATATTGGCAGAAATCAAGTTATGGGTTAAGTCAAAGAGCGGAGGAGTATATACACGGACCCGAACGGGTTATAGCAACAAACCTATAATAATATCGCATCCGTCATATCGGGAGCCATATATCGCATACATTGTAAAGCCTTGTCACTCTCGCAAGCGTCGATTGCGATTGCAAGACCGGACCCGATGCAACATTGCAATTTGGCTTAATGTCATATCGCGTCCATTGGCCATCAACCATTGGCGACTGCCGATTGCGATTACAAGGCAGACCCGAAGCAGTTATAGATGCGAGAGTAATATTTTTGAAGTCCGCCCTTAGCGCTTTGCTCGTGGTTTTTCATATATTTCCTGTGTAATTCAAAAATGTATTGTGCGGGGTTTGAAGGGCCAAAATGCATATGATAATGGTTCCGATAGTTCAGAATGCTTGAACAAAGCCGATTGCAATTGCGATGGAGAAATGGCTTGAGGAGCCCTCCTGATAAGTACAGCTTCTCCGTAAAATGACAAAGTCCTGTGTATGCCTGTAATTATTGTCAAAAGGAGAGCTGTTACAGTTTAACATGAAACATGATTCCTCTGTGCATTTTTGGACCTCTCTTATGAGTTTACGTGTCCCTGGAGTGTCGGTGAACTCGAACAACGCAGAAGAAGCCACAACGACCGAGGAGAGAAGCCGAAAGATCAAGCAAGGCAGAGGAAACTACAACGAATGAGGAAGCCAAAGAGGCGGTGGAAAGCGGAAACGAACTGTCAGAGGCATTGGGGATACATAAAGCAGGAAAAACAAGGAAAGGTGTGTGTGTATGAATAATCAGTCAGAGAGGAAGCCGAAGAACAGGCAAGAGGCAGGAGAGGCCGGAGAAGCAGGAGAACAGGAGAAAAGCAGAAGCTCAGCAGGCTTGGGAGCAGAGAAGTGCAGCAAAACAGTTTATACCAGGTTTGGGTTGGAGCCCAAGAGGTTGGAGCCTCAGAACTGAACAGGACTGAAATCCTTGGGAGTTGGTGCTCCTAAGTGCAAAACTATTGCAAGACAGAGTTGGTGCTTTAGAGGTTGGAGCCTCACTAAAGTCCAAGTTGGAGCTTGGCAACTAATTGCAACTAGTTTTATATAAATCAATGTTTTAAAACTCCGACTCGGACTCCGACTCGGCCGAGGGTCGACTCCGACTCCGACTCCGACTTCGTATCGACTCGGCCGGTTCGATTTCAATGACTCGGTTGTTGTAAGCAATGTTTTAAGACTCCGACTCCGACTCCGACTCGGCCGAGGATCGACTCCGACTCCGACTGACTCCGAAACGGTAATGACTCGGCCGGCTCGATTACAATGACTCGGTCGTTGTAAAAAATACATTAAATATTTATTTTTTTTATAAAAAAACATAATTTTAAAGATTTTAAACATAATTTTAGAGATTTTCATTCATGTTTCCAAACACACCTACAACTGGAGTCCTTGCTAGCTGTGAGACTGAGGATGGTGGATTGGGATCTACATTCAACTGAACAACATGTTCAAGTTCAATTGATGTCTCGATATCTAAATCTAAATCAAGATCCTCATCAAGATCAAACTCTGCTGGACGACTCTCCACTACCCAATCTCATGTTGGATCAATGTCTTCCAACACAATGGGATCTGAATCAGGTCTTTTGTTCAGCAAATGGTTTCGTCTGAGCCGGAGGTTGTATTGGACATAAACTAGATCATTTAACCGTTTTTTCCAAACGGTTTCTCTTCTTTGTGTTACTTGGGAGCATGAGCGAAAATGGGAGCGGGAGCGACATTTTCAGAAGCTCCTGGTTTGGGAGCGAATCCTAGAGGAGTTCGACAACCAATGTCACTAACATCAAGGTACATAGAGGGATTGGTGCTCTTGATTAAATAAGAGTTCCATACCCTAATACATGACAAAATTCAATGGAAACGTTGCAATCCTCCAATCCTGAAATCCTAAAAAACTGATAAGTCTGCTGGATTTTGAATGAAATCTAAAATTCTACTTTCTCCATATGAAATCCAATGAGGCCAAAACCACTCTCAAACATCCTGAGTCATTTCATGGTAATGTTAAAAATTTAAGTAAAAGGATGAAAATGAAGATTAAGGAGAATGTCACTTTTACTTTAAGAATTTAACATTACCATGAAATTTGAATAGCATATCAATAGTAGAGAGCATTTGAGTGTGTTAAATAGGGTTTGGGAGGGGGAATGGACCCCAAATGACATTTATCAAATTCATATAACACCTTGGAGTCCAAACCAATTAGAAATCACCTTAAAAATCCATTAAAAAAATATTAAATCGCTGTTTAACGTGTTCTGGGCTGGCTTTTTGTGACTCGGCCGAGTCATAACAGAAACAGCGAAGTTGGCCGAGTCAGCCATGACTCGGCCAAACGTACCGTTTCAAAGGCCGATTCATGGCTGAGGGTATCGACTCGGATCAACTCGGCCATTTCGGTATCGAAACGGCCGTTTTTTAAAACAATGGTTGTAAGAAATACATTAAATATTTATTTTTTATAAAAACACATAAATTTAAAGATTTTCATTCATGTTTCCAAACACACAGCATTAGAATATAGATAAAAGACAACATATGATCAAAGTAGGCTCATGAATATATCCATTATATTAAAATGGCACCCAGTGCACTGTCCAATACATACACGATGATGATATAGAGATCAAAACAAAAACACATAACCAAGGAGGCTAGAAATGGCCTCTACAACAAAAGTTTGTGACTAGTACTACTGGCTACTGCTAGAGTTGCCAACATCATCTAGCTCAGTGTTACTTGGGAGCGGAAGCGAAAACGGGAGCGGGAGCGACATTTTCGGAAGCTCCCGATTTGGGAGCGAATCCCGGAGGAGTTCGACAACCAATGTCACTAACATCAAGGTACACAGAGGGATTGGTGCTCTTGATTAAATACGAGTTACATACCCTAATACATGACAAAATTCAATGGAAACATTGCAATCCCCCAATCCTGAAATCCTGAAAAACCGATAATTCTGCTGGATTTTGAATGAAATCTAAAATTCTACTTTCTCCATATGAAATCCAATGAGGTCGGAACCACTCTCAAACATCCTGAGTCATTTCATGGTAATGTTAAAAATTTAAGTTAAAGGATGAAAATGAAGATTAAGGAGAATGTCACTTTTACTTTAAGAATTTAACATTCCCATGAATAGCATAGCTTTAGTAGGGCAATATGATCAAATACTGGGGTTTGGGAGAGGGGAATGGACCCCAAAGACCAGCAAACTAATTCATAAACCCCTTTGGAGTCCCCCACACTTATAAAAATTAAAAAAAAAAAATCAAAAAAGGCGTGTTTTTATGGTTCACTGGCCACTGTCAGCTACCCGACTGAGTAGTTACAGATCCGGCCGAGTCGGCCGTGTTATGACTAACTCGGGCGAGTCATACTATGACTCGGCTGGGTCAGTCATAACTCGGCCGACCGAACCGAATTTTCTACTGGGTTGAAATATTTTTTTCTGGCTCGGACCAACTCGGCCGACCGAACCGAATTTTCTACTGGGTTGAAATATTTTTTTTCTGGCTCGGACCAACTCGGCCGAGTCGGTTCCGAGCCGGCCGAATCTTAAAACAATGATATAAATATATATATTGTATTTATTTCATTGCACTGTTTGTGTTAATAAAAGCATTAATTCCAGCTATCTATTTCTGTGTTCCACATATATATATATATATATATATATATATATATATATGTTTTTGGTAATAACAAGAACAATTAAAAAGAAATACTGATTCACCCCCCCACCTCTCAGTATTTCCAACAATTGGTATCAGAGCAAGCTTCTTCATACTAGCCTAATAGCTTGAAGAAGGATCCATAGCCATGATGAGAAGTCACGAAGCATCAAGAAGACCTCCTTTGTTCGATGGCACTAACTTTGGTTTTCTGGAAAAAGAGAATGACCTACTACTTAATGTCCCTTGTACCTGAAGTCTGACATTCGGTTCTAAATGAGTACCCAATTCCTACCACTCTTCCAACAGATCAAGACGAGAGGAAAGCCTACATTGCAAATGCAAAGGCCTTGAACTCCATCACTAGTGGAATCATTGATTCCGAGTTTACAAAAGTCATGAACTGTAACTCTGCCAAAGAAATGTGGGATAAGCTAATTAGCTTATACCATGGTGACTCAAACGTCAAGAAGGCAAAGCTTCAAACTCACAGAAGGCAATTTGAAAGTCTAAAAATGGAAGATGAAGAAGATATTGCAGCATACTTTCTCCGAGTAGCTGAAGTGGTTAATGCTCTTAAAGGTTTGGACAAAAACATTGAAGAAAGTACCATTGTTCAAAAGATCTTGAGATCTCTTCCAGACAAATTTGACTCCAAAATAAGCGCCATAGAAGAAATAAAGGATCTAGATACTCTCAAGATGGATGAACTCCATGGAATCCTCGCTGCCTATGAAATGAGGAAAGGTGGACCAAGCTCCAAAGATGCAGCATTCAAGGCTTCAAAATCAAATAAGGGGAAAGAAAGGAATGGCTGTAGTGATGAGTCCGATGTGGAATCCGAATTGGCTCAATTTGTACGAAAGCTGAAGAAAGGATCTAAGCTTAAAGGCAAGTACCCTCTTATCTGTTTTAAATGTGGAAAAATAGGTCACTATGCAGCAAAATGTCCTCATAAACATGATAGTGATGATGAAGGAAATTCAAAAAGAAAGGGTTCAATAAGAAGAACTTCTTCTCTAAGCAAGATGAGTCTGATGAGGATGAGTTTGTAGTCATCAAAAAGAAATCAAATGAGGAAAGTGACCATGATGAAAGCCAAGAAACATTATTCATGGCATTCACAAATGATGATGACTCAGGGCTAGAAGGAAATGTAGATGAATTGTTAATAAGTGCCATTGAAGAAAATGAGAAACTACAGAATAAAATCACTTCTCTCAAGGTAGAAAACCAGGAAACAAGAAGAGAAGATCTCTTGGAAACAAAGCTAAAAGAAAAAGAAGAGACTTGCAAAGAACGTGAAGCCGAAATAGTATCTCTGAGGAAGGAATTTGAGCAAGTTAAAGGGGTTGGAAAAGCTCTCAAATACTTGAGACTGTTCTAAAAAGTCAAAAACCTCAACATGACAAGTCTGGAGTAGGTTTTAAAGGAGAATCTTCAAGCACTAAGAATAGTGCGAAAAGTTATGCCGATGCACTTTCCAGCAATCCAAAAGAAGAAAAATTATGTCATCAAAAGCGCATCCCATATCCAAAGAATGGAGAGAGAATAACTCCAAAGAAGAATGTGTATTCGAATCATGGATACTACAGCAAATACAAACCAGTGTTCCACCAAAGGCCCATCTCAAATCCAAAGAATGAAGCGAGAGTAATTCCAAGAAAGGAAATTGACTCAAACCGTGGATACTACAACAGGTACAAAACTATCTTTCTTGGACATTGTTTTCACCGTAAAAACTTCGGTCATCAAGCCAGACATTGCATGGCTCGCAAAAGTGAAAAACCAAAGCTAAAGGATCAAATAATCAAACCATATGCCCCCCAAAGGCAGGGACAAATCAAAACCTTCAATTTGTTTGATCCCTTGACCAAATTTGATCTGATTTGCTCATTATGCTACAATAATGGACACCATAAACAAAACTGCCCACTCAAAGGAAGAAAAGTGAGTAGTGAGAATCCCAACATGGATAAATGCGGCCTAGCTCTATATGCTCAAAATAATGAAAATCATTGGTTTGTGGATAGTGGGTGCTCCAGACACATGACAGGGGACAAAAGGAAGTTTATCTCATTGAGCAAAAAGGAAGGAAATGTGTCCTTTGGAAGTGGATCTGCCAGAATTGCGGGAAAAGGAACTGTTACTCTTATCAATGGAAAAGGAAAAGCTCAAGATGCTCTGCTAGTAGACGGGCTCAAACACAATCTCCTGAGTGTCAGCCAAATCTGTGATCAAGGACATAAGGTTGTCTTTAGCACCAAAGACTATGAAATAAGGAACTCTTCCTCAGGGGAACTTGTGGCAAAAGGGGTTAGAACACCAGACAACATTTACATTCTGAACAAGATTCAAGAAAATAAATGCTACCTGAGTCAGACAAATGAAAGTTGGTTGTGGCACAAGCGACTTGGACATACAAGCTTCAAAAATCTGATCAATATCAGCAAGATTAAAGTTGTACGAGACATCCCAAGGCTATTCAAACCAAATCAAGGAGTATGTGGTCCATGTCAACATGGAAAGCAAACCAGAACCAGCCACAAGACCAAGGAGCTCTCTACATCAAAGCCCTTGGAGATCATCCATGCTGATTTGTGTGGACCAACTAGAAATCAGGCACTCCAAGGAGAAAGGTACTTTGTTTTATTTGTTGATGACTATACTAGAATGATGTGGATATATTTTATAAAATATAAATCTGAAACTTTTGAGTGTTTTAAGAATCTAAAAGCTCTTGTAGAAAATGAAAAGGACTCAAAAATTAAGTGCCTCAAAACAGACAAAGGGGGAGAATTCACATCAAAAGAGTTTAATGAGTTCTGTAATATTCATGGAATTAAAAGGGAATTCTCTGCTGCCAGAACACCTCAGCAAAATGGGGTAGTTGAAAGAAGAAACCGAACAGTCCAAGAAATGGCAAGAACAATGTTATTAGCAGCAGACTTGCAGCCAAAATTCTGGAGAGAAGCAGTTGGGACAGCTGTCTATACCTTGAATCGAACTCAATTAAGACCAAATTGTGAAAAAACTCCTTATGAGTTATGGAAAGGAAGACCTGCTTCAGTAAAGTACTTCAAGATCTTTGGAAGCAAGTGCTTCATAAAAATCAATGATGGCTCACCAAGAAAGTTTGATTCTCGGGTTGATGAAGGGATATTCCTTGGATACTTTACACGGAGCAAAGTTTACAAGTGCTACAATTTTCGACTAAGGAAAATAGTGGAAAGCATTGATGTAAATATTGATGAAGACCTTCCAGAAAAAGAAATTGAAGAACACGAAGATGATCCTCTTATTGAAGAAGAAGAACCTGAAGAAGAAGAAATAGATCAGGAAGAAGAAGAAGAGGAAAAAGAACCACCTCATACCCCTTCAAAGATGAAGTTTCTCCAGAAATATCATCCAGAAGAGCAAATTATTGGCAATAGAGATGAAGGGATGCAAACCCGAAGAAGGATGATAGTTACACCAAAGAGAAATGTTATTGCTCTTCTATCCATGATAGAACCAAAAACATTTGCACAAGCAAGTAAGGATCCTCATTGGGTAAAGGCCATGGAAGAAGAAATGTCCCAAATTGAGAAGAACGAGACATGGGAGCTGGTACCTCGTCCAAAGGACAAAAACATGATAGGAACCAAGTGGGTATTCAAAAATAAAATGAATGAAGATGGACAAGTTATCAGAAACAAGGCAAGGCTTGTTTGCAAAGGCTATTCACAAATTGAAGGAATTGACATTGAAGACACATTTGCACCTGTAGCTCGTAAGGAAGCTACCAGGATGTTCTTGGCATTTGCTTGCTCAAAAGGATTCAAAATCTATCAAATGGACGTAAAACCAACATTTCTAAATGGGGAACTCAAGGAAAAAGTCTACATGGAGCAACCAGAAGCGTTTGGTCTAACAGAAGGAAAGGACTTAGTTTGTAAGTTGAAGAAGGCTTTATATGGGTTGAACAAGCTCCTAGAGCTTGGTATGCAAGATTGGATCACTATCTACAACAACAAGGCTTCAAAAAGGGAGTGGCTGGAAGTAATCTATACATAAAGACAGATGAAAGTAAGTTACTAGTTACTCTTGTTTATGTTGATGATCTAAGTTTTGCGAGCAATAATGATGAAATGAGCCATGAATTTTCGCAAAACATGTCAAAAGAGTTTGAGATGTCAATGATAGGAGAGCTATCTCACTTCCTTGAACTTCAAGTATCTCAAACCAAAGCAAGATTGTGTATATCTCAAGCCAAATATCTAAAAGACATGCTTAAAAGATATGGAATGGAAGATTGTGCACCCATGAGCACACCTATGACCACGAACTGCAAATTGAGCAAAGATGATGACTCCCCTCCAGTAGATGCAACTCATTACAGGTCAATAATTGGAGCCCTTCTGTACTTAACTGCTACAAGACCCAACATAATGCAGGCAGCAGGAATGGTGGGAAGGTTTCAATCTGCCCCTAAACAATCCCATTTGTTAGCTGTAAAAAGAATTCTCAGATATCTGAAAGGAACTTCTGATTTCGGTCTTTGGTACCCTAAGAGCTCAACACTGACTGTAACTGCATACATCGATGTTGATAAGTGTAGATGATCGGAAAAGTACTAGTGGAAATGCATTCTTCCTGGGAGACTGTTTAGTATCCTGGCTCAGCAAAAAACAGTCATCATATCATTATCCACAGTCGAAGCCTAGTATATAGCTACAGCACTCTGTTGTACTCAAATACTATGGATGAAGGAAGCTCTAGAAGATGTCAAAATAGGTACAGATCAACCCATTACCATCTATGTGACAACACAAGTACTATCAGTCTTAGCAAAAATCCAGTGATGCACTCAAGGACCAAACACATACCAATCAAGTATCATTTCCTTTGTGAACAAGTAGCTGAACAAAACATCGTCTTGGAATATATCAGTACTAAGGAGCAGATAGCTGATATTTTCACAAAACCTCTTCCTAGAGAGGCATTTGAACATCTGCGTCAAAAGATGGGGGTTATCTCTTTAGCATCACTCAAGTTCATCCATAAAGAGGTTGCAGGACAGGGGGAGCAATTCTACAGCGGGAGCAGTTTGACAAGGGGAGTCCATATGCATTCCTTTGCCATTGATGGCAAAGGGGGAGAGCAGAAGAATATTGCCATCAATAACAAAGGGGGAGATTGTTGACATAGATTGTCATTGATGTCAATATGGCAATATTCGAGGAGCCAGAGGAAGCAAACAGAGCCATTGGAGGAAGCAAACAGAGCCCTAGGAGCAATGGAGGAAGCAGACAGAGCTATCGGGAGCTATCGGAGCAATGTATGCCACAAAAGAGTCATATGCATGCAAATGAGCTATCGGGAGCCATATATGCCACAGATTACACTATCGGGAGCTATCAGAGGAGCAAAGGATGCATTTACACTATCGAGAGTTATCAAAGGAGCAAAGGATGCATTAACACTATCGGAGGCCAAAACCCATATATATATATATATATATATATATATATATATAACGCTATCGGAGGCCAAAACCCATATATATATGCATTAACACTATCGGAGGCGCAAACATATATATATAGGCCATATACACTATCGGAGGCAGAAAGACTTAGTTGTATTGCATATACACTATCGGGGGCAAAAAGACTTAGTTATATGGCAAATACAATATCGGAGCAGAGAAGTTTATGTATATAGGCGCACATATACATATATATCGGCGACAGCGTAAATCAGCGGTTCGGCTATGTGCCACCACCCCAAAACCCCCGATTGCGATACATATATATATTTATATATAAATATATATAAGTGGACCCACGGACCATTACAATGTGATATAACATAATATTGGCGGAAATCAAGTTATGAGTTAAGTCAAAGGGCAGAGGAGTATATACACGGACCCGAACTGGTTATAACAACAAGCCTATAATAATATCGCATCCGTCATATCGGGAGCCATGTATCGCAAACATTGTAAAGCCTTGTCACTCCCACAAGCGCCGATTGCGATTAAAGACCGGACCCGATGCAACATTGCAATTTGGCTTAATGTCATATCGCGTCCATCGGCCATCGACCCTTGGCGACTGTCGATTGTGATTACAAGACGGACCCGAAGCAGTTATAGATGAGAGAGTAAAATTTTTGAAATCCGCCCTTAGCGCTTCGCTCATGGTTTTTCATATATTTCCTGTGTAATTCAAAAATGTATTGCGTGGGGTTTGAAGTGCCAAAATGCATATGATAACGGTTATGATAGTTCAGAAGGCTTGAACAAAGCCGATTGCAATTGCGATGGAGACATGGCTTGAGGGGCCCTCCTAATAAGTACAGCTTCTCCGTAAAACGACAAAGTCCTGTGTATGCCTGTAATTATTGTCAAAAAGAGCGTTGTTACAATTTAACATGAAACCTGATTCCTCTGTGCATTTTTGGACCTCTCTTATGAGTTTATGTGTCCCTGGAGTGTTGGTGAACTCGAACAACGCAGAAGAAGCCACAGTGACTGAGGAGGGAAGCAGAAAGATCAAGCGAGGCAGAGGAAACTACAGTCACCGAGGAGGAAGCCAAAGAGGCGGTGAAAAGCGGAAACGAACTGTCAGAGGCATTGGGGATACATAAAGCAGGAAAAACAAGGAAAGGTGTGTGTGTATGAATAATCATTGAGAGAGGAAGCCAAAGAACAGGCAAGAGGCAGGAGAGGCCGGAGAAGCAGGAGAATAGGAGAAATGCAGAAGCGCAGCAGGCTTGGGAGCAGAGAAGTGCAGCAAAACAGTTTATACCAGGTTTGGGTTGGAGCCTAAGAGGTTGGAGCCTCAGAACTGAACAGGATTGAAATCCTTGGGAGTTGGTGCTCCTAAGTGCAGAACTATTGCAAGACAGAGTTGGTGCTCTGGAGGTTGGAGCCTCACTAAAGTCCAAGTTGGAGCTTGGCAACTAATTGCAACCAGTTTTATATATATATATATATATATATATAGATATTGTATTTATTTCATTGCACTGTTTGTGTTAATAAAAGCATTAATTTCAGCTATCTATTTCTGTGTTCCATATATATATATATATGTGTGTGTGTGTGTGTGTGTTTTTGGTAATAACAAGAATAATTAAAAAGAAATACTGATTCCCCCCCCCCTCTCAGTATTTCCTATATATATATATATGTGTGTGTGTGTGTGTGTGTGTGTGTGTGTGTTTTAACAAGAATAATTAAAAAGAAACACTGATTCACCCCCCCCCCTCTCAGTATTTCCAACACTCTAATGAATGGATCCCATGCCTCTGAGAACTCGTTCAACTCCACATTTACTAGTGCTAAGTCTTCTACCTTTTCTTCCAATGCTACAAGTAGACACAAATTTGTGCAATCTTCATCTAATAACTCCTCACTAAGTCATATTTGGTCATCTACGTAGTTTGAAGCATATTTTTTGTCTTGCTCAGGTATAATCCTACCAATGCTTCAAACATCTCCTTGGTTGTCTTCTTCTCAATTAAGTGAGGGATCAAATGGTCCTTCACAATATCCATAAGTACCCTTTGTGCCTTTAACTCCTTCTTTTCTAGGATGGCCTTCTCTTGAGAATTCGACGACTCTGAGATCTCAGTCTCAAAAATCTCCCAGAGATTGTTTTCCTTGAATACTAAGGTGACCCTAGCCTTCCAAGGTAAGAAGTTTGACTCTCTATCTAATATGTCTTCATACCGAAGACCCACTGTAGCCATTTTGTGAAATCTCACCGAAGAAAACTTTTTATTAATTTTTAGACTTTACTCAGTCGTTGATTATGCTAACTTGTCACACTTGTCAACACCTTCCCTAGAAAACTCAACATCAAGGTATGTACATGTTGTTTCAATTTCCTCTCAATCTAAGATGGCAGCTTTGTCTCTGACTAACTACAGTTGTCCTTACTGATGCTCTGTCAAGCAACTGAACTGCACTCAACTCGTGTTGGATCACTCAACTTATAGCGTTGTTTATCCCTAAGGTTTCCCTTTGCTATGCCACACTCTTGTTTCCTACCATGGTGCTCTGTCTTCATTGCCTAATAGACTTTATTTCTTCCCTGCCCAACTTTCTTGCCAATGAATTGACCCCACAGTTAGCGATTGGTTGGTCTCTGATGGCATATGCTCTTGGCTATCATTTCTAAATCCTATTACAACCACTTGCAGCTAACCTTTTCACTACACGATGGATTTGTTTGGCGATCCTTGCGACCAACTCTATACTTGACCTGTGCTACTCAGATCATCGGTCACCCTCTTCGCTGCCTACAACGACCTCTTTGTAGCCAATCATTACCTACACCCATCGCCACCTGCTTCGACTCGCCTAGCTCCTTATGGTTGCTATAGTTGGTTCTTTGCACATGAACCTGTCCACAACTTTCCTCATCCACTAGCAGTGTTCTGCCACCCCCCCTTCCGCATCTCCTAACGTTGTCAAGGCTAACTACTGGTCGAGTGGCCCTCGAGGCTGTCAGTTGTGCTTTTCTTCTCCCCCTACATGTAAAATCCTGTCCATCAGCTACCTTTCGGTGACCCCCCTATCAACAGACTATGGCAGCTAGTGTGGTGGTTAGGTGGGCCGTCAAACCTATCAACCATCTAGTCAACCTCAACTTGCTTACTTTTTTTCTTCCATTAAAAAAAATTCAACACCCTTCAAAAACAATTGCCCAGTTATCTTGCACATTCTCCCTATGTCATACAATCCTTCATGCAACCCTACAAATTAAATTTTATTGTTGTGTATGATCAAGGCCAAACTTGGCCCCAATGATCCCTATACAAACCTAGTGTTGAAAATTGTAACTAGTATCGGTCTTCATAATTGTACTTCAATATATTTTATCAAAAAAAAGAAAAAGAAATTTTATTATTAGATAAATCGACTTATTAAAGCATGGGTTTCATGCTTGGGTCAATTGTTTTTAGGTCAAAGTCTCCATTGAAGACTTCTAGGGTTTATGTCAAGTGCCCTTGTCCATGTCATATTGTAAAGAACCCTTCTTGGGATTTATTTGTCAAAGAAGAAATTTATTTTATTGTATTTTAGATCTTCTAGGCCTCCTCCACCAAGTCGGCCCCAAGAAAAGGACAGGTCGACCTCAACAGGGGAATTCGACCTCACAGTATATTGGATCAACTCGACCTCATTTATCACCGACTCACAACAAGTTTGAATTGCAGTAGCTAGAAGCAGTAAAAGGTTTGAATTTCAAAGAAGAAGAAGGAAAGGGCTAGCGAAGGAGAAGGAGGTCATTATCTTGCTAAGGAATTCAAAATTCTCTCTCCCTTGTCTCACACGTGTGAAGGAACTGAAGTTGTAGGAGGGCCAAAATTGCAGTCTTGAAGCTAGGCTGAAATTCTAATGCAATCGATCGAAAATCTGTCTTTAATGCAATATTGATGCAGTATTGTTGCAGTTGATCTTTGCAGGTTGGAAGAACAGTTTGAGGGCTGACATGGTGGAGGAGGAAGGTTTGTTGGTCTAGGGTTTTGGTCTATCTCATTTTGAATTACTAAAGAAAGAGTCCTTGACTGGGTTTTCCCCTATATAGGGGTTTTAGCCCTGGTTGTCCGCCTACATCTGGTGTCCTCGATCTTCATGTTTTGTTTTGATAATTGCTTGATGAAACAAAGATAAAAGAAGAACATAAGAAATTTAATAAGAACATAAGAGTATCACAAGTAATTATCAACATAAGAAAAAATTTCTGCCTTTCTGATTTTCTAACACGGTATCAGAGCTAAGGTGAAGAAGAAGGAAAAAGGCAAGTCGAAGATCTGTTAATGAAAAAGGAGATCAAGGAAAGGTCATTAAGGAAAAAGGATCTTATAAAGAGACAAACCTACTATCTATAGGAACTATGACAAACTCAATGAAGGGAGAAAACAAATTAGAAGGAGCCTCTAAAGTTTTGGATCTCGTTCAAGGAAAAATCAATAAGCCTAAAGATGAATCAAGTGATGCAGAGAAAGAAAAGTTTAGAGAAATCAAAATTGTGGCTATGAACCTAATAGTGGATGGAGTTAAGGATAACCTAATTCCATACACATCCAACATAAATTCCACTCAAGAAAGGTATGAGGCTCTCTCCAAGTTATTCACAATCAAGAATATTGGTCAAATAGTGTTAAAATTGGCAACTAGGGCCAAACTCCATGTGGGTCAGCTTATTTATGGCAACTGATATTATTATTGGATCCCTCTTGTCGAGAGGTGTAGGATTGATCTAAAGATCATCCGATTCCGATAAGTATTTATGGAGATATGAATTTATTTTGATTATGGAATTGTTATCAAGCTGACCTGCAACTTATGTAGGCTCTAGAAGCCCAAACGTCATGTCTATTCATCACCTACGTTTTAGTATAAATAGAAGAGGATTTGAAGTCATTTGTACATACATTCTTCATGTGATCTCCTCTCCACATCTTGGGTTTTTGGAGAAGGAGAGACACTATGCCCTAGCTGCAGATGAAGCCCTAATTACAGTCAACGTGATGCCCTAATTCATGTCTCTAGAAACATCTATATGCAGACTCAAGAGACCTTACACGCAAGCAATGGAGAGATATATATGTTGTTCATTGTTGATCATAGGGGATGTTATACGTTGGTTATAGAAACTTTAACGCAGCCAAGATACGCTTATGAGAAGAGTATACACGCTGCAATGGAGAGATATACAACGCAGCTATAAAGACACTTATACGCTGGCATAAGGGACACTTGGAGATATGTTTACGCAGTAAAGGAAGCCACAGTCATAAGGACATGAGGTCACAGTCAAGCTGTTGTGATGAAGAGTCAAGCCGCAGTGATGAAGAGGTAAGCCGCAGTAGGAGCCGCAGTCAAATATAAGGGTGCCACA
The DNA here is from genome assembly GCA_031772625.1 of Pinus tabuliformis. NCBI lineage: Eukaryota > Viridiplantae > Streptophyta > Pinopsida > Pinales > Pinaceae > Pinus > Pinus tabuliformis. The sequence continues at coordinate 88,646,788 of CM062804.1, forward strand.
GTCATGACAAACCGCAATTGCAATCTAGACAATCAAGTCTCGGTCAACTACTTGATGATCACTACCTCTATCAACGATTACAGTCTAGACTTGGGTCATAGTAATACGTCTTGGGCATAACTATACGGATCTGTCTATGTCACAGAAAGCATAGCAAATGAAATGATCTTGATGACATATACGCTGTCATCTATCACAGTGCATGAAGAATCATGACCTTGAAGACTTGATGGGCAGTAATGTTGATATAGCAGTCAATGGTATGACTGCAACAATCTTCAGTGGAATTGTGTCAGCATATTCATTGACATGGCATGGCATGGCATGAAAGATACACTATGTAGAATATGGACAGCATCATGAGATATATGGGCAACATGATGAATATGGACAGCATCATGAGATATATGGGCAGCATGATGAATATGGACATCATGAGATATATGGGCAGCATGATGAATATGGACAGCATCATGAGATATATGGGCAGCATGATGAATATGGGCAACATGATGGAAGATGCAGCATGATGTATGAGATCATGTGCATGGGCAGCACAATGATACATGGAGCATGGACAGCATCATGATGAATGTAATCATAAGCATGGGCAGCTTGATGATGAATGAGACCATGGAAGATGCAGCATGATGAGCAGCATGAAGATGAGAGCAGCTCAGTCATCTAGGTCCAGCACTGTGATGGGGCAGCATGGTGCTACACGGTAAGGTGCGGCAAATGGACAAGATGCAGTACTATGATAGGTGAAGGAGTCACCTTAGAGAATCAGTTGAAACAATATGTCTTCAACTGATCTCTGCCGATATCAAAAGTCAATGTGTTGACTTCTATTTTGAATGTACTATCTCTCTCTCTCTCTCTCTTTCTCTGCTGAACTTTGAAGAACATAAAAGAAGAATTGATCAAGGGTTTCCCCACATTGTGGGGTTTGTCCCTGGCTGGCGCCACATCTTGTGTCCTCTTATCTTGGCTTGTCTTCTGCGATTTATATTTATGTTCTATCTGCAGTTTACTTTAATGCTAATGTGATTGCTAATCTGGAAAAGATAATGAGCTAACTGTGAAAATTCAAATAAATTGCTCTAGCATAGAACATACCTAAAATTACCATGGTATCGGAGTTGAGGTGAAGACAATGTCCAAGCAAGAGTGAAAGAGCAATCACCAAAGACAATAGGGACAAGGATCAATGGGTTCCACATCTCTCTTCTAAATTCACAAAGGGTGAAGTTGAAGCAGAGCATATTATCATAATGGCATAGCGGAAGTTTTTGATGACCCATCTAAAGATCACTTCATTGGGAAGTTCGGATCTAAGGGTGGAAGGAAAGGCGAATGCCGTGGTTGCAATAAGTTCGACCATTATGCGAAGGAGCGTCTGAATGGCAGAGACACGTCTCTTGATGAAGATAACAATCATTTCAGGGACATCTTCAATGATCAAGGGAATGACAGGTAATACAGTTCATCAAGGAGAAATGGTCGACTCTTCAAAGCAAGGAACCCCAGGCACTTCATCGGATAGATAATCATGGGATTATACTTGGAGCCGATACCACCTATCCCGGAAAGGGTGTAGGGAATGTTACCCCTAAATTGAATGAGGGTAACTCGATTCATTTACAGAAACACTTTTATGTACCTGATCGCAAGAAGAACCTAGTGTCCATTTCAACAATGGAAGTCAAAGGTTCAGGGTGGCACTCATCGATGGAAAGGTACGTGTTTGAAAATAGATTTTTCAAAGATGTTTTTTTTTTAGTTCAGGGTTGTATCAAGTTGCAGGAAGTCCACTGGGGACCATGTCCATTGACACAGCACTGAAGGTCTGTGAGTCAGATGGTGACAGGGATGCCTGAATTCAAAAAGAACATGAAGGTACATGTCTGAGATGTACCGAAGGAAAATCTTATAAGGGGACCATTCCCCTCATGCCACAGGTCCACAAGTTTGGAACAACCCGAGGAGTTTGAGATTCATGATCGGGAATCTCACGTATGCAGGTGGTAGAAAGCCCTCTATGGCTTGAAGCAAAACACCCCAGGCATAGTATGAGAGGATCAACAGTTGTCTGATGAAGCTAAGATTCACTAGGAGTGAAATCGATCCAAACCATCCGAAGGTTGTGGATGACAGACCTCTCATACCGGCACCTATGTCTGACAGGTGCAGACCCTCTCATTTGTAGAAGACAGAGGGAGTTGGATTCCGAATGTGGAAAGATAAACTGCAAGCCTGTGACTACCTTGAGGATCTTAACTTTCAAAAGTTATATGGTAATGATGTCGGACCAGATTTGGGAAATGCCTTTGAGTTTCATAAAATCATTCACGTTGATGTTCTTGGTGAACCTTCGTCCGGACATATGTTTTGCAGTTAGTATGGTGAGCTCATATTTGGTTGAGCTTCACTGGATTGGTGCCTAGAATCTTCTGAGATATCTTCAGGGCACAATCTCTCATGGATTGAGATACACTACCGAAATATTTCAAATGCTGAGTGGGCAGGCAGTGTGGAGGATCACTAGAGCACTTCTCAGTGCTGGTTCTCCTTGGGATCTGCTTCGATATCCTGGATGAGCAGGAAGCAGAAGTCGGTGGCTTTGAGCACCACTGAGGCAGAGTATATTGCTGCTAGCATGACTACCTGAGAGGCAGTCTGGTTACGAAAGCTCTTCAGTGAGCTGTTTGGATACCACTATGTAGCAGGATGATTAATTCTCCTGTGAGGTCTAGATGATGTGTTCTCCATGACGATTATGTAGCAGGATGATTAGTTCTCCTGTGAGGTCTGAATGATGTGTTCTCCATGATGATTATCTAGCAGGATGATTAGTTCTCCTGTGAGGTCTGGATGATGTGTTCTCCATGACGATTATGTAGCAGGATGATTAGTTCTCCTGTGAGGTCTGGATGATGTGTTCTCCATGACGATTATGTAGCAGGATGATTAGTTCTCCTGTGAGGTCTGGATGATGTGTTCTCCATGACGATTATGTAGCAGGATGATTAGCTCTCCTGTGAGGCCTGGATGATGTGTTCTCCATGGCGATTGTGTAGCAGGATGATAAGTTCTCCTGTGAGGACAGGATTGATTAAGTTCTCCTGTCGAGGCATCCTACCCATGCAGTCTAGGACTCATGGGAAGTACCTCTCATCTGATCAATGAGTAGGGAAATGAGGATAGGGACCATAGTAGTACCGATGGATGCATCGTTGTATCTACCATACTCCCTATGCTAGGATGACCTTCATTGATCTGGGATCAATGATACTAGTTTGGGACCAGTTGTAGGAGTTGTACCTACTATGACGCTGACTTCAGGTCGGTTGAGACTGGTCTGGGACCAGTGGTACATACTCTGAGACTGACTTCGGGTCAGTGGAGGACTGGTCTGGGACCAGTAAGAGTGGTACATACTATGACGCTGACTTCGGGTCGGTTGAGACTGGTCTGGGACCAGTGGTACACACTCTGAGACTGATGATACTGGTCTGGGACCAGTGGTAGGAGTGGTACCCACTATGACACTGACTTTGGGTCGGTTGAGACTGGTCTAGGACCAGTGGTATGCACTCTGAGACTAACTTCGGGTCAGTGGAGAATGGTATGAGACATTCTCGATCAATTCTTCTTCTTCATGGTTCAGCAGAGCAGAGCAGAGCAAAGCCAACAGAGCAGAGCAGAGCAGAGCAAAGCCAGCAGAGCAGAGCAGAGCTGGCAGAGCCAACAGAGCTAAGTAGAGCTGAGCAGAGTAGAGCAAAGCCAGCAGAGCTGAGCAGAGCAGAGCAGTGC